>VRYO01001878.1:10654829-10724295 GCA_009812075.1 Sialia sialis | reverse complement strand
ATGTGGAGAGGAGAAGGAGGTGGTTGTGGGGGCAGAGAGGAGGGATGCATTATTCAGTTTGGGCCCTGTAGTGGGGAGTGAGTGGATGCCTTCTATGCTCCCTTGTAACAGGAGGAGCGTGAGGTGTTCCTTGTCTTGGAAGGGTGTCAAGATCTGTAATGGGAGTTTATTATCTTAAGGTTTGTCCCATTTGAATTACACCAGTCACTGAATGGTTCAGTCCTGTTTGACACCTTTGTTAAAGATCTGGACATGGGGATTGAGTGTACCTTCAGGAAATTTGTGGATGGCACTAGGTGTGGTGGGAGTGTTGATCTGCTGGAGGGTAGGAAGGTTCTGCAGAGAGACCTGGACAGACTCCATCAATGGGCTGAGGATGACACCCTGGGGCTCAATGTGGCCAAGTGCCAGGTCCTGCCCATGGGTCACAACAACCACCTGTGTCACTGCAGGCTGGGGAGCAGTGCCCTGAGAGCTGCTAAGTACAAAGGGACTTGGGGGTGCTGGTTGACATCTGGCTCAACACAAGCCAACAGTGTACTTGGGTAGCCAAGAAGGCCAATGGCCTCTTGGCCTGGATCAAGAGTACTGTGGCCAGCAAGACTGGGGCAGAGATCATTCCCCTGTACTCAACACTGGCAGGCCACACCTCAGTCTGTGTTCAGTTCTGGGCCCCTCACTTAAAAAAGGACAGTGAGGTTCCAGACCCTGTCCTGCAAAGGGCAGCAATGCTCGCAAAAAGTCTGAAAAATGTCTTATGAGGAATGGCTGAGGGGACGGGTTTGTTTAGTCTCAGGATGAGGAGGCTCAGAGTGACCTCACTGAAAAGAGGTGGCGGCTGGTCTCTTCTACCACGTCTGCAGTGGGAGGACCAGAGGAAATGGCCTTATGCTATGACAGGGGAGATGCAGATTAGATATTAGGAAAAATTTTCACTGTCTGAGTGGTCAGGCATTGGAATAACCTGCCCAGGGAGATGGTGGAGCCACCAACCCTGAAGGAGTTTCAAGGGGTGTCTGGATCTGGCTTCAGGTGATGATTTAGTGGCTTAGGTGTTACAGTGGTAGAGCTGGGTGGATTGTTGGACCTGACGATCTTAAAGATCTTCTCCAACCTTGATGTTTCTATGATGCTACACATCCAGAAGCTCTGTACAACAAAGCCACAACTGCAGCGTTACCGTCTTTACACCTTTGCAAAATGTTCTCTTGAAACAAATAACATTTCTATTTGAGAGCCTAAACACCATAGAAATATTTTAAAATAGCAGTCTAGGTAAATGCACCTAGTAGGGATTAAAAAGAAAACTAGACCATGCACAGAATACAGAAACTCATACAAATGCAGACATCCTAGTGCTTTAGGTTTGTTAATAGACCTTAAAAAAGAGAGAGGACAGTAAAATAAGTGGTGCATGAGTGTCACTGTGAAGTTAATTGATTACAAACTAGAGTTTATGTAATATGACCAAAGACAACTATTCTAATCAGGTTATTTAGACATGTATACGGTTCTACACTTTCCAAAACCTGCTGATTACAAACACACCTTACTCTCCATTGTTTCAGTAGAGAGACACACAGGAAAGTGTCTTATGTGTCTATGATTAGACTTAAACTTCGAGAAATGACTAAGCAGTTACTTTTGATCTAATACCAGCATGTATTTTGTGGCAGTCTTATCTCACTGAGGAGATTCTTATCTTGAAACTGCATTTGGATTTCACCTTAAAAGAGCTTTTCTCTTAAGCTTCATTAGTGTACTGCAGACTTACAGAAACATTTCTCATTCCACCCACATGTAAAGTGGGGTTTCAAATTGCATTTGCTATGGTAGATAAGAGATTTGACATTCTTGCTTCTAGTGGCAGGATGTCTTTTTAGTAACTATGGAAAGGGAAAATACAACTAGTGCTAAGAAGATTCACTGGTTTAATGGAAGGCACAGAGTTTCTCTATAGTTATAAAAGAGTGACTCTAGGGAAAGAAGTCACCAAGTCTTCTAAATTTAATGATTCAGAATTAAGTGATACTTGAAGGCATTTAGAGAAAGTGATGAATATGAATCAACAACCTTAAATTTTCAGAGAAGGTGTCGTATGTGTTTGACAGGGTCATTTCTTCTTGCTCTTGGTGGGCCTGACTATGAGCAAAAATAAGTAGACCTTCCCGGTTTTTTTTGGAAACCCTCCCTTATACTTCCAGTGTTTCAGGAGGGAGATGGAAAGGGAGTAGATCTGAAGAGGGTCTTATTCTCTGGGGGAGCAAATCTTATCACCACAAAACAAATTCTCTGAGATTCGTCATCTCATTGAATATCCTTCAAAGAGTTAATATTCAAACTTTGATAAAATTGGACCAGAACTCCATGATGGAACTTAAATGCTAAGGTAAGTTTAATTCATAAGAATTACCTCATGAAGTTTCATTAGACTAGCACGAGCATGATGACTTAGGACTGTATGTTTTATTGATAGCCACACACTTGAAAATATTATATACCCTTAAGATCCCATTATTTTTTATAAGACGTGTTTAGGACTTCCTGGTTTGTTTTGTCAGAAGTACTTAAATTTGCTATAATTTCAGGTTTACTATTAGCATAAAATCCAAATAAAGAAAATTACTTTGAAATGTCTGTCAAGTAGAGAATTTTCTTTCTCATTAGGATCCTTCTCATTCCTTTTCATGTCCCATCAATAGTTCACTTTATCCAGCATGGTCCAGCTATTTTTCCTGTGCTAGTGTTAAATGACATGAGACTCTGGGGATACAATTTGGAAAAAAAAAAATAGTTTATCAACTCTGACTTCAAAAATCAGTGCTGAGGCATGGTAGAAAGTGCTATGAGAATTTAGAGAACATATTACTTCGCATCCAGCCAATCCCTTTAGTTGATCAGTACAGTTGTGTTTTGAGAGCGTTATTCAATATGAGATTGCTCCAAAAGAAATAATAAAAAAATCAGGACTCTCCAGATAAGCAGAACTTGCTGCCATCTCAACAATAGCAAGTTGTTGAATCAATGTTGACAGCTAAATGGATCCAGGGACCAGTAATTTTTTAAAAAAATGTACTGGCCAAATATTCACAAAAAATTCCAGTGTCTGTCATAGCTCTGCCAACACATAATGCTTTTCTCCCTTTCTACTACAGTAATTTCACACTCACTTATCACTGGGTGATAAGCCACACTTTTTTTTTTTTTTAAGTGAGGATCCACGTGCGACAAAGTAACGAGCTAGTAACAGAATTGCGCGATCGTGGGGTTTGGTGTCAGGTGCTCAATTTGCAAACAGTTTTCACAGACCAGCAAAGTCTTTAAAAGCAGGCCCAGGCGCCCTCCCCGTTCTGCAGGCCCCAGCACTCCTGGCCTTGGTGCTGGCTGCCACAGCTCCCTGTCTGCTCGGCAGCGGCGGCAGCTCCCCGCACTGCTCAAAAGCGGTGGCTCGCCGTGTTGCTGCGTGAAGGCGACTCGCCCTTGCAAAGGCGGCAAATGCAGTGAAGGCAGCTCGCCTGCCCACATAGGCAGCTCGCCGCTCACTCGCCAGTGGCTCCAGCTCGCTGCCCACCTTGCAGCGGCTCTGCGGCAGCTCCCTCCCCAGCTGGCTTGCACTTCCAGGTTGGCATTTCACCGGAATTTGTCCATAAATAAGCCGCACCTGGTGATTAGCCGCACTTCCTGGATCGGCTCAATTCTTCAGTGAAATAGGTGCAGCTTATCAGTGTGAAATTACTGCACTCAGGAATGGACATCTCTGGAGGAAAACATCTGAGTGATAGTAACAACCCTGACAGGCTATGGACTCAGTTGTTGTTCTTTCACCAGCTACAGTAGGCATGAAAGGAGGAATGAAACCATGCTCAAATGCTACCTGCTTTATAGAGACATTCCCTCTCTTGATATGAGTGACAAATAAATAACACATTCTGGTTAAACTGCAGTTTTAAACCACCTGCATTTTCAGCACTGCTACTTTTAAGGAAATACAATACACATGTTTAAGTGGCTTAATCTATTCTATCACTTTGAGACTCAGACCACAGAAATTATTGGTTTATAGCGGTTTGTTTGAAGCAATATAGTTTCTTAGTTCAAATGTTGAAGCACAACCCACGTTTAATTAAACTAGGTTAGGTATTGTTTTTTTAGAAACAAATAACCACACTTCAGCAAACCATGTCCTGTGTAAGTACAGTATCTCTCCCTTCTGTCTTTCTCAGGCTTTTATCCTCCACATGATCATATCTGAATATTTTCAGATTGAAAATATATAGCACTAGCAAACACTTGGACATCCAATACATGGGATCTCTGCAACTTCAGTTTAGGAAATGGGTGCCAAGGGGTATCAGTTTTTTAAAAAAAAGTTACTGCAATGCCTTCACTCCCCCTGGTATTTTTGAGTGTTTTTTTGTTTGTTTCCTCTCTGAAAAATAATCTCATGATGTAAGTTTTAAAATTATGTCAAACACCTTTATCTAAAGGGGTACAGATGCGTTTCATTCAATTTGCTCTGTAAGTTTTTTTATCCAAAATACTTCTTTCATAACTTCCAGGCACTTTCAGACTCTTTCTGTGTTCTGCTCTAGAGCAGAGCAACACAGCTGTTGTGGTGGCACCTGCACTCTACTTCAGTCTTTGAGGAAGATGTGGCTTGACTTGATAATCACTTGGAAGTTGGGGCTGTGTCATTCAGGTAGCCCTCAGTGATGATTGGGAATCAGTGAAGAGATTTTTCCCAGGGTCTCAGGAGGAGTTCTAAAGCAGGGAGGACACCACAAGCCACATTTTGTGTTTCAAGATCATTGCAGCTCTAGCTGAATCCAGGAACAGGGGGAAAATGGTCTGATTCTTAGGCAGGAAGAAAGTTTCATTTTGTAATTCAGATAAAAGATATCTTTTTGCTACAGTTGTCACCTTGTCATTTGAGACAGAGACCTGGTCTTAACAGTACTTTATAAAAAATGGAAAACCACTAATAGGATGAAGCCCAAATTAAGCTCATGCTTTTCATGTCGTGTTTCTGTGAACAGCATGGTACCACACACTTGTGAGACTACTTGTATAAATTAGGTGACTATTAATGCAAAAGGAGTAGGTGCTCACCTGGATGATTATTAGTAAATTCAAAAGAAAAAACAAAATTTCAAAATAACACCTTACTAGTTTAACTTTTAGTCAATCTGTAATTCAATCAACTGCCAGTCTGCCAAGATTGAATGCTTAGTAATGCAGTTGGAGAACCTATCTGGCCAGAGGAAAGTGGTGGCTTGACCCTGGCTGGAAGCCAAATGCAAAGCCATTCTGTCATGTCCCTACTCAGCTGGACAGGGGAGAAAAGATATAACAAAATGTTCACAAGTTAAGAATCATAGAATCATCAAGGTTGAAAGAGACCTTAAAGATCATCAGGTCCAACAATCCACCCAGCACTACCACTGAAACCCCTAAACCACTAAACCATCACCCAAAGCCAGATCCAGACACCCCTTAAACATCTTCAGGGTTGGTGATTCCGCCACCTCCCTTGGCAGCTTCTTCTAATCACTAACCACTCAGACAGTGAAAATTTATTTTCTGCTATCTAATCTGCGTCTCCCCTGTCACAGCTTAAGGCCTTTTCTTCTGGCCCTCTCATTGCAGGCACAGCCTCAGCAGAAGAAACCCCCCCCACCTCCTTTCAGGGAGTTGTGGAGAATGAGATCCCTGTGAGCCCCCTGTTCCTGAGACTAAACAAACCCAGCTCCATCAGCCATTCCTCATAAGACGTATTTCTACACATGCCCAAAGGCTGAGAATGTATAATCACTAGTCATTTCAGAGATGTACTTATGGTTTCTAGACATGGAAAGAATCATCAGCTCCACGGCATCAGGATGTTCCTGTGGTATATAGATATCATCTATTTGGCTGCTCTGCCTGTGAGGGCTGGTCAGTCATTCTGGTTGTGCTGCCTTAGAAAAGTTTTCCAAATCCCATGGAACTATTTGGAGACAGCCCTGCTCTATGCAGTGTCTGTCCTCTAGTGCTGCTGAAAATGCATGAGGCCATGATTCACCATACAAGCAGTGTTGGCCTTCCACAGCAGAGATGAGTTTATGCTGAATCCACAATGAATCTGCAGTGAAATGACAATGTTCTACATTGTGGGGCAACCTACTGCAGTGATTCTCCTATCCTACGACAGACACCTAAGAGGGGAAATTCATACTCTGTTATGGATACTTAACTACTAATTGTACTGGAATCTAAAGACCTAAGAGTAGACATGTAACTGGAAAAAAAAATAGCTGCAATGAAAAAGAACAGATTCTACCACAGAAGATTGAAACTTGTATATTCAGAGGCTGTAAAGCAAGAGAAACCACTGGTTTGTCTCTCTTGACTTTCTTCTGTGAGAAAGGCTTTAATTGTCCTTTCCTCCCCCCTGACAAATTTCTTAGTAATCTTTATAGAGTCACTTCTCAATTTCACTCTGAAAATCTAAGCAGATTTTGTATTCTGATTCTCTCAGTCGAAAATATTCACTTGACATTTTGAGTATTTGTCATGATTCTTTTCACCTTATCAATACCAAAATTGCAATCATCATATTAATTCTTATCAACACCTCATCTGAAAGTAAAACCACTTCCTTTCATTTTCTTACTAATTTTTTATTTAGAAAATCTGAAGACTGTAATTTGATTTTCTCTCCATATTATCACACTGGAAATTTGTGCTGAACTTTCACTCTTAGGATTTGGTTGGCTTTAGTTATCCCATTCCAGCAATTTATCAGCAGTCATTTTTCTGTAGGTCTGAATTCCTTAATTTAGATGTAAAACTTTACACTGACTATATTAAAATGCATTTGTCTTAAATAGGCCTCCATTATTAAAAGCAGCACTATTCATGGATTATTTACTCTGAATACTAGCCTGGGCATAGGACTGCTTTTGCATCTCCTTAAGAAGAAAATTCCTCGTGGACAATCATATTTTTAGATAATTAAAAAAAATTTAAATAGCAAGCGATACTAAGTAAAAAAATTTGGTTTGCTTAATAGGATCTGTTCTCCATAAACTGACAGGAATTAATCACATTCTCATTATGTTTGTTGACTCTCTTATGGGCTTTTCAATTATTTTGCTGAGGAAAATTATCAGCCAGTTACCTTGTATGTCCTTCTCTGCTTTTTTTCAGTATTAGCACAATATTGACACTTCACAGGTGTCCAACCGTAATTCACTAGAGCATTACAATATTTCTCAAAAAATGTTGTCAGTGGTACAGATGTTTGTTCCAACAACTTTTTGCTCCCATGGGCATTTAAGGTCTGGAAAATGCTTCATCATATTCACATAGTCAAGTGCACCGTGTCTTTCCTTTGAAATATGTCAGAAATATCTGCCAAGATTTTCCTTCTCTTTCTAATTTCTAAACACTTTACTATTCCATCAACTGCATTGCCTGATTTAATATTAATGCTTTTCCCCTTTTTGTGCTGCAGATGTCTCTCAAGCTTCCCTTATTCTCTAAATTTTAATAGTTGGGGTTTTTTTTTTAGCTGCTACCTGGTTTCCTTTCTCTGTTTGAAAAAAAAAATAAAAAAAAAAAAATATATATATATATATATATATATATATATATATATATATATGTATATTTAATGTTCCTAAGAGAAACATTATTCAATGCTGAGGCTGTAAATACCTGAATATGATTTAGACATGAATGGCATTATCAGCAACGTCACTCTCAAAACAGAGTGCAGTAAAAGCTGTTTCAGCTAGGTGGAAACCATGAGGAGCTTTTAGCCGGCTGCACTTCAGAATGCAGCTGACACAGGCTCCTGCTCCCCAGAATAGGACAGTGCTGCCCATCAGGCAGAAGCTGGCAGCACTGCATGGCTCCATGGCACACAGAGCTACCTTTAAAGTCTTGGTGCTAAACTGCACTGCACTGCATTAGATACAGTAAGAGAACAGCCTCTGAGTGCATGAATATATGGCCTCTGAGATTTCCCTTACACAAACTTCTTCAGCAGAGACAGTCTTTCTTAGGAAAGCCTTTAGATCTGCTCTTGGGTTTGTATTTCTGTTTTCCTGTGGATAAACGTACAGGAGATTGGTGTATTTATTGCAAGTCTATGGATTTTTCATGCTGGACTAAGCACATCACTTGGTATTATACCCATTGTGTTTCACAGACAAATACAGAAAAGCTCCAAAATACCAGATCAGAGATCACATATTATCAGCTGCAGGCTCTCAGGTCCCAGAGGTGCTGGCAGTAGCACTGGGAGCATCCTTGTGATGGTGCCCTCTGTGTGAGTGTGAGAAATAGTAGCAAATTTTCACAGTAGCTCCCATCTAGAGCATTGAGTTCTTGACTACAGAAGTTTGTTGCTCCAAGGCAAATACAGGTAACTGTCTGTAAAGGCTAGTATCAGGGTTGTCTGACCTTTAAACAGGTGCTGGCAAAGTTACTCTACAGTTTTCTGTGTTTCCTTGACAAACTGCTCTTCTCTCCCCAAAACCACTCCTGGCACGAGAAGAGATGTGACTTCTGAGCAGACAACACTCAAATGGCTCACTAGTCACCTGAAACATAAAGAGATAATGTAGCACAAAAGAGGATGTCTGTCTCTGGGAAAATCTAACTCATGTTGCACATTTCAAATTTACATAGTTAAGAAAGTGACTGAAGGGACAGAGGTGCAAAATCAACTTTTGATGTAGCACAAATAATTGCACTATACCATTTCCATTTCTTTCTTTGTTACTATAAATACATCTGATATGAGAGTGGCTGTTCTGCCAGTGATATGATACATGAGCAAAATAAATTATGGTTCACAAAGTAACATCACTGTCCACCTGGGTGGTGACCAAGTGGCTCCTGTGCCACCCAGAACTTTATAATTTCTCTTAAAAAAAAATCATTATATCCAGGAGAAGATTCCTTCAGTCCTAGAGTACAGCAAACTCTACAAGGCATGGTTTGCTATTGCATGCTAAGACTTTTCTGCCTTTTTTTTAAGCACTGACAGCAGAACTTTTGGAAATTTTTAAAAGAAAGGAATTAGCCTCTTGTGAAACATAGATTATTTCCTCTCTTGTTAATATGCACTGCCCTCTTGTGATAAAATATATTTTTGGTGATCTCTCATTGTTCTGTTCTTGTTTTCACTTTTTGTAGTTTTCAGCTTTCTATTTTTTGTTTTGTTTTGTGTGGGTTCCTCCTCCAGTCTCCAGAGCTTTCTTTGAGGCTTTTTTCCTATGGCAGAAATAATATATCTTAACATTAGAAGGATGAAAAGAAAAAAACCACAAAGCTTCATCAGAATATTCTTAGCCAATATTTCACTCTTTCATACAATTAATATCTTCCCAGATAATTTTACTGAACATACAAGAATCAGACAGATATGTAGGCTGCAAATACTGTAGTGAAAAATGTAGACTTAAAGGTTGAGGAAAATACATAGCAGTTCATTGCAAAGGCAGTCTTGGAAGAAAGAGGTCCAGTGTGCAGAGGTTTTTTTAATTGCATTATCACCATCCTTACAAACTGAAGAAACAGCAAGGGACAGCTACTCTACTGCTGCAAACCTGATCTTGAAAACTAAACAGAGGAAAAGGTCACTTCCCAAAGCTAAGCAGGCAGACAAAGACACACTTGAATCTGACGGATGAAAGGCCATCACTGCCTGGGAAGGGAGGGAGGAGGCAAAACCCTTCAGGAGCAGGAGAAAAGGCAGCATGACACGCTATCCCTGGAGCCAAGGGGATGGCACAGAGGAAAGCCCAAAGAGACACCTTTCAGTTAAGTGCTGGTTGGAAAATGTTGGCTCCTCCCGCGTTTTGCACAATGCACATCAAAGATAATCCTACCATAATCCCCTTGTCTACTTGAATGGAAACAAAGCACAGGGACTGTGATTCCTACCTGCTTACTGTGTTGTCTTAGACACACAGGTATAAATGAGTTTGTAGAATTAGCTACCAGATCAGTGGGAAATTTTCCTAAGCAGCTCCACATAAGAATGGAAGAAGATAATATGTGGTTCTGTGATTGAAGACACTAAGTGCAATGTGCTGAAGAGAGAAGGGAGAGGCTTTGAGAGAATAGAGCTGACAGAAAACATAAATCCTGGCCTTTTCTAACATCTGATTGATGCATATCACAACCTCTAAGTATTTCTGGGATTCCTTTAATTGAACAACTACTTTTGTATGAGAACTCTCCCTAAGCTGATTTAAGCCAAAAGCCCAATTTTCAGTATGTACTGCAAATCACAAGACAATAGACCTTGCTAAAGAAAGACTGATTCTTTACTTTAAATGGCAAAGCAGAGAACATTTTTCCTGGCCTTATTTTTATATGAACAAGTAACGTTAACCAAAACATCTAAGAACCCAGATCCCGAGGAGAGCATCACACCCAGGAAAATAATAGCGAAACTGTAGCAGTAATTCTCTCAGGGGAAGTATCAGGTTATCACAAACAGAGATCCAGTTGGCTGCCATCAAGCATAACCAAAGAATCCCATGAAACTTTCTATGTCTCCATACTTGGAGACATTGTGCTTGGCTGCTTAGTTTAAAACAACTTCTCCCAGGTCAGGTGAAGGTTACTGTCCAGTTCATGCCCTTAAATGCTGAAGGGCTTGAAATATATTGGCCAGTGCCAAGGAGTATGGAAAGGAGCAGCAACCTTAAGCATGTCAGTGCTGTCTATTCCTGATGTGTTCCAGCAATCAGCCTGCTGGGCTACAGGGTGGGAAGGGGAGCATGAATTTCTGGGAGAATGGCTGCGCACAGCACAGCATAGCACCTGGAGTGAGCTGACCACACTTAGTATTTTTCTCAACAGGTCTTTGTTTCATTGAGGCATTTCTCCTGCCTCTTTTCTGCATTTCTTGGAAGAAATCCTCTCAAGGTATTTGCAGGAATCACTGTTTGGAAACTCCTTATCACAAGTGCTGAGAAAAATGTGGAAGAGACCTACACAGCAGGACTTGAGCATATCATACCCCATAGTCTGCATATTTCCATTGCTCCTGCCAGCTATTACCTTAGGGCTTGTTCAGGACCAGAACATTCTAACTATGCTGAGGAATGTACTTAAGATGAACCTGGGAGATCTCCTATGTGCTTGGCCCCTTGAATCTCCAATGTTTTGGGACTCAATGTCCTTGTAAAATGTGAACACAGATCTAGGTTAATGACATAAGGTGGGAAGAACTGGAGAACCTAAGAGAAAGAGGCAGCCAACACCCCTTGAGCTATAAAGACCCAACAGTGAGTAAATAACAAACGCTGAGGAGTTTCACTCCAATAAAGCATTCAGGAAATACTTGAACTGTGTGTGAACTTCGTACTTTTGAATCTGTAGAGCTGCCCCAGAATGGTCACAAGAAGAATCTTGCTCCAGAAATTCCTGTTACTTCCTGCTTTCATCAGTGTAGATAGTCTTTCTGTGGTATTTCAGCACATCAACAGCTTACTGTGAAGTGAATGACTTTTGCTCCAAATCCCCAGCAAAACTGAACTGAAGCAAGATGAAAATAGCTAGGTGTCTTTTCCTCCCTCGTTTTCAAGGCATGCTGGAAAAGAAAACACTCAAACTGGTGAAAGCTCAAAATCTTGTTCCTGTGAGGTTCTCTAAGTGGGAGAAAAACAAAATGTAAACAAGAATTTCTCACTCAGAAAGACACATCTGGGCAGCTGGCCACCAAAAACAACCTCAGTGCAAGGGGCACAAGAAGCAACCACCCCATCCCAGTTTGCTCAGCTTTCAGACTGCCACTGGCCTTATCTCACCTGCTGCCTCCCAAACTCACTGCAAGAAGGGAAGATTTGTCTGGTAGCCAAATCTCTGTGCTGGGGACCTGAACAGTGGGGCTGGCTTTCCCACAGCTCTTGGGGTGTTCCATGTTCCCCTGCCCACACACAGTGCCCACACACAGCAAGCTGCTTCCTGTCCCCAAAGCCTGGGCATGACATGCTGTCACGGGGAAGAGAGCTTGGGAGAGGTCAGCCATGCCACCTCAGAAACAGCCCCTGGGTGTGCAGTGGAGCAGACTGCGCTTCTATTTTAATTTATCTGGCAGCTTATAAAACAAAGCTGCGTATTGGGACTGAAATAAATGCAAGAGAAAATTCCCAGCTAACCCCATCAGTGGCTGCTTGTGATGTAAATGCAGCCTGGACACCCAGAAGTAGGTCTAGGCATTTCCCTTAACACACCTGTTTGCAAGACTCCAGGTAGCTTTTTTCTGTGCCAATATTAGCACTGCCTTGGTAATCCTACAATCAGCAAAGAGTTTGTGACTGATGAAATGGGAAAATACCATTTCCTTCTCTAGAGTAAGCTAGGAAACACTAATTTCTTCCTCATTAATTCTTGATGGCTTAGTGGGAAAGTGTGTCTCTTAAGAGCTCGGCTGAGTTCATTATCCTGAGCAGACCTGCAGTGAGGCTGGGCTGCCCAGTGCCAAGCACAGACCTGCCCTAATTACCCTGGCAGATGTCACCTCACAAGAGGAGCTGGGCAGTGATTATGGCCCTGCAAAGGGCACACAGGCTTTTGTGGGTCAGTTAGAAATTCACAAAGCACAGTTAAATAAGTGGGGCGGTGGGATTGAGTAAATGAGAATCTCATGACAAAATCGCCAAGTCATTTGGCAGCTCAGTGAATAAAAATAATGAAAAATCCTCTTCCAAAAGCACAGAAAGAACACTCTGGCTTCAATTCAAGTTTAGGTTCTAGTTTTCAGAAATGCTCTTGCTAACATATTTGGAGAGGCATCTGGAAATTGGGGGAGCTAGTGACTCTTTACTGCTCTTCGCTGGTTTTGATGGTGGGGCACAAGTCCTGCAATCCTAGGCACCTGCTGGTGTGCATGGGTGCCAGCCTTGGTGCTCAGGAAGGGCAGCTCACATTTATTCCAACTTCTGAACTACTCTCTTAAATCCCACCTTCACTGAGCCATGACACAAGCCTGGAGTTGGGTATGGCCAGGACAGTGGGGTGGGGTGGACTGATCCAGGGGCTGTTCCCACCTGTATCCCACTGTGCTGGGTCTTGTTCCCTCATCAGTACTGAGCTCTTCCACTCGACATTTACCTGCTGCCCTTGTGGTCTGTGCTTTCTCTTGCTTTCAGCACAAGTCAACAGATCCACCCCGCATGGGAGCATCACATGTGTTGAAGTGTCCTCTTTTTCCTCCGCAAACACTGTTTTTTGCTTTCTCTACAGCAGGTACCTAGAGCACTGGTGCTTTTGGAGAATGGCAGAGATTGCCATTAGGCAGATGGTGACATTGCAGCAGTCCTTGTCTGAGCAGCTGCCATGTGCAGCCTAGGTATTGGCTGGACATCAGCCTGCAGGCAGCTTCAGCCAAACCTGCAGGCAGGGGCTGACCCTGGAAGTTTGCCTGATGCAGGGCAGGCAGATCAGATGCCAGTGGTGTGTCCAGGGGTCAGTTGTGCCTGTTGGGAATGCCAGTGTCCTGCCAGACTACTATGGAATGTCGTGCGGGAGTGGGTGCCATGAAGGGTGTCATGGAGGCAGCAGTGTGCTGGTGGCTCCCCTGCCCTGCTTGCTGCTGTATGGCTGGTGACTTCCCTCAGCACCTCAGCCCACTGCTTTCCACCAGGGTGCACAAAATGTTCAGTTTGACCTGCACAGGCTCCCTGTGCTGCCCACTGGCATACACACGAAGTGCAAATCAGGGGGCGAGTCACGTCATGGAGTTTCAAGCAAAACTTTTTTGTGGTTGGGGGTATGATGAGACTAGCATAGCCCTTGGGGTTTTTCTGATAGAGTCCCCTCCCTGGATTTGTGGGCACACATTTCCCACCACACCCTTTTCTCTGGCCTCCTCTGCCCTCCATTGTCAAAGGCTCCATGGCATTGGCATTGGCCTTTCCACCAGCCCCAGGGTGCAGAGAGTAAAAAATACTTCTTGAGACAGCCTTTCCTTTGCACACTGCAGTGTGCCCTCTGGAGACATATCACCTTCTCTGAAGCGTTTTTCTTCTCCTGTGACGAGAAGAGGCGGAGTGAAGTGTGAGGTTGCTCATGCCTCTTCCGTCATCTTTCCATTTTTTAGCATTGCATGTGTTTCCTGGGCTTGTCGGCATTTTCCTATGAGTAAACTGTGCCACACACACCCAACACATTTCTGCTTGTACCTAGAGCGGAAAAGGGACACTGAAACAAAACACATGGGTACAGTGGTAGGAAGGTGTGAGAGATGGTTTCTAAAAGCTGTGGTGAACTAACTTGTGAACTTTCTATGCCCAGAGCAAGAGGATTGAAGTGAGAAACCCCTGCTGGCCCCAGTTCAGTCTTACCAGTACTGCACTGCATTGATGCTTTGTTCCTATAAATCCCTGTGTCAAATTACGAGCTGAGCTCACCCCATCACTACCTGTTATCTTCTACTTGTTAACCACTTCAAATGTCCCAACTTCTTTGCACAGTAAAAAGCCATGAGCAAACCTTCTCAGAAACAGCTGCCCACAGTCAATCTAGGAGCATGTGTTGAGGACACTGTACAGTTTTTAGGGACCACTTTCGCATAGGAATAGTTTCCACTGTGATGACCTCTTTGCTGCTTGTTCTGCCAGAAATCTATGGATGTCAATAAGGATAAACTAGGACCATTAATAAAAAGTGAAACAAGCAGAGTTGTTTCATTGTTAACTATATTTATATATTTTATTGAAACCTGCAGGATTAAAAATTTTCCCGTAATGCATTAGGGAAAAAAATTATATACCTTTCAAATACAAAAGAGTGTCAATCTATGAGCACCCATGCTATTATGTCAAATAAGAAAAAAAACCTAAAATAATTAAAACAAATGCCAACAGCAAGAACAAGCTGGATAAATAAGTAGACAAGTTTATGCACCAGCAGATGCACTTACCAGGCAGTGATGATGACCCAAAGGTAGGTCTGTTGCTGTCAAGGATTGCCATCATAGGTGCAATCAGCAAGAGTTTCCATGAAAAGCCCTCTTCAAGACCAGATTTGGCTAACCCCAGGCACTGCCAGAGGCACACAGATTACCTGCTAAGCACAAACCTGGCAGGTTCCAGCAGGAGCTGATGAACCTGGCTTTTTCACCCTTATGCATCAGGGCAGATTCTGTCTTAAGTGCTGCAGTGGAGGACTTCCACGTAAGTGTCGGGGTGTCTCATGGCTCTTCTGGAAAAATACACCAATAACCATTAATCAGAATAGAAATGGGTTTCCATTAACTTTAAATGAGGCCGTGTAACAACAAAAATTATCTTAGGGAAAGCAGCGCAGTCTCCTGATGAGGCTACCTATGAACACCATCAAAAACTGCACTGCTATACCTTCATTCACACGCTGCTGCAGGCTTCTCAAGATCCTCATGATTGTGGGAGGAAAAAATCAGAACAGAAAGTCTTAGAAGCACAATATAGTAATTTATATTCTATTTAAACTTGAATTCTGGCCAGAAAGAAGCCATCAAATTGAGGCTTCTGTAATGGTTTTGCAAACAATGACTATATCAACCACTTCTTAGATTATGAATAAATCATGGCAAATAAATCAGATAGGTGTATGATGAATCCGTGAGGAGACAGGATTATCTTCTGTGTCTATATTTAAGCTAAGAGAGCACAAGCTAGATTTGTCTTTAGTCTGCTTAAACTTTATTAGCTTACCTGTATATATCTTGATAACCTTCTCTGTCCACTGCAAGAATGTGTAATGGAAGAAAAGGCAGTTTAAGGGTCCACCTGGACAACATCTTGTTTGTGGAAGTACCATCAGCAAAAATACAAAGTAGAGTACAAAAATACGGAAAGGACAGAAAAATTGCATTTAGCCTCCAGCAGTCAGGGACATGGGATCTCTCCCAGCCAGGGATGCACCCTAGAAATCACATACAGAATCAAAGCTCTGTGAAATTGTGTCTCCCCAGAGTGGTGTCTTTACACTCATGGTCCCTGCAGATTCCAGTAACAGGGATAGAAATCCTATCCCTTGTTTTGTACCCCTCCTGACAACAGGCTTCTTTTGTGGCTGCTGCTTTTCCAGGATGAGGAAGCTCTGAGGCTTTATCTCTCCATCAGTGGAAGCCACTCCTTATCTTCATAGAGGATGCTTCCATCCATCCTTTTAATTTTTCTTTTTGGTGTGACATGACATAACCAGATCTGCACAAAGATTTTGAGGTATGTGTACACTGTGGACTTACTCACAGGTTAAATGATGAGCCTCATTTTGAGCTCTACAGTTTCTTAGCAAGTCCTACCATTCAATTTGCCTTTTAACAGCTTCTGAGTGTTGACAGATATTTTCATAGAACTTTCCACAGTGATGATAAAGCTTTCCGGAGCAGTAGCAATGAAGGCCTGTCATTTCACATATCCTTTTTTTGTCTTAAGCATGTTGTTCAGTGCTTATCAGGCTTTATAATTGCTTATCAGCTTTTTCATTTATTGCCCTGTCATTCAACACCATGAAGTAGTTTTGCAGGTCTCCAAAGTCAGCTTCATGTTTAAGTATCCTCAATAATTTAGTGTCATCTGCAATTTTTACCACTCACTCCTCTCCTCTGTCCAGATCACTTTTCAGAAGCCATGTAGTAAATATCTGTAGGGTCCCACAGACAGGACTATTTCCCAATGGTCTTTTCATTAGGAAAAATAACCACTCTGCCTCCTGCACCCAGTTTCTGAAGTTCTGGGAGAGCAATTTTTCTAGGTATGGGTTTTGAGGACAATGTCTGGGTTTATGGTACAGTATAACCCAACTCATAGGGACTCCTTCAGGCATGGTGAAACAGCCAACTTTGATTTTTCAGGCAGCTCAAAATGCCCCATGGCATTGTTTGAATTGGGCACAGTGAATATGGCTGCAGACACATGTCTTTAAAAAGCCAGACTGCCTGCTGCACAGCTCTCCCATGGCTGGGAGCTAACTTGCACTCCATCACAGAGATGTATGCACACACGTGCGCGAGTTGGTACGAGCAGGGTGCAGAGTCATTGATTTGATTTCATACAGAGATCTTGAGCACTGGCAAAACACCTTATCTGTGTCAGGCTGCTTGTTTAAGCAGCAGATTTGCCTGAGTCAGCACAGCAAGCTTGAGTCTTTCATGTGCAGCTAAGCAGTTTCTTCTGGTTGCAAATCAATTCTCCCCACCTTCAATAGGAACTGGTGATTTCTACGATTTGTTCTCAGGGCCATGGAGAAGTTGTAAGCTTTTTTCCCCTGCCTTCTGTTTGATTCAGTGTTTGTCTGTTTCTGAGGAAGATCTATCTATAAAAATGAGGACTTGCATTTTGAGTTAGTAGCACTTCTGTTTGCCTTTCATTTTGTAAGAAATAGACTTTCTTTGCAAAACATAGGGAAAAACTCTATAAAAAACCAGGGAGTGCCTTCAGACTGCTCACCAAAGCATCACCAGGCAGCAAGGTACCAAGGATCAGACCATTTCTATCCATTCAAGGCTTTTCTTAACACTGTATATCCAATCTGGTTTTGGTAATCAGCTGAATCATAAGAGTATATTTTACAAAGCTGTTATTTGCCTAATGACAACAGTCAGAGGAGGCCTTAGGGCTGCCTTGGGTTCCCCTCTGCTGGCTGCTTTGCAATGACAAAAGAAGTTGTCTCCTGCCCTAAGGGGTCTGCAGGAGAGGAGATCCATGAGAGGGACAAGTACAGGGTGGCAGAAGATCCCCACATAGTTCCAAGAGTGTCCTCAATCTTCAAATGGTTCTTCAAACATGACATAAAGCAAAGCTGCCCCTGGGGACTGCAGCATGGATTTAGTGCCCTGTTAGCATGCTGGGGCAGAGCACAGCACATCCTGCTGGGTGCATCCTGCTGCTGACTGCAGGTCTCCATGCAGGCAGGGAGCTGAGGACACAGCCATGTGCTGCTGGCTCGAGGCTCTGAGAGCTCTGTGGGCACACACAGGCTGGGCTGGGTGGCAAGAAGCCCTCCCATGGCACCTTGGAAATAAAGCAGGGTGTTCTTGCACGGGGCTGGAAGATGGTTAGTGCTGGGTGGTAGCTCCTGGGCTCACTGCAGCTTTTCACCTTGCTCAGCGTGTGCACAGATGCCTTCTCTGTAATGATGCCCTTTGGGCCTCGTTTGGTCAGGTGTTTTCTCCTCCTCTGACTTCAGGGCTCAGTACCTCTGGGAAAACAAATCATGCATAATATTTGGCTGTCTTACAGATGATGTAAAATGTGCTGTTACTTCATCATGTGTAAAACTTCACTCCTGTTCTCCATCTTTCCTCACTGACTTGTCCTGACCACCATACCCTGAGAGAAGAGCTTGTGTACCCCTGGGAATACACAGGCAGCTCTTGCCTCACACATCTCACAGAGCACAGGTCTGCTACACTGCTTATACTTGCCTCAGGAGAAAAAATACTGCTGCTGTTTACCCCTTCATCTTTTGTTTTATACTTTCATTCTGATAAAGGAATTGGGAATAATAGATGCAGCCACTGGCAGATAAGTTAAAGCGTGAGCTGAAACATTAGCTGAGATTAGGTTCCACTGATAGGCAACTGAAAATAAGCATCCTGACAGATGGTGCCAATTGATTTAACTGCAGCTGTGGTGCTCAACAGGGTAGAAAATGCAAGTAAAAATCTAATGGGAGTCCTGCCCTAGTTAGATCAGCCTCTTATTTAACTTACCAGTATCACTGTTAATAAATTCCAGTTAAACCACTGATAGAAATAATTATCCATTTTGTTAAGCTTTCCAAGCAAAGCTAGTAAAGCTGTAGGCCTTAAAAAAAATTAAGCATATATATATAAGTGCACACACACATATATATATATACCTAGAATATGTATACTGATAAGTAATATATATCAGTATGTTATATATCACCATAGATATAGCATCTACCATGCATATCTTATACAACATACATACACTGACATTATTGTGTTATCAATATGCATTGATGTATAGAGATAGATTTAATTTGTATTGATCTAAATGCACATACAAGTCTACCCAAAAATGCAAGAGAAAGCAACATCGCTATTTCAAACCATATTTTCTGGATGAAAAGAACAGAAAGGATGGTGTTGGAAAGAAGAAGAGGTGGGAAGAGGCAAGAGAGAGCTGAGGTGAATGCCTCGCATAGATCCTTGCAGCTTCTCTTCAGCCTCTGGAAATGATAACACAAGGCTGTTTTCCTCTCTAAGCTTCCCTGCTGAAGTCCTGTTTCTGTTGAAGCATGAGTTCAGATCTTTCTGATCAGATTCAAGGTCCCTGTTGGAGGTTTCCAAGGCTTCATGTGCTGCAGAAGTCACTCCAATGTCAGACACTGCCTCTCCAAGCTGCTCTTCTGTCCCACTCACAACTAACTGTGCTTTGATGCATCCTTGAAGGCTGTAGAAGGATCATGGTTGGAAGGTGCTGTGAAATCGAGTTATCTTCAGTGTGATGCCACAAAGGGACTGGGTTTTTATCCCCTTGCGCCACAGTGCCAGTGCAGGGCCTCCACTGCCCTTCTGGGCGTGAGCCCAGAGAAAGCAGAGCCATTGGTTCTTCAGCAGCCACTGTGTCTCCATCCTGCGGTCCAAGGCAAAAAGACTTCCCATGGCACATGACTCCATCACTTTGTTTTACATTGGGCTGCATCTAGCCTTGATGATCCCACTACAGACCAGCTTATGGCAGTTTCATGTAGGTTAGCAAGTTCACATGTGTAGTCATGGGAAAGCCTGATTAATTTATCCACAATTCATTCAAGGATGCTCTTCACTGGGAGGTTTATGCTAGCAGCTCCACTTGGCCAGCCACTAATTCACTCTTGATATCCAGTTCCCAGGTTAGAGGAACTAAGAATATATTTTACTTTCAGGCAGCTTTGCCCTTCTACACACACAGCTATTTTTCTCTTTGAACCTGTGATCATGCAAGAAAGATTTCTGATTTTCGGTGAAAATCATATGAATAGAGTAAACTGGGGGGAAACAACCTTCTTGCCATATCATTGGCTTCAATATTTACACACTACTGTTGCCAACTAGCAAGATTCATAAAAAAGCGGAGCACAGAGAAGAAAATCCACATATGATTGCTCTGGCTCACGGCATTTCCATAGGATTGCTGCAAGAAGTGATCTGAAGAGGAAGCAATGAGAGCAGAGCCCAGCTTACACATGTTTCTGCATGGAGCACACTGGTCTCCCATGAGCAGAAATCCAGTGCCTCTGCTTTGGGGTCTCAGGGGCAAAGGTCCCCAGCCACTCATAATGTCAGGAAGCTGCAATGGAAGTCTAGGGCAAAAATAATTACGGTTATTAGTTGACTAATTTCTAAAGCACTCAAAGAGAATCTAATCATTGTGTGTCCAGCAGCACTCGTCCCAAGCAGGCGTTTTTCAGAGGATGATCCATCACCTGCAGAGTATCACAGAGTTTGCTTTAATCTATACCCACCACTGCTATCATGTAAAAAATGAACCGATTAAAAAAGAATAAAATACAGAAATTTCCCTCTGCCTCACTGTGCTTTTGCCTTTAGAAAAACATCACCTGCTGGACAGTGGCTTCCCTCTGTGCTGAGAGAATATAGAGTCCAGATGAGGACCTAAGGGTAGTCTAGAGACCATGACCACAGGGTCATAGGATTTCATAGTACTCGAGATCATGGAGGCCTTTTCCTCTTGATCTTTCTACTTACAGATTACCACAAATGCCACAAAAACCACCAATATACCTATGATTAATAAAGCAAATATGAATGAATGGATATATTTATATATGTCTCAAGCTATTAGGTATTACTAGCATCAATCAATTACAGTCTCAATCAATAGTATGGTATCCATGACAACATGAATTAGTACTGTAATACAATCAATAACAAGCACAACCAAGTAGTTCTATATTCTTACCTATTATCACAGCTTGTCACTAGCAAAACAACAAGTATATATAACATCAATACGAAGCAAGTTAGATTTCAGAAGGAAATCTCAAAATGGGAGGGACAAACCAGTCTGAGGTGGGGACTTCACAGCCAGCTAGCCCTAAAAGAGGGGATGACAAACTGAACTGGAAGAATGACAGATACTCGCTTCTAGGGGTCAGCCAGGGGTCAGCAAGACATCTGTGGTGACAGACCAATATCCTGTAGAAAGTTTGTGTGGAATTCAACTAGAAAGCTCTGAGTGACACAGGAGCTCAGTTTTGGATAAAATAAACACATTTTTCTTTTAACATATGGACATACTTCACACAGTCAATAGATGCTGTTAATGTCTGGTTTCACCTGTACCAGCCATTATGAAGTTTTCTGTTCCTTCAGAGCAATTTTATTTTCCCAGACTGTTTTTCTCAGGTGATAAGCTGGTCTTACAGTCCCTCTTTTTTCTGCTTATTTACAGTATTTCAGGATGTCTTCAGTTTCTAGGCACCCTGGTTGCACTTTTCAAAGATGCTTCTTGTTTACAAGCCCCATCCTCAGAGGGAATCCCATTATTCAGCAGTCCCAGGATGCTGTCCTTTCTCTGTCAGTACTTTTCAACAGGTGATCTCTTCTCTTCAGTAATTTTCCCCTTGTAACCAGGCCACCTTTGTGACTGATCACATTACACGGCTGGACTGGGAGAAAACTGAAATGTTTGCCAGGCTGTGAGGTACCCATGCAGCAAGATGGATATGGGATAAGAAACACCCCGAGCCATTTCCCACCAGCAGCACTGCTGGTGAAGCCTGGTGGCCAGCATGGCTCTCCCTGACACCCAACTCTTCTGTAGTGGGGTCTAATAGTGTTTCTCTTCTCTTCCAAGCCATGTGTTTCAAAAATGTCCCGCCCTCCCTTCAAATCTGGATAAAATTGACCATGAGTGCTGAAATTACTATGAGACCAAAAAAGAGAAACTGAACAATGGGATCATGTAAGCTTTGTTTCCCTAGGAAAGTGAACTTAGAAATGAGAGCAGGAGCTATGCCTGACATGTTTAATGGTAGAAAAGAGTCTTTAATTTTAAAATTACAATGATGTCAAAAAGACAGCACTCAGTAATTGAGGCTTCCCTACATTTCAACAAACCACATCAGCATTTTGTTCTCATGACTGTAATTGTTCCTGGTGGAATGTTGTGAGTTCTGTGTGCAGCCAAAAGAGAGAACAACTTGGGGCTTTGGGCGAAGAGCTCCACCCTCCATTCCTGGGCCCATTGCAGGCTGTTATTTATCCTCTCTATGTCCTCTCTGTGCTTTTCTGAGCTCGAAATTGTCACCAGACCTGATGCTCAGTACAAATAAACCACATTTCTTAAGAGATTTGTGTAGGGACCAGGGCAGGCTCTGTGCACACTGCCTGAATGGGGAGCATGGGAATGTGTGTTTTACTCAGCTTACTAGCAAATGCAGCCAGGCTTTGTGTGAGAAGATCATAATTGACTGTTGGATACAGATTAGGAGGAAAATAGTTCCTTTAAAAAAAGGAGGTCCTCAGGAATGGAGAGTCAAGGAGGGACATCCTAGGCAAAATGCACTCCAGTGACACTTAGGCAATGCAAATAATACACATCTCTGATCTGAGGAGCTGAAGATTAGCCTATAGAGATGGACAACTTCCATTTAGTCAATAAATAATGGCAATGATAACTAATTTTTTGTTATTAATTCCATGAAAAAAGTCTTCTCTGTCTGCAGACCAGCATGCTGGCACATCTTAAGCAATCATGGTGTTTACCTCAAGCAGTAGAGGGAGTGAGCTGGGTTTTCTCATTGTGGTCTTTGCCCCAAAACATTTCCCACCCTCTCAAAGACATCTGCCCAGAGCTGCTGAGGATAAGCAAGAGGCCATCACTCACACAGGGCAGACTGCAGAAGCACCACTGGTGCAGGTTTGGGAAAATCTACGGCAAATGCAAACATCTGCAAATTGCCTGTGGGTTAGGCAGCCCAAATTATGGGGATAAACCCACATTTTGCTTGTGAACAGGATGAACTGGACATGGAAGTCCATGTGTCTGCACACCTCAGGCTGTTCCTCTCACAGTAACCCCAGTGCTGTAGCAGCACGGGTAAGGGGCTGTGAAGTCAGAGTTTGCAGAATATGCAGCATTTGATGCAGTATTCGAGATTTCTCCCTGCTGGCTAATTGTATTTAGTGTGCACAGAGGATACTGTGTTCAGGCAAATTCTGGGGCTTGTATGTGCTGGGGAACAGCTGGAAAACCAGTGATTTATTGTAACTGGACATGGTAGGTCTCAAAGGAAAACATACCTCTCCTCTGAGTATGTGCTACGGATTTCTATAAATTAAAGAGCAACACCTGTCTTGAAGACCACTCAGTGTCCTACAACCAGCACTGAGGAAATCTGCATCCCAAAGAGCCCATCTCCACCCTGGTACCCATGCTGGTTCTAAGGCACTGTTTTATGTTTTGGACTGTTCAGGCTTGGGCTGTCAGATGTGCAGCCCTCATCAAAATTTTGCAGTGCTCTTGGTAGGGCTTTCAAATGGATGATACACAGATAACAAATATTTAGAGAATGACTTGAATTGATTTTTATGGGGTTTCCAGTTCCTAAAAATATTTTGCAGGGGTTTGTTATAAATAACTTGGGGGGATTTACTCTGACAGCTTCCAGTGAGATTTATTGTTTGCAAAGGGCAGACCAAAAAATTTTCCCTCATAAGTATTATTTTCTGAAGATAAACTGGGACTTTATTTAAATCTTAAAAAAAATAGATTTTTTTCTTTGAACCTTGCTGTTTTTCTGTGAAACAGTGATGCTAGAAAGTCCCCAGATTTTCAGCAGCTTTTGGTGAGGAAGAGTCGTTACCAGCTGCTAAAAAAACAAATGCTTTTTAACATTTTGAATGGAGTTTTTCATCAAAAGGGAATGTTTCCTATAGAAAATTCTAATTAAAGTGATTTTCGTTTTTTGTCAGACGCGACTGCAGAAACACTCTCTTTCCTATATGTCGCAATCTCCATATTCCCCAGCGGGGAGAGTGTGTTAGAAAACCCCAGCCAGCACTTTGCAGAGATAGAGCCTTTGCACAGGACTATTCAAGGTGAAGCCTAGCACAGACCTGACAGTTTGTGGGTTTTCTGTGAGTTAGTAGCCTCACAAAATGACACCTGCATTTTCAACGATCTGCCTCATCTCCTTGAAGATATTTCTGCTAAATGGAATTGTTATCAGGGTTATCCTACCCCTCTGGTCAACTCCAAGCCAAGCACTTCAGCCCTGATACATTCAATAGTCAGGCATCTCTACTTGTGCCATTTCTGCTTCACTCACTTAACAAAATTAGGAATAATCAATTAATGCGTATAAAACAACCACAGAAATGAACTTGTGCAAATATATAGAGCACTATTTCTTTATTATAGGTTACTCCAATATGCATGCATTTTGCCTCAGAATATGATTTTATATTACTGCCACATGTTGCTCATATTTGACAACAATGCTTCCACTGCCAGCTAGCTATGTCCAGCTCAGCAGACTTCCAAATTGCTGCCATAAATTAACCGGATGGTAGAATGTGTTTTGAGCTTACAAGGTGAAGATATTTCCTTAGGCATTTGTTGGCATGAGTCATGTTTCTCATAGAAAACCACAGTGTATAGGAAATAATGAAGAAATTAGAATTCAATTAATATAGAATTTTTAAAAATGCCACTGCTAATGTTAATACAAACAGTATCATGAAGATCTGGTGGGATCAAAGGGAGACCTGCCTCCTGGAAACTCTCCCAACCCCAGGACTGTTACAGAGCTAATAGTCTATAACACAATCTATTCATGCTCCTAGATTAATCTGTCAAAGACAATTAATCAAAATACAATAAGCTTTTCTTCCCAAAATAGAAACGCACACACAGTTAATGCAACATTTGTATCACTGAAATTTCACAGAGGTTTTCTTCGGTATTTTGCTGAAGTTACAGGTCAAGGCCTGGGTATAAGGCCTGGACAGGCAAATTTATGAAGTGTGAAAGGCCACTTGAAGGAAAAAGTCAGAAATCCACTTTTATATAGCCATATACAGCCATTCAGTAAAAATACAGATGCTGCATTTATTTATACACTTTTTATCCATTAGAATGTGTTTGACAAATGCAATAAACATACACGGTTGCATTCTGCCATCATTCAAGCACAAGTAATCTCATTGACTTTAATGACACTGTATCAGCATCACTGAGGGCAGAGTTTGCACCTTTCAGGAATATTATTTTTGAAGATAATTGGAAACATCTCTGAATAGAAGAAAAGGGTTTTTTTCACTAGAACCTATATTTGATACAAAAGTATTACTTCATAGTCTGTAGCTAGTTTTGCTATTGCTTCCTTTCTTATGCAAAGCAAATTTATAGGCACTTTTTATGAAAAGAAACCACAATGATGTCAATTTTATAGCAAGAAATAAAAGAGATAAATATTTCTCTCAGCGCTGACTCAGAGACAGTATCACCCCACTGGTAGTTAACTTTCACAAATTTGATAAGGAGAGTTTTACCTCACCCTCTCTTAAAAAATCAGGTGGATATGAATCACTTATTTGATCACATTTACTGCTGATCATGTTTGATTAATTTAAATGGAAAAGATTCCAAAGGCAAAAGGAGTCCTCCTCAAAAGGAGTCAGGCTGTGGGATGGTGTGGCATGGCTGTGCTTCCCTCCCTGGCACTGAGTTTGCAGTTCCATCCTCCTCAGGATCCCTGGCATGGTGGCAGTGCCACATGTGGCTCGGAGCTGGAAGCAAGAGCTGCTTCATGTCCTGCAGGCAGTTCCATTTCCCTGCATTGCCTTCTTCACCTTGTACTGCTGTCAAACCATGATCTTCTACAAGGGACACCTTGAAAACCTCAACTTTACTTGTTGATTTTGTAGTGAAAATGAATGTTTTAAAGTCAGGAACTCCTCTGGACTGAAAATGATAGGTTCTGGCTCCCTGTGGCAGAGAAGTTGGATTATGAACATAAATGGGCCACATGCCAATTTCTGCACTGATGCACATGCAAATACATTATAGGACTGAAGCATGCTTTTACAGATGATTTTACATTTAGTTATAGTCTCAGAAGTTCATGTTCATTGTCTGAGGGTTTTGGGACGTAAAGAGAGGACTATAATAGAAGGTTTGATCCTGCCAAATTTTTAAGTACGCCTTCTCCTTTTCAAAGGTGCTCCCTTTCCACAGGCTAACATTTCTCTGGTGCTGGTTCTTTGATGACAGGATGTCTTACTGCCTCTGAATACCTGTCACTGCCATGCAAAGCCATTTGCCATGCAGTTAAATCTCCCCTCTGCCTTTCCTTACCCAGCTGGGAAGCACAATGGGAGAGACTTGGAGACAGTACAAAACTGTAGTTGAGGCATTTGCTTCTTATTATATTCACCCTTTCCAGGAATACAAGTGGCAGCTCGCCATGAATTAGATCTGCTCAATAATTCAGCCCCCGAATAATCAGAAGACAGCAGTCAGAGATGGATAATGACTGGATGTCACATGTCAGTGTTGGGTGTCCCCAGTCTATCACCAGCCACTGTGACCATCAGTCACAATATTCTACTTACCTGCCTACCTCCACTGACAGCTTGCATTAAACTGATGGTTAATTTCCTGTCAGTAGATCCTCCATGACCTGGGTTCTGCAGAGATTTGGCTCTTCTTAGGCAAGAGCTGACCTAAGGCAATAAGAGAG
Organism: Sialia sialis; assembly: GCA_009812075.1. Lineage (NCBI taxonomy): Eukaryota > Metazoa > Chordata > Aves > Passeriformes > Turdidae > Sialia > Sialia sialis. Next base: position 10,697,580 of record VRYO01001878.1, on the reverse strand, counting down.
TGTTGGTTCACACTGAGAAACTTGGCTAAACTCAACAAAGCTCTGTTGTTTTGATAATAGATAAAGCTGTTGTATTCTCTGAAAATATCACTGTGTTTGTAAGAGTCAGACTTGTTCTCCAGCGGTCATCAAAATCCATATCACCCACAAACCATATTACAGCACTTCCTAAGTCAGGATTCCCACTCTGAGAAAAGAGATTTGTCTGATCATGAAACTACAAATAACTGGCTTAAAAATTATACAAGCTTTTGGTATCTTAAACCTCCTGCTTTTGTTGTGCATGCTTTCTCCTTTTATTTCTTTAGGAAGAGAGAATACAACCTACAAAGTTAATGAGGGAAGATGCTCAGTCAAGTGTATCCTCAAACTCTTCTAAAATGAGCGTGGTGGTGGTGGGATGACTGTGAGTGCTAAGAGCACCAGGCTCTGGTGGCTGCATGTTCAATACCCACTTCCCATCAGTGGAGCTTTCTTCCCAGGATCAGCAAGATCCCTATGAATTTGCTTGCTAACAATCTGTGTGGGACCTTAGACACTTTCTGATTCCCAGGTCTGGTATATCTCATACTTGAATGCCCTGAAGAGATTACTTTGGATTCTCTTCCCAAAACCACCACTGGGTAACCGCTCAATAAAGGTCAGCTTAAGACATTTCCAAAAAGAAAGAACCATGTTAAGCCACTCTGAGTCACACAGACCTGTTTCAAGAACCTATATTGATGTTCTCTGTACTAATTTCTGCAGTGCCTGCTTTTATTTTAATCTTTCATAGACTTTATGGAATGGGAGTTGAACAGGTGTCCTAAGAAGACTCATACATTTGGCTCTTAGTTGGACTAGCTGGAAATAAGAATTCTATCTCACAAAACATTTTGAGATGTTAACAGTTATTATAGTCACACTGATGATCAAAAGGCTGCTGATACTTTTCAGAAAAATATATCAGGGAAAAGAGAGAAAGTGTTTATTAAGGCTGTGATGCATTTACTCACCTGGTGAAGGGAATCAAACTCAGATGATGCTCAGTCTTGTGCACTAAAATTATCAGTCTGATTATCAGCCCCTTTCTCCATCTAATCAGAAATATAACTGAATCAAAGATGTTACTAAAACAAGTTAGTAAAACTACTGTTATATTTCCTTGAATAGTTTTGGTTTCAATGAAACAGCATTTTTTGGTGCAAAACATTTAATCAAATAGTTCCCATCCAGCACTTGTGTTTGCGTCCTCCTCAAGCACTACAGGCTTCTGGGCAGTCAATTGAATAAAAAAAATGCTAGCAATCATTTTATTTTGTCTTTGATTTTATTCAAGTTACAAAAACCAGTTACATATGACAGTAATTACATATTTTATATATTTGGTCTCATTCTGAAAAACAATGCATAGCCACAGTCCACCTATTGCCTGAGAAACTACAGGAGGCACTGGCAGCACATCCTTGGAAGCATGCTTACATGCAGCTTTTAATAAGGATGTAGGAAAAAAGAGGCATCATGGTGAGGCTGCATGGTGGTTGGAAAAATCCTGGAGATTTGATGGTTGTCCATTGATCCATCACTTTTCTAAATGTATTAAAAAGATGGTAAGTTGGCTCAAACTCACCAATCCCATTCATGTTTATACCCACTCCCCAGTGCTGGAATTTTACCTAGCATTCAGCTGAAATCTTTCAGGAATGTAATTATTCAACAGCTTCCTTACTCTAAATTGGCTATTTCCTTATATACTTGAGCTTTTCTTTTTCTTCTAAAATATTATGACTGCAACACCTTTTCCTTAATATTTCATTTAATGAAACAGTGTGATTAAGTAGAGTGAGAGAAGAGGAGAGCACAAGAATTATACTTTTCTTCTGACCAGCCTGGAGCAGATCCTCCTACTCTGGTTTCTTCTTTGTCTTGGGAAATTCCCCTTTGGGGGATGCTGGGTGTAGACATTTTCAGAAAATGCTGTCAGCACAACTCCTGCAGAGCTGCAGGAGGAAGGGAGGGGACCGGGGGAGTGTGGTAGGGGCCCAAGCATTTTTGGTAAAACAGTCAAAGCATAGAGTTGCAGTATCAGCAGTAAGATAATTGTCAACAACAGGAAAAATGTTTCCATTTCCTACCAGAGGTCACAACACTTAATAGCATCATCAGTATGAGCACCGCTAAAGACCAAATCAGCCCAGTATGCAAGGCTAGTCTGGGGTCATCTACAACAAACATCACTCACCTGGACCAGCAGAAAGGCCCAGAACTCCATGGGTGAGATTCTTGAACAGAACAAAAGAGAACTCCCCTGTTGAGCAGAAAGGATGCAAGGACAAAATTGCTGAGCTGCAGGCTGAGTGTAGTGCTGTGGGGAATGGCTCTCCCACCACACACCAGTACGGGGAGGTGCAGCAAAGCTTTCTTGTGAAGACTGGCTGTGTTACCTGCCTTATGTAAGATTCAGCTCAGAACTGGAGTGCCTGCACTGGAGTGTTTGCACAGAGATGACAACACCTGAAGCTCAAAAGGTGATTCAATTGCCTGCACTGAGACTTCTCACGTTGCTTGAGATGCTACAGGAAATCTGAGACACCTACGAGGAGGTGGCAGATGCAACACAGGACCTCCCAGTACAGCACATCGAGACCTGAAATAACATGCTGAAGCATCCAGTTTGGCACTCAGCACTGTCAGCAGCCAGGTCCTGTCCAAGGTTATTTAATTTCCTAATACAGTCAAGGAAATAATTTGGTTTGCCAAGAACTAGACTCGTAATGCAATGGCCAGGCTAACTGTACTGATAACATCTCCATTATGGGTACCACAGGTATCCAGCTCCCATGAAGATGACTAAATGTAGATATTCTAGTCTTCTGGTCCTCAATCGAGAAAAGAAACAATACAAAATCTGTGCATGTCAAAAGACATGGCCACCTCAAGCTGAGCTGTTGCTAGTAGCCTGCTCTACAGCAGCAAAGCCGAAAATGTCCTGAAGTGAGCTGTTGCTGTTGTCTCCATTGTGCCTCACAGGCAGGTTGTTGCCAGGGTATTTAAATGTCAAACCAAAGGATAATCAAGGGATTTAACTCTCTGCAAACAATACACCTGGGCTGGTCTTCTTGAATGTGCTGAACTTGTCTTTTTTCAGTATGCCTCAAGCACTGCACGAGGAGGTTGATACAAGAGATTAATTTTGAGTGGCTGTAGACCTCCTCCAGCAGGACCAGGTTCCAGTGAGCCATCTGAGTGTGTCACAAAGGGGCGCGGTACTGCTCCTAATCCCCTTCTTGTGCTGATTGAAGAAAGCACCTGATGGTCTGGGACTTTATCTATGCCTTGTTGGGTGAAGCACATCTCACTCCAGATGTGTTTTGTGCACACCAACCCTATCACTAAGGTATTTTCTGAAGGACTACTCCCTCCTCTTAGCCTGGGATTTCTGGACATAATGATGTCCTTCCACCTTAGGCGCTAGATCACATCCTTCTGTTACCCTCATTTTTGTTTAGCTACTTCCCACCTTTTCTCCTCTACATGTTTGCGCAGGAGCTGCAGTTTGAACCAGCACAGTGTTTCTAAAATAAGTCTCTATTTTGGAAGTAGAAGAGAGGATGGAGTACAAGCTGTTCCAGGAAGAATAGGGTTGGTTTGAGTCTGTAATGGCAAAAAGCTAGTGCCCTGTGAAGTAATAAAAGGGTATTTTAAAGAAACTCATCTTGACAGGACTGTAAGCTGATTTATGAAGGCAGGTGTCAAGTGACTGTGAAACTGTTGGAGCCATGACAAAGCAAATTTTATTGTTGCTTTTGTGTTTTTTTATCTTTTTCTATAAATCCCCAAACCAGTCTCAGCAGAAGTACTGTGCTAATAGAGAGTTTAAATGGATTTGAGGGAGCTCAGGATTTCTGTGTTAATCCAAGGCGTGACAAGCCAGAAAACTTGCCAGTTTTATATACTGACTCTGAGAGCCAGTATAAAGTTCAGCAAACAGTGAATGTGCTCAGCAAAAGGGATGAAAAATCAATTGTTAAGCAGCTGCTGCACCTGTTGCAGTGACATGTTTTCCTTATAATGTTCTTATGTTGGCTGGGCCCCCTGACTTATGCACATGAAGAGGGGCCATGGTGCCTCTTCCTAAACGCTTGCATGGGGTGATGGAAGTTTCTGTGATTCAGGCAGTGGAAACTGACTGTGCTACATTTCCAAATGATGCCTGAGACCCCTTTGCCAAGGTGAAAACAGTTCTGCAAGGAGTAGGACAACACAGCAACCAGATTTAATGTCAGCAATGCCATCTTGTTTATTTATCCTATATGGAGGTTGTTTACAACATTTTATGCTACTATAACACATATGCTTTCCTATAGGTGCTCTGCATGTGTTGGGCACAAATATGATGTTTTTTGCCACAGATTCCAAATTCCATGGATGTGTTGTTTACAGCCACATCCGTACTCCTTCTCTGGCCAGGTCAGATGTGTGAGCCAGCTGCAGACAAGTAAAGCTGCTGTTGGTGCAGATCGGGGCTGCTCCCTGTGAGGGATGTCAAGGAGGGCATCCAGTCCTGTTCTGGTAGGCAGAGATGCTCTGGCTGGGCTTGTACCCAGCCACATTACAGAATCCTGGGTGAAAAGGAATCTTTTACAGATCCCTCCCAGTTCCAAAATCCCCATGAACCAGCACGAGAAAGTCAAATCTAAGGTGCATTTTTAGAATGGAGAGCCCTAGGAGGGGAGCTGTGCAGGTCTTTGTTCTGCACACATGGAGTGCAGAGGTCTGCAAGGAAACACTGCCCAGTGCAGAGTAGCTGAGCCTGCCTGCCAGCTTAGGAGGAATGAAGTGAGGGGATGTGGGATGAGGTGAGCTGACTTGCTGTAGGAGGGTATTTCTGGCATTGCTGCCATCCTGCAATTACAGGTTCTACCCACCACTGTGTTGGGAGGTGAAACTGGCAACTTGTGACTTTGCAGGAGTATTTCTTAAAGAGGGCTATTGCTTCTGCCTTAGCGAAACTCATCCTAATGTTCCAATGGTCTTTCCAAAAAAAATCTGTAAGACAAGGCTATCAGCTCTACAAACTGCTGGACTACTTGCAAAATAAAAAAGCTCTACTTTTTCCTCAGCCCAAGCATAAGCTTTTCCTGCAACCTCTCTCTGCCCTACAAACCATCAGACTCCTGCATTTTTTCATCATGTCTGCAGCCTGCCTTTTAGATCTACAAGATCAGCACCACTGGCATGGAAATTCAGAAATAAACTAGGCAGGTGTTTGGTTTATGACAATCTCAGCTGCAAAATTTCTGTCCCTGTGGCAGTGGAATGATCTCAATCCTCAAATCCTCACTATGTTCTGATTGCAGCCTTAAATGTGCTCTTTTTTCTCTATGCAATGGAGTCTTTTTCAAAGGAATGACTCCATAATAAACATATAAATTTAAATATTGCGTGCGTGCCTGAAAACCATAGCACAGAGTACTGAGAGGAAATATTCTGGGTTGGAAAATCTTTTGCTGCACGAGTCAGCTATCCAGATAATGGATCTTTTTAAGTATGTAGGACAAATAGCTCTATGAACCATCTGGGACTCACTCAGCAGTGGGAAAAAGACTGTTAGGCTTGCAAGATCAGCATGCAAGAGTGATTGCTGATCAGTCACTGCTGCTTTGCAGAGAAAACAAAGGCTTTAGCATTTAGGCTATTAATAGTTTTTACCTAGTCCAAGTTTTGCAGGATGCATTCATTTCCCCAGACCATAAATTCAAAATTTGTGAGATACTTTTCCAGATTGAGGTTTCATAGCAGACTTAATTTTTATTCACTTGGTCCAGGTTTTTTATGTGGCAGCATTAAGTTCTGTGGAGTGCCTGGCTGAGCCACATCTGGTAAAACTAACCAGGTATAAAATACAGAAAAACTCCTTTTCAGATCATAACTTCCTGACTCAACTCATTCGACAGCTAAAGGGACACTGCTGCAGGAACAAAAAGGGCACAAGGGGCTGGAATCAGGTTTTTTGGTGTCAGCATCCACTGAGACCATTTTATGCTGATTATGGGAGCTTATTCTATTTGGGCTGGATGCTTTTCTTCAATTTTATATTACAGTGGAATGAAAGAATAGTTTAAAAAACCCAGTTATGGTTGTAATCAATTTCCAATGTGCTGTTTCAATCTAAATCTAGTCTGTGATTGCTTCCAACATAAAAAAAGCCTATTACTTCCAGAGAAAAAACAAAGATGACAAAGAACAATAAAAGAGTTAATGATTTCACAATCAGGCAGGTGAGATTTTGTACTTTGCCCCCATTAGGTAGCAATTTTCAATCACATACTAATATATCTAACAGTGGCTAACTAAATGGCTAACTAGATGTCTAAAGGCACAGTTCCTTGCAGAGCCTCTTGTGTCCCATGCTAATTTGGCTCAATCTGAGAAGCAGACCAAAGGCACTAATGTTTGGAAACACTTAATAGAACTCCCCTCTGGTAAACTGGGAGTGGAATTCAACTCCAAACAAAGGAACCTGCTTGTGGGTCTATGCAGGAGTCTATCTGAGCACTGTGTGTCCAGCCTGTCTTCCAACCTAGCAGGGATGAATGGTTTGTGCAGGAAGGAGTTATCATCTGGAACACACAGGGCGCAGTGACCTCCCAACAGGACCAGTGGCTCTGACAGAGGATCTTCAGGATCTGTGCCCTCTGTCATGTGGGGACTGGGATTTACACAGCAGAACTAGAAACCTCTGCTCATATATCTAAATCCTTTCACCAGCACAAAGCCTGGCTCTCTGGCTGCCCACCAGAAGCAGGTTCAGCTGCCCATACACAAGTACCTAGCGCTATTCAAGGCACTTTCTAGCACCCAGAACACTGTGTGAGGATTTCTAGGAAACCTCTCTCTATCCCTGGGGAAGCAGTGTGAGGGTAGGTGAGATTTCACATGGTGCCAGATGCCTGTTTTGAGGCAGTAAAGGTAGCTCCCAGAACTGACTTTCCCTCCGTTCACAAGCTGTGATGAGAATACTGTCATGCTACACTGGGTTTTGGCACTGCATCTCGAATTCAAGGGCTTTTGGCAATGCTTCTGTGGGGTAAGATGCTTCTTGATGCCAGCCAGGGAATCACAATCAATTTGTTAGGTAATGAGGATGTTAATGACATGGTAATGAACAGCATATAAATTAGTTGCTCTTTTGTCAGGGTTCAAAATACCAGGCCTTGCTAGGCTCTGATTCTGCTGTCCTGCATGCCAATGTAATGCCTGGGGTTGAGAGGGATCATCAGATTGAGTAATGAAGTTCAATGAGAGATGTCACAGAATTCACCCCCTAGCCGCCTTCTGGCTGGGAGGGCCCAGTCCTTGAGCCAAAGCACCGTCTTCCTGTAGAGATCAGCATCCATCCCCACTGACACACAGCTTCACCTTGAATGATGGTCCTCCCAAAAGCATTGCAACAGCTGGAAAAGCTGACCACCTGGCCATGCAAACTGCCCCTCTGGAAGCAGTATAGATGGACCAAAAGCACTATGAGTGCTCTGTTCTCTTTAATGAGTTGTGCTTTCCAAATGATTGAGCCTGTTACTTGCCATCTTCATTTTAGATTGAGGGGGTTCCCACTATGGTCTACTTATGTAAGACACTGAAACATAGAGAAAATGTTACTGATGTCAAATTTACAAATGCAAATGAAGAGCACTAATGCACTGGTGAAAATGCTGTGCAGTGTATGCCACACTGTGTAATCCTCTGTGCTCTGAACTGCTCTCTGAGGCATGACACAAAAAATAAAAGTCACCTTTGACAGGAGACCTGATTAGAAGTGCATGGTATTGAAAAAAAGGAGAGCGGATAGCTATCAGAAGTACACCTTTTGCAGGGAAGGCTAACGATTCGCCCAAAAATTATTCAAAGCATGTGTAAGTCAACCATGAACCAAGAAACTAAGATGAAAGCACCAAGGAGAGAAATTGGCTGAGCAGAACTGATCAGCATGTGGGAGTACGACATGCTTACAAGCCTAGGAAATCTCTAACAAAGCAAAGCCCAACACTATAGAAATTTAGTTTGCACAGTCTTTTGAGGCTTTCTGCCCTTTGTGAAGTGCCTTAAAGACCAATCGGGGGATATTGACTTCACCTGAAAACAAAAGAGAAGTGTTTCTTCAGACCTTGTCTTCATGGAGCTGAAGCAGAAGGAAAGGGAAGGCATGATTCTGGGGCACAACACAGGAGCTGGGAGAGTAACCAGGAGGTCCTGGGCAGGGATACTTAGCAGTGAGGCCACAAGGGAGCTCTTTTGCAGCAGCTTCATGTGGCAGCAGAGGAACTTGAGAATCCATAACCACCCAGGACACAGCTCCAAAGGAGCAGAACTGGCTGTGTTGAAACACCCCAGTTATTGTGAGCCATGGTGACAAAGGCCATTTATTTGAGTGTATCATTATTTACATGACATGGAAGGCTCCAGCCAAGATCAGGCGACTGGGCTGCCACAGTGTTGACCACAGCATGAGCATATATCTTGCCTTTCTTCATTGACTTTTTATTGCAGGTGGTTTTTTTGGGCAGTAGCAGAATTAACAATGATTCCAATACTGCACTCAAATACTGAATAATTAATTTCTCTGTTTTTTATTTCTCATTCAACACACAAACATTAATTTTCTCCAAAATTATGGACTTTAAAATCCAGAGCATTTTTTTCCTGTGAATTTTTAAAATATATTTCTTTGGCTTTTTATTTTGCTGTACTAGCCCTGGTCTGTAGAAGACATGCTTGCACAGTTTGCTTAACAGGGTCCAGACAGATTATTCTATTCTGGGGAAAAAAGGTTAGACTCAGTTTATCAGATAGAGAAAATGACCTTCGTACCAAATGCTCTAGGAATCAGAACTGAAGAGATTTGAGATGAGTTTATAAACACACTTTCCCAGCTGCTCCAATTTGATGGTTGCAGACTGACCTCTGCTTTGCACTTGTTCTTGTAGTGTTGAAGCTAATGGATAATACAATACATTACACTGGGTGCTATAAATCCAGGTTTCTGAATTCTGTCATGATCGTGGGACACTGTCACTGTCAGATTTACTGAACCATAAAGAACAGGGAGACAGATGTCAGCCCAGGTACTCTTTGATGGAAAACGGTGCTGAAGCAATGCTGGGGAACACAAAGACCTGGCTGTGGTGCTTTGTTTTAGTACTGGCACACACCCAGTCTTGATCATGCCCACCTGGACCTTCAATAAAAGCCCTGATTTTGTTTGCATATTTTTCTCCACTTGAAATTCTTGTCTTTCCTTTGGTGTTGGAAGCAAGATGCCAGCCAACACCAATAGCAGCTGACCAATCAAGGGAAGTACACAGAGCCACTGAAACACAGGCAGGACAGCCTGCAGTGCCTCCCTGAGCCTGTGCTTTCTCACAATCTGGGGAGGGAGACGCTTATCCTGCTACCAGGATGTCATGTCCTGCCCCCAGCTCCAGTAAGCTCAGCAATAAAGCTGAGTTGAGAATGATTGTTTCTCTGGTGGAGCATGAAAGGAAAGAAGAGGGATTTAGATCTGATATTACCTTGGACTGATACAGTTCATCTCCAGAACTGGCTCAATGCTTCATACAACTACTCACTATTTGCGCTGTGTGAGGAGCTGCATAGTAACTCTGTGCTTTCCCTCCTGTCACTGGGTAACAAACATTTATTGGAAGAGAATAACAAATGGTGAATCATTTCATTTCAGGCGTGAATTCTTAGATGAATGATCATTCATGCTAAAATTAGTAATGCTCACAAGGGCAAAGCAAATGTGCAGGGACTGTCCAAATAATTTCCAGTAAGAAATATAATGAATTGTAATAGCTAAACTTTTCACTTTTATTGGTTAAAATTTTATGTTAGGAAATATTTTTTATGTCATGCAACATTACTATCCTAAAATGTTTTATGCACTAAGTGATATATATTTCCCTCCTTCTTACAAAAATGATTTATGATTTGCATAGCAACAGCAGTACTATTCCAGGTATTAAAATGTGGGGCTCAGCCTGCATGTGCTTTTCATTTGGAATTAATAAATAGCATTTATTTCATCTAGGATAGCAGAATTGCATTGTTTTGAAATCATCAGTACATTATATCAGGCAGGACAGTCTAGTAGTTCTGGAGGCAATTCTTTGCTCCAGGCTGGCTCTGTTATGCATGCTCCCATTATTTTCAGTGGAGTGGCAGCTAAAGAACACCATGCATCATGTCCCAAGACCACGTGAGGGTCATCACAGCACTAAAGTGGTTAAGTATTCATTTATAGCCTCCTTAGAACGTAAGTACTCCCAGACCAGACATAACATTTTTAGCAGGACACTGTATTCCTCTCCACAGATTATTCTCTTTGCTTTTAAATACCTTAGCCTGCATTTTCAGACAGGATCAAATTATCCTGTAAAACAGAAATACACATTCACACATTTTTTCTTGTGTAAGTGGCATGATATTTGCAAATAAGATCCTAATCAGCTTTGAGTGGGTTGGCTCTCTCGTTGTCACAGAGGAACCCAAAGCAGGTGTTGCTCAGCCAGCTGCCTAAAGATGCCAGGAGTTTAGTCTTCAAATTACATAAAAATAACTTACACATAGAGTGCTGTGAATCTGGAATCTTGCAGAACAAGCACTTATGTGGAGCACCTTTGTAGGCTGCTGTGCAGAAGAGATAGGAGAGCTAGCTGTGGCTTTTATTAATCAGGAATTTTCCTCCTAGATGTTTGACCCCTATGGAATACAGCATGTTCATCCAGAGGGTGTACAATTGCTGGGGGAAAATTCCTTGGCACCCACTGCCGTATAAAAATAATAAGGCTGTCCTGGATTTGGAAATGTATATGTGTGTAGATCATCCTGCTGGAGTACCAAGGAACCAAAGCTGCAGCATGTGCAACCCAATTCCTCTTGGCAATGGGCCTGACAGATTTTTGTATCTTGAGAAGACCATACATTCAGATATGATATTTTAAGCGTCAGTCTTTCCTAGAACTATGCTGACATTAACCTCTTGCCTACAGACAACTCACTCAGTCTTGTAGCTGAATTTAGACCAGTGGTTTACTCACTCTGACATACTTGTCTCTCTTAACACTAGAAACATGCCTGCATTAAAATGTGCCCGCTTCTGTGTGACAGCCCATTTAATGAAAGTGATCCACAAAAGATACCTTAGCAAGGAAGACCTGGTCAAAGTGTGTATGAGAGAGGCAGACCTCTTTGCTTCAGCTGAACTTTTCAACCTCAGCTATGATCTGATAGAACTAGCTACTCCTTAGAGCGTGCCTGTCTCTTTAAATCCCAAATTTCACAGATGAAATCTAGCAGAAGTTCTTTGGCCTCAGGTTCCAGGCATGAGTTATGAAGACTTCTTGGCAAACCCTCATGCAACTTGACCAAAAGCCTTCACTTGTGTGGTCCTGCCTGCAGTTACAGAGCTCTTCACTCCCTTGGGCAAAAGGTGGGGGAGCTCCCAGGTCCTGTAGGGCTGGCAGGGATGTACTGACACCCCATAGCTTCCACTCTACACTAAGCTCCTCTGTAGAGGAAACACTGCTGGCCTTGGCATAAATGGAATGGGGACAATAAAGTCTGTGGCTGAATGGGTGAAAAGGATGGTAAGAGTAAAAGCAGTAATGCAAAAACTGGTTACTTTGGCTAAAGGTATGTTTTATCTGACACTGGTGGTACCTTTTCTCTGGGTTAGATACTGTGTAAAGGATGGGATTACAGCCTAGCTAAAACTGAAATATCCCAACTAGCATGTCAAACCTGCAAAAAGGAGGCTCTTTGAGTGCCTGCTCCACCATGATGCCTCACTTTGGGAAAAACATCAAGGCAAACCCCTTCTGGTCATCTTGCATAGTCTCTCTAAATTACCATTTCACTCAATGTCTTCATCTGTCCATTTTGTATTTGTGTGACTGGACATAGTGAAGACCAGAGATAGGCAGAAGATAAATTGTAAAGACTGGTGTGCCCAGTTTCCTTAGATAACTGCTGAATCATTTGCTCAGGATTTTTTCAAAGCAACATAGACTACTCAAAATAAATTAGACCTCATAAGCCCTTTTGCCCTTTGTATCTCTGCAAAGCTTTCACATGTTACTCATTTGATTTTTCTGCTTTCAGTTTCAGTGTGATTTATAATCACGAGGAATATCCAAATGAGTTCACAGTAGTCAGCAGGTTAATTAAAGGCTGTTAAGATCTGCACTTCCCTTTACTGTGCTACTGTGTATTAAGAACTTTCTGATGAGAGGCAGAGCACACAACATCTCCTGTATCATCTAAGGTAGAATAGTGAGCTTAAACTCAGAAAAATCCATCTGGCTATGCCAGAGTCTAAACTCACAATGGTATCGTTATGGTAGGGATGCCTACAGCTTGTCATGAAAGCTTTGCTTCCAAATTTCCTCTCCATCTAGAAAAGTTGCTTGGGAGATAAACATCCTATGGTTTGGGATTTTGTTAATTTACTTTTGAAGCTGGAAAATATGCACGCACTTCTCATGCCCTCAAGAAGAAATGTGAGTAACATGTCTTTTTGTTGGGTTTAATTTTGAGCAGAGAGCAATTGCCAGAGGATGTCAATGTTAGAAGTTCTTAGACGAAGTCGAAGAAAGAAGTTCATCAAGGTCACAAGAAACTCGACAAGACTGGCTGAAGCTACTGGTGACAGAGAGGTGATGACAGGGGAGGCTGTACTCCTATTGCTGGCATGCTTCCTTACATAGCTCTAACTGGTCACTACTGGAGTCAGCATTGCAGTTGTGGGGAGCTTTATTTTATGCTGACATGTTTTTCCCATGGGTTTTAGTCAGTGTGAAGGCAGAGCAGAAAGGAGGCAGGAAGAAAAACTGGAGTGATGAGAAGAAAATGCTCCCAAGAAAAGCTCTGTGTTTCTGCACAGGCAGAACTGGTGCTTTGTGACTTGCAAACATGAGGCAGGATGAACAAGCTGTCATCCCAGGACCACACACAAGTGGTTCTGATTCCTTTGCAGATTTTTGAGGTTTTTCACAATACACATTTTTGTTAGATTTCTAATAATGACCAAGGAGGAGTGAGAATTATATGACAGAAGAAATTAGATGAAGAAAACACATCTGAATTAAAAGCCTTATGATTAAATGTGGGTTGTACTCAATACAGTTTTTTGAATTATCTGGTCATGAGAACTCAGACTGTTTCAAACCATCAAATGTGAGTTTCTTATTTTACTCCCAAACTTTGACTGTTTCTTCATCAGCATGCAAAATCACTGATTAGTTGCTTCACAGAAACTGAAAACATGTTTTGATAAAAGATGTCTTCATTTTTCATTTTTCTGGGGTTCATACTAGTCCTTAAAACATTGAATACCTTGCAAATGATGTGAGTTTTCTGATATTTTTCTCTTTTCTTCCATATATCAAAAAGGATTGCTATATGCTTTATCTTTGCTTTTCATGCCTGTTTCCTGGAGCCTCCTTCCCAGATGGGTTGAAGAGCACCAAATTTGGCCCATCATCACTTCAAACCTTTACTGAAGTGATTTGTTCTGTGGAGTATTCTGAACTCAACTTCATGACCAACTTTGTTTCTTCTTTTCCACTTATTACATTATTTAGGTCTGACCAATCTTGTTTGTTTATTTTTCATAGGGTTTAATGCACAAAACATAGTGCCTCTAAAGCACTGTAAGTCTGTAAGCTGTGTTTTCCCTTTTACTTCTATGTTGAAGGCATATAAACAAGCACACAGTTGCGCATGCATATACAAGGCCAAAATAATATCATCCTTAATTATAGCTGTAAGTGAAGCACAATTCTCAAAGCTGGACACTGTAGGTTTTTTCCTAATCAAATATTAAAAAGCCTAATTTTGAAGAAGAGGGATCACATTTGAAACTTTGCCTTCTATAACTGACTCAATAAATTTTTTATAACCTGTAGGTTTTTTTAAGAGAACAGACTCCAAAGATGGGTGTGAATTGCATTTGTGTTTTTGCTGGGTCTGCTTTTCCTGCCAATTGCAGGTGTCCAGCATTCACTTTTTATTTTGCTTTTATCTGCATTTTGTGCTCATTATCAAAACACACCTTAAAGTCTTCCCAAATTTCTTTAAAGCCCCATCCCTTGGGTGTACCTGCCAAGCCCTCCTCACTCTCTAATTTAGCTATTTATAGTGGTGTTCAACTTGAAATGCAAGTAAATAAATTCTAGGTACTGCTCCTATTTGGCACTGGAAAACACCCATGGGGCAAACACACACTGGAAATCTCCCAGAGGCCACAAAATGGGGTTTTTACAGGAGCAGCTCCAGCAAGCTGGGGGTGCCCTGGGAAGAGAGGCCAGCTTTCTTGGTGGCAGTGCCACCTCTGTCCATTGGCCACCGATGGACTGCCAGGAGAGCAGCAAGGGTGCCACAAGAGCAGGTTGTGCTCTTGGTGCTCGGCTCCCAAGGGCTCATCCACAGCCTGCTGAGGTGCTCAGACCCCAGCCATGAGGCGCAAGTAGGATGCTCCCTACAGGGCTCCCCTCTGTCCTGTGGACATCCCCACTGCCAGGGAAAAGTGCCTTTAATGAGGAGTTCTGCAGCCAGGTCATGCATGGGCGCACTTTAGAGTCCCAAACTTGGCATCACAGGGAGCCCTGGGACACTGCCTCTGTGTTCACTCTGCCTTGGAGCAACTGTGGATAATTTGCAAATTTCTCCTGGAAGAGAAAGTCTTAAAAATTCAATTTATGGAGTGTCTCAGAAAAACTTGAAATTATATCAAATTGAAGTGTTCCTTCTGAAAAGCGCGCACACACACACACACACACACACACACAGACATGCAGACTCACACACGACACATATATATATATGTCTTTTAACCTTCCAATGAAATTTTATATGTTTAATAACTTGGAGATGGTTTATTAATGTGCAAGACAATAAAAGCCATTATGGATAATTCCTGGTTAGTTCTGAGTGGAATAATTTTTTTTTCTATATTAAATGTTTGACGCATATTATAGCTGAACAGCATTTTAAAGAAAAAATGCAAATAGGCCATTTTTATCTTGTTAGTCAAATTTTCATAGAATTTTCATATTGTCTCTATGTATTGAAAAACACTATGCTATGTAAAGCAGGTTGTTTTATTCCATGTAAAACAGCTGCTGATTATAATAATTTTTAAATAACTGAAGTCAGCAGTAAATTATTCAGATATTTAGACTTAGTTATTACATTGAAATAGAATATTGAATTATGAAGTAGTAACTCTGATATCAATAAATAATACAGAATATGGCAATACAAAGTCTTATATTTAGATGGAATATGAGAATCCACAACAACATACAAATAGTTGGTACTTAAATGTCTTTTTTTTTTTCTTTAAATATATTTTTTCATTTAAAAACCAAATGCTTTCATGGAACATCTTTTAAGATTGGTATGATTTTGTGAATAAACCAGTAACCAATGTTTTGGCCAAAAGGAGTTTTTCCCAGAGAGCAGCAATATTGGTAGAACCAGTCAGTCGGATTTCCCCTGAGGCACCCAGGAGGGCTGGAGCACCACCAGGCTCAGCTGGTGGTCCTGGCCAGTGGAAGCTGCCAGGCAGCAGTCCCATTGCTCATCACACTCCATTACAACCCATAAATACCCCACAGTGCACAGAAATGCCCTCTGAGGCAGGACCTTCTTTTGTAAAAGTGGTTACAGGCAGTGGGTGGACAGTCCAGGACCTATCAGAATATCATAAATTTGGGGAGAGAAGTGTAAGGGTGAGCAGATATTTGTGGGTTTCAACTACAATAAAAGTAAGACAGAATATAGGGATATTAAAAGTTGTGATGGGTCAGTCTCCCCTCTGGTCAGGCAAAACTGAGTAATTTACCAGTGTGTGCATTAAAGTCAAGGAATTTATTTCAGATGGGCACGTTTCCACCTATCCTGAGTGACTGGTGCTGTCACTGCACCAGCACACACCACGGTGCCCAGCTGTTGGCTTGCGCTGGCCAGCCAGATGCACACTGTGGACTCATCAACCAGGGGCGCTACTTAATCTTCATCCTTCAGTGCCCACCTTCAGAAAATGTGCAAGGAGGTAGTACTCTAAACCTGAGGGGTTAAGTTGAGAGGATCCATTCTCCTTAGCTGTAGGGATGCTGCTGCCCTGGCTGTGCTTGTGCTCCTCCCTTGGTGAAAGCCCTAACATTTGCCAGGCTTTAGACAGCTCCCATGGCAAACACTTGACAGTGTGCTTTGGCTCCAGCCCTGCTGGCACACTCAAAGCCCTCCTTCCAAAACAGACCCTAGAGATGGCAGGCACAAGCTGGAGATAGCCACAGGTTATTTTTAATGCAAGGATCAGATCAGTCTGAGTTCTGGCAGTGCGAGGTGAACTGAGAGGCTCCTCCTCCCATCTTTGGCCTTGTGTGAACTGCAGCTCGGCGAAGACAAACCCCAGGAACATGTTTGACAGTGCACCAGTGACTGATACCTACAGATGCACATTCCTTCCCAGTATGAGCAGCTTTTAAAGTGTTTTTGCTAGCTGTGAGAACATAAGCACTGAGCACACTGGGTTAGAAAATTGCTGAGCAGCACAATATCAGCACAGGATTTATTTCACATTTCTGTCTCCTGTCACTCACACTGTACATTGTTAATACTCCTTTCCACAGACACTTGTGCTTATCAGTAGCTAAAAGCTCTCCCTAACTTCTACCATTCTAAAACTATTAGTTTTTGTTAAATTCAGTGCACTGAAAAAGAAAAGTACACTGTCCTTATCTCTTATTTCTTGAAATTATAGAACCATAGAGCTAATATTCTGGACTTGTTATATTTCTAACTTGGTAGGCACTGAGAAAGTGAAGACTCTAGGTCTCATTTCTGTTGCAGAACTTTTTCTAACTCTGAAGAACTGTGAAATAACAGCCTGGCAATACCACGTCTCTTACAAAAGCACATGCCCAGTGAGACAGACATTTAATCTTAGGTCACCATTCATTTACTCTGCAGCATCCATGGTATAAAAGTAGCATCAGAGAAGATGTGATAGACATATGGTCCCCACCTCGATGAGCTGTGCAATGGCTGTCCATCACAAGAGGAAAGCCTTTCTCAGGCCTATATGAGATGCTGTTTGGACAGCTCTCCTCCTGGACAACCTCCCAGATGTCTCTCCCAGAGGTGCTGACCCAGCTACGAGGAGCAGGGCAGCAGCATCTGCAGCTCTCCTTGCTCCCCTGGCTCCTACCTCCCAACATCACTGGGAGAAGGGGGCAGCAGAGAGAGCCACTATATTTGGGCCTTAAGAAATAAAACTATTTTGAAAGCACTGATAGCTAATAGCGATCAGGAGAGGAGCATGTATTTAGCAGGCAGAATATCAGCAGTCTGCTCAAGGACTTCCAGTCCAACACTTCCCTTCTCATGGACATTTGTAGCTAGGCTGTAATTTTCTTTCCTATTGCAGTCAATGGTGAAAGAAAATACGAAACACAAATATTCCTCTGCAAGGGATGTGCTCAATTCTCATTGGAATGAGAAGAATAATGTGCAACCTGTGGCCATTCAGGGGACTAATTAACCCCAGTGATTAACTGTTTTGCTTTGACACCTAGGCTGCTATTCTTTTTGCTGTAGTCATCCAACACAACACGTAAAATTTTTAAGGTTTGCTTAGAAATGCTCTCTTTTTGCTACAATCTAAAGAGGAAGGATGATTTCTGACACTTTGCCAAGCAGAAGAGTTTTCAGAGACTTTCATCTGCAGCACTGGAAATGCCAGACCTCTCCATTTCCCTCCCAGCTGCATTAACTGTCCATTTCTTCTCAATTAGGGAGAAGAAATCAGTTGGCATTGTCTGTTCCCTGTGCAATGGACTGAGAAATATCACATTATTTATTCTGTACAAGCTGAACGAGGCTGGAAAGATTCATTTCTTCTTAGTCTGCTTTGACAATGTAATTTGTTATATGGTATTTAATTCTACAAGCTAGAATTAAGCTAGGAAAACGCAGGGTATCAGAAGCTGTCTGCAAGAGATTTCAGTGCCCAAGAAGTACTCAGTGTCCTGGAGACCCTGTGCACAGCGTCAGTGTTGGATGAAGCAGCAAGCCTGGTACAGCAGAGTGTCAGCTGTGCCCCCTTTTTTTTTAAGTGGACATGCCTTACTCCTATATGATAATTTTATGGGTCTTTCTGTGGTTGTTGCCACTTGTAGCAGAGATAGCAGAGATTTGAGTGGTGCAGACAATGCACCACAAGTGTGCACTGGGTTCAATGACAGCCTGCCTCAACTAGTCCAAAGCAATCCATCAATGGGTGAAGCAATACACAAAGGGTCTGGAGACCTGGCTAATGTTTTGGGCCTTGCCCTTGGACAGGCTCATTTTCATACTTGTCAGCTTGTCTCTATCTTCTGCATCAATTGCAATTGGTGTGGGCAGGATTATCCCTAGGAAGGGTCTGTACAACACCTGGAACACTCTTCTCCTCTCTCCAATCCATGCAAGTGTTTGTCCTTCTACCATGAACAATGAAAGTCGTGCTTCATACATTTTGGTGCAGCAGAGGAGAAAACTAGGAGAAAACTTGCCCAATTTTTTCTCTGACTTTACTTCCCAATTTGTTTTTATTGTATAGAATTGATCCAGAAAAGTCAAGTCCATGACAGGGAACTGCCCTTTATATAACTTTACTATAATCATTTCCTAATTCCTTCATTTTTTACTGGAATGTATTGAACAAAACTGTTTTATCTGTTGTTCTTTCTCTACGATTGGATTTCCTGTCTGCTAGTGCAGTTGGAGTTAATCCATGCCAAATTGGGCCAAATTTTGTGGGGATTTACATGGCAAAACACAAGTAATTTTCAAATGGTGCAGGATATACTTCACTGTCTCTCTTGCAGTTTGCTCTATTTAGGCAATATTACTAGGTGTACTCTAAAACATTGACTAAGATCAGACACAGCTCAAGCAAGCACTGAACTCTGCATACTGCTTTTCCATTTCCTTTTTTTTTTTCCATACAAAAATATCTTCTTACTGAAAAGAAGAACCTGTGCAGGACACTGGTACATCAACTCATCTCTGCATAAAACATCACTGACACATGCTCATCTGACTTTGCACTTCTTGTAGAATTGCTTCCTGCTTTTCCAAACTATTTCTCTTATTTGTCATACACATATTAAAGTCCAAGGCTTGCCTTCAAATTGCTTGCAGCTCCTCCTGGCCCTGCACCAGCTACCTATTTGTAACCTTCACCTTTTTACAGCCTCTCAAACACTGTAGAAAATACTGATGTGCCCTGGACCATGGACAGACCTCTTGGCCCTCATGTGATCTGCTTTTCTGGCTTGACATGAAACCTTTGCCAAATATTTCTTGAGAGTGAATTTTCAAAACTTTTAGCAGCAACCTTCAAGTTTCTTCAAGATCATGTGACTATAGTCTGCTTTTAAAAATACCAGGGGAAGTACAGGGTCAAACCCCCTACTGTACTCATGCTATCAGACATCTTTTGCTTTTATCCATTTCATCAGGCTTTTGATACTGTCTGGGAAAAAATACAGTCACTTGGGTTGTTTAATTCTTGAAAAATGTAAATTCATTGTAGCTTCTTTGTGCTTATAGGCAGTTTGTTTCTCCTTTTGCTCTAGAAGAAGGTAAATCTAGGCTGGTAGATCTACAGTTTGTGCAGATTTTCTTTTCTCTTAAAGAATAATTTTTCTGCTTTCCAGTTTCAGCAAACAGTTCTGTCCACCACAACATTTCAACAATGACACTTATTCCTCTGAAGCCACCCAGTGCTTTACTGTGTCAAGTTCGATAGAAAGTGGTGTGAGAAATTCCTGCCTCCTACTACCACTGCATAATGCCTTTCTTATCTCTCTCCATCCTGTCTCTTCATCACTTTTCCTGTTCCTGAAACCACTACTTGCCCCCAATCCCCATCTGTGTAAGTAAAACTGCACTATAATCTTGCCAGCTAGAAAATAATGCTCTCCCTCTTCATCTTTGAATGATTATTTCAACCCAAGGTACATCATTAGTCCAGTTTGTAGATCATACCTAAGGGAAGACTGTACAGGAAACAGAGGTGAGGATGAGTATGCAAGAGATTCTGCCACTGGGCATCTTTAAAGCTGTAAGGTGCTGTGGAAATGCAGCCTCCTCCAAGCACTCTGAGGGCCTGGAGATGAACATTGTCAGGACAACACAATCTCAAAGAAGTTAATTATGCTAATCTTTTCAAATCCAAGAGCATGCTCTTTTGTTTGGCAGTTATATTTGTCCTCAAATAATGATTAGTGAAGATTGCTGGATATTTTAATTATTTGCTTCATTCTTTGTCCATTCTGCTTCAGATTATTTGCTTGTTGGGTGATTAACCCAATTTTCTCCTAACTGCCCTCTCGCCACCAAGCAGCTTACAAACTGTTTTGTTACTAACTTCTATTTCTCTTGCAAGCTAAATTTTGGGACTTGATGTTTGTTGTTCTTCCTTGTCTTAATCCTTCTTAACTTGACTGAGTTTCTCCTTTCTGTGCAAATTGCCTGCCAAATATCCTCAGGGAAGCTGGAACCCAGGAAAAATAGTGGAAAATATTCTCTACATAATAATTCAGCAGATTAGGGTCAGTGTTGTCCTGGCATCCCTGGATAAATGAACTTGGTGTACCCCCTTGCTGACCTGCTGAAGGACTGCAAGAGTCCAAATCTACAAGTGAACCTATCTCCAAGTTTGCAACCCTACCTGTAATTAGAGCTAAAAGCATTTTCAGTAGGAAGAATGGGCTGCCTTGTAGGCGAAAATAGGATTTGGTGCTGAGAGAGAGGTATGTCAAGGAGAGAAAGGGGCTGTCTCTTCCTCCAATCCTGGTCCCCTGTCCAGAAGAGCACCCAAATATCTAGCAAAGGTTGGTAGCTGGGAGAACAAGTGCTGGCCACTGTAGCCTGTCTGTGAGGCCATTAAAACAACTGTGTTTGAAAAGACAAACCTGTAATGGTGCCAAGTTAAGCGAGACCCGTGGCATGATGAATTTCCTGACCACTTATTTATGTATTATTATAAAACTGCCTGTGATGTGACAGCTTTGCTCTCTTTTCTGGTGAAGTCAGCCATTACTGATGAGAATATGAATAACCAGCTTTTCTCTTTCTTACCCTTTCCTTCTTTCTAGAACTGGTAAAAATGTACTGAAGATCTTGTGACATGGAGGCATTGTGCTAGTTCCTCTTTGGTGCAGATTGCTGTGGTGTGAGCTGGTGTCGAATGTGCAGCCTCAGTTCCCAGCAGCTGTCAGCTTTGCACTCTCCTGTGTCTGGGGATAGCACATCTCTCTCAGAGGGAGATGGAGTGAGTGAGCAATGGTCCAGCACAGATGGCAGGGGGCCAGTAGCCCTGGCAGATACAGACTGCTCCCAGCAGCAGTGCTGGAGTGTCTCCCTGCAGCAGACCCAACAGAGGGAGCTCTGGTCTGTCTTGTTTGTTGAGGTGCAGAGCCCCACTGAGTACCTCCACTGATAACTCTCCCCAAGACTGATGTGCAGAAGACAGCAATAACTAGCTTGGAACACACAGAACCAAAGCAGAGTGACAATGAATTTGATCTTCCTTCCAGACCTGACTCCATGCAAAATCAGTTTGCAGAGCACAATGGAATTGCTGTGCAGAGATAGGTCCACTGGTGCTGCAAAGAGCTGCTTCAAATCAGCTGAATGTGTTAGTCTGTGATAATATGCTTCCAGATAAGTCAAATTCCAAACTGATCAGGCAAATATCCACATAGCTGGATCTATATTCAGTGCAGCTAGCTCATCCAGAGTAGACTGTAGTCTGATTTCTGAGAAATCTGAATTAACTGGACCTTAAAGAGCCAAAAACTCAGCAAAAGAAAAAACTCCCTAAGGAATAGTTTGTTGTTATTGTCCCTAATAGTTGTTCATTTTAGCTGCATTTTGGTTGCAAGATAACCTCTTGCTCCTTAAGTCAGAACTCAATTTTAAAAAGGGGATGAGTAATGCATATTTTACATTGATGGAACATATTCTGTTGGGAATCTCAAAATATTTTGCAAACACTAAAGGATAAATCTTTCCAATAGACCTCAGAAGGAGATAATTATAAAATCATAGGTTTTTAATAGATGGCAAACCAGAGGGACCAGTTTTGTTCTAGGGCCCACAGGACAATCTGCACAAAGCTGAAAAGGCACACAAGCCTCCTCAGATTTCCAGCATTTTCTGCCTTGCTTCAGGCTGACACTCTACTTTTCTGACATATTTACATTGCCATATAATACTTTGTTTTTCCAGATGATAAAGAGCTAATTCTCATTTAAACAAATGACTTCTCCTATAAATCAGAAAGCAGGCAGCATTTCCTCCAGCTGTCATTCAGCAATTACACCATTTGGAAATGGTACCCAGTGATTTGTGATAGTGTAATTCCTTTGGAGTATGAAAGTAGCTTCAGAGTCAGGCTTGATTAGAAATGCCCAGTTGACTGCCAGGGACACATTTCAAACAGGTTTATGCTGGGTTGCTGCTGGAGTTGCACGCACGAGTCGAACAGCCAAACACACAAATGACCCAATCTGCATTTGCAAAACTAAACCGTGCAGCTCTAAACCCATTTTCTGGCCTAAAGAGTGCTACATGTCAAGTATACAACCAGAAAAACAGCTCCTCATGTGCCCCCAGAGCACTGAGCAATATTAATCCGTGGAGCTCATCTGTATTTGCAGACTGTCAGCTCTAAACTCAGGGCATTATACCACCCGGACCACACCTCAAACATTTTTAAACTTGCAGGCATGAAGTGTTTTGCATACCCACAACATAAACTCATTCAGAGGACAAGACTAGTAGTCAAAACCTGTGCCAGAGCACCTCAAAGTCTCTCTGCTGACTTGAAATCAGGCTTTGAACTACAGGGCTTTTTTTTCTACGCTTGTTTAACATGAGACAAAGCCCAACCAGACTGAGGAAGTGACAACAGAAGAATCTCATTGTGTTATCACTCAAAATCTTATTTGTTATATCGCCATTTTCTTCTTAGAGGAAGAAACCTTAAATGTATTCTTAAGACTGAAATCAAAATTGTTGCACATATGAGCAGCTGAGAAATGAAGCAGATTCCCAGTCAGACAATTGGCCTGGGGACACTGAACATGACGAGTGTGATTTCTCTCCTGAGTTGAATTCTGCTTTCCCAGGTGCTCTCCAGCAGAAAATCACACCAGGTGTCTTCCAAAAATCTGTGTGCAGCTGATGTAAAACCCTCTGGCCAGACACCAAAGAACGCAGCTTGCTGAAAATAAACTGATTATAAGCTGCTGCTCTATCCTGGCAAGCAGATATACTAGATACCCCTCTGCAGAGCTATAAAATTGATTGAATGTGTTTGGAAAGCTGAAGGAAGAGGATAGTAAACTTCACCAAAATCTCACTGAAAGAACATGAGGGACAGATGGATACAGAAATACGAATTAAAAAAAATGCAATTTAGAAATACGTGTTTATTCATTTTACTTGTGCAGACAATAATTCCCTTTCTACCTCCATTAGAGGAATCAGTGTGACTGTGGAGCACAGGAGAAAGGAATGCTGGATGTCTGGGCCACATGTGAAGGCTGGTTCTGTGCTGTCCAGCACTGATGCTGAGCCAAGGACCCTGAGCCAAGGATCCTGAGCAGACTGTGCTTGTACCAAAGCTCATCTTGATGCCCAGTGTGAGCCCTTCTGCACAGGAAAGCAGTTGATTTCAGATAACTCCACACCAGTGCACAGATACCCACAGGCCCTTTGGCTGGGGCACAGATGTTGCTGCAGTGCTCTCAGATGACCAGGAAGGGCTGTGATCCCAGGGTCTCAATAGCTATTTTGTGCTGACAAGAAATGTCTTTTAAAAGCAGTGCAGCTCTGCAGGTTTTATACAAACTCAGTGGGGGAAAAAAGGAAGGATTTTGTTCCATGTCATACAATAAGAAGTGCAATACATTACTACTAATAATACTGTCTGGATCACATTGAATTATTACCTTATGCCTAGCTCTAATTTCCATTTCAAGTTTTCATTTATTTTTCACTTCACTAAGTCTACAAAATTAATATGGCATCAGACGCATCCATTAGAAAACAGATTCTGACTCTGAGGGGAAGTGTGACAGGACTTTTGGGAGGGGCAGGTTGAATCTCCTTGGTCTACAGGTATGTGAGTACCCTGTCAACTTTACTTTCAACAGCATTATATGCCTGATAAGCATCACTCTTGAAATTGCCCCAGTTATCACACTGCCTACTCACACTCACTCATTTAGAGTAATTTCTTTGGAGAGCTGACTTTTGAGTTGGCAGGTATTTCAAAGGGCTCCTTTGATTCAGTCCTCCCTCTTAAAAAACATGTTATTTTTCTTTAATCATTCTTGGAGGTAGGAGGCAGAGGCAGGTTTTGCCCCTTAAAGGGTGTGTTGCATGTCTGATAGAGCAGCACAAGGGCCCTGGGTTGAGTTATTCCAGGGCAAGTCAGGTTAATCAAAAAAGAAATTTCCATTGTGGAGGTGAAAGAGGTATTTTTAATCCATTAGGATGCTAGTTATGATTACTGTATGAAACAAGTAATCTCTTCTGACAGAGCTTCAAACAATCTGCTGGGCAGCCCAGACCTTAGTCTAGGTAAAGCTGGATGCATTTCTTCAAATGCAAATAAAGTTTGTTTCTCTTTTGATGAAGCTCCTCATATTTTCATCTCAAATCCCTTTTCAGAGGTGCAACTATTCAGAGTCTTGTTTACTAAGTTCCTTACCTGAAACAAACAACAGCTTTGCCAAGAGTTTTCCCTCTTTCCTCCACATTAGGAGGATTTGGTCTTTCCCTGTTGAGCCACAGCTAATTTTGCAGGGGATTTTCATGGAAGGTGGCACTGGTCCAACCCCGAGGGCATTTCTGTTGAAAATGTGTATTAGGTACAACATGAAAGTCTTTGAGGAATACAGCCCAAGCCAGCTTCCTCTCAGGCTGCTATTTAGGGATGAACAAAAGTGAAGCTCAGACTTCTGTGCCTCACAGTGAGCAGATCAGGACCACATACTGCTCCCAGTCCTGCACAGGCTTGAAACTTGGAGCTGAGTGCATCATCTGCACATGTCCCGAAACCATAATAGATAAACATCTTCCTGATACTGCATAGCAGAGGCACTATATCAGGGGAGCCTGGAAACCTCTCAGACTGAAAAAGGGAGAGTGCATTTACTCAGATGTCAAGCACAGAAAGTGTCAGCCCTTTTGCCCATTCCACCTACAAACACATCTCAGCTTGCACCTGCCACCAGATGGAGAGGTATTGCAGCTGCAGGACTGATCTCTCATATCTCTCCTTGCAAACAAGATATGCTATTCTGCTTTTTTCTACTGCTAAAATTTACAGCCCAGTTGAAGAGATCATCTTCTGAAAACCCTTACACTCGGACTGAAGTGAGCACAGGTGAAATAAAGAAAAGGATTTTACGGCAAGTAATCTTTTGTTCTCGCTTTTTTATTTATCTACTTACTCCTGCTTTACATTTTCATTCTCTTTCTTTCCTTTCCCATGTGTTTCTCCCCACTCTTCCTTATAACTTCAGTAACAGTCCCTTTCTGATAGATTCATAGGTTAAATTTTATTCCTTAACCACAAACACAAGTAACCATGGATTCCTCCTGGTCTTGATACCACTTGACGGGCAGGCAGGAGCTGCTTCTTCTTCTTCAGGGTTTCAGCTTCCCTCTGCTTTGCTTGAGCAGGATGTTGGTGAGGAAGAGAAGAACCAGCAGCAGCTGATGGTACTGCTGTGGTCACAGCACACAGCTGAAGCTATGTCGAAGTAGGAAGTTTTGGCCTGTGCTTCAAGGTGTTCCTAGCTGTCATATTCAATTAATCTAGCTTTATTTATTCTTACTGCTTATTTTGTCTACAATATATTCTGATAAGCTAATGAAATGACAGGGGAAGACAAAATTGCACCCAAAATTAAACACAGCTGTTCTTCCCACGTACATTCACACAAAGTCACTTTCCCACCTTGCCCAGGTCTTGCTGAATATGGCAGTAGCAATCCAAGGGACAAGAGAAGTGCAGACCTCTCACAACTAAAACCTCTTTCTCCTATGCCCTGGGGAGGGAACTGTAGAGCCACAGATAACTACTTGCTGCACAGCACGCCAGAGACTTGGTGGTAGCAGTGAGCAAAAGGTTCAGGTGCCAAGCACTTAGCTGGTATTCAGAGCTAGAAAAACTTTTCCCTGTAACTCTGCTCCCAATGCAAAGTGCCCCAGGTACATTGGGATGTGTCAGCAGGAGAAAAAGGAGATGCAGAGGAACAACACTCAGACACACTTTGCTTCAGGGCACATGCAGCCAAATGGGAGCACTGGAGGGGACTGCAGAGCCCAGCTGTCCTAAGGCTTCACCCCTGCCTGCCTTCCCTTGCTGTTCCTATACAGCTCCTAAGAGCTCCAAGAACAAGATGCTGGTGATGTTCAGGTTATTTAACCCCTAGCATGGCCCTTGATATGTCAGAGCAGGAGATCACTGGTGCAGCCCACAAGTGTGAAGTTTGGTGACACCTGCTCTCCTGCCAGCACACCACCCTTGTGCCAGACCAGACACCTCTCCCTCTCTCAGCTGGCAGGCAGCAAGGCAGTGCAGCCTGCTATCAGCACTTGGGTGCAGCTGAAACCTTTCTTGTTTCAGTTTACACACCTCACACCTCCAGAAATCTACTTGCCAGTTGGTATAGACTGTTTTTACAGCTTCAAAACCTCAAACTGCAACTGCTCTGAACCTATTGGCTTCAAAGCATTACCTGATCTCATGTCAAAACCATGTGAAAGTGCTGAACTTTGTCAGGTCCTGCCAAACAAAAAACAAACCAAAAAACCCCAAAAAACCAAACCCAACCAAGTAACCAACAAAACCAAAACAAAACAAACCCAAAAAAACAAACAAACAACAACAAAAAAACCAAACCCAAAACACAACCAAAAAGCGTAACCCAAATTTCTAATTCATGACTGGACAGAGTTTCAACCAAAGTTTAAGAATTTCATTGTTAAATTTGAAACCAGATGACTTTCATATGGGCTCATTCAGAAAATATCTGTACAGCACCAATAACTTGTAGCTGTTCTGCAAAGCACATCTTTATACTTTGGATTTATCCACTGCTGAGTGAAGGGTATTTGAAATAAAAATGTACTATTAAGACTCGCTTTTAAAATATCTTCTTAGAAATTTAGCTACTCATGGATTTTTGGACAAGTAGGATAAGGAAGAACAACAACAGCAAAAGAGGCAGCTGGCAGCTGCCTGGGGAGGAGCTGCAAAGCTGGGAAGAGCATTAATGAAAGCCAGGATGAAGAGTGAAGGGCCAAACTTTACCAGGAAAAGACATGGGAAGATGAAAATACAGGATGATGCTGAACAGTAGCCTTTAACCAGAGAAAAGCCAAAACACATCTGCATCTAACACAAAAGACAGGCTGGAATATTTTCTTTCTGCACTTCTAATGAAATCAGTGATTCCTTCATTCAATTGAAAAAAAAAAAAAAAGAGACAGCAGGATAAAGAATGTGAATGAAAAGTTATCCTACAGAACCTCAGTAGCTTCATTATTAATGGTTTTACACCCTGCTTTCTGTGGAAAACATTGCCAGTGGCTCAATTTTTATTGAAACAACTCTGCAAGTGGAGGTCAGAATGAAAAATCTCCTGATGGAACCAGAAGCATTTTAGATGACAGCATCTTCCTTCATTTTGAGTGAGTAGCATTGTAAAGTAGTGGAGGCTTTCTTCTTGCTCATATAACACTTGTTGATCCTGCAGTGGAGGGTGTCTTGCGCAGCAGTACATCACCAAGGGCTACTACTCAGCGACACAACAGAAATACTGTCAGTGCAAAGCAGCAAGGGTTTGCGGTGCCTACTCATTTTCCTGGGCGACTCTATGCATCACTGTGCCATGCTCAAGCTGCCTGGCAGAGAGGCTGCTGTACAGCAAGGAACGAGGGAGGAGAGGACATGATGTTGATGTGGAGATAGGTTTCCAAGTGGCAGAGCTGGAGCCTGGAGGCCGGGATCAGGATCATTTCCCCACAGGCACTACACTGGTGTCCCCTGGTTACACTGATATGAAAGGAGCTGTGCCACTGTGTTCAGATCCCTCTGTGGAAGCAGCCCATGAGATTTCCCTCCTGGGAGAATAGACAGCAGTTTCACCTCAGCAGGCACAACCATGTGTGTGTTTCTGAGGCATGAGGGCTGTGCCAGGATCTCAGATGCTTTTCCTTCACAGCCAGCTCCAGCCAGCAGCTCCATTTGCCCAGGTGGCATGTGCTGTGTCACAGCCCTGCTAGCCAGATGTTAGCTTTTAGGAGGTGTCCTGGAAAACAGCCATGTTCTGTCTCGCATGCAGTAGAGGGACCAACATGCCTTTCTACAGGCGTGCACAGGGAGAGTGATTTTGCAGGAGACCTGTGCCCTGCCAGCTCGCCCTGTGCCACAGCCCTCTCCACTCAGCCTCCAGGGAAAGGCAGGAGACGTGGGAAGCTCCCAGAGGATAGGCACAGAAATGCAGACTCCTTTATGGCTTTATGATGGCACTGACTATTGGGGCCATAAGCAAGACGGAGTTCTGGGTTGTGCAAAGAGTCCTACAGGCAGGGTAAAGGCAACCCCCAAATGCCTGGCAGTGATGCAGCTCAATTTTGGCAATGGCTTCCTGTATAAACTTGTGTTTCATCTCAGACCCAGCCAGCAGATAGGAGAGCACAATGGCAAGTGTCTCTAATCCAAGGAGGCGTGCTGCTCATTTGAGACCTCACACAGACAGACACACACTGACCTATAGCCCCCGCTCCTCTGCTGGCATGGCTTATGCCACCATGGGCACAGTGTGTCTGCTGGGACACTGCTAAGCCCTAGAATGTATGCATACTCTACATACGTGCCACGGGTGTAGAAATGTCCCTCTGCCCTACTCCCAGCTGCTGCAGAGCAGAACCATCCAACACACAGGACCTGGCTCAGTATGTGCCAGGCAATGCAAGGCATCTCTGTCAGCCCTGTGTCCACACCAGAAATCACCACCAAGGTGGCTGGATCGGTGCTGAGATGTGCTGTCCATGATCTCAAGCATATCCAGGTTTGCTGGATATGGGGTCTTGGGACACTGCCACCTATGCAGCAGCAGGCACCCATTAGGTTTCCTTTTGGAGGCAAAGGATCTCATGTCCTCAACCCATGATTGTTCATCAGTTGAACCAGGCTCTTCATTTGGCTACAAACACATGTACTCTGACCCTGTTCCCCTGATCTCCACTTCATCTCTTAACTCACATGTTGCAAGTTAAAGGCACTTCTTATCCTCCTGAGCCCATACTTCTCACTCTTTGCGCTTCCTTATATTGCAGAGGACACAAGGAAAACATTTGTCTCCTGTTCTCTGCCTGACTTGCTGTGCTCAGATCTCCTTTGGAAGGACACTCAGCATGGCTCTCCTTTAGCCCTGCTCAGAGTGACATCTTTGCCATCCTGTCAGTGTACAGAAATTCAGCCCATACTCAGGCACAGCATGGCAATGCCTCTCCACTACTTCAGACTCCATGCGAGAGTGTTGAAGACAGGGAGGTTTCCCAAATCTTTGTGGTCAACTTTGTCACGGTCTTAGAGTCATAGCATCATAGAATGGTTTGAGTTGGAAGGGACTTTAAAGAAAAGCTGCTTTCAGCCCCCTGCCATGGGTAGACATGCCTTCCACTAGACTAGGTTGCTTGCTCTTCTTACTGTCGTCCTGCACAACCACCATCCATGGCATTTGGGAAATGCAGCAGCAAGACTCATCTGGAATAACCTGCTAAGTCTTCATATGGCTCAGCTGCTCCAAAAATAGAAGCTTTCTGGAATAAGCCCTTGCCTGAACTTGACTGGCCGTATCCAAGCCCTTCTAACTCATTAGCGCTGAGCCGATTATGTGTTGAAGGATAAGCATTAGGCACACAAGCCAGCATTCAAACTCACTGCTTTCCACATCAAAACATCGAAGCTTTATGGTCTCTAATTGATGAGTGGGTGTTCCTGAAGGATGTCAAGAGTTACCTTTGTTTTCTGTGAGTCACTATCAATGTTGGCAAGCATAACAAAAGCAGAGGAATGTATTAGGCATCAAGTATTGTACTTGTAGTAGAGGACACTAATCATTGGGATTGAGATGTTGTGCTGCCTGCAGACTGGTGTCCTGGCAATTTGATCACTTCATTGCTAAGAGCTGTATCTAATAGGTCTCACTTGGTTGTGCATTTTTGGGACAACATTTAGTTTTACAAGTAAGACAATCACATTGATTTTTCCACTTGCCTCCAGATGAGGATAGCAAAGCCATACACATATATTTTGGACATTCTATGTGATCAGATGTACTTACCTCTCTCCTCTACAGTGAGCAAACTGTGGTGGTTTCATTGTTATAGCAGAAAACCATTCAAGGAACTTACCTCCCTAAAATGCATTACACAACTAAATATGAGCCTTTTGCTATAGTAGTGTTTTAGTCTATGCCATAACTGGATTGGTGCTCTCTGGAGGAATATGTAAGGCTTATGCCAAGCTCTCACCTGTGTTTAATGTGACTCCAGCCACGCACAGCTGAACTGCCAAAACTCTTACAGGTGCAAGCCCTGGGTTCATTAGATGTCCTGATGACTGGGGAGGTTAAATCCACACAAACACAAACAACATTTCTTCCACATAAATATGTATTTTTTTCTTTCTCTGTGAGCTGAATTTGCTAGACACCAAAGAAGACTCCTTTGCCTTCCTTTGCAAACCTTGCTTGCAATAAATGTTATTCTGCCAGGCAGCCTGACCCAGTTGTCTCCCTCTGAATAGCCAGTGCTCATGCAAAAGGACTAATCAGTGATTCTGTGGGTGTTTTCCTCTGAATGTCAAAAGTCCTGAACAGCTGATTGAGTAGGTTCTGCTTGTAATAAATTTTTTCCTTGCCAATGGAGAGTCTAATAAGTAATAAAGCACTGAAGATAAATCATCTTCAGCCAGAGCATTAATATTTAAGTTAAACTTTTCTTTTAAAAAGGCAGTGGAAGTAAGATATAGGTCTGATGCTTTAAAACTGTTCATTTTTAAAGGAATAGGAAGCTGCACTCAGAAAAAGAGGTGTTTTGATCAAATCATAGTCAGCTGTCAGGGTACTCAGAGACATACAGAAGAGTTGAGGTTTGTTTTTTACATAAGCTACAAAGATTTGACATGAATGAATGAGTCGATTAAAATCCCCACGCTCTCTTTGCACACACTGGCACTGAGTTGCCAGTACAGTGATAGTAGTTAATCCCCAGTTACATCTATTTTAAAAGTCAATTTTAAACATATGTTCAGTGCTGATATATTTCTCTGTAGGAGGCTTTCTTTTAGCACAGTCTGTAGTTTACAGCATTTCAGCCAATTTCCCTCTGGGATATCAGTTTTCAAGCTTCTTATCTTGGTTGGGAAATTAAAACTCAAACGAACAGGCTGACATTCAGAAAACATGTCTGGATCATTTTTAGTATAACACAAAGCCACGTGAAAGCAGGAGCTAGACAAGGAAAAATCAGGTGCAGCCACATCCTACCTAGTTATAAATATATGGAAAAAAAATTACTTCTACTCCAAATAAGTGCAAATGAAGTCTATCCTTTAGCTACATATCTGAAGCCGTATTTTTTGCAATTCCCAGGCATTTTGGCATTTGTGTGAAGGTAAGAAGGGGAAAGTCCTGAGCACAGCTCAAGTGCTGGAGTAGGGGACCAGCGCTGTAGTGTGGGAGTAGCTGGAGCTGGCTGAGAGGTGGCAAGGAGCTTTTCTCCTGTCATGAATTGCTGAGTTTGCCAAGGCCAAAAAAGGGTAATGATTATCAAATTGCAGAATGGACTTTGGAGGAGCTTAGGGGGTTGGGGGCAGGGCATGTGCCCATGAAAGGGCAATAAAGTGTTAAAACTGAAAGTACCAAAACCCATGGAGTATTTCGTGAGCACCACCATCCTCATGAAGACTCCTGCAGAATGAGAGCTGCAGACACCACAGAGAAACTAAACATTTTGAACCTCTGTTTTCTGGCACTTAACCTAGACAGCAAGAAGCAGAGCATTAAGCAAGTTCTTAAGTTATGGGTATCCTTAAAGATTTTATCTGAGTATTTCTTAAGTAGCTTTTTATCAAGGCAGCTCAGCACCCAGCCCAACTGAGCTGTGAACTGCTGTTACCTAAAATAATCTTACCACCCATTTTCTATGGGTGTTACGGTTTCTACCACGCCTCTTCATTTTTACACCTTGCCTGTTTGTGTTTCACCCAGCACAACAGTTTTAGGCTGCTGCCATCTCGCTGATTAGGTTTTCATTCACATTATGTTTTGTCTAAGCAGGAGAAGTGTGATTTAATCTTCCATATATACAAGTAAATTAAATTAAAAGGAGGGAATAAATAAGACATCAACTGCAGATGATAAATCATGAATGATTCATGTTCTCAACTGTGCTCTTTGAGAAAGCCATCACAGAAGCTGTCCCATTGTAATTTCAAGTGAATCTACGCCAAAGCAGTAAACTGTTTTCCCACTAAAACACATTCATTAGAAATCGAAGCCTGGTGCACGGTTGCTTTTATTATTATAATGATAAAGGATTATCATTATCCTTTTAAGAAATACGAATTCATTTTATACAACCCACTGCAAGATAGGGAGATAAGCCTGGATAACATTTTGCTCTTACTCAGATACTTTTGAGGATTTATATTTTCCATTTTGAAGCCTGAATTGCTGTACTACAGTCCATGACTGGTAGTGGTTCCAGCCTCCACTGTCCAGGCCTACTTTAAAAGAAAATTTTTAAATGATATGCTAATCCCAGCCCCCCGCCATCCCCCGCCTTTTTTTTTTTTTATTGGTTGATTGGTTGGTTGGTTGGTTTTTATGGTTTTTGTTGTTGGGGTTTTTTTAAAGTTTTTTTAGGTTTTTTAAATAGAAGTCAGTTGAAGATAAGATAGAAATGAAGAAGAAATGCTGTAAACATGGGGGTTTTTTTGTCACAAAACTAGAGAAACAGGGAAGCACACTTTTACTGGGCATGGCCCAGTGTCAGCGTACTTGCCCTGCAAAGGACTTGCCGTATTTGTGATGAATAAATCCTTCCCTGCCTGCTATGGTTACCCTGCCAGCATTGCATTTCTCATTTATTTATTCTGTACAGCCCCTGGAGCTGGGGCTCTCTCTTGCCATTTGTTTGTACATAGCAGGACATTTTTAAACACCAATAAGTGCCTTAACTTTTGCTTGAGATCACCATTGTATCTTTGCCTGTGAAACCCTCATGTCAAGGTAGAAATTTGCTGCCTAAATAAAAAGATAGATTTTGCTCATCTCAAAGTTAAATTCTCAACCCATTCCTCTATCTTGAGTGGGGAAAAGAGACATATTACTAAGGGTCTGCTAAACTGCTTTCTGTCTCAACTCTGCCAACAATTGTGTGTGTCCTTTCCAGGGCTCCTTCCTGGTGTGAAGAGAGAGACATGGATTCTGGTGGGGAGTTTACCAGAACACAGTAAAGGACCATGTAGGTTTTGCATGCACTCTACTTTTACTGTCCCTCCAGGAATTGTTGTCAGGGGAGACAGATCCCAATTAATAGCTATAGAACAACTTTTACCAATGCAACTCTTATCATTTATGGAATCCAAGCTACTACTCCTAATAGCAGGCACTTATTCAGGCAGTACACTCAATTTTTATACTCCCCAGGCTGGGGCCCAATCAGAGAGGCCCAACACTTCAGTCAGGAATGGAAAATCATCCTGATGTGCCACAGCTTCTGGATGGGCGTCTGAGCAGCCCCTCCAGGGCTGCATCCTCACATCAGGTATATATGTGGTTTTTGCACCTTTGTCTGAGTGTGGGGTGGCCTTGGACACTGCGAGGCTGCTCTGGGTATCCTAACTTTTCAGCTCTGAGAGATTAAGCAGGACCACAAGTGTGCAGGATGTTCATACCCTCCCAAGCTCACCTTTTTTCTCTCCTAGACTTGCTGTTTTCTGATGACTATTTCCACACACACCCACAGGTAAATAGTGGTTCTCTTCACACAAGCTCACACAGAGAAGTGTTTAGGATGCTTTGTGCTTCAGCACTTACCCAGCTGTTAAAAGCTCTAAGGACATCTAAAATGAAGTGACACTCATTTTTATTTGAAGAAACACTTCTAATTTTAACTCCTTTTCTAGAAGTAGAACATGTCCTGAGGTTGAATTTATAACATATTCATTATGGTATCTTTGCTTTACCTCCTCTGGGGAATGAGATTCTGCCTACAACAGAAAGATGGAGAAAAAAGAGGAGGTCTTTTGCTGTAGGAAACAAACAAAAGAAATATTTTCCCAGTCCTGCAAAAAATATGGAGTGAAATTTTATACGCAACAGAGAATATGTTGGGTATTTGCAAAAAAAAGAATATATATTCTTTGCTTAGTTACTTGCAATAAATGTTATCAAATGCAATTATATGAGTGTAAATTTATTTTAAAACAATTTTTAAAAATATACCTTTTCCATTTAGAGTTTTTATTTCACTTCAATGAATCCAGTTTCTGAGTATCATGGCAACCAGAACCCTGGAAAGGTATTGTCTGTGTAAATCAAGGGTATGTAATTATAATGACAAACTTCCCAGTTTTCCCAAACTTCCCTGTGATTTTTGACCTTCCCTGAACTGTGTCTGTGGTTTACTTGCCCTTGTTCAGTCTTTCCCCATCTTGGGCTCCTGGGCTGCTCATGGGGGCAGGGCTATAATTTCTGCCCTGTTACCTGCAAGCGTGGGGTTTTATTAGGAAAGTGCGAAGGCAACCAACACACATCTTTTCTGAAGAACAGGTGGAACTGCAAAGCTCTAAATAAGGCTACCTGCATGGAGCCAGTGCCAGCAACACTCACAGTCACAGCCCATCTGCTCTAGAAAGAGAAGATACCCACACTGTCTTGATGTCACCGTGAGAGACCTCCACAGCACTCCTTAGTTCCCAGGTCTCTGCTTTCCTCTCTGCTTTTTCATTCACCTGCTTTGGCCCTTTTCAGAAGAGCTTCTGTCCACAGCCACACAGGGAAATATAAAGGGGTGGTAAAAAAGTATTTGCATCTGCCATCCTGATTCTTGTGTTTCATCAGAGGCTTGTTATTCCAAAATGAGGAATGACTAGAAGTACCATGAGTGATCATGAGAACAGAAAGAAATGGGAATTCTAATGGATGGACATTTTTTATGGTGGTGACTTCACAATGGGCACTTTTTTCCCCTTTCAGACCTAGTCATGGGGAAAAGAGATATACTAACAATAATAGGGAATGAATTTGTATCAGATTAATTTAGGAAATCATCAGTGACTTGAAAGTGTGACTCATAATGATGCTCATGAACTACTGTCAACAGAAGACCATCATCTTCAAAACCAAGTGGGTCAAAAATATACTCATTTTTGCTGGGCAATTTCCTTCAGGCTTTTCCATTTGAAATGTTGAAGTATGAAAGTTTCTACCAAATAATTGAAGAGAAGAGCGTATGAAGTTATATATGCCTATATGAAAAGAGAAAATATGTTGCAATGAAAAGAAGAAAAAGGCTACCCAGATTCTCCTAAAAGCAGGAACAGGACTTCAAATTCAATTGTTTCTTGAGTGTCAACAAAATAATTAATTAGGCTGACAAATTAGCAATAATTAGTGCATGAAGACATCCAGGTGCAGAGGTCTTGGTTTCACAAAACTCCTGCTTATATTTAAGAGATAAAGACTATGTATAGAAAGTATAAATTAAGAAAATATAGAAAACATAAAGGAATTCTGCCAAGATGACTCTTAATACTCGGATGTTTATGGGGCTTTCCAGTAGCATCATGTATTGGGCTGAAGCTATTCATTTGCTTGAACTTAAGCACGTGTTAAAGTCCTTGCCAAATGGAGGCCTAAATAGCATTGACTCAATATTGCAGGGAGCTTAAAAACTCTATATGTCTATGTGGAACAAATTCCTCTCTTTCTCACTTTTCCCTTCTCGTAATCAGTGTTAGCTATAGTGTGCTCTGAGTCTGAAGACCCATTGACTGACCACAATAAATAGGCTGTGTGCATCACTGGGTCTCTGCAGGTTTTTATTCATCCCCAGAAAGAGCTTTGCAGCTCAATTGCTATTGATAAATAATCACCAGACTCAGTGATAAATGGGAGGTGGATAGCTTTACAACCATTGCAAAGCATTACAGTACATAATATTTCTATAAGCCATTATTTCCTTTTTAATGGCTTGCTCAATGTTTTATCACAATGAAAAGGTTCACCACTCAGCAATAAAAGATCTAACTAACTCTTGTTACTAGTGTGGCATAGACTATAAATATTATGTGGCATCCAGGCCTTTCTAGACAACAAGCAGATTTAGAGATCTGAGCTGGATGAAATACTATTTCTGCCTTTGATTGCATTAGTTTAAAGTCCTGGAAGATGTATTCCAGATATGCTATGCTAATAGGATTATTGTATAAAAGTGCAGACAGATTTTAGGAGCAGCACCCTGATTAAGGAGCTTGCAGTCTCCATGAAGCTTTTTAAAAATATTTCCATCTGAATTAATGGTGCTGTGGTCTTACATTAATTTCATCCAGTTGTCATAGATCACAACAGACTTGTCTTTTACTGACAAGTGGTCATTTACTTTTTTCAGATTTCCAGGCCTCCTTACGCTGACTCAAAGAAAACATGATGAATGCTTTAGGTAGAATCTTGGTACATTCAGTGAGGATTATTTATAAATAAGCATGTCAAAAGTGCCCAGTGCAGTTCGCAACTCCCAATTTTCACACATATGTGTACATAAATATACAAGAAGTACATTTTTGTATATTTGTGATGTATGCATGCATGCATTTTTACAGGTGTAAAGAACAGGCTAATAGTAAAGATTCAGAATAAAGTTGAACAGTGTAAAGGCTGACTTATTTTTTATACTTCATTTTAAAGTTGATGGCTGGATGGGCATGATTTTTCCTTGTAGTTTGTATGTATCCCCCAAGCGTATTAAAAGAGTTTGCCTTCCTTTCTACTTTGAGTATATCTGGTGCCCTCAAGTGAAGCCACTGACTCATGCTCCTTCAAAAGCCCACTGGTGATTATTAATTCAGGAAACCAGATATAAGAGAAAATACTTGGCTTTGCTGTCTTGGAGTGAGTTAATATAAAAATCCTCAGCCACAGGACTGTCTTACAAAAGTTGACTTTCTTTCTATATTGGTTGGCCTGTGACATGTTGTAGACAAATATCTTTCCCTATGTCTACCTTGTGGAATGACAACAAAGCTGCTGTTTCTTGCACACCATGTCAAACACAACTCAGTGGTGGCTGCTGCAAAGCTCTTCTGCAGGGAAGCCAGACAGACCATGTCTTCCAAGTCATGTTTGCCTTTCATAATCCAAGATTACTCTAAGAATAAAAAATTACAGAAAAGGAAAATCATAGAACATGCTGCATTAGAAGAGTCCCATCAGGATCATTGAGTCCAACTCCTGACCCTGTTCAGGAAACCCCAAGAATCACACCAGGTCCCTGAGGGCATTGTCCAAACACTTCTTGAACTCTGTCAGGCTTGGGGCTGTGACCACTTCCCTGGGAGCCTGTTCCAGTGCCTAACCACCCTCTGGATGAACCTTTTCCTGATATTCAACCTAAACCTCCCCTGACTCAGCTTCACACTATTTCCTTGAATTCTGTCCCAGGTTACAAGAGTGAAGAGATTCAGTACCTGCCCCTCTGTTTCCCCTCATGAGGATATAGAAGACAAAATTAGCTCTCCCCTCAGTCTACTCTCCTGAAGGATGAACAGACCAAGTGATCTCAGTGGCTCCTCACACATCTTCTCCTCCAGACCCTTCACCATCCTCATTGCCCTACTTTGGACACTCTCCAATAGCTTCATATCTTTTTCATGTTGTGGCTCCCAAACCCATTCCAGGACTCAGAGTGGGGCTGCACCAATGCAGACCAGAGCAGAACAATCCCCTCCCTTGTGCTAGGGCACACTGCAGGCTCATATGGAAGTACAATGAAATTGATTTATTACATTCCAGTTTTTCATACTGGTCTCAATCACATGGTGGTTTTAGTGTTGCAGTGGCTCTCACAGTGACCTGTGGTTATGAGTTTGCCTTGTCCTTCTGTATGAGAAAAAGAAATTAACAAGGAACAACCAAAAATTATCCTTCAAAGTTTTTGCCCACCATTTTAATGAAAGACTTCCTTCAGTGCCAGAAACAGAATTAGAACTTTTCCTACACAAATTCTGCACCACCTACTACTTACTAGTGAAAGAAGCATCTTATCCTCTCCTGCTAGGTTAGTAATATAAGAGTGGCAATTCAGAATTTCTCCCCTAAAACTAAAATCCCTGATTATCCCATCCTATGTATAATCACATGAAAGTTTGCTAAAAAGCCAAAACAGTTCGGATAAAATTTTTTCAAATTATTTTTTCCTTTTTTTCTTTTCCCCCCCTTTTTTAAAATTGTGTGTATTTGTTGAACTTCAATATCTAGACAGTTATGCATATGTTGGCTGATCCTTCAGGAGAGCTGATAGAAAACAGCATTTTAGCTCAGTATTTTTAATTCAATTAATACAAACCAGACATCAGGCTTGAATTATCCCTCTGCCTTTCATCATGAAAACAAGTGTCTAAAACTGAGATGGGCCATTATATATTCTCTATGCATAAACCAGAATGCCAAAAAATACCTTGAATAGGAAATCATAATTGGAAAAATCTTATTTCTTTCAGGCTATGTTTGTTTATTGGATAACAACCCTCTCTATAGAGTAGCTTGCTGGCATAAAATATACACAGTCCATAAGCCCTAAGACAAGACTAATAAAAAGGAACCCCTGTTGGTTGTCAGTGCAGCAAAGGCCTCCAAAACCTATACCTTAAATATTTAAGACACAGGATTTCAGACAGTGTAAGTAGAATAATCAACATAGTCATGGCAACAATGCTAATTTCAAAAATTTTTATGCATTTACTAATTTTGCTGAAATAATATTCTGGTTTTCCTTCCTTTATTCCCTCCCTTATGACCAAGCCCTGAGAAAAACTAAGATTTTGTCTTAAAACATTGTTTGAGTGGGACTTAGGCTGCTTGACTTTCAGACACTGATAATCAAGATGTGAAGAGCTGACCTTCTCAACCCGGCTCCTTCATGCTCCACTGACAGAAAAAGACACAATTTAGGGAGGATTCATTAGCCCTATTTTAAGCATTTGCTTCAGGGTAGGTGAATCAAACATTCACATGGGTGGCAGTTTTTATCCAGAGGGAACCTAAATGACAAACTCTGATGGAAATGCATCTTCTGGATGCAGTTATTTCTCTCTGTTGGCATCTGCTGCAGTGAAAATCCCCAGTCTTAGGTCAGGTCCCCTTTGGTCTGATGCAGAAGGGACACTCATCTTTTGGGTGGCTCCTGGGCAGGGAGCTCAAGCATGAACTCATGGCAGAGACACAGCATGTGTTACTTGATCCATTTTCTGCTAACAGAAAATGGTTTGGATGGAGAGAGGAATTTGCTGAAATGAGAGGCACGGGAGGTGGTGAGTGAAGGAGAAACAAGATGGTGATGTCTACCTGATGGTTTTCCCTAGAAATTCAGACTTGTCATGTTTGTCTCCCTAGGATACCCTGGCAACTGGAGCCGCTCATGAAAGAGCTGCAATGAGAGCAGTGGGTTACTTCCCAAGGACTACTTGGGAAATGCGAAGGAGAACCTTGCATTGCACCGCCAAATCTAGGAGACCACTTCTGTGAGACTGAAGCCATGATAATTCACTCTGGTCATATAATCACATTCTTCCCTTCACTTACCCTAATTACACTAGCTATGGATTTGATTATTCTGTCAGCAAATACCCTATATCCTTGAAATAGATGAGTATGACATGTTTGGAAATATGGAGAACCAATAGGTTAAACATAATTCATACAAAGCTAATAAAAAGAACAAAAATAATTTACATAATAATCACAGAGTTCCAATCTTCCAGAAGACAGTTGGAAAATTGATCTCTCACAAGTATAGACTGAGAAAGTAGGTTGAAGAGGGAATTAAGCTTAAAGACAGGACGTGGCATGACTTTCATCACAGGCAGCCTGAATTTAAAAGCTACCAATTTGGTAGGGAGAAATCCATTATCCACAGTGCATCAGCTCATGCCGAGCACATGGGGATTCTGTAGTTGCTCTGAAGAAATTCACATTGAGGGGACAAAGAGCTGCTTTTACTCTGGTAAGCATGAGAAATCCCATATAACCTTAGTGAGACAGACACACACTATGGTCATTGTAAAAATTACTAGATAAATTACAGGGTGAGAAGTTAAAGAGCAGCTCAGAAATACTTGTTGATCTTGTTCTTGGGTTTAATGGTTATTGTGTTCTGCTCTTAAAAGAGTTGTCAACTCAGACACTCAGTTCTGGCAGCTGAACATTTTGTTTGTGTGTGTGTGTGTTTGCACATGTGTACATACACTGGAAAAGAGATGAGCTTAAATTACTAACTTTGCTTCCAAAATTAAGACTCCAGGGAGGCTAATTACAGCATAGCACTGCTAGTAAGAAGGTATAACACATAGGAGTATACACAGAAGTATGGTTAACATACCAACACAAACTGATATGTGCAGTGCACAGCTCTGCAGATTATTTAGGCTTGATTGTGGAGAGATTCAGCCTATTAGAAGAATATTAATTGCACCATTATTTCAAGTAAAAAGGAGGAATCCTTGATTCACAAAAGACTGGAATTGGCCGTGGAATCTGCTCCACACTAATTCCACACTAATTCTCCAACAAGTGTCCAGCAATTTGTCTTCTGAAATCTTAACTATTTCATCAGATTCTTGAAACCTCATTACTGTGTCCTTCAACCATGTGCTGTTACTGGTTTATGAACCTCACCTGGGTATTAGCTGAAGTTTTCCACGTAGGTTTGTGTATCAAACTACACAACCTCTTGTTTTATAACATCGATTGAGAGCAGTGTGGCTGTTTTTGAGTGATTAAAATATGGACCTTTGCTTATTTCAAAGGGGAAGAAAAAAGATTAGGATTACTTTTTAAAGTGGGTCTATGCCTTGTAGAAGACTGTGAAATTTATCAAGGTGACACTTCCCCCCAGATTTAAGCACATGCAATTTTAAAACTTAGGGGCTTTGTATGGTTACCACTAAGATTTTTTTTTTGACTGAAGTATGATTTCAGCCTATCATGGAAATTAAAATATTGAAATAAAATAAGGCAACAGTCAGTTATTTTCCTTTGTCCAAGCATGCACTGCACAAATAAGTGGTCTCTGGTTATGAGCAGCCTTGTTCATACCCTTAGTATAAACATGTAGATCCTCTGGTATAAACAATTTACAAAGGTAGAAGTTAGAGCTTTTATTTGGCATTGACTAATATAGCCAATTATTTTCTTAGCCATTCCAGAGACCTGAGATGCCTAGAGAGCTGGCCCTTTCATCTGAAGGCTAGCTATGTACAACCACAACCTATGATACATGCAATACACGTTTTCATTTTTAGCACACCTTTGAGGCACTTGTACCATTGTCCCACATCCAGTCATAGTAAAAAAGAGGCACTTTAAAACAATTTTAAAAAACAATCCTGATGATTCTTTCCTGGTATTTCTTCATATGATCAAATAACAATGAATGGGAGAAGGCAGTCTGGAAGGCTCACTTTCTAATTTTCACACACAGAAGTAGGCTGGGACCCCACACACAAAGAAAGTGAATCTTAAAAGGTCTAGAGACATTATCACAGACAGCTGGGGTTAGAAAACAAGATGTATTTCTTTTGTTGCTTGCACAATGCCTAAGTAAATACATGTATTGGCAGAGATCAAAGACACTATTACAGATCCACTTGCTCTGTAATGAGACATATTTTACGGAAGAGGTTCAGATAAAGCTCTCCAGATTTATTCAGGCTTCCTCATGCTGCAGAATGTCATACTGGGAGGTTTTCTGCTGCCTCCTTCTATGGTCTGTAATTTGAGTCTATAATGCATGATAAGCCATGATACTCCTAGTTACCATATTGAAAATAGGAGTTGCTTCAGGCACTGTTGAGAGAAGTTACTGTAGGGCAGCATGAGCTTTACTTAGTCAAATTAGGTCTGCCTGATGCTGCATAGAATCCAAATGAGACAGGTTATTCAGCATTAGCCAGGTGAGTGACTTTGGCTAAACATGCATAAGGAAGGCAACAGCAGAGAAGATCAAAGTGCATCAAACCCCAAAGGTTATATCCAGGACTTTTGAGAGTTTAGAAACCAGCTTGGCCAAGGTGATCCTTTCCCTAAAATATCTTTCAGCCTTTGCAGTCAGCCACTTCCTGAGCCAGTATGAGACTTGAAGTGGCAGAACGAAAGTTTGCAGCATTTCACTGTATTTGAGATGTCTAAAAGATCAATGTTCTTCTAAGAAGGTGGATACCATTTTGCAGGTATGGAAATACCTACATTTCACTACAATTTACTTACAGTAATTTCACACTGATAAAACACACCTATTTCACTGAAGAATCGAGCTGATCCCATAAGTACGGCTAATC
>VRYO01001878.1:10617870-10653829 GCA_009812075.1 Sialia sialis | reverse complement strand
CTCAGTCTCTCAGAAGACCTGAAGGTGGGAAGAATTGTGGCTGACCCTAGTAAATCTTTTATCTCCCAAAATGTAGACAGTTTGTATCAACACTGATGCAGCCTAGAAAGGGATGAAAATTGTCTTTTTGTGCCTGTGAAGCACAAAAAGTGGCGTGTGAGGCTATTTAGCATCAAGGGGGCAAACAGTCCAGTTCTTTAAGAGTTCTCTTGACAGATCTCCAAGGCTAAGCACTGCAAACTGACTCCTCTGTCAGTCAGCAAGCTGGCCAGTGAAAGCCATCAGGTCTCTGAAACTGCCTGAGGAACAGAGACATTGTTCTAAAGGACAAAGCTTGATGGTGTTCATGTTATTCCAAAGGAAGAAAGTTCCATGGAGTATGTCTTGGCTGTGGGATCTAGTTACTCAGCATTAGTGACATTGGTATTGAGTCTGGAAGAGCTGGTAGTGAGAAGGCAGGAGGATGAATGGACACACTTGACATTTCTCTTGAAAGAGCTGAACTAGAAAGAGACTTGGACCCACATCTTGTATATTTTTTTGCCATCCCTCTGAGCATTTGGCTTATAAACCAATGCAGACCTCAGGCAGTGTCAGCCAAGGCAGGTTCTGTTTCTAGAAATGGGAAAGGCATGCTCTGCTTCTCCAAAGACTTTTCTGCAGCTGTCACTCATGGTGGATGGAAGGAGAAAACTTGCACCAGGCACTAGAGATTTTTTTAATAGTTTTTGTACTGTCAACAGCTGGTGGTTTCTGTTCACAGTCAGGCTGCCAGAGCTGGTCTATTTTGGTCTGTATTTTCCCCTAGTCTGACTGGTGGACACAAACAGGGAGCTCAGTTCTGCCCACTTGTATTTGAAGTCAGGAGAAACATGTTTCCAAACCAATCAGGAAATGGAGCAAGTAGTCAAGAAGTATCTTCCATGTGCACTGCTCTTCCCTGAAAACAATCACTTGAAGGCTCCCCAGGGCCATCCCTAAGCCCTGTTCTGCTTTCAGGACACCTGTACTTGGAGCTTGCTTGTTCATGTCTGAAAAGCTCAGCAATTCAAGAGTTACAAATTTCACCTCAACGGGCAAAACAGAAACAAGGCTTGACTGAACTTTCCCCTTCCTTTCCACCCTGGTCTGTAGGTGAAGGTTACTCCCTCCCTGTGATTTTGTGTTGGCTTTAGCTGCCAACAATGACACTGAGCAGTCTCAGAGAAGGGATGTGGATGGAGTAGCACTGCAGCATACCCTGCATTATAAAATGATAAGATTTTGTAGTAATGTCACTTTGTCCATGGGAGAAGTTTGGAAAATCTTTCTCCATCTTCACACAATCATATAACTGCGTTGCCTTCTCAAGAGCAAGAGACTTTCCTGTTTTGGACACCCAGAGACACACACCAAACAGAAAAGGCATTCCCCAGTACAGCCTCCAGCTGCCACACTGTGGGAAAGCAGGGTTGATGCTCAATCATACAAAAAAAAGAACTATCCACTACTCTGACATTTCTGAAAAAGATAAACCACATTTCTGAGCAATTTTAAACTTGTTTAGTTGGAGATCTGTCTATTTTAAGTCTGGTCCTTTCAGCTCTGTGTGTTTTGAACACTTGCACCTTTAACAAGTCCCTGCACAGGCTGCAATGAAGCCCAAGCCTGAAGTTTGCTTTACACAAACTGCATTAC
The DNA here is from genome assembly GCA_009812075.1 of Sialia sialis. Classification (NCBI taxonomy): domain Eukaryota; kingdom Metazoa; phylum Chordata; class Aves; order Passeriformes; family Turdidae; genus Sialia; species Sialia sialis. The sequence continues at coordinate 10,652,152 of VRYO01001878.1, read as the reverse complement.
ACAGCAGACAGCTGCAGCTTGCTTTGGCTGTACGACTGCCTTAAAATCTGAGATGGGAACATGAAATAAGTCTCAGGCAGCATACACAATTGTTCCAGTCTAAACTGGGGTGATTCATTTCCAGAGAGGAATAGGTTTGATATAATTTGACAAGGCTCTTTTCAATACCAGTAGCTTTATCTTTCTAAACTTAACAGAATGAGACTGACAAGGCCTGAACTAAGGTTTTCTGAGAACATCTGGGCCTTTATTTCTATTGTGCTTCCTTGCCAAACAAGGTTTTGTTCTGCAAATAAATACAGGAGCTCTAGCCAAGGGGATGCCAGGTGGGGAGTGGTCAAGCCTTAGCCCAGCCTTGTGGAGCTGCAGAGAAACCAGAGTTCATCTCCAGCCAGCCACCCCATGTGCTAGGGCTGGGGGAGAGGACGGGACCTGCAGGACACAGGTCCTGTTCCTCTCCCCTTGTTTTCCATGGGGCCCTCAGGCAATGAAGACCATGGCCATACTGGGGGCACAGACCCTCAGGTGTCCCCTGCTGTTCTGAGCAGGACTCAGCCACAGGGAGATGCTGGCTTTGGTATGCTAACAATTACATGTAGGATGTTTTAAGAAAGGCAGTTCCCTGAAGGAAGCTTTTCCCCTAGGGCAGGAGCAGTTCTGATTTTGTGTCTCTTTGGTTCACACCATGACACCTATGTATTGCATAGGGTGTAAGGCTATAGGGCATCACGGTTCCCATCTGCTCTCTGTTCCTGAGCCTAACAGCTTTCTCCCTGACCCTCACATCTCAAGAGCGGAGGCAGCCATGACAGCACTGCTGTGGTGACCAAGATCCTCCTCTGAATCTGTCAACAGATGGACAGAGGCATGCAGGCAAGGGCTGAGGAAGGGGATAAAATGGCTGGTGTCTGCCTACTCTGCTAGCCTCTCTCCATCTCCCTTTTGCTTGGACAGCTTAGGTGGCATTGAATCAGTTATTTGTTACTTCACAATTTTCCTGGCTATCAGAACCAAAAAACTGACCCATGTCATGCTTTGCCAGGACTTCTGGGGAACCACACGTCTGAAAATGGGGCTTTAAGAAATGCAAGTGGGTGCTGCCATTGAGGTTTCTAACTCACTCCTACATAACAAGATGTAGGAAACTATTATGCCATAAAGACAGTGAGACAATTACATCTTTGTGGCTCCTGGGAGACAGGAGTCAGAAGGCATGCCAGGTAGGGATGCAGAAGAGGCAAGAAGCTCCAGCCCAGACCAGCACCTGCCAGGAAGGAGGTGTCTGAGGAACTGGAAATGGGATTGCCTTCTTTTGGTAGCCTAAGAGGCCCAAGAATTGAGTTCAGCTGTTGCCTTCTGTTGAGAAGAGGTGCAGGAAGCTGCTGGTCCTTATCCAGCTGACCTAAACCAGGCCTTTCTACTAGGGTGGCAGTCTTAAAAACAAATCATTCTGATCAAGGACATAGTCATTCAAAACAAAAAAATGTGCAAGACTTGGCAACCCCGTGTGTGTATTTCTTATAAAACTCAAGTAAAATCCCCAAGAGATAATCTGAGAAACCTCTCTGGTACTTCAAACAGCATATCTGAATACTTGTGGCTGTGGGTCATGCTGCAGAAGCTCCCCTCCTGGCAGCATCCCACCTTGGGGCTCTAGGCAGAGTGGCACCACTTGCCACGTCCTCCGAGCGAGGCAGTGCTGTGGACAGGCAGCCATCCTCCTCCTTATCTGTTGCTAAGGGAACATAGGGAGATGAGCTATAATTGTACCAATTATAAGTGCAAGAGGCAGACAGAGAGAAGGAGACATGAAATGGGCATTTGTGATGGTTCCCTCTTTAGCTTTATTTCATTTCTTGCTCTCTAAATCACCCACAGAAGGCATGCAAAACACTTCATGTATTGGCAAATGACTGAAATTTAAGTGAGACCTTTTGACCAGTACTGTCAGCATCTTACTAAACACAATGGGATGAGCAAAATTGTAAACTCCAAAATTTAACCCAGTCACCAGCACTTCCCCAACTGAAATTCCCAGAATCAGAGCATTTAAATAATAAAGAGGGAAGGTATGGAAAGTTCATGGAATATGACATTATTTAAGACTAAGCTGCATTTTGGGAAAGGGAAGTCCCCTACTCTTAATGTCAGCTTGTGCAGGTTTACAATGGGAATCACACTGTTCCAGCCAGGGGTTTCCTAGGGACAAAACCCCTCAGAACAGCAAAGAGCCTGGAGATGCTGTGGCACTTCCCACCCCTCTGTGACAGTTCACCATTCAGTGAAGGTAACCTCCTGTTGCAATCTCACACCTGGGACAATCTCACACCATGGCCCTGGCTGGTGCTTATGCTTTAGGGGAAAGAGTAATTGCATCACAACACAGTGCCTCAGCCTGTTGCCAGGGAATCCAGCACAGCCTTCCACATCATTGAATAAACAATTAATTTCCTGATGGTTTAAATAACTATTCAACAGTCTTTACAATAACATGTTTATCCTTTGACCTAAACCACACCCTTTCTGGTAGAATTCAGACTCTTACTGTAAGCCTTACCCTTCTGAACCACTTAATGCAAGCTACAGGGAGATGCTCAATTCAGGAGCAAACTGAGTGGGTAGGTGCCTGGATTAGTTGGACAGTAGCAAAGAATGTACTAAAGAAAGGGGGGAAAAAGAGGGAGAGTGAGGTTAAAAGGTAGTTACAGATATTTAACAACTAGCAGGTTCAGTAGAAGCCTCTGATTCAGAAGGAATTTCACCTCACAGAAGTGATGGTGTGATCCACACACCAGGAGGTACAAGGAAGCACTTGAGGGGTTTTAAAGCCAAACACAATCCCCTGCTGTATTTGTAACTGTGAGAAAGGGAACAGTCCACCACAATGCTTATTCCCTGTACCCAGAAGTGGGATAAGAGCCAGTTAGTGCTATTCATATGGCCTGAGATCTCCTCCAGCCCTGACTGTGTGCAAGGACAGCCTGGAACAGCCAATCTTCTCTGTGCAGCAAAGGGTAATGCCCACAGTCCATCAAAATTGTTGGCTGGCATAAACTTCTTTGTGTACACTTTTTTCCACAAATTTTGTTTGGTTTGCATTGATAAAATGGATATACTTTATCAGTACCATTCTGATGCTACTAGGGAGAGGGCAACGTCAGGGTACAGTTAGAGCTTGGAAAAATTAAAAAATAAGTATATACACACACACTAGTGTTAATCTGAAACATCTATTGAATATCTGGCCAGATCAAATCTCAGACCAGCAGATACAGCACTGCTGATTTCACCCAAACTGTAGGTAGCTGTCCAATGTTGCAGCATGGCACTGTGCTCAGTATAAGCATACATGTCTGCCATCACTAGAGGAAACAAAAAAGGGCAGCTCTGCTCTAACTCTGCCAAAGCAGGGCAGCACTGCAGGGAGGAATTTGGCCCTACATGGCCACACACCCCTGGGAGCCAGGGCGGTTGTTACCATCCATTTCTCTTACTGTCTTATATGTGTTAGTGCACACACATTACTAAATTACTGACCTTAATGTAATATGTCAGTACAATGCAGTTCTCTCAAACTCCTTTTAACTTACCCATGTTTAATGCTTGAGGTGAAGCTATTCTAAACAGTTTGCATAATTTCATTTGTGCCATTCCCAAGAAACACTATGCATTTTTATGCAATATGAACGGGCCACAGCACTAATGAAGTTAAATGAGGCTGGCAAATGATAGTGAAGTGGACATGATTTAGCAAATAAGTCCTGAAAGAACAGTATTTATGAAGTCAAAAATCAAACTGTGTGGTGAGGGGAAGCTTTCTGCAAACAGATGACTGTGGTTCCCAGGCTTTCAGCTATCAATCATGCATCTCAAAAAAAAGACCTTTCCCCCTGGGCTATTCCTCTACATTTTCAATTCTAAAAATTCCCATCTCAACAAGCAGGGTATTGAAAATTCCCAGTGAAAACTTATGCAACCTCCACAGGAAACAACAAAATTTTTAGCCTTTTTTGTCATTTCTGAAACTGAACAGTTCACATCCACTTAAGTGTGTGACACAAAATCACCTTTTTTCTCTGGCGAGTCCTGCTTCTGTCCCCCTTGTCCTCAACCTCCATGTTTTCTACAGAACACCAGTTTCTCAAAGCCCTTAGTTTTGGTTGGGAATCCAGATGCCACCTTAATATTTGTCACTTTGAATTTTCCAAACCAATTTGAATTTTCAACATTTTGCTGCTCAAAGCAAGAGAAACAGCCCATGGCTGAAGAAATGAAAATCCAGCCTGGAGCCAGACCAAGTTGTGGGTGAGTCAGTTTTTTTGGCAGTTGGAGAAAACTTTTGCTGTGGTGGTTTTGTGAGCAGGTGCCTGTGCCACTCTGCACACCCTGCTCAGCAAGGGGGGCTCTGGGGATCATTGCTTTCAAGGAAAGCCCATGGGAGGCTGTCAAAGAGATTATTTAACTTGACAGAAAAAAAAACCACAGAAGAGCTACTCAGTGTTCCTCATACTTTCACAGGCAGAACTTGTGCGCAGGTTAAATTTACATGTAGCAGCGGAAACAATGGAGTCTCAGGCTGCCTAATGAGATGTCTGTGGGCTGCAGGCTTCAGGCCTGGTCTAGAAGCCCTGGAACAGCTGGAATAGGACTGCAGGCAAACAAGACTCTGTCAGGGTGCATGGTTAAATGCAGGAGCAATGACTGCAACTTCAATCCAGGAATGAGGAAGACTGACATAGGAGGGGACAAAGGTGGGGACATCCCTCCCTGCCACCCTAGAGAAGGGTGACTGTTCAGAAATGGAGAACCCTACATAGGGAAAAGAGAACCAAGTATTTTTAGTGTTTTATCTAGACTTAAAGACTTCTTGTACCTGCTAGAGCAGCTGGGCTTATTTGCTTTACTCTTCACTCTCCCTGGGACCAATTATCGGAGGCATCATTCATCAATGAAACTAGAGATGATAAACCTTGAATACCTTCTTAGTTGCTGATGGAAGGTGTGTTTATTGTACCTTTCAGCTCAGATCAGCTCTGTATATAGATTGGACAACTACCATGTTTTCCAATATGAAACTTACAGCCCACTGGAAATAATAACTTCACCTCAATCTCACAGTTCTTCTGAAATAAATGACCAAGAATAGTGTCTCAAAGGCTCCTATTTTCTCAGCAAGTATTTCCATTATCTATCTTCCTAATCACAAATACAATAAAATGTACAGTAATTTCACAATTATAAGCCGCACCTGATTATAAGCTGCACATCTGGGTAGCCAGGTAGACCGTGGGATTCATCCATATATAACCCACACCTGAATATAAGCCGCTTTTTTTAAAAAAAAAGCGAGGATCCATGTGCAACAAAGTAACGAGTTAGTAACAGAATCGCTCCAGCGCAGGGTTTGGTGTCAGGTGCTCAAGTTGCAAACAGTTTTCATAGAGCAGCAAAGCCTTTAAAGGCAGCCCCAGGCGCCCTCCCCGTGCCGCGGGCCCTGGCACTCCTGCCCCCGGTACTGGCTGCCGCGGCCACCGCCTGCTCAGTGGCAGCGGCGGCTCGCTCGCCCATGCAAAGGCAGCGGTGGCAGCTCCCTCCCCGGTGTGAAGGCGGCAGTGCGCTCCCCAGTGCGAAGGCGGTGGCGTTGGCGGCAGCAAGCCCGCTCGCCGCAGCAACAGCAAAGGCAAAGGCGCCTTGCTCACAGAGGCAAAGGCGGCGGTGGCTTGCCCGTGCGAACGTGGCAAAGACGGGCTGGCCTCGCCAATCCAGCGGCGGCCCACCACTTACCCAGCAGCGGCTCTGCGGCAGCTCTCTCCTCGGCCGGCTCTCACTTTCGGGTTGGCATTTCACTGGGATTTGTCCATAAAAAAGCCACGCCTGATGATTAGCTGCACACTGGGGTAGGCTGGACTCTTCAATGAAAAGGGTGCGGCTTATAATAGCGAAATTACTGTACTAAATGAAGACTGGTTTAAAGGATCCTGAACCACTTTGAGCAAAGTAAGACTAACATCAATTAAGAAAAGACATAGTGGATAATGATCAGTGATGTACAATTCTCTCAGAGCTAAGAAGCATTCCTGCCTGAAGTGGAAGTTAGCATTGGTCAGGATGGCCCTTTCCAACAGTTCTTCCAGTGGCAGTCATCAGACAAAAGCAGAAATTTTAGATTTTATTTCCTTGGGACAGAAAGTGACTGCATTTGTTCATTTACCAGTATGGATATTATCAGTGGAAGTGATACAGGAACCCAGACAGATACAGATGGAGATCAGAAGGATATCAGCTGGATACCTGACACAAACAAATGCCTCTGAACAGTGCAATTTCTGATCTTTCGAGTCAATACTCTGGGGAAAAGGACAGCTGAACAGTGGCAAAGGAAGGAAACATTTCTAACAACACGGAAACATCCCACCCTAACTTTCATACCCCACTGATTGAGGCCTCTGAACTAGTAAATCACACTGTGCCAACTTAAGGGTTTTCCTGCTCAGGAAATTGTTATGCCTCTGTTATGTTATGTCAGGTAAATTGTTATGCTCAGTCAGGTAGATCAACACAGTTATTTTCAAAGTCAGCTTAACATGGTGGTTAGACTTTCTAGACTGCTAGAAGCATTCATCATTCCAAATCTGTTTTTGTTTCCAGTTACAGGCAATCAACAAATATGAGACACCAACAAGCCAAGCAAAATGACCCAGTCACAGCAAAACAGAAAGATGCTTATCCATAATGCTTTCCTCTACAAAGTAATTTCCTCCTTGCTTTTAGTTTATTTTAAGCATTTGTTCTTATAGTGCATAACAGCTGCATTCAGACACTGTTTTAAAATCACCTGCGGTACAGAGGAGGTGAAGAGAAGGGGCTGTACCTATGTATCTGTCTTTCACTGCACTGAACAGAGATGCACTAATCCTTTGTGTGGCACTGTGTTCTGCCAGAGACAGCATACTCAAGGTTCATGCATCTCCCCAGATCTGTTGACTCCAAAGGGTGAGCTCCCATTGTGGGGAGGTGGCTCTTGAGCAGCAGTGACCTCTGTCACAGAGTGTGCAAGTGCATCTCTGTGACACACACCCATGGGTGAGAGCTATTAATTATTGCTGGACCTCAAAGACCCAGGATGTAAGCTTGTGCCATGACTAACCCTCTGCATCCACCCACTTCCTACCTTTGCCTGTATTCATTCTAGAGGTCTGGCAGTTAACAACTGCATTTGATACTTGCTGTATTACCATGAGCCAAAGATAAACACCTGCTTGCCTACCATGACGCACAAGTTGGAGAGGGCAGTGTTTACTGAGTGCTTTAGTGCATCACAGCCTCTATTTAGAGGCAGGGTGATCCAGAATCCCCAGATTCCCCGTGTCAGTGGATGCTGCTCATATTCTAGACAGACACACTCTTTTGGCAGCAGTGTGAAAAATTCCAGGACACTCTCTGGGTATATATTGCATATTTACAAACTGTACTAATGATTGTTTATCTATACACACAATATGCATCCAGTTATTCACGGAGTGCTGTGTGGTTTGGGAAAAAACTGTAATTAATGAAAAAAGCATAATTTTCTTTGCTATATTCCTCAGCAGCATCTCAGACAGAAAGAAAGTGGATGACTTCTCCAGGAAAATGAAACATTAATGAAACTCCTTAGATACTGACTTATGCCAAGTTAAAGGCCAGCAATTGAGGAAACTCCCTTTGAAGCTGTGGTGTCTCCTCATAGTTTTGATGTATTTGCCTTCTGGTTTTTAGAAAACTCCATGTTGATATAGCAGTATGCAAGTAGTGAAGGAAACCAGAGAAAAAAAGCAGTTTTACATCATAAAGCTGGAGCATGTGTTATAAGTAGAGAGACAAAGGGAGTCCAATAAAAGAGCAGGAACTTCTCCTGTGGTGGTTCTGGACCCAGGAGTTAATCATTGCACTTCCAAGAGTGGATGGGAAGTACCATAATTTCCAGTAATTTCCAAATTACTGTAATTCTGTATGCCTCAGGACTGGGCATTACCTACCTAACCTGGGCTGTACATTTCTGCCTGCAGGAGGCTGAGCAGGAGTGCTTCTTGGCATCACAGGCTTGGGGCACATTGTCATCATGGAAATACTGTTCAGATAATACTGTTATCAAATAATATGCTCATTAAGGGTTTTGTTGGTTTTTGTAAATGAAGAATGAAGAAAACACAAAAATAGACAAACCTTATCAATGATCACTTGCCATAAAGCAAGTACATATGTGGATGTGTGTGTACGCCTTCAAAATATAAAAACATATATATCTCTAGGTATCCACCAAGTATCTTGCACACCTGGAGTACCTAGATAGAACTAGACAAATGCTAAACAAAGTCAGGTTGTTTTTTTTGAGAAAGAGTGTCCAGTCATATTCATATATAGAGAGAAGCTGACCAGCCCCAGAAGAGAAACACGGAATAATACCTGCCTTGAGCTGCATCAGATTTTCCAGGCTCTGCCATGCTCGCTGACTACAGGGCTGGAGAGTGAGGCTGTGGCAGAACGGGTGCAACACTGCAGTGCTGCAGAGTGCCAGGGCAATGGGTTCAGGCATTCAAAACCCACAGCAGGATCACAGAGCTCTGACACTCGTCTTTTTTCCTAGCTCAGGAAAGGGAAAAAAAAAAAAAAAAAAAAAAATCAAGCCCTCCACAGGTCATTTAGAGACAAACTTCTGCCTTTCCCTGGATGCACTAAAGAAATAAATTTCTGCAAGGGGATTTAACTGAATTTCCTCCCTCAGCCTTCCTGATGGTGATTTGACCCCACAAGCTTTTCCTAGAGATTAAATAGATGAGTGACCTGTAGATGAGTGGGAAGCAGGGGAATCCTGGTTCCATGTTTAGCTATTGACTCAGTATCAGACCGTAGAGGAGTCACTTGACCTTCATAAGACAGCACTCAGCCTAGCTAGACAATGGAAAGAGACCCACAAAACACTGCTCTTCGCTGAAAACCCAGAAACCTGCTTTTCTAGGTGAAGAATAGCTGTACATTTCTGTTAAAGTGTGGTTCATCAGGTGCATCAGACTGCTACCACACTAAATCTTTCATGAATTTAATAATTTAGGAGTGTCTCTCTTGTTGTTCTGTGGTCACTAGATGTAAGGGGGGGTCATTTGTTTACAGTGAGGAAAGCGTGCTAATTGCAAATGAAAGTCCTCCTGCTCCTAACAGTACTATCTCACTTTCATATTTGGGCATTTCAAACACAAGGTGCATCTTTTTCCCATCTTCATGATTACATGAAAATAAGGAAAATGAAAAAATCACCACCACGACTAAGTTGTTCACATTATAATGGCTGCCATAATTGCATTTGAATGCAATACATTTTGCTGATTAGTTTGCATGCAACTGAAACAAGAGGGTAAATAAACATTTAACAAGGACTTTATTTTGCTCTGCTGTAATTAGCGTTCATCAGAACTATTGTGGTGCAGGTACACGGCAGCTAAATTGCCTTGCTTTTTGTTGAAATATAAATAGGGAAATGTAATTTATTTCTGTACAAGACCCTCTAAAGATAGCACAGTCTGAGAGTTTCCATCAAGAGTCAAGTGGATTCAAACACATTTCGGCATTCCAGCAGCCCCCTCCCATATTTAAGCTGCTATTCCCATGTGCCTGTTACTAAATATAGCAGCAGCTCTTCAGATTGACAGGAGAGTTCCTGATCCAAGCTCCTGGGCTTTGCTCCATAAATTCCTAATATGGTTTAGTGTTGCATCCAAGGGAATGCTCAGGAAGGACTCAAGAGGGTAAACTGGGACCACAGGATCGTCCCTCCCCATGCCATGGGAAACTGAGCAGCAGCAGGCAGAGAGAAGCTGTGACTTAACAACCTTTGGGTGTCTTGGCTGCAGATCAGCTGTCAGTGAAGCTGACTGACTCCTCATGAAAGGGCACGGCTGTGCAATAGCGAATGATGCCAACCTTCAGTTGACACCAGCACTGAGAGTTCCCCCTTGGCCCCTCCATCCCTCACAGTAGTCACACAGGTTACAGAAACATCTGGCTAGGGCAAGAAGGGACAAAATGCAGACAATGTTCATTGTGAATATGTTTTAGGCTCATAAACGGGCATGTAAAGCAACATGGGGGTCATTTTCGTCACGCTTGCCACCCTAGTTTTATGAGCAAGACAAAACTTGCATATAGCACTGGCATGTACATCTCTGCAGGGTATTGTGCTGTGGAGACCATGGGGATTGAGCCCAAGAGATTATTACAGAGAGCAATAGTTGATTTCATCTACAACTCTTCGCCAATGTTTGTATTACCAATTTAAAAACCTTTCCTGCATGATTGTATGAGTTTCGCAGGAGTCCCTGAAAATACAGATCCTGAAAATCAACCAGCAGAGCTACACGGAAGAAATTTGCCTCCCTACAGAATGTCAGTAGGTTTGCATGAAAAGAAGCTACAAATATGGCACAGGCCTTTTTCTGCCTCTCAACCTCACAATGACTATTTTTGCTCCAAAGTCTCAAGCATCTCTATCTTATTAAACATCTCTGTTCCTTTCACCATCATTCTGTAAACACCAGGGTGCTCTGAGAATATATCACTTGGGACTTTAAGCTGCAAGCTGAGGTTTTCCAAACCATAAATGCACCCTCTGGGCATGCAGAAGTATTCATTTAGACACCTCCAGCTCTTTGGAGGTCTATAAGGAAATATACATTATAAATCAGTGTTGCACAAAGGCCAAATGAAACAGAATTCATTATGGAAAAGGCATGGTGAAGGAAACTCATGCAGCAACAAACTGTACCCAGTGTAACAAGCACAAAAGTAGGGAAGAGAAGAAGGAAATATTTCTTTGAAACAAAATGTACTATTCAGAAGTGTATGATTTATAGTACATTGCATCCATTCTTAGATGGTTGTGAAAACCACTCCTTAGTTTTTACTGGGGGGAGGGAGAGGAAACAGTGCACAGAAAATAAAAAAAAAATCTTATTAAGATTGCAAGATTACGAAAACTTATTAAGATTACGAGACCAAATGTCCCAAATTCTAAAATCTAATGATAAAGGTCATCTCTAGCAGGGTCTAATGCTCAGGGAAGCTTTTATGTGTTGAAAACATTTCTTTGTGGCTGCTATGGGTGGATAAGCTCCTGTAACCTTGGTGGGTAAAGGCAGATGGAAAATCCATGCAGGAACTTCTTGCAGTATGTTAAAGCTCCACTGAAGCTTATAGGAGAGTTTCCATCTTTTTTTTTTTTTTCCCTGTGTTTCATTTCCACTTTCAGTGATGCATGAAGGAAGCTAAAACTGCACATAAATTGAGGCTCCTGTTGCTCAGGTTCCCTCAGTACTGGAAGTGACAACTACGTATCATTTAAAGTCAGAACAAGCCAGTAGCTACTGTGTATTTCTAGCACTATAAATTGAATAAATATTGTCCTACACCTTGTTAAGCCCCAATGCAGCAAACTTCTCTTTATACATTGATCTAACCTACCAGCTAGTGTTCATCAACAATAAATCAAATACCTTCATAAGGCAGACAGTAGTGGGCCACCAGAAAAAAGGTACAGACTGGAGGTATTCCTCTGTAATGAAATACTCTTCCAGTGGCTCTTGAAAATGCTCATTGAGGAAAAATATCATCTCTTCTTCAATATACCTTAGGTATGCATTTAGGCAATTCAGAGCTCAAGAGTATAAACATCCCCTCACACTGGAGGTGTTAATCACCATGCCAACTGACTTGAGCTGTACATCATTAATCTTTTGATTCAAATGCCTATTTACTCAGGAAAACCTTAATTCTGTATATCTGTCAAAACTATACATATAATACATAATCTCAAAAAACCAATTTGTTGGGTTTTGAATGATTGTCTTCTTCAGATAAGGTCTCCACAAACACAAAAATCAATTCATCCTACATCGGAGTGTTTAAACAGAAACTCAAAACTTCCAAGTATTTATTTTCATTCTTTGTTCCCCAGAGCAAAAGTTAGGCAATTATATTATAAAAAAAAAAAAGAGAGAGAGAAAAAGTGAGAGGGAGACCAAGCAGGGGCAGAAAATACTCAAACCTAAACAAACAAAAATGAGGAAATAAGATGGTGGTGTCAAATCCAAGCTTTCTGCAGAAAAGTACAAAGTCTGCTATGATTGTTTCCATGTCCCAGACTTAGGTTGGTAAACACTTCAAATTACAAGTGGGAGCTGCCCAAATGCCAGAACAAAGTTGTTGAGGTAGACTAGGTAGAATGGATTCCAGAAGCTGCCAGAAACAAATGAGATATTGCTGATGCCCTCATCATGGCCGGGCAGCCCTAGATTCTCTCCTAGAGGAAGCCTCACCAGGCTTGTCTCAGGCAGCTGCCAGAGCAGCACCTTTCAATATTCTGACTTGAAAATGAGACCAAGAAAAATCAGGGTCCCTCCTGCTGCTTGAGATGCTGTGTAGGAAAATACTGCCTGGAATGTTCGTTAGCTGGGAATCTGAAAGTCAGTAGATTCTGGTAAATACTAAAAAAAGGCCAGACTCACTGGCAAAGGTGATCACAGTTGGGCTGTGACAATGCAGTCACAATTTGCAGCTGCATCTTGGGTTGCTCATCTTGCCCATCTCCTCACACCTGGCACCTCACACCTCCTCTTGCCAGGTTGCCTCCCAGCTGATTCCCATCCAGACATCTGTCTTGGCCAGGTTCAGGGAAAAAAGGGAAATGATACCATCTGGATCTGCTTAAAAAAAGTCATGGAGCAGAATGTCACCAGCCTGCTGATGGCACAGCAGCCAAACCACAGCTGTCATGTGAGCACTCAGCCGGAGCTGTGACAGAGTGCCTCTGGTCAGACACACCTCCAAGTTTACTGACAAGGGAAAAACTGGGCTAATGATCAGTTCTTGCCAGATCCCATCAGTAGAGGAATTGCACTCTCTGATCAGCTTCATTCAAAGTTGTTGGCAGATGAAGCAAAGTTAGCAATGCCACTTTGACTTAATCTATCATTTGTAGCAAGACCTGCTCAGAGAACAGTAACACCTCTGAGTCCTTAATGGGATTGGGGGACTACAGAAGCAGCAGCTGAGCCCTGAGCAGTGCTCTGGTTTCACAGCCTGTCTGGAGCAGGAATACTTGTGCTGAGGCAAGAGAGCAATTAGAGACTGATCAAGGCATTTTAAGTAGATGTCAAGATTGAGGTTGCTTAAACATACTTCTGTAGACATCTGCATTTCTCACCCACAACAGACCAAGGTCTTTCTCCCTAATGCACTCACCTACAGCCCACAGTTTCCCTCACACCTCCATATCCAACATAAAGCAGATCTTAGTCTCGGAGTAGGCAGGGAAGCACACAGCTTGGCACAACCTGAGCACCTGATGTTCTACCTACCTTCCCAAGCTCTTCATTCTGCTACATCAAGGCTGGGTTGGGAAGCTCTCCATGAGGCCATTGCAAGAAAGATGAGCACTGGGCTGTTGTTAGTAAAACTGATTAATATTTTGACCTTTTAATTCCATTTCATCTCTACATCTGAGACATAAAAGGCATCCTGCAGAGGAGTTCCTGGTGGAGAGAAGAATTGAATGCACGAATTCCTACATTCATGCATTTGAATGTACTGGCTGGTTTTTCCAACATCAGAGACATGCTGTCCTTGAAAATTACAGTGATTCATCTCAATTCAATCTACACATAGACATTTTAAACCCACTCATTTGCCCTGCATCATACAGACACTTGCAATCACATTATTATTCTTCAAAACGCAGAGTGCTCCTTGGTTCTTACTGGCTTCCTGGCTTACCTCCTAGAAATTCTATGTTCTCTAATATTAGATGAATAGTGTATTTGGTCCATTTCTCTTTTAAATCTTGAACCTTAAATTAGAACAACAGAATCTAAATTTTAATAAAAATTAAGTATTTGTATGGACTTTCTTAGAATGACACAGAAAGCATGCCTTGGTCAGTCTTGGATTAAGAAATGGTCTTGCCACATGGCTGTGGAGCTTGGCAAATAACTTTCATACATCAGAGACTTCAGAGAGTGTAAGGGCAAATGAGCTACATTGGATGTAAAGTTATCTGTGGTTCCAGACAAGAATGATTTAACCATTATCAGCCTGTATAATCTCCCAGGAATTTATGTTTAGGATGCCTTAATCCCTCAGTTATTCTGAGTCTGGAAGATTTTAATTTTTTTTAAAAAATGCTTCTTCTACCCCTTCTTATAACCTGAGACTTCTTACAATCATAAAAAACCGTATCAATACTGGCATAAAATTCCTCAGTTTATCCACAAGGCAGGATACTGGGATCCTTATCATCTCAGCTCCATTCTCTCTGGAGGATCATGAAGCAAAAGGAAGGCTGTGGAACTCGCCCAAGGTGATGCCAAGCTCCTTCTGTGGCAGCCCTTGCAGAACACTCCCTCTCAGGGCACAAGGCACATCTGGATATGCACGATGAGACCCCACACCCAGTGCTGGCAATGTGGTGGAGAGGGATGGGGGCTTGGAGGATCACTGGGAAGGTGGCACTAAGGCCCTCCAATAAGAGCCAGGCTTTGCTGCTCTCACAAGGAAACCATTTCGTATTAGGCAGAGATGACCTCTTGTTCCCTCTAGAGCTGCCTCCCAAGATTAGCCTTCCTGTAACATGAGGGTTAGGCATATTTTTGAACAAAGAGGACAATTACACCAAAGAAACGAAATGCACATGCTACCAGATGGCTCAAACGTTTTGCAAACAAAGAGTGAAGCTTATCAATGCATTATTTATAATCTGCAGACTGTAATGAGAGGTTGCTTAGTCTGGCCACTGAAAGGCATGGAGAAATCCAGTCAGAGTCCTGAAAAGATGAGTTCAGGGGAAGATTCATGAGGCAGTAAGAAAAGAGAATGGAGATAGCATGATGGCTAAGTAAGATTTAAGGCTGCAGCTTAGTTATATGATGGCTGAGAGAGGAAAGGAAGTGCTGTAACCAGTTTTCAGCACTATTCCAACACAAGTTTTACTTTCTTCCCCGAAACTATTTTGACCAAAATGAACTTTGTATTAACTACAACATCTCTTGCTCCTTCCACTCCCAGATCTCTGAAGTTCACTGAGAGCCATGAATGTCACTTTGATTATACCTCCATTTCTCAGCAATACCCACCCTTGAATATGTGTGTTCTAGTGACTTTAGCTGCTCCACCATGTCTCTGCCCTCCCTGTAGTATCTAGTTTCACATCCTGCACAAGGCAGATCAGGTTCCTTTGTTTTGTTTCCAAGGTGCCTGGTGTTTATGTGTGCAAACATTTCCGTTGGCTCTTTGTGATCAGCACTGAATTTGGGCAACGAAAACTCAGTTGACATGGAAAACTGTTAATTTAATTTTCAAGTATGAGATGTGACTGATGAGGATAGATAATCCTACAAGTTAAAAAGGTGCCAGTTTGTCTTGTTACCATCTTAGGGATAAGTAGTTTCGTCCACTTACAGCTGGCGGCTGGCAGTCTCGCTTCTGGAATTCACAAATGGACAGAAATCCAATGTATTTACTTCAAGGCTCAGCTAGGGGAGTCTGGGCTCACAAGTACAAGAACTTTATATCCAATTACCCCAATTTCAGGCTTCAGGGCCATGAATGGAGTCGTTCAGGGAGTGGTATATAATGTACACGTATGAGGAACTGACCTATGAGTGCATGTCCCTGGTCAGTGCTGCATCTTCACTCTGTTTACAACTTACAAACCTTTCAGAGGTTGAAGTCTGCCAATTTACACTTAGCTAAACAGAAATGCCAGCCTAAGCAGGTCCATTCTGGTCTGTCTTCATAGATAATGACAAAATGAAACCTTTCCCTCTTTTACTATCACTAGTGAAACTCTGCAGTCATCAGGCTATTTTTAATGCATGTGCTTATTTTACAGCTGCATGACATTTTTATGAGTGGACTCAGGGACATTCACAAGTTGATGCAGGGTGGGGAAAGCATGGCACCAAGCAGTGCACGTTTTCTTTCCCATCCTGCCAACAGGCTTCCTTTTTGTAATAATAAAATCAGCCATGCAGACCAGGAAGCAACAACCTACCTGATCAGACTTTCACCCTCTGGACTCCAGCCCAAACAGTAAGACATTCATTACTGAGCTGGGGAAGGTCCCCTTCCCCCACACTCTCATTGCCATCCATTCAAAGCCTTCCTGGTGGTGAAGCCTATCACAGCAGCTGGCTGGACAAAGCACCTTCCACACCTGAGTGACTTACAATGTCATTTTGTGACAAAAAGCAGCAGATCAGGTTTGTCTCTCTCATGGATTTTGAAGCACACTGTCTGCTTTTTTGTTAAAAGGAGTGCAGAATGGTATGCTTTTTGCTATAAGAACTCCTTTCTGCATTCCTGTGGTTAGAGGGAAACAGGTAGCAGCTGTTATGTATGGCTGATGTGTTGCAGGTTATTTGTATAAGGAGCTGAGACTCAGAGAACTTAATTACTGTTTGTTTGAACATAGGAAATGTGATTTAAAGTTGCTCCCCTTTTGTAATCAAGCCAGTCACCTTTGACATCAAAAATTATAATAGGAGCCTGCTGCAAAAGTTTGGATTTGCATACATACATAACTTAAATCCAATCCTAGTGAAAACCTGTCATATTACACATGAACTTAAAGACTTAACCAGTTTGCCTCAGTAAATAGTTGCTCCCGATCACCAGGTTTAATATGTTTTTTACGACCAAGATAGCGAAGCCCACCTGGGCTGGCCCTGGCAGGGGAGCAAGGATGCCCTTCCTGGCTGAGAGGAAAAGCAGCCCAGCTCTGGGAGCTGTGATTTCCTCTGAAAAGCCAAGGGCTGCTCCTCAGGTCATGTACCAAGCACATGCAAAGCCTTGTGCAAACAGCACTCAAGGGCAGTTACGTACATGACCGAGGGCTGGCTCGGACACAGGGCAAGGACAAGCCGGCCTTGTCTCAGCTGTCACCTGGGGCTGCGAACCCGGGTGACTCCACTCCCTCCTGGCACAGCACCAGCCCAGGAACCCAGCACCACACTGTGCTCCTGCTGTGGCTGTCAGAAAAGCAAAGGGACCACTGTCCCTGGCAGTGCTGGGAAAACCTGAAAATGTGCACCCTGGGGACTCGTAGTGACAACACAAACCCTCCAGTCAGTTGTAGAGTATTGCAAGGGTAATAGTGCAGCAGAGGGAAAAACAAGAGTTGGAAGAGGAAGAAAGCAGTGGCTGGAAAGATCTAACAAAGAAAGACAAGGACAAATGTTTTTCTTACTTATGGTGAACTTTTCTATGTGAAATTTACTTTTCAAACTTTTTTTAGTCCCCTTCAAAAGCAAGCCTTAGTGTTTTATATATTGACAGCTATGACTAGTAAATCATAGCTGTTGATGTATTAAAAAATGATAAATACATAAAATTTTGGCTTATGCTCCCCGACCTATGTAATTTTCATGATGACCACAAACGAACTTTTGCTTCAGAAGGAGAATAAATAATACAGCTGACATTTATTAGGGTGAGTTTGAAAGTGACTTTAATAAAAGTGACTTCGAGATAAGCTTAAGGCATTGGTATAAATGCCAGTGATGCAACTGAATGAAAAATAAAGCAATTTGGGTTTATTGCTTATTTTATTCTTCTCCCTGAAAAGAACTTGTATGAATATAAAGATCTTCAATACCAAGATACAGACATGATATTTATCAGATGCAATAATAATTACCTCTTACCATAAGTAAAAATCTCAAGACAACTAAGGCTATAAGAACATTATTTATAACCTGTGTTTTAATAGATGAATTGGTACAAGTACATGGCAGCCAGGGTAAATTGTTTATTTAAGCAGCAAAGGCAAATTGTTTCTTAAACTAGAAGTTTTATTTGGCTCTGTTTTAAATGTACATCCTTGTGTGCTTTTCACAAACCCATTAAAACTGTCCACAGACTACAGTTTGTTAGATGCAAACTTATTCAAATTGTTCTCCACAAACTATGTAATCTGTCTATTTTACACAAAAAATGGGCAAAAGCAACTTATATTGTTACTCTATCCACTAGCTGCCAGAACAACAAAAAAAAATAAATTAGTTATTCAATGGAGGTTGTCTCAGGAGGTGACAGGTAGAGCAGAAAACCTGTATCGCAGGAGGTATCTTCTAGATGGCAAAAGGTCAAACTTAAATTAAAACTTAGTTAAACATAAACCAGAGTCCAGGATCTAATAGGAGAAGGTTTGGTCTAAAAGACTTTAACTATATTTTAGCCAGCCAAGATGATGTGAATGTGAAAATGCAATGACTGATGGAAGAGATGGATAACTGTGGATATGTGATCGTATAAAACCAGGAATAGCCAGGATAACAGTATTCAAAGATCCTTGAGAATGTCACGCAACCAGCTGGAACACATGTGTCATAGCTTAGGCCAGGACATCCATGGGTGTCCCCGTCCACCATCCATGGGACCTGATGGGTCCCCACCAATCACTCGGTCCCACACTTCATGTGGACCCCAGGATCCTTAAGCCAGTGGGTCACACAAGTCTTTGGGGAAGGAGGATATGGACTCACATGTGTAAAAAGGATTCTTCTGCAAGTAAAATTCTTTTCCAGATTTCATAAACAGAATTTAAGATACTGATAGATATTGCTAAGACCCCAGTAAAGTCAGCACATAGACACAGTGCCTTGAGCCAGTCCTTTTCCTTGGATCCGTCCTTAACTTCTTGGACACCCAGT
The DNA here is from genome assembly GCA_009812075.1 of Sialia sialis. NCBI lineage: Eukaryota > Metazoa > Chordata > Aves > Passeriformes > Turdidae > Sialia > Sialia sialis. The sequence goes on along the minus strand of VRYO01001878.1, from coordinate 10,633,415 downwards.
TTCCCTAATATAGTGCAGGGAAACAACCTTTCCTCTCCTCTTCTGCAGGGCTGTCCTTTCAACAAACTGTTCTGGGACACAAGATTGCAGACACAGCAGTATGTATTGAAGATGCACACACACACACACACATACACACACACGCACACACCCCAGCACTTTTAAATCCAAACTTTTAAGGGGTTTGGGTTTCCTTCTGATAGCAACAGCCCAGAAGAAAACACTGCCTTGTTTGGTAAGTAGCAAATACTAGCACAGGGGTAGAGACCTCTAGGGAAAAACTCCCAAACAATCCCAATTTTTGAATATTGTTCATTTTGAATATTGAATATAGGACAATTTGAACACATAGTAATTTTGAAGTATGATTTTCTCTTTGTGAGAATGAACTCTAACACATAGAGTCTTGTGCAGACAGTCCTCTAAAGTTTTTGGCTGTCTAGATGCTTTTGCATCAGAGTGAAGGGAAAACTGTGAGGAGAAGCTTCTGAATCCCTAAGGACACACAGGCACTCAGAGACAGGTTCCTCCTACCTGGCTTCCTCCATGCACCAAGCAGGCTAACCTATTTTACTTACAGGGTTTTACACAATTAAGATGATCTCTCCCTGCACATGGTCTGGAAACCTGCCTGCCCTGCAGACTTGACATGCCTACAGCCATCTTCTCCCAGTGCCCCTCCACAACCCCCTGCCAGAAGAAGGGCAGATAAATTTGGTGCATAAGAGGGGTTCACTGAGCAGGGGGGTGAAGGGATGCTCCTGAGCACAGTGGCACAGCTGGCACTGTGGAGAGCCCATAAAGCAAAAGTCAGGTCACCCACAGTGCTCAGGGCTTGGATTCTCATCACTTTGTTTTTTAAATTTCAGGGCAAAACTTGTAACTCCTGTCACTTGCTAATGGATACGTTGCACTGGAATATGGTATTCTGTCTTCCTGCTTCTTTGCACCATGCTGCCATTCTCTGGGTAGAAAGAAAAGGTAGTCCTCTTTACACAAATGAAGCATATTAAAATCTATTTAAAAGGAAATCGCAATTGTAAAACAACTGATCTCTTCCTCTATACAGCCTGGGTTAATATGGCTGTCAGGACATATGGACACAAGTCTGGGAATCTTGTTAGCAGGAATACTTTAGAGGATGTCAAAAAAGAATAGCCCAAAATGGCAAGTGTTTGGTAGTTTCTGTTTTCCTTTGGTTTTTTTTTTTCCCAAAGGGCTCCCCTTACAATGGTTTGAAAGAAAATCTGCAATTTCCCCACTCAGCCTTTCAATTGTCAGCTTTCTCACATAAAACAGCTTTTTGTTGTTCATGCTCAGTAATTTTGGCTAATAAAGGTAGTGAAGCAAGCTCAGACTAAGCTACGTGCTGACATCACAATCATGTCTTCAGCAATCCCAACCTTGACATGGATTTTCAGGCTTAAGTACTCACTTCAGCATTTATTTCGCTGAGCCTCCAGCAAGGTGCAGTTTTTAGCTGGTGTAGTGCTTACTTTCCAAAGCACGACTGAGCTGGTAGTTTTTGCTCCCTAGAAACGGAACATCTCTTTTTGTGGCAGCGTGCAAGTCACTTCAGTAATATTCAAAACAGCAAAAAAATCAGCAAGAAATAGATGTTTGTGTTTCTCTCATCATTGATGCTCAGCACCTAAACTGGCCCCCACTTATTTCTTTTACCACTATTTCTACTCTGTTTCAAGGCTAGTGCATTTGTAGACTTCTCATCATGGCCCACGTAGGTCCTTCCTTTCCTTCTCCGCCTCCACAGTCTTCTGGTAATCCTGATGGCTGTATTAGAAATGGTGATTCCCTCTTCACAAAGTCATTTTTCCCTTCCCTTTATTCTCTCTGATGCCCCTCTGAAAGGTGTTGTACTCACAACTGACAGGACTGGGAGATGTTTAGACACACAATCTTTCCTAGAATCATTGACTCATAGAATGGCTTGGATTGGAAGTCTCCTCAAAGATTATTTAGTTCCAGTTCCCATGTCATGGAAACCCACGGAGGGGTATCCTCCTGCAACATCCCAAAAAGAAAGGCTGCAGAAATAGGAATCACTCCCATTCCCTCTTCTCACACTTTTCTGCACAGAACCATTGTGAAAGAATAGAGAACAAGGCACAAGCAATTCCATGCCTGCACTGGTATAGCTTGTTTGGTGGCTGGTTTATGTGCTAGTATCTGCATTTCACCGAGTTCACTTGTCTTTAATGATTTATGGCAAACTTCGAGTTAAGAGTATAAACGCAAGATGAGACACTGGTCACCCTGTTAATGGGTAACAAATCACACGGTACTTAGTTTTTGTCTCTTTATCCCTTAACTCAGTATTAGTAGTAAAACACTCAAAAATGCATTTAATTCAGTAGCTTTATTTTACAGCTCACAGGAGATGACCAACTGCTAAACCAAAAGTTTGTGTTGCTGTTCATGGACAGCTGTCAGAAAGGAGGGGAAAACCCTTGAGACTCCTCCCCTGCAAGCTGCTATTTGTAGCCCACTCTCTGTATGGTCTTGCAAGCCTGTGATTAAATGTTGTGAAAGACAGGCAGTGCTAAGCAACGGAGAGGACAACACACAGGGAGCCAGCCTCCAGGTTGGAACAGACTTTGAGCTGTGAACTCAACATTTCCAGCTTTCGAGGAGCTTTGGATTTTCTCACACAAAGATTAGTAACCAAGCATGCTTCTTAAAATGGCTTAAAGCTAGCAAGGCTGAATCATGAAGATGCCTAAACAGAGCCTTCCTTCCCATCCACAGCTGTGCATGCAAAAAATGATAAATTAAATTAGCTATTGTTTCTCCAACTGCTTGCCCTGAGTAAGAGTATGATTTTGGGAAAAAAACCAAACCAAAACAACTCTGGAATTTAACAATTAAACAAAACCAGTCTCATTTTTATATTTGTATACATAAATTGAAAAGAAGAATTCCCTTCCATTTGTTCATTGTTCCCTTCCTACTCCCATAACAATTAATGAATATACATCAACTAGCTGAATGATCTGTTGTCCAAGATTTTTGATTTTTGGCTTAGTGCTGATATACTTGGCATGAATTGCACTAATTTGGAAGTCATTTGGATGTTCTAGCTTACCATTATTCCATTATTTTTTAAAGTGAAATCCCAAAAAATTATTAATGCTCCAAGGAGAGGCTTAGCTGCAAACAGTGAGATTGTCACATTCTGCAGAGAATAGCTCATGATGCCCTTGCCCAGAAAAAACCTGCAGATTGAAGCTGGATGGTTCATTCCTCCTTGCCAGATTCCTGGGCTACCACTGAAAGTATAAAGAAAGAACCATCAGAATTGCTATTTTAACTAAGTAAGCCCCAAGGTCCCAGTAAATCACCCCTACAAGTCAAAGGGCTCTCCTTGGAGACAGAAGTAGAGCAGAAAAATCAAAATGCAAAGATTCCTTAGTGAGGGCAAACAGCAAGGTACCCGAAGGGTGCAGAAGAAAGGTGCTGATGGTGATGGCACGTACTGCACAACATGTGCCACAGCTTGTGTGCTGATCATTCCATGCCATAAACTACTGCAAGGCAAAGCCTTTTCAACAGCATATTCTCATTTCTCATTTCTAAAAGGCTATGAGAGCCAAAACAAGATCAAAGTTCTGAACACATAATCCACAGTCCACAGGCTGAGAAGATGAGAAAAGCAAAAGGACTAGTCAAACTCGCAGGATCCATTGTGAAAATGTCAACAACCACACAGTCTGTTCCAATGGCAGCAAGCTCAAACAGGGTATTTAAACATACTGATTTAATCACCCAAATGATAACCTTCACTATATTGTGTAAGCTGTGTCACAAGTTAAACTATGGCAGGAGCAGAAAGGGTATCACAAAAGGAAGGTAGCCAAAGCTGTCCTTTAAACAGTGTTCTGAGTGAAGAAATGTGAAAGACAAGGGGCAGTTTTAATGGGCAGTATCTGAGGTTGCTGAATAGAAATGGACAATGGAATAATAAACAAAAACATGAGCATAAGACATTTCTGGTACAATGAATCAAACAGGGGCAAGGAGGCACAACATTTTTGCAGCTTGTCAAGCCACACTGACCAGCCAGCTCATTCCTGGAGTGCCAGCCACTAGCTTGCCCAGCACCACCTAGCAGAGGGACCTGCATGAAATGCATGGGATCTGCTGTAAGAAGCAGAAGGTCATTGCTTGCAACCTGGCAGAGAAGCTAAGGGATGGTAAGTGCACTGTGGAAGTTTAAAGGTGTGCAAAAATAAATAAATGCTACTTAGAAATAAAAGCTTTGAGGTCTTGTTATATTCTTAAGCAATACAGTATTTCAATAGTTTGGGGCCCATAACAGTGAACTTTAGTTTAATTTCACTTTCTACCACACCAAACTTTTTGTCCTACCTCTCAAACCCCCTTGGGATACAATTCCTGTCTGGTCATCCTATTTAAAGGCTACTGTCACTCCATCACCAGGAACATCCTCAGTCACCTGAATCTCCACTTCTCCCATGAGCCCATGTTTCTCCTCTCTACTTCTCCCCTTACCATCAGAAAAATCTCTTTCATCATTCATGAAAGCTACTTTCACTCACCTGCCTCAAAGTGCACCAGAACGTACCCAGAATAAACAATCTGAGGAAGGATGGTCATGCAGCAAGATGGTGCTTCCACTCCCACAAGAGGAAAAGAGGAATCATACTACCCCTCTTCCTGTTTCCTTTTGCTTTGCACATCACATGTCCTTGAAGACTGAGACTATGACTTTCTACACGTAACACTGCATGAGACCTCTGCCATGACTGGCTTGACTAAGTGCCATTGAATGAAAATATTAGTAGCAGTACATTTCTAATAATGAGATTTATTTAAAAAAAAACCCTTGCCTTTTACAATCACCTTACTACCTGGATCTAAATTATATTAAGAATTTATATTTTCTTTCACTAGAGTTTGTGAAAATCTTCAGAATTTGGAATCACAACAATTGTGGGCACATGCTATGTGCCCATGACTTGTGTATGCTCCTATACATACACCCAAAGACCCTCAACATTTAGGCTTGCAGATCCTCTTATTAAAAATTAAGACCAGTTTTTAGTAAAGATTTCTCATCAGAATTTACCAATATAGCACCTCAATTTTAATATTTATTTAGAACAACTGTGACCTTTCAGAGGCTCACTCAAGAGTTCACTCAGTAAGAGCTTATTACACTTTTCTAACCAAAATGAAATTGCTTTAATTTTAAGGATTCATTGATGTTTCAAAGATGAGGAATGGCAGGGTACAGTCAACAGTAATATGGCAGAATGCAATAAATATGGTTTAGAGTAGAAGCTGACCAAAGCGACCCATGATACACAGCACTGGATGAAAGCAAGCATTTTCAAATGGAAAGAATAACTAGCAAAGGTCTTCCAGCAAGTGACAGAACCAAGGAAGGTGTGCTCTGAGTGTTGAAAATGCCTCTATCACCTTCCAAAAGCTAAGAAGGGAGAGGAAAGACAAAAGCTTTCATCTGAGGATCTGCTGTGGAAGCAGTACAAGAGGATGCTTATGCCATCAGTTTGAGCAAGATTTATGGACACCCAGGTATCAGCATGTCCCAGGTGGGTTTGTGTCAGCATTACCCAATTAGTGTACACAATGAGGTGTTTCATTCAATGGTTTTTAAAAATTCAGTTTGGTTTCCTCTTTCTTTCCAAATGCAAGATCCTAGGAGATCTGAGGCAGCCTGGCAGAAAGGCTGCCAGCTTTCTGGCTGTGTTTTGGCAAAGGTTTGCTGACACATTTATGCAAAACCTTTCAGTTTTCCTGCAACATTGCTGAGTGGCTCTAACAAACAAATCCAGCTTCTTGCTTTCCTTGCTACTGTCCAGTGATATGCACATCTCTGTGGAAATACAGAGGGAACATATACTCATTTCAGAGCAGAGACTGTGATTCTTTTTTCTGAATACTTGTAAAGCAATCTTTTCTGGGAAAAAGGCTTTTGTCCCTGGAGAAGTCTTTGTTGCTGTGGGGAGTAGGCTGGCCCTAAGTGATACTTTGACCTCACCTCTGGCTCATTCTGTCAGTGCAGCAGCTGGAGCCTCCTTCAGCCAGAGAGAACAGTTTCACTCCAGGGCTGGAGAACTGCAAGCGTATTCATTTACTGAATATAAATAATGTCCATGTGTTATGCAGCTTGACTATCTGATGTCAGTACTCACTCAGCACAGAAGGTAATAACTTGAAGAGACCCATCCCTGCCAAATCCAACAATCAAAAATTCACTTCCTCTTCCATATTACAAACGAAATCCTGTATTTTAAAAAGCTCATTTGTCTATCAGGATATTCACCACATTCTGTATTCCTCCCAATGGCTGCTGAGCAGTTACAAAGCATTTGTCTATAAAATGGTAAAGAAATATCCATTTAATTTTGACCTTTAAAGAAAGGGGGAAATGCTTAAGTGGCAGACTGGATTGCAAAAAAGACAGAGAGCCTTCGCCCTTTAGACTGCCATGGAAAATGAGTAACTTGTGGAGGTCTTTGGTGAGCTCAATCAAATCTGCAGCAGACAGCTGTCTGGACTGCATCAGGCAGACTGCTATGAGGGCAGTGAGAGGGGTGCAATCCATCTCTCCCTGGCTCCTTCCTGGGGACACTGCTCCAAACTGAGAGCAGGCTGTTTGGCTTAGCTGGGCTGCACTTCCACTGTGAGGGGGCTGAGTGGATTCAGTGAGAAGCTGGAAGGTATCAGCCTCTGAAAAAATCCAGAGCTGGGGCTACTGCACTTAGTTTCCAGAGATCAGCCTAGGGGTCAAGAAAGATCACAAACAGAGCCTATGTGAAGGGATATAGTGAGAAGTTATTGCCAGAATTATCATTGGCTTCTTCCATTTCAAAGCATGAGACTTAATTTCCTCCTTACACCTCTGATACGATTTTTCAGTGTTCAGCACTCTGTGGGGACTGCTGATATACAAATAACTAATTAGATAAGGCTCTATTTATCCAAGAAATCCACAGCCTTCTGAAGGCTGTCTCACATCAGAGCAGAGACTGCATGAGTTGTATAATGCACTCCTGGCTTTTGAAAGAAAGCCAGGCCAAGCCCTGTATCGCTTTGTTGACTGAAGGCATACTTTTCCAAAAAAATCAAAGCTGAAGTTGGATTCCTGAGCCTGTGTTTGAGCTTCAGAAGTGCAGCTGGATATTCACCCTACCAATACCCTTGCAGTTAGCGTGTGTTCCAAGTATGCTGGAAGTCAGAGGAGTTATGTAGGAGCCAAGGTCTGGCAGCATGGCCAAGATGTCCAGAATGCTCTTCAGTGTTTCAGAAGTATGCAGGAAGCCTTAACTAAAAATCCCAGCCAAAACATGGGCAAACATGGTGTTTTTCTTGCCTTCCCTAACACATGAAGGATTTCAGTGAAAACAGTCCTCAGATTTTCTTGTGCCTTGTTGCCCAGAGAACTGTCCATCTCTCCTGGTGAATAGGGTTTGGTCTCTGCTTCAGACTCGGTTATGTTTCAGACTCAGCCCTGAGACTTTAGGCACAGAGAGTGGGAAAGGGGAGAGATAGGAAAGTATTAGCTAAAGTGAAAAATTAAAGAAAACTCTGGCAGCTACCAAGCTAGATTTGCCATATATTTCTCTGTCAGAGAAGGGATTTATAAAAAAAAAGTACAAAATCAGGCTTGAGAAAGCCTGTCTCCAATTATATGTTCTCTCTGTTGCCAGAAAACATTACAGTGAGTAAGAAGAGAAAATTCTGTACCCTTAAAAAGGTATTTCTTACTTTAAAAAAAAAGCTTGCTCTGATCATTTTTGAGGATTGAAGGCTGGCAAGGAAGCAGCAGAGTCTTTCTCAGATCTCTGAAGACAAGACTATGACACAGGAATGTCTGAAATCAAGGACAACGTCTGTCTCTGTCACAGTCCTCAGCAATGTACACAAATCAAATGGGATTCGACTCAAACGATGTCTGCCCAGAGAGGCTTTTTAAAGGATCCAGAGGTGAGAAAGTGTCTCTAGACAACCTACAAAGACCACCTTTCAGAGAAGTTTTGGGAAAGAAGGGACAAGCTTTGATTTGCAGAAGGCCCAACAGCAGAGAGACATCCTGTGCCTTCAGAACATAAAAGCCCAAAGCAGCTGCCCAGGATCAGGCCTTTCGGGTGAGAGCTTTATAGATGAGCAGATGAAAATCCTTCTGCTGACTCTCAATTTGTTCAGGTTAAGAAGGTTATTCTGCAAGATACATTCATTTCTGTTTAGGCACTGAACATTTACACAGCTATGATGTGCCTAGTGTACTGTCGTGGCTCTTGGCAAACTGTCTTCTCATATCCCTTGAATATTTCCTACACATTTTAAAAAAATTATTTTATAATGCTATGCTACCATAATGAGGATGTTTCCTGTTTTGTATCACTTATCATCAAGACAAAGAGCAAGGAAATTAAAGACCAAAGAAATGGAAATCAACTCCGTCATAGCAAAATAAAAGTAAATTACATCTAGAACTGGACACAGTCTAGAGCTGCGCTGCACACTTTGTAGCTGTCACAGAGGAATCTATAGGGAACCCATACATCCAGTTGGTTGAGGTGAAAACACTGAAATAAAATCTGCACCAAGAAGGCAGGTGCATGCTAAAATGATCTGCAAGATGAAGCGTGTGCAGTATTTAAAATGGGCCAAGATCTGACAGTGTGTTCTTCCTGACACTCCTCAGAAGAGCAGATGAGAATGCCCACTATTCGCAGAAGGTGGCTGGTGGCTAGACAGGGATTGCAACTGCTGTGTTCCCTTCCCTGCACAGAGGTGTGTGATGGGACAGGGAGTGCATGGCCAATGTTGGGCTAGCTTTGGGCCAGCACTGGGCCCAATGCAGGAGACAGACGGGCTGGGAGAACAAGCCATCTCACCAGTTTGGCAGCAGTCACTGGTGGTGAGTGCAGAGAGATATCTCCTGGTGTTCACAGGAAGTGCTGCAATGACTGACCTGGCAAAAGGCACCCGTCTCCTCAGTGAGACATGAAACTTGGGGCAGACATCAGCACAGCACCAAGAGCTGCTGGCAAGTATCCTTTAAGCCTCTCTGAAAAGAACTCACTGGGCACGAAGGGGATGGCTTTTTCTGTCCTGTCAGCCCTTATCATGCAGTCTGCTAGAAAAGTTGACAACCAGTTCAAATGACCTTGGCAGCTCTGTGACACAGGTGACATTACTGGACTGAGACCAACAGCTGATTTTCAAATAGCCCAAGTAGCCCTACAGTTAAAGAACTTCCAACTCCACCAGTACAGATGCAGCAGATGGAGCCTGGTGTCACATTCCACAAAAGTCTTACATCCAGCACATTTGTCCAAACAGTGGACATGAGCTGCAACAAAAGAAATTCTAACTAGACATTAGGGGGAAATAGTCACCACAGGATGAACAAACACTAGACTGGGTATCCAGAGGGGCTGTAGAGCCTCCATCCTTGAAGATATTCAAAACCCAACAAAACAAATGAGCAATGTGATCTAAATTGAGCAAGAGATCGGCACAGACAGTCGCCCAAGGTCCATCCAACATAAATTATTGTCATTTGTGGGAGGATGGATTATAAGAGAATAGAGATAGTGCTGAAGGCAATGGTGTCCCTGATAAATTGCAGCTGTACTAATTAGCAAAGAGTGGAAACAGCTTTTCCCCTTAGTAGGTCACAGCTATGTCCAGTTAGGATGGGTGTTATAAAAGAGTGGGTCAGCTGGTTGAGGTTTAGTTGGAGTCTGCTGGCTATGCTGTGAGGAAGAAGGGTCAGGCAGCTGTGTGAAGGACGGGAAGGAGGTGGCCAGTCCTGCAGAAGGGAGAGAGAGAAAAAAGGAGGGAACGAGTCAGTGTTACATGGGAAGTTTACATAGAGAGAAAGGTATTAAGATCATAAGGGACTGATGTTTGTGAGTCCACCGTCGCTTGGTGTCCCGTGTGAGGAGTAGCTGACAATAGTTATTTTTCTATAATTTCTTGAAGACTCATGATAAAATCACCTAGCCCAAAGCAGACAGCTTGGGGATATCAGGACTTTCCTACAGGAAAGCATGTCTGGAGAGTCACAGTGTTGGAGAGCACTTATCCAGTCCAAACACAGTTACATGACAAGAAGGTTCTAGAAAGCTGTTTTCTCCTGGAAGTTTGAAAAATTATGTCAGAGTGAGTTTTGGCACTTTCACATGGATTCTGACGTGGCTGTTGTAATACTCTATCCAGATAGGTTTACCCCTGTACCATTCAGGGCAAATCAGAGCCTGTGAGAGGCAGCACAAGTAATGCCAAACCAGCATGGCCAGTATTATAACACTGCATATAAAATTATATATAGGGTTCACAGAATTACAGTTACTAAATGCCTTAATTACAAAACACAGCATGAGCAGCCCCTAGATGATGAAATCCATTCCATTAGATCCGTGCCAGAAGGCTGACTGGGACCTTGGTCTGAGCTGTTAAAAGCAAATCACAACAGTGTTTTATTGCTCTCACCACCCTCAAAAGATCCAGCTCGGTTGCTTAAATGATTGCAGTGCTCAAAGGGTGAGAGAATTTTCTTCTGCAATTAAGAAGTATAAAAAACAAAAAATGCTGTGTGCAATTGTCTCATTGCTATCAACATTGGATTTGTGTTGTACTGGTCTACAGCATATCCACCTATAAGAAGGCATAAGTTTGGTGAAAAACAATTTTGTCAGATATATTCTGGCATAAAAATTTTATACTTCTATACACTTCAATAAATCACAGAGGGTTATTGTTTTATTGGTGCTGTCTAATATTTTAAAGCACTTCTTATGCAAAAGTGTAAAGGCAGGTTGCAAAAGTATAGTTCCATAGATTGTACAAGTCATGGGAATAATTGTGCTGCATTTTACATTTGATAGCAATGAGCAAGCAACTAGATATCAAAATGATAGAGAAGTCTCCCACATTGCTTCTTGCTATTACAGAATTATATTCCATATGATTTTTTGGTACTAGCCTTACCATCTCAGGATGTTTAAAAAATGGTTTGACATCTTCCTTGTTTTCCCTTTTCTTATCCTCTCCTAAGTGAGGATTATATTCAACTGTCTACTGCTATGTCCTAATGATAATGGCTTCTGCTGTTTTACACCTTATATTTACATTAGAGAAGCCAAAGTCTCTTGGAGTGACCTGGAGGGGTGCAAGTGGAGCCTGTCCAAGCTCCCCTGCTGTCACCCTGGGGCAGTGAACACCATGACTCCAGTGCTGGTGGCAGTATTACACAGATGAAGAAGTGACTAATTGGATGTTACCCATTTAAAGCTTCACATGAAGCACTTTCTTTTCACACTGAAAACAAGCACATGCTGAGCATGATATTTATGGAGGAGTCTGATTCAACAGATAAATGCTTACAAACAGTTCAATATAAGACACAAGAGTAATCCTTTTATTACTCTGAAACACAGTCCAAACCCTAAACCTGAGGCATCCATTACTTTGCAGAATGACATGCAAAGCCTCTCAAGTACAAACCAGCCTTAAAGGGAAGAAAAAAATGAAATTATGCGGTTGGGGGGGTGAATGAATGCATGCCACACAAGCCAGTGTGCTAGCACTCTGCATGGCACTTCAAGAACCCAGTTTCTTCAAGGCACTCCAAGTACACCATTCCAGATCAAATGTTGCACCACATTGCAATGTGGATTTTTATTGTACCAGCCTTCAGGAGCAGAAGAAGGTACTGAGAGAATCTGCAGTACAGTTAAAACTACTCAATATCTGTTAGAGTACTTTATTAGAGCATTCCTTAAGGGAGTCTTCTGCTAAATATTTGAAATATAATGCATTGTCTTAGATAAATATGTAATATTAATTGGAAGTTATTAATGCATCATCAAAAATCTATTCCAGCAAGAGTGGATACCTTATTAATTAGAAATAGCAATCCTGAAGATTCTGTTATTTATATGATTTTAATTTAGTTCCAATTCTAAATGAAAGTTTAATTATAGTTGCACCTAATTCACCTAGAGAATGAAAGGGCCCATTTAACAAAGGACAGTCTGCCTTCATTAAATTATTACAAAGGGAACTATGAATTGATATTTTATTATGTTGTTCCAAATCACAGGGGACTTGCATCAGATGTGCTCCATAACATTTAAGGAAACCAATTCTGGAACCCCAGTAAATGAAACCATAAATTACACTTTAATATTTCAAAGTGCTGCCTTCCTCAGATGGAATTTGTCACTTTCAGGATCAATCAGAAGAGTACAAGGTTAGACAAGCTTTATGGAGAGCAATTCATGAGATTGCATCATTATGCATATCAGCATGTCACGTTGCCAACGTATTCATATCCAAGTGAGCAGTCACCCCATTCTTGGAGAGAAGTCTAGCTGTATAAATTTGCTACAGGTTAATCCTGTTTTTTAGGGGAAATAATGGAAATTAATTTTTTAAAGAAAATTTGACAAATGTGTGGAGAAAAGCCACACCCATTAAAAATGATTGAAGCACTTAACATTGTAGATTGTTGTGGTCTCAGTGCATAAAAATCAAAAATCACACCCCCATATATATCACCAACTTATTGAACAATTATCTCTCTCTGGAGAATTAGACTAGCAAAACTGTCCTCCAGTAATGTCCAGATAACATCAGGAAGTGAGCAGCTTATTTAAACCACACAGAGGGAAAGGATTTGTGCCATCCCTTTGTTTTACTACCCCAGCAGCAAGAGCAAAGCGCCATGAGGGATTTATTCATCGGGACTATCTGGTTTGTGATGGGTGTTCTCACACCAGGACTCAGACTGAAGTGCCTCACTTCAAAGGCACTCTGTGTGGGTCATGCCACAGCAGCTTTGATGAGAACACTGGGACCTGCTGCACTGACACCAAAAGTCAGGGAGCTGAGAGCAAAGGAGACCTGCATAGAAACATAAGATTAATTCTATGCTGCAGCTAGGAAGTGCCAGTACGTATCCATGTGTCTGACCCTGAAAAGGAAGAGCAGCATTTTGTTTTCCCCCTACAAGTAGAGGAAAGGAAAGAGTGTCCAGGAATGGAGAGGGAAAATGAGAAAAATCCTTGTTTCCTCTATTGTAATTTTGTTGTGGATTTTTCCCTGTTAGCAAGAGCCATGGTCCAGCAGTAACCTGTGGCTTCTGAGAATCCTTTTCTTGCATTGTAAGCATTTGAAGATTTTTACTGTGGACTGGACATAGTCCATTCCCTGCACATGGGTTGAGGGGTCCTGGTTGGACGGCACCTGCCTCACACTGACCACAGGAGCATCTTTCTGCCTGCCTTTTCTCACTCTAGAGGGTCTCACACTGAGGCCAGCCCATTTCCTCCCCCCAACTCATGCTCCTGGCTTATTTCTGCTTGTTTTGGTTTGAGTTATTTACAAGCAGTGCTTCAGTGCCTGCTTGCCTGAGACTCCCTGGCCAAGCAGAGGAGCAGGAGGGCAGTGTAGGTTGTGGTCAGTCATATGGAATGGAGCAGCTAGGGGGACCTTGACCCCTGCCCCATACAATGCAGGATCCTGCCACTGCCCTGTGTTCCACCAGGACTGCATTAAACCTCATCCCTTGTTCCTCAAAGAGAGTGTGAATTAATGGGTCAGACAGCAACAGACAGCACTGGACATCGCAGGAGATGGGCACTCATGGCATAAGGGTTGAAAGATTCTCTTCTTTGTCTGTATATACATCTGCAAAATTGTCACTCAATGCTGGGTTCATTGCACAAAAAGCCTTCAGAAAAGCTCACTGGTAGGTTCCCAGCAAGTGACTTTGTGTATGCACTCTGCTTCTCACGCTCTGCTACTTGCTCAGTCAAGACAATAAGCTCCTCTTCATCAGCAGCTGACATCCTCTGCACAGGCCTCAGCTGCGTCTTGCTTTCTGAAAAATGGTGCACCAGCTTTTCTCCTTCCTTATTTTCTAGGCTATATTGCCAGAGAAGTGATGCTCATTTTGCCTAGTGGATTAAATGGAGTGATCTTGAAGAATTCAGAGTAAAAACAGTGGCTTGGTTGCTCTCCCTGTAGAAGCAGCCTGGACACCAGTTTTTAGCCACAGGCTGGTCCTATCATGTGCCCCAGGCATTTATTTGTCATGCCATTGCTTCTCATCTGGCTGTGGCAGTTGCATATAACTGACAGGAGAGGCAGGCTGTTTTGTCTTAAAGAGGAAAAAATCCCTACAGAGTCCCTTGTGGTTTTCCAGCCTCTTTTAATACTATCTGTACCCAGCATGAATCCAGTAATAAGACAGAGCATTAATCCTACAATCAGTACAATCCACCATACTGTTCTTCTGTTTATTTTTTTTTAACTGGTACATTGCCACATGCACATCCTTTTTTCCCTAAATCACAGCAAAATCTCTGCACATAAGAGAGAGATTCACATTTTAACTTGTTATCAGATCAGAAAAGAGAAATGCCTCCCTGTGAAAAGGTGCAAGCACACAAGGGGAAAAAGAGAAAGCAGCAAACTCCCTGCCTTTGAAAAAGTTAGCATACAAAAAAAATCTAACATTTTAAGTGGTTTATTTTCTGATTCTCCTCCCCCATTTTGCTGAAAAGAGATTTTTCTCTGAGTTACACGTTGAAATAATTGAAGTATTTAAAGCATCTCTCCTTTTACTCTCATAGTTGTAGCCCACATGTGATTATGATGAAAAATAAAAGTATTTTGGTTTTTTTTAATGGGTCTGGATAGGAAGGAAACCTTTGATCTAAGACAATATAAAAGTTTCCAGAAGAGAAAGTTTCACAGATTTAGGGAACACAAAACTTACAGTGTGGAAAACATATGTCACAGACAGTAGTTCTCAGACAATGAAAAATTATGAATCCAGAATAGCACAAAACATGGGCTGCAATGAGGCAGACTGGCCTGCAGAAGCTATTCTGGGGACTGTGAAGTATACATACTCAAACTTGGGGGCAGGCAAGACCTCTGAAACTCAGCCTCTGGGCGACTAAATTTGGATACACAAAATTAAAGACCATTTTGGAAAATATAAGACTGGGTGGAAAATTTTGTACTGTATATAAGCAACATGCCATTTTCACAGTCTTATAACAACTCATTCCTAAGCGCATGTTTATTCAAATACCAAGTTTGGTCTGGATGAAGTTATTACTCTAGTCAGAGTTCACAAAGTAAGGCAACCATAAAACCCAAACAAATAGTTGCAGAATTACAGCCTCGTTTGTGAAAAAAAGTCACCTTGTGCTTCACCATGAAGAGCTTCACCAAGAAATGCATTTAAAAGCAGTCCCAGAGAAAAAGACATTAAATTTGCTTAGTAGAAGCACTGCTATTTTTCCTTTGAGAACTCCGAGCTGTGTGGGGCATTGTCTTGGTTACAGTACAGAATGTCATCAAAGGTATCTATTCTATCACCATCTGTTGGGACCAGGTGGGGGTGGTGATCCTTGTCTCTGCTAGTGGGCCATCCATTGAAACCAGGTGGGGCAGTATTCTTTATCTTTTTCACAACCCATCCTTCCTCCAAGGAGTTATCTTCTGCTAAT
>VRYO01001878.1:10546194-10616870 GCA_009812075.1 Sialia sialis | reverse complement strand
TTAGCCCAGTCAGCAGGGAATGGTTTTAGCCACCCTATGGGTTAGTCCCTGGCACCTCTGGCAGCCAAACAATGTCCCATGTCAGCACTTCTGTCCTTCCCTCACAGACAGACGTGTCCTCAGACACATTAAATATTTTGGGGAGATGAATCGACTTCTAACTATGGGCAAGTGACTGAGCTGAATAGTAAGAAGACATTCTTCTACTGTGATTACATCATGATACATACATTGTACAACAGCATAGACTTGTGACAACTGACTCCCCTTAGCTGTTATCCAGCACCTCTCTGGCACTGATACCCACCACCAATTTCAGTTATTGACACTTCCTTAACAACGTGCTTCCTTTTTTAAATTTCCTGTATCTCTCTTACTTTGGTTCCAGGTAGTAGGAACAATGTTGTATTCTCAATTTGCATTTAATTTTCCCGTATTTCCCCCCTGCATAGTTTGTACAAAAACAATCTGTCAATTTCTCCCTCAGAGAGTTAACACTCAGACTGTCTTGAATGTCTTTTGACCCCTACTATAAAATTCATTTTGATGAATTATTTATCTCTGGAGCTCCCCAAAGAATTATCATTTGTATCTTCTATAGTTTCTGCCTGTCACTGGCTATTACTGAATTACATCAGCTGGACAGCAGCTGTAAGTAACCAAACCATGCTCCTCCTCCACCCTGGCTTTTTGCATCACCCAGTGTACACAAACCAACCAGCTTCTAGAGCAAGTTGCTTTATGAGCCTGGCCTTTGCCCATTTTGAAGGCCTAATTTCAATTGTTGTTTTTTTTTCCTAATAACCTTGGTGTGAAAGGCAGGAAAAAAGATATCAAGTGGAAAAATAATGCAAAAACCAAAATCTATTCTAGCCTTGGATGAGAATTTAGTTGCACCTGGCTCATTGTCAGGTAGAAACACCTTTATTCTCCTAAAAAGATTTAATCTAAACAGTATCTTTGGGAAGCAAATGCACCTAAGGCTTCCTTGAAAAATAAAGCAAACTCTTGGGTGTGAATATTGACTTCTTCAGCAGTGGGCCTTGGTTGTCTTCTCCTCTGTTATTCATGAAGTCAGACCATAATATTGTCATGTTTTCCTGTCACCACACAAAGGGAATTCTTTTGGGCTTAAGGTCCTTATTGTGACATCTCACAGCAATTATAAGCTTTACAGAAGCCTTTTGAACATGATTTCTAATCCATCCTGGCAATAAGAAATGTTTATGTGTATTAAGCAAAACAGACAATAAAATCTTAGTAGGATTTGAGTTTTAGTCAGATAAAACTTCTCTGTGTAGAAAATCCAAATGTAGATGTGCTTCATTTGTTTAACTGATTTTTTTCCAGCAAATTTTATGTGTGTCTGAAAATGAAAGTTATGCACAAAATTTTTGCAGTGTTTTTAGTTTCATGTTTAAACTGACATCCTCGACTTTTCACTTTTCATCTGTCTTCTTCATTCTCCAGGTTTCTATGGCAAAAAAAAAACAACAAAAAAAAAACCTCCTGCTTTTGATAAAAATTTCAAAATAAATATTCAAAATGTGCTTGAAAATTGGGGGGTTTTTCCAACTTTCATTAGTCATCCATAATACTGTCTTGTACTTCCATTAACTGCATTCTCTTAGCTTGTCCTGGAAACTTTGTATTGAAGGAAAGAGCAAAAGCCTTTATTTGCAAAAAAACCCCATTCTTAGTTCACTGTTAAACAGTATAAAGAGGACAGGCAGTGAAGCTTCCTCCTGGTCATCAGTGCATCTTTGCTTTTTTTTTTGGAGAAATCCCTACATTTGGGATGAACATAGTCCAGCATAGACAGAAGGGTCAATACCATCTAAACATACCACCTGTGAAGACAAGCCTTCAAACTCTGTCTTAAACTCATTTGTGAATCCTACTCAAGCCTGAAATTTGGCATATCCAACCCTTCTCACCAGCTGCAGCCCTTTCATGAGTGACACAGGAGTGGGAATTGGCAGAGGCAGGGGCCAGCCCATATGTGGCTTTCTCATCACCCATGATAAGAGCATGCATTGCAAAGTTCAGCCTCATCATCAGTTCCTAACAGGCACTAACCTCAGCCATTTTATGTATTTCCTGCTTTCCATGGCTGCTTTATTCTTATTATCTTCCTTCTCTGTGTCTTTTTAGAGTATAAGAGTGTACCTGAGCCCTCAGCATAATATATTTCAATGAACCACTTCTGACTTGATGTATCTCCATGAACCAGCTCTCAATTAAATGTGTAGAAAAACAGGATTTTTTTTTGTTAAATTGTACTATTTCATATCTTCTGGTAAAACTGAAGACTCTAAATGCTCTGAAAACCTTAGCCTTATTGCTACATGCCCTACAAATTCAACCTCCTTTCTTTTTGTAACCTGTCCTTTTTAGGTACATAGGAATTGTTCTCTGGATTTGGGGTTTACAACATATTTCTTTATGAAACTAGAAACTTTTTTCAGTAAAAGTTAGAAAATTTAACTTGCAATAACAATTCCAGGAGAGAGGATTTGAGGAAAAAACACCAGTTGAAGTTGTAAGACTTGGCAACATAAGGTTTTTTTTCTAGTGTAATGGCTACACCTTGATACGCCAATATTGATAAGAGCCAACTGTATCACATCTGAAATGTGCCTCTGAAAAATGAATGCTGAATGTGAATATTTTTTTCCTTACAGTCACATAATTTCTAATGCTTTCCTAAGAGTTCCGGCTGCTCAAATTACCTATACTCATGAGAATCACAAGGTTTCATTTCTCACAATAAGGTAATGGAAATCTAATTGAATAAAGCCAGGTAGATACATACCAGCCAAGAGAAATTTTACTGTAACTTGCATCTCATCATCTGTGCACAGCACAAGGAAGGAGAGACAGGGGAGAAGCCAAACAACTGAAAAAGGGCCTGAATGGAGCTTCTGGCATGACAGAAGAAAAATCCTGGGATGCTCTGGGTGAAATACAGCAGTGGGCAGGGAGGGGTGTTTTCTGTACTGTGCATACCCCTGTGGGATTACTAGCAGCATGCCAACCACAGCTCTAAGAAAGCTGAACTGAAGCTAGAACAGGTGCAGACATCTAGTAGGACAAGCACAGGGAGTTAGTTTTACTGATGAGACAAATATAGCTTAACAGCACTAGCCTAGCAAAGAAAAGGCTGAGTGGGATACAATTACACTTTATAAATATATGTCTAAAAACCAGCATGGCAGAAGAATCATTCAAGCCATAAGACAATATTGGCACAAGGACAAATAGCATGAAAAAGAAATCAAGTATTTAAAGCTAAAAGCATATTTCTAACCATCAGAGAAACAGTGTTTTATAGCAGTCTTTCAAGAGAAGCAGTAGGTGCTAGTAAGCTAACTACTTTTGTAGTAAACAGTACATTTAGATTAGGGATTTCATGACATGATATCTGCTGTGACAGTGGATGCCCTTTAGACCCCATGCTCCCAGGAAACTTCTGTTGTCTTGGTTGGAAGATAGAAAAGAAATATACAAATATAAAACTCTGAGATCTATGAGGGAAATGAAATAAATACTCCACAGGTAACTTATATTTTAATCTCCTGAGTTTATGTGGCTTGTGTCTGTTTTTTTTTTAAATATACATAGGCTCAAGTAGGTGATTGTGGTTTGATACCAAAGTCCAATGCAATAGAGAGTTGGATGAAATCACCAAAAGGAGGAAAGTGATCCCTTGTTTTTTACTTACTCCACCATGCTCCCTGTCTCCCCAGCCTGCCCATCTACAGACAGGGTAGCTCACAAGGATTTCCTCAGTTTTATCCAAAAGGGGAATTTGCTCAGTAGACACCTCACAGATCCACCTCAGCCAAGGTCCACCTCAGCAGACACAGATCCATCTTAGCCAAGGGAAAACCAAAACACTGGGAACAGAGTCCTATATTGATTCTCTGCTGCAGCTGAGACGGATTGTGTGACCAACACTTTCCTGCCTAGAATATTCCAGGAGTCTGATATGCCATAATTTCATCAGAGGAGGGAAAAAACCCCATTTGTATCTCCTCAAAGGCCAATAGCTGACTTTTTTTTTCTGTTTTGAATCTTGCCCAAGTGAGTCCACTCCAGAACCACCTTTTGGGCAATCAGATCAAGTGTCTTCTACCAGGTGAGGAAAGGCTTCTGCTTTGCATCTGTCAAAGGTAGAGGCACACTTGCCTTCAGTTTCTTTTCACACAGAGTTCATTCAGGGGCTCTAACAAGGCTGCCAGCACCACTACTGCCACATAATAGCTCCATGACTAAGTATTCTGATAGTGGCTTTTGGAGCGAAAATCTGTAAATTGGCCATAAAGATAATTTGTCTGAGTCACTATGAGGAAGGAGGAAAATTGAGGTTGCAAGATATTCAGTTTAAGAAGACACCAGTGTGCTTTTCTGTCAGCTCTGCTGGCATTGATTTGCTGCAGGCAATTCTCAATCAGCATATGAAGAGCGCTGGCAGGAGCTACCTCCTAATTATAAATCATTTAGTCAATCAAAATATAGCTCCTATGCTACGTAGAGATCTTATTTCTTCTCAAGAGCCTTATATGGACAAAACATGGAAATACTGTAGCAGGAGGAGGGAAAAAGCTTTATTTAAAAGTGACAAAAATGAAAGCTCCAGGATCCTGTTTGTGGTGTAACTGAAAGCAACTTAGGTACTTGTCAAAGCTAATTAAGACAGGCCATCTGCAAACGCTTGTGATTTGAAACATTCTCCTCTGTGCCAATGGAACAGCGAGTTACAGCTTCCTCACATCCCACCCTGACAGGTGCTAAGCTGCTCTGCCTGATGCTACCAGTCCCAGGGCAGGGAGAACTTTCCTCCTCCTCCTTCAGCACGAGAGCTCTCAGCAAAGCATCACACTTTGGCTCTGCTGTGCACCGAAGGACAGAGAAATTGTCCCTGCCTCCACACCTTGTTGGGGACAGGAGCACCGCATGGGGAGCAGGGCCAGTGTCACCCCTTTACAGGTGCACCCTGCCAGGTACCCATGGCAGCAACTTCACCTTGGAAGCACCAGACCAGCTGTTCGCTGCCTTTGGCAAGAAATTGGCACACACGGCTGTAGGCAGCGATGGGATAGCTCAGGAGGAATGAGACCTGCTGGTCCACCCCAGCAGGGCACAGAGCTGGCTGCTGGCAGGACTGGGAGGGATCTGTGGAGGAACAGGGCCAGTGGGAAAGAGCAGCTCACAGGACTGACACCCAGACAAGTGTGCACAGCCCTCGAGACACAAATGTTTAGTTTCTCCTTAGCAATGCTTCTCAGGGGTTTTGTCTATGAAGTGCTCTTTGTACCTTGAGGAAGCCAGAAGTGCTGGAGGCGTGCCAGCCTCCCAGGGTAGCCAACAGCAATGCCATCTGTGAGCAGCATAGGCAGCACTGTCCTGGGCAAAGCACTCCCTGCACAGACCATCAGAAAAGTCTTTCAAATCTTAAAGGCCATTTGAGAAGTGTCACAGTTGGATGAGGCAAGTACTAGGATGCTAAGAAATCCATTTTTAATTCCAGATGTGGATTTTACAAACTCTGACTCAGGATTTCTTTCTCATCTGAAGTATGCAAACCCAAGTGTAAGCACATGGACTCAGGCTTTAATCACAAAAGAACTATTTCATTGCCAAGCAGGCTAAGCTACAAAACAGCTCTCTCACTGATGAAGGTCCACTTCACAAAATGTGGCAGGACCACCTGTCATGGGGGTGACACCTGACTGCTGCTCACTGAGCACCCTCTGGCTCCAGCAGGAAAGCTGAGGTCCACGGTGTGCACTCCCATGGTGAAATGAGTACAGCAGTGAGAAATGGCTTTGATGTGTGTGTAACGCAAAAATGTTGGACTTACAGTGAAACTTCAAAGAGGCAAAGGGAAAACAAAGCTACATCTCTCTCTCTCTTTTTTTTTTTTGTAAAGCACTACAAAGAGCGCTTGCCGAATTTTTGGGTATGTTTTTCAGAGAGTCATACATGTGTACATGCATGCATACCTATACATGCGCATTGTATACACACACACATTCCTTAATTTTATCCATCAGGAGCTGATATTAGAGTAGATGTCTATATCTAGATGGTTTGAGGAAAGTGTATTTGTAGTGTCTGCAAGAACTCACAGTTGCGGGGGGGGAAATTAAATGTGAAATTTTTACTGCCACATGGAAGCTGGAATAAAAATATTTTTATGTCTTATTCAGACCACTTTTATTAAATTAAAGAGGCAGGGTTAAATAAATCAGTACGATACTTGAAACCTGCTCAAAAGTCTTTATAAAACAATTGTCAATTGCTTTTCTGCTTGGCAGACACTTCTCTGCCGTACTCTGTTCAATCACAGTTTAACATCTCACAGCAACGCTTTGCATTTAGACAGTCTTAAATGGATTTCAGGTGCCACAATGTCGGGTCGGGTGGTCTCATCTCTGAATGAGAACCTTTGGATTTCCCAGTGCCTATGTTAGTGATAAAATAATATTTCACAGTTTGCAGCTGCTCCAGACAGTATCTTTAGGTACCGATGGTATGCATAGCTACGTGCAGCTTGCAGATAACCAAACCACAGTAAATAAATGAAAAACAGTCTGCAAAACAGAGGAAACAGTTCCCACTCTGTTTGCAGGAACAGTGTATTTGCTACTTCCCACGGTGTTATGCACCGCTTCCAGTACAATAATTTCTCAACAAAACCTTCCCTACTTCCATCTCTAGCCCAGATTTTCTCAAAAAAGATGTCATGACCTTCCACTGTAGTCTCATATTCTCCCTCAAAGTGATGGACACAAGCCATTTCATTCTGCAGTATCTTGCCTTTCCACCAAAATTCACACAAAAGTTAAACAACAAGGTTAACAGCTGGTGTGGACCCAGCAGCTGGAGGTAAACGTGCTTTCCCTTAGGAGTTTTGTACTGAGCCAGACTTTGTTTATTGTTGGGAAAATGCTAAAGAAACATTATTTTTGCAGTGTTCCCTATCCCAATGTGTTCGATAGCTGGCAGAGACCCAAGACTCACCACAGCCAGAGGCTGGAAAGCGTTTCTTAAAAACAAACAAATGAACAAGCAAGCAAACAGCAGACAAAATCAAAGAGGGAAAATGACACTGAGAAACCCCAGCTCCAAGAGCGGCAGAGGATTTTTGTGAAGGAGCAGAAATCAGTTCTACCACTCTGATATAGCATATCTGATGGCTAGGACATATCCAGTACCATGCACTCAAGAAAAAGATAAGGAATGTTCTTCCTCTCAGGAACAATAAAATATAAAACATAACATTATGCTAGCAGTGTAACACCACTACAAATCACATTTTGAAAAGAAATGTATAATAATGTTTATGACATTCTAGCTACAGAAAAATTTCTTTAATGCTATGCTTTAATTGTTAGCATAGAGTTTAAATGACAGGCTTTCAAAAGAATGTTTTTCCACTGAATTAATACTTTTATCAATTATTTAAGATAATGAGAAGCTTTTAACACTTTCCCATTCTCAACCTGATACTGCAGAAATTCTCAAACCTCCACTGAACATAAGGATCATGCTTATCCAAAACTTGGCCCTATTTGTCTTACAGGTACCTTTTTTCCCCGACCATAGGCAGCCCTATACACACATTCCATAGCACCTTTTTCATTTTTCATGTTTCGAGCAAGAGTAAAATTCCGGTTGGATCTTTGAAGAGAAGCAACTGCATCTCTAAGTGAACAACACAGTACCTGATGATCATTACACTTCATGCATTCTTTACTAGGCTTTCTGTAAAAAGAGATGCACAGGTGGAATCCAAAGGAAATAGTTTTTTCACAGAAGGAAGCAACTATAGCCTGTCATTCAGGGTGGAATTCCAAGGGTCCCTTTTCAGGGAGGGATCTCAGCTCTTAAAGACTAGGAAGTGCTGGCATAGGGCAACAAATTCCCCACCAGCTACTAGGAGTCTCAGTAAATGGCACAGGCCAAAAGCCATCTTCCAGACAACTTGAAATCAATTGAGATGGCCCTGACCCTTCCTCAAATGAAAAAACAAAGGTGACAAAAGAGTGCAAAAGCTGACAAGAGCATTAGATAGCTGCAGTTAGTTAAACTTTTTTCCATTAAAAAAGCGTTCAAGTAACTAAAACCAAAAAAAGGCCTTTGTCCGCAGAAGACCAGTCACAAACAAACAGACCATAAATACGTAATGTCTGGATGACTGCTTTTTGGTGCTGTAAATTATATTTATCTGTATGTAATATTGATGGGGCTTGTGCTCTAAAATCTGCCAACTATGCTGAATAGGAGACAGTAAAAAAGTCCAATTGATATCCCTTGATTTCAGCCTGGGCTCACCCAAACCAGAAAGCTTTTCAGAGAAACTGCTCTGGGTGCACACAGACATTACCAAATAGAGAATGTGGCCAATCACTCAAGACAGTTCTGCGCTGAACAGTGAAATTAATCTCGATGTATTCATGAACATAGCTCAGTCTAGCCTGTTTAGTATGTTCTCATTATCCTGGGACTTGACAAAGTCTGACAAGCTCTGAAAACTCAATCTGAAACAAATACTAGTGCAGAAATCTGGGTCTTTTAAAAGCAGATTTAAGAAATAGAATACACACTGTACCTGTCTCAATCAAGTATTTCTTATAAAATCAGACCTACTGTTATTTTTAAAAATCTTTCAAAAGCAGCTAAAAAGTTAGAACAGCCATGTCCACAAAATTCCTGCCAAAGACCTTTCCCCTTGAATATGGGGCAAATAAAAATACAAAACATATTACTTTCTAAGTCCTAAGAAGAACTTTAGAAACCACAAGAAAAGCAGCCTTTGGGCAATATTCAAGGCTGTCAAGACACATAAAGCAGAAGAGTCATCCTCCAGCAACAGACACAAGCAAGCTCGGGGTCCAAGGCCCTGCTGCCACTGACTGATCAGGCTAGCAAAGGCCTTTGCCTTTCCACATTTAAGAAATGTCAGCATTCCAAGGGCTCTCTTTATGACTACAAAAAACCCAAAGTACAGTGGACAGAATTAAAGTAGGACATAAAATTTTATTCTGAAATGATCTCTGGCCACAACAATAAAATGTAACAAATATTCACTAGAACAGTCTTAACTCCTGTCATCAGCTGTACAATACATACAGTATCATAAAACTGGCCACTAGGATTAAAACCCACTACAACATCTTTAATGTTAAGTGGCAACAGCAGCATCTCACAGAAATTATACATAAATATATACACAGTCCACATTCAATCATTTTTCACATGTTTTCAGTACACACAGTTGCAGCATATTACAGTCACGTGTCTAAGTCATTGCCCAATAAAAACCCAAGCTACTGCTTAGACGCAATTGTAGCAGTTGAATTGAGTAATTACAATTTGTAGCAGAGATGTACAAGCCCCTAGAAACAATAATTCACAAATGTTATTTTATTCAAAATGCTACCATAGCATTACACTGGGCAATATTCTAATCTTTGCTGACTGTAAAAAGAGTTCTTTTTGTATTTATCACAAATATTACTGATGGAAAAAAATTAACAAATGGAGAGCATTAAATAATGCACACCCTTTCCTAAAGATTTTAATATTGCCCAATGCTACTTATGTCTTAAGTGTTTTCAACATTCCCAAGAAGTCATTTGTAACTCCAAACCACCCACCAAGTTAAAAGTGGCTTAAGTGCCTTGCACCCAAATTGTAAAAATCCCTGGTCACTTTCATAAGAGCCAGGCACATATAAAAGGAATGCACTTTGGTTCATACCAAATGCCCTGGGATTAAATCACACTATAAAACTAAAAGTTTGAGGTAAATTTTTACAAATACAGTTGATTTCTGTCTAGTGTCACTATAACAAAAAAATTATTAAAAACAAAATCCATTTGATGTTAAAGTACAACTAATGAGGAAGGGCCATCTTTAACCCCTTAATGAGACGGTACTACAAGAACAGTATCCTCTCCACCCCAGCAGTGTGATTGCCTTATTGTTTCTATTAAGGCCTCGATCATCGACAGGATGTTTTAAGACAGGTACAGCACTTAAAAGTAGATTTCATCCCTACTAAGTAGTATTCCAAGGGTTAAAGAGGCCAAGATGCATTTGTAACAAAAGGCACATTGTTAACACCAAGGGCACAATCCATCCTCTATCCTTAATCTACACATCCTGCATCACTCTCTTGTTCTAACACTTAAGTGGTAATGAACACACCAGCGGTGCAAGAAACTGAGCCAAGTGAGACTGCAACCAAAGACAACACTGTGCTGTTATTAAATCTGAAAATAGCTCAGACGTCCCCAGACAATGGTAACATGTGAGACTAAGCACTGTTTCCAAGCCAACTTCTATCAGCCTAATTATCAGAGCCCTTAGAATAAAATCACATCAAAGCAAGAGGCAATGTCCTTCCCCCCTCCCCGCCTCTTTTTTTTTTACAGGTATAAATAAGCTACAATAAAATGCAGCTACATCACTTAAAAACCTTGATGTAGCTGCTCCTTTAGTATAGAGGAAGTTCCACTGTATCTGGGTTAAAAAAATAGCTCTTCACACTATATTTTGGCCTTTAAGTTTCCGGTAGCATTTATGAAGAAGGTGGATCATAAATGCATTATTGGCATTAAGAACTACTTACATGAAAAAGAAAATTTAGTGGTTGTAGCCCATTAACGACCCATGAACATGATTAATGTTTTCACCTTAAATTGCCACAAAAGGCAGCAACATGTATCAATGTCTGCTTTAAAAAATATCAAGGGAGATGATTCTTCTTTTGCCCTTAACATCAGTATCCCTATTTCCCAACTTTTGCAGTAGAAAGGAGTGGTAAAGCCAAGTAGGTGGTGGAGGAAGTAAAGATTCCCTGTTACTGTAGAAAAATATGTAGCATTGTATTCCCAGTCATGAGAGTTAGTTAATTTTACATTAAAATTAATACATCTCTTTTCCAGACTTAGAATTTACTGACCATAATTTACTGGATATTCATATTCTAAACCCCACTTTTCTTAGAAGTATTATATTTCATTTTTAACATGATTTCATACATGTTTACATATTGCACTTACACACATTGTATAAAGTTGTGAACAGTTAACACTAAATAATTTAATTTGACTAGAGGCAGGAAATTATATTTTTATTTTAAAAAGTAAGAAAAATGGTTGATTGACAGTCTAATTTTTACATTTATCAATCAACAAATAACATCCTCTACTCAGAAATTATTTTGGAGCTTCTTTAGGTGTTGACTTTTTGGCAAGAAGTTCAGCGATATGTTTCCTGAGAATTCTGTCTTTTTTTTTCTTTATATCCCTCCCCCAGTCTTACATTAAATTAAAAATAAAACAAACCAACAAACAAAAATTAAGCTGTAAGTGGTAAATTAACGACTATGAAGGAGAACTTAACCGGAAACTTTCTTGGCCTCTCGGGGACCATGCTTTAAGTAATTTTCATAATTTGTACAAATAACTCAGTAAAATCTGTGCATATAGATGTTGTTTATAAGTAAAGTTACTGAGGTTTAATGTAATCCATTCTAGTATATCTTGTTCTAACATCTGTAAACCCTTCTGGATTGTTCTACTTTGTTTAAAATTCCCTTTTCATATGTTTCATACATCCAACGTAGACCACAGCCATTGAACGCATTAAAATACGGATCTCAGATTTCAAAATATTCCTGCTGAAAACATGCTACAACATGTGAATACCTCTCTCATAGGTCTAGATCCTATTCTTTAGTAGACCATCTTTCATCCATGAATGCAGTTTAAAGTAAAAAAGAAAAACCAAGCATTAGCACACACACACGTGAACAAATCTACACACATCTCTAACTGGTCTTTCAAAGATAATTTTCATCAATGCTAAAGATTAAATCAAATTCCAAGTGTTTAACTTTCCTTTGATAATTTTCCCTTACGAGAAACTATCTAGGAGGGTGTCTTCCAATTGAAAAGCTTTCCACTGAGGATCTTTCCTTCTACAGTTAAGCTAAGGTGAAGTACTCCTCTACAGGAAGCAACGTAGTAACATCGTGTTTGCCCATACAGGCAGATTTGATCTGAAGTGTAAATGTACTACAGAAGACATAGTCCCTCAAACATTGTCCAAGGAAATAAAAGCAACCTTGAAACCCATGTAGATTAACAGTCTGGAAGTTACAGCATAAAACTGACAGAATGAGCACTTCTGCCTATGTGATTTTGGGAGATCAAGCTGCACATTAGAAAAATCAGAAGAGAAGAGATGGAAAAAAAAAATGAAAAAAGGAGCACCTGTGTGAATGCTCAATGTTACAGACCTGAAACAAAATTCAGAACATTTGCTTTACCACTTTCAAATTCAGAGAAACAGACACATTGCCTTTTTCATGCTTTCCAAGACTACCCCTTCCTCTCACTCTACCACACGGCATGCAAGGTGAGAGAGTCATTTTAGCCCCAATGTTATTTTTTTGCATTATGTTTAAATGATCATTTTAATCAAAGCCCACTACTTTTAAAGAGAGAAAGTATTCCATAGGAGGTGACAGTACCTTTAGTGATACCATGACTTTCTTTGGGCTACCACATAAAAACTGGCAGTAGAACATGCTATGGCTCCACTTTAAAACTGCAAGTTTACAAGTGCTTAACTGTATTCCTTGAGTATTCTCCCCGGAGTCTAATCAGTTGTAGATGTGAGTGTGCACAGAATCCAGACCAAACCCATAAAATCCAAAAGGTAGTCTTTCAAATTTATCCCAGGCTAAAACTAATATGAATCATGGAAGAGAAAGGTTAATACCTCTGATACCACGCTGCAATGCATGACAGTCATGTTGTAACCAGTGGCCTGCCACTGATGTTTATTACTGTGTCACATTAGTTACAGTAAGGCTAATTGTACTGTAGAAGACAAACATTTTAAAAAATAAGTATAAAAACTTAAAGCATTGTCCCCGTATTTTTATAAAAACAAAATTAACTTTTAAAATTACATTTAAAATGAGTGCTGAAAGATACAAATGAATAGATTTATTGAGCAAATAAAAATGCATATCTGAGCTAATTTTTCATACAAATAAGGCTCAGCCACATTGTATCTCTCGTATTAACAGCATTGGGTTTTTCAAACTCAGCTAACGAGTTTTGGCAACACTGTTCTTTGCTGAATATTCCCATTGGCATCCGTCATCTGTGCCAAGTTAGTCCTCAGTTTTGAAGCTGAGCTTGAAGTTGGAGGTAACTTGGAAATTGAAGTTATAGCACCAGTACTCTCTGTAAGTCTCTTTGCTGAAGCCTTTTCCCCGGTTGGAGGTTTTGGCAGCCGTCTCCTTAGCCAGGGATGCCGCAAAGCCTGGCTGGGTGTCATACGGATAGCAGGATCCCATTCTAAACACTGTTTTAAGAAGTCAAGGAAGAGGGGATCATCACATCCCTTTAATGCGCTACCCCACTCTCTGCTCTCCGGTGGGCCACGCAACTTTCCCCTCCGAGAGCGTCCACCGTTGAGTACTACAGAGCCATCAGACAAGGTTGTGATGCTGCAATAGCGGGGATAACCCTTGGAGCTCACAAAGTTTTTTGCTCGCTTGGATGAATCTAAGAGTTTTGGAGAAGGCATGCCCAATAGTTCAATCATACAAGCCAGCTGATCGCCTTCATCTTCTCCAGGTAAAAGTGGATAACCGGTCAGAAGCTCTGCTAGGATACAGCCCAAGCTCCACATATCTATGGGCATCCCATAACGAGCACCAAGGATGACTTCGGGTGCACGATAAAACCGTGACTGAATGTAAGTGTAGACACGCTGATGCTCGTAACAACTTGAGCCAAAATCAATCACTTTAATACCACTTCTACCCTGTTGTTTCAACAGAATGTTCTCAGGTTTAAGGTCACAGTGAATGATTCTGTTTTTGTGCAAAGCATCCAAGCACTGTAAAATTGAGTGGGCAAACTTCCGAACCAAAGGTAGGCTAAAGCCCTGAAACTTGTTTTTCTTTATTAATTCATAAAGGTTCATGCTCAGCAACTCAAACGTCATGCAGATATGGCTGCGGAATGTGAAGTTTTCCAACATGTGAATAACATTCATGTTGTTATCCTTATCTTGTTTCCGGAGATGTTCCAGGATCTTAATTTCTTCCGCAGCTTGGCGGTGGAAACGTTTTTCATTTCTCACCATTTTTAGTGCCACG
The DNA here is from genome assembly GCA_009812075.1 of Sialia sialis. Taxonomy (NCBI): domain Eukaryota; kingdom Metazoa; phylum Chordata; class Aves; order Passeriformes; family Turdidae; genus Sialia; species Sialia sialis. Next base: position 10,602,670 of record VRYO01001878.1, on the reverse strand, counting down.
TGCTGATGCATCTTGTGATCGTAGGCCTTCACCACCTGCCCAAAGCTTCCTTTCCCTATGACTTTCAGGACTTCATATCTATATGCAATATGATCATGGGGTACTTGTATGTAAGACCCTTGCTCATCATCATACCCACAGTTGTTTGAACCGCCAATCACACCTTGCCGCTTCTTTGCATTTGGACCCAAGAAGTAGATTTCAGGGTAGTTAAAAATCTCATGATGCTCAAAAGATGTTAATTTCTGCATGTATTGCTTCATTGCTTGCTCTGGTGTGATAACAGAAGTTTTCACCTTCCCTGTTCCATCTGTAGATTTTAAAGAGCTGGAGCTCCCTTGTCGCCTGTGGGCACTCTCTGACTGTCTATCCTGAACCACCGGCAATCCAGATTTGCCTAGTGTTGTAAGTCCATTTGGCTGCGTTGTCAGAACCGTTCTCTTGTTACTATTATCTTCAAAGAGCTGCTGAACCTGGATTTGTCCATGGCTACCAACATGTAGGTGCTCACTCATTGTGTGCTTACTGCTTCCAACCTAAAATTGAAAATAAATACATACTCAGTTAAAAAGAAAGAAATTAACTCCATGCTTCAACATACACACTGCAACCCTCCATTCTGCCTAAATCACCTCAAAACAAAGTGTCTTCTTAGATGTCAATTTTTTACCAAGAATCTAAAAAATACAGCATGTATACTGTGATACTGCTGGATGCTATTAAATTTCCTAATTCTTGCTTCTCAAATGCTGTTTTCATGACTCTCCAAAATGTCTGCAACAAGGCAATCATGAATATGCTACCATGAGAAGCTAACAGTATCTCCAAGAATCTTCAAGGCAGAAGACCTGTAACATCAAGATACATGCTTGAGGGTCATCAGACTTTATAAAAAATAGTAGCAGTTTTAAGGATGGTGAAGATAACATACAATGCCTGCTAGAACTTACATGGCTTATGGTCTAGTCACCTGTTCTCAGAAACCAAGATTTTAACTTGTTCATAAATTTGCTGTATATCAGAAGTTCCAGATACATTTTTAAGTAATAAGGAATGTGCTGTGCCACTCACAAAGAAAAGAACTCACACATTTCTGAAGTTCGAGAATGTAACTTACTGCTTGCAATTGAGACAGTCATAATTCAGCAAAATATTCTGATCAATGAAGAATAAGCATATCCTTTAGCACTTTCCCAAACCAGTCTAACAATAGCTTTTAACCAAAATGAGATCTGGGGCCTTATGCAGACTTGAAAAGAGATCAAATCTTTGCCTTGAGGAACATACAGTAACTTTATTTTAAAGGAATGGGGAAAAAAAGCATTAATAGATTTTAGAAATCAGATTTGTTCTTGACAGTGCGTACTGGGAATAAACAGCAGCATTCAGCATTTTCAAGCAAACAAACAGCAAAGTACTGGGGTGTAAAAACAACTATTGCTCCAAACCTGTTATTTTTAAGAAGAAACAAGAAATTTACCTGCCACAAAAATAGCCCTCTTAGAATTCCTCATTTGCTCTCAAGTAGAGGATAATTAGTTTGCGTTCTGCCTGGTCTTACACAAATGTGAGAAGAATTCCCCTGCTGCCTCTCCAGCTGATTCACCAGTCTTAATATTTATGTCAAATTACTAGCAAAAAGTTCACTGATGCTGTCAGACAGATGATCAAGCCAGGGTTGAGAGCACTTTTCATCGGAACTATTTTTTCTAGGCAGCTAAGGATAACACATTCCCTGTTCACTTTAGGTTGCTGAAATGAAATCAGAAAATGACAGTTGTGTGCTGTGATATGAGGCAATGAAATCTGAGCTGCAACAGCAGAAGTGCTTCCTAATGAGAAAACCCAGACATGCAAGGCAGACTCAAGCATACTCCGTGCTTCTGTTAAGGCATCACTCTGATATGGCAGAAGCATATTTTTGTAAACTCAGTTACTTGCTCCCGAAGACTTGCCAGTTGGACACCAGCTTCACCTTTGGACACTATTTTGACATTTGCAGCTCTGAAACTCATGTAATATAAGAACAAGGGCTCTTGGGGACTGCTTCTTCCAAGTTGAGTGCTCTTCTGGTTCCATTTTGACTGATGTTGAATAATTGGTTCATGCATCATTGCAGTTTGACTGTGTATGTTTGTTTGCAGAGAAATTTAGGCTCACACTATCAAATTTGATCAATTCCATAGAAAGCACTACCACACAATCACAAATCAGAGCAAAGATGTTTGTAACACTTAAGCACAATGAAGATATACAGGAAATCAACAAAAACTCCCTTCTTAGTTTGGTGTCTCAAAAGCACCAGAAATTAAATCATTAAGAGGACTTATCATGCCTACAGGCAATTCCTTCAGGTCAAGTTTGAGGCAGACTGCACTAGTAGTTTCCTGAAGGTTGCCCTGATCCTCTATATAAACAACAGCTACTGCAAAGAAACAAAAAATGCCCCAAGAGCTGCTAAATCACCTATTTCAGAAGAACCAGAGCTAGTTAGTGTGATGTGTCATAGTTTCAGCACGAAAAGCACTGCAGACCTGTGCTACAAAGGCATAATGAAGCAGCAGAGTAAACATACAATTCCAAAGACTCAAGCTAGGAAATTCTAGGTACAAAAATTTACTCTCCAACACTAATTGAACAAAAAGCAGAACATATCTAGACAAACTGGGAGTAGGCAATACTAATGTGCACAATGAGGAAGAAAGAGGTATTGCTGTGAAAGTAATCTTCAAGAACTTTTTAACCCAAGTACTCATTGCCACAGCTCACATCTTGATTTTTTTTTCCTCAAGTCACTAGTTCTCACAGTTAACTATTTTCCATCCTTCCTAAGCACTGCTTGCGCAGTATATGCACTGAAAAGTTCTTCGGGGCTTGGAAAAAGACCCAAATATTTATTCTCTCTCAACAGGAACTAAAAAGTTTGTTTCTAAAAGTATCCTTGTGAACACATTCTAAAGTGTAAACCATGTAGTTCTGCTTCCTGCATCTTTGGGCGGATTCATGGTGCTGACAGGTTGGCAGTTTTTTCCCAGCAGCAGAATGAAATCTCCAGCATTATTCCAACTTCAACCCAAATCCTAAGTGACTGGTTTTGCCAGTTTCAGTCAGCTGTTGCTTAGGAATGCAAATGCAGATGCAGACAGTAGAGCTGGCTTTCTTTGTAGAAAACACCACATTATCACATGCTCTATTCCAAAAGCTTCGCAGAAGAAGCGAGCCCTCTCTTCTTTCAAAAAAGCACAACAAGAGTTTTAGAGCTATCAGACACAACAGACCATGAAGTCCATATGGAAAACAGACTTTCATCATCTATTTCCAACCTGGATGAGGGTTGGCTTTTCACCAGCTCTTTGCTCTGCCTATCTACTTCTGGCTACTTAGGTGCCTGAGATTGTTGTCAAGTTCAGGCTTGCACTGCTCACAAGCTCCACAGGCTTCAGCAGCAACACCTTAAGTTCCTGAGCCACAACTAATGGGCTTGGCAAGCTACAAAAGAGTACAGCCTTCTTAGTGGAGTACCAAACTGTTCTTAGTACACAGAAGCTCCATCAACCTTTCAACTGAAACCACAAGCCTGAGAGGTTTATAAAATGTCTTCATTTTGCTTCTGCAGCTGGACCCATAAATTCCAGAACCAACAATCTACACAACAGATCACCTGCATGCACTTACAAAGCTTACTGATTATATATTGTATTGTATGTGCTCAGACCCATCCACATCATCTAAAATTTAGGTATTTTTGTAGTACATACAATCAAAAACCCACTGTTGCAAGTCTATAAAATATATTGAAATCACTGGTGAGCTTGAACTCATCTTCCTAAATCTTCTGGCACCATCAACTACATAACAGCAAATGTTACAATGCAGAATTTCTTTTCTTTCTTAGTACTTTCTCATAACTTCAAAATCCCCATCAAGATTTTTGTTTTATGGAAGTTGATGACTATGCTGAAAACATCCATCTAATCTTTGAAGAAGATACACCAAAGAAAACAAAACAAAACTACATCCTAAACTATGATCAATAAATAAATACAAAAGCAACAAAACCTTAAGTTGAGGGTGGTATTATTTGGGTTTCTTTTGCCTTCACAAATAGATTTAGGAGCAGAAGTAGAACAGTAACTACACTTAGGCGACAGACCTGTAAAACGCAGAAGTTGCATAAAAATGAATCCAGCCTGCACAAGGTCGCAAACTCATTTACAATTTCTTTGCAGTACACTCACCCAATGCATCGATCTGTTTCAAGACCTTTTACTAGACTACTTAGATGACTGAACCCCACAGGAGCATACACCTCTTCTCAGCTTTATCATCCAAATGCATCAAGATATTATGTAATTGTATCATATTTCATCTTTGTAACAGTCACTTCGCATGATTATTAGCACCCAAGACAGACACATGATTCAGCTATATATTATCATTTTATTTTGAGCAAAACCACAGAAAAAAGATTTTGCTGTCAATCAAAATATAAAAAGGTTTGTAAAATGAATCTTAATAATAGAGCAATCATGATGGCCTGCTGAAATGCTGCACAGGAATAAGATATCATTATCTGCCATTACTTTGCATAGATGAGGACAAAGGGAGAAACAGTGTTCTAAAGTAGTAACTTAATTAAAGAATAATTGTTACACTATATACCCCTTTCTTTACAGCACATCTGGGTGTGCCAGCTTCAGCCCTACCGTGTCAAATACACAAGAGGCATATGGTATCATGCCAAGATATAGCATGCTTCACTGCCTATTTTGTTGACTACAAAACAAAAGCCTGAGCAAATATACAAAAGGCCTTCTTTTTCCTTGATAAACTAATTCAGCAACATTCCTCCGTTCAGAACTATTAAAATACTTGCTAATTAGTACAATAATAATAATACTGGATTATCCCTAATGGTTTTATCATGAGTAAGGGTTTTATACACCAAAAAAGACTAAGCCTTTGTTGAGCGTGTGGCTCAATAACACAGGTAGAAGGAGCATACCATTTGGATTTTTGCTTTGTTCTATCTGGTCCATAAAAGCTTATTTTTTGAAAAGTTAACCTTAACTTCATCTTGCAAATATTTTCACAGACTAAACTATGCCTCAAGAGTGATACCGATACTTACATTTTTTCATTCTGCTAGGGGTGCAGTGAGTTTGGATACTTCTGGGACACCCTGCATTTATCACACGTGATAAAACTCAAAGGACAGTCAATGCACACTAAACTGAACCCCTTGGGTTAGGTGAACTGTACAAATATGAGAGATGTGCCCAAAAGTACTGCAATCCCCACAGCACCACAGTCACCATCTGGAACCCAAATTTCACAGTGAAAGTGAAGATAGCCTCATATAGCCCCTGGATACGAATTTTAAATAGAGGAAGAAACATCCAAAGAAAACTAGATATAGTAAAATCCAGGTCATGACTGCACAGTTATTTCGACTCAAATATGACAGCATTTCTGTAGCAATTTAATACATGAAAACACCACAAGAAGGTATTTGCTTTGGTTTTACCTGCTTTAAAGCAGATGACAACAGCAAAAACTGGCAGCATGTGACCTACCAGATAATATTTGTATTAACTGAGTCCAGGAATCTGTGTTCCATTATAATGTAAGTAAATTTAAAAAATTAAATTAATAAAAGTCAGGATTAATACAATGACTGATGCAGAAGTATATGGATAAACATTCAACACTGGTGGCAAAAGAAAATAGGTTTGCTGTACAGAAATCTTAGAAAGGGATTGAAAGAGGGAGGGCACTGAATCATGCATTGTAAATGGGTTGTTTTACAGTACTAGACAGGAAGATAAAAACATTAATACTGCTATACTGTAAGAGAAACAGGAACAGTGCAGAATGCCAAGTAAGAAAGAACAGAGAGCCAGGTAGAAGACAGAGATGAGTCTGGAAGAGGGACTCACAGACAGGCTGGGATTTACACAAGCAGAGCAGCAAGCAAGCAAGATAATCTCTACTGTAGTATGTCAACTGGATGTAAGAACACCATAATGAAATAGGAGAGAGCAAATGGAAAAAGGTTCCAATCATCAAGGCAAGAACTTGAGGCTTCCAAAGAGAAAGCAATGACTTTGGAAAGGAAAATTAAGAGGACAAGGGGTTGGAAATAGGTTCATGTTTTCCACCACAAGGCAAAAAAGACAGCCAGAGATGGAAGCACGCACAAATAAGCCTAGGATGAAGTCACATTTAAAAAAATAAACAAAACCTTTCCCCTGAACAACACACAACCCTGCCTGCTTTGCAACAAATGCTGCTGTGCTTGCGAAGACTGCCACCAAAACCTCTGTCTCATTTTATGAAGCTGGTGTAAAACATCATCTTCCCTGCTTTTCTACCCATGCTATTTATAATCTTCCAAACACTGAAATTTCACTAGACAGTAGGAGACCACAGGTTCAGCAGAGGCTGAATCATACAAGCAAGAAATATGACAGGTAGTTGATTACTTCCCTGTCTGCATTAAGGGAAAAACCTTTTCGCTTAAACAAAACATAACTTCAATCTCAGTTTCTCTCAGAACTAGTACACATACTATGCACACATATATAAATGAACACCAGCAGTTCACGCATTTAAGCACATCATACCTTCTGCAAGTTTGAAACACAAACAGAAATACTTTGGTTTTAGCTATTACAGAAACCACATAGATATAACATTGATGAAAACAGGATAAATAAATGAACACAAAGAAGGAAAATAATTTGAGAAAATGGAAAGTACACATTTTAAAAAGTTGGAGGAAGTGGTGGGATACAAAACCAATGGTTTCAATCTGTCGGTGTCAGCTGAGGTCAGTAGGCCTAAGTTTACCAAACAGATACTGTCCCCCCTTTTTTTTCAGGTTATGATCCAGCATTCTGGTGTCATATCTGATCCTTACCACAAAAAGTTGTGTTAGGCAACCACAAAATAACCACCTACAAAGGCAGTATGAGGCATTTCTGTAATAGCACCCAAAGCTAAATAAACACTGTAGAGTAGGCTCTTTATCACGAAGGAAAGACACTTTGGAAGACACTAGTCAGAATCTAGAGGGACATGATACATAGCCATGTAATGCTTGATCATTCTTTTGTGCTTCCGTAAGTGCACATATATGTGCTACATATAACATATGCACACATACACAATCATACACTTGTAAAGATACTTGAAACACAGAACATCTAACACTTGTAACACCTGAACATCCCTTGAATGCTTTTTAAAAAAATGCATCTTTACATACCAATGCATGTGCACAGACACTATATATAATAAATATACACAAAATCTTTGTATAACAATACCTTTATTCTGTACTGCCAAAAATAGTAAGTAGTCACAGACAAACAGCTGGACCACCATTCTTTCACAAATCCTAAATTAAGTCTGGGCTCTTTTACATGCAAGCCCCTGATATTTGTGGGCCCTATTGTAAATGCACTTGCATGATTGGTGCCCAGGCTGTTTGTACTATGTTCTTTCGTTTATGATTTTATTTAAATAAAACCCTATGCTGTTGCCCCAACTCTAAAATCAGGCAGCACTTAAATGGTATACAAATGTGAAAAAAGTAGCCTTTTATACTAACAAACAATTCAGACATACACTCTAGCTACATAAATATACAATGAAGTTGATCTCAAGTATGCAGCTCCACCCTGAATTTGCAGCATACTCCTCATTGCTTTTGAGGATACCCTACATATATACTGATTTCTTTTTTTTAATTGAAGACAATTCTTGCTATAAATGGATTTGAAGAAGATGTTTTATCCCTGAAATTACATGGAAAGTCACTGAAACACTAATATCCAAATGCATAGTTTCACCTTCCACTAGCCTATAATCACATCACCATTTAAAGCTCTGCCATATATTTACAAAGACAGTATGTGAGCATCCACTAAGAACTCATTAATTCTATGAAAAGTATGCTATCAATGCCTTTCAGGGTCAGTATGAAATCTTGCAGAATTTAAAAGGAAATGTATGCAATAAAAATTTCAGATATTTAATGTTAACATGATAGTATATGGACTGTCTCTCTACTCTGTCATGCCTTCTGAACAGAGATACTCCTCTTATCCATATATAGTGGCATACTTGGGAAGTTCCATTCCTAGTAGATTAACTAGGAGCAGGAGATAACGTGAGATATCACAGAACCGGAAAATAACATCCTTTTCATGCCATCAGTGGTTATGTCTTTATAGGTAAACTACTGCAGTAATAAAGGCAGATTCATCCAATCATTGTCCCTGAGCACAGCGATAGCTATTTCTAGGGAAGACTGTGATCGGCCTGAGCTAATCAGACATGTAAAGGGAAGAGCAGCCTTCATTTTTCACCACAGTTCATACGACACTTTAATCACAGTGACTAACCTCATCTCAAAAAATGCATTCACCAGAACATCTCCTCTATGCGAGTGTGAAAGATCGAATTTGTCACTGAAAATGAGACACAAAACCAGACTGAAGGGAGGGGAGGAGGGAGGAGCTGAGGAGGGAGAAAGCGATGTGTGCAGTTACAGGGTCCCAGCCTCACAACAAGCATGCACATTTCATGGGAGCCTGCAGAAATCCAACGCACATTGCTCCAGCACCGTGCGCCTCGGGGGGCCCATGCGCGCTCGGTCCCGCCGCTGGGGACACCCGGGGCCATGCGCCCCTTCCCCGCACCCCGTCCAATCCACACCCTCCCCCGCCCGGGCTCACCGTGTGGGAAGAGTTGCTGGGCCTGAGCGGCGGCAATGCGAGGGGCGACGGCGGGCCGGTCCCAGCTCCTGCCCGGGAGACCGCGGCTCCGGTGCCCGGGGAAGACGGCAGCGGGCGGCCGCTGTCCCCTGCCCTGCCTGCGGAGAGCAGAGGGGTGAGTGCGGCGGGCAGCGGCGGCCCCTCGGAACGCGAGCCCGTCGGGGCGGCGGCCCCAGCGCTCGGCCGGCACCGCCGCCCGCCTTGCTTCGGGCAGAAGCCATTAAAAGCTAATCACCGCCGCGGCGCACACACGCACCGATCCGGCTAATAGCGCGGGCGGGCCGTGCTCGCCAAGCTAAACCCTTCATCTGAGATTAACCCGCCACCGGCAGGCGCCTAACCAGGAGAACGAGCCGGCTCTGCTCCGCGCACGCCTCGGGGCTGGACGGCTGCCCGCGCCCCCCGCCTCCCCCCGAGCCGTCTGGCCCGGCGAAATCCCGGCGCCGCCGGGGACCCGCCAGGAGTTCACAAGTCTGCCGCGGAAAGCTGCGGCGAGCACCGCTGCCCCTTGTCAAACGCCGCCGCTCCGGCACTCGCGGCGATCCCCAGTTCTCCTTGGGTAGTTTCCCTACGTGATTTCTCTCGGTCCCCACTCACCCCGCCCCGCTCCCCCGAGGCCAACTCGGCATCGCGCACGACAGCGGCTCGCCGGAGCCCAGCGCGCAGCCCCCGACGGCCCCCCGGGCTGGGCTGCCGCCGGGGGGAGGGCGGATCATTGTTCGACACACACGGCACCTCTGCGGCGGCAGCCGCGGGGCCCCCGAGCTCCCTCCCACCGCCTCCGTCCCCTTCCACCGGGTCTCCGCAGCCCGGCCCAGCGCTGGCGATCGCGGAGGCCCTCGCTCGTTCTCCTTACCGGCTGGGTAGGCAGCACCAGCGGCGGCGCTAGCCGAGGGTTTTCTGGTTAACATGGCCGCTGGAGAGGAGGGAGAGGAAAAGGCATGTCAGGGTGGCTCTCCTCCGCTGCTCTTCGGCCTCTCCGGGCGGCGTCTGCCTCTCTTCTCCGATCAGCTACACCCAGACCCAGACACGTCCCGCGCTGCATCCCCCTGGCCCCGGGCCGGCCGGACAGACCCTCCAACGGCCCGCCGTCGCCTCCCGCCGCAGCCGCAGCAGCAGCAGCCGCGCCGCCGCCGCAGCCCCCGGCCCAAGCTCATCACCTCCCCCACCCCCGCCCCGGTCGCCCCGGTCCCCTCGCGCGGAGGAGGGGGCAGTATCAGGCGGCAGGACAGGACCCTCCTCCTCGCGCGGCGGAGCGGGGACAAACAGCGCACAGGATCGACAGTCCCCGCCCCGTCGGCCGCGTGCCCTCCTTCCGTCCCTCCCCGCCGCTCCCTCCCGTTCCCTACCGGTCCGCCGCCGCGGAGGCGGCGCGGCCCGCGGCTCCCCCCGGGCGCCGCACGTCCGCCCGCCCGCCCCGCACAACGGCCCCGCCGCCCGTACGGCCCGCCCGCACAACGGCCCCGCCGCGGGGGCAGGGCGCGCCCGGCCGTTGGGCTCCGCGGCCGCACAGCCATGTTGGCCCGGGCAGGGCGGGACGGGCGCGGGCTCGGGGCGGCCTCAGGCTCCGTCCCCCCGGCAGCGCCCGCTGCGCGAGGGGAGGGGGCGATGCCCGCGGGGAAACCCGCGTGTGTGGGAGTCGTGTGTGGGGGCAGAGGAGCCGGGCATGGCCGGCTCGTCAGGCGGCGGAGATCGCTCCGGCAGACGGGGGAGACAAAGGTGGCCCCGTGGGACGAAGAATAAATAACTTGAAACGCGTAGTGTTTAAGTGAGAACTTTAAAAGGAAAAGAAGCTGTTGGGATTGCCCTGGAGGCGTGAGTGCCTCAGCCTAGAATGAGAGTGCGAGGGGCGTTATTTGCCTTGTTTTCCGATCTGCACGACGTGCTTTGTGGAGTACAATGCTTTGAATTCCTGGTTTGTCAGCTCGAACGTCATTACTGCCAAAAATAGAAGACTAAACATTTGCCCCGCTTGGAACTGCGTTGAAATTAACTGTCCTACCTATGCTCAGCCGTTTTTGAAGTCCATACAGACCTCGCAAGTTACTCTTTTTGAAACAGCTGGTAGATGCATAGACAGACCTCCCTTCATCCCCTTCAACAGAAAAGACAGAAAAAAATAATTTCCCCTTTCCCTATGTCTAAGCAAAAAAAAAAAAAAAAATTAAATTAATCCATGCCTTTGCTTATGTATGTATCTCTAGTACTGAAGAGGCAAAGACGTTTCCTGTAGTGGTACAAAGAAATAAACAATTTCCCTAACCCCTCCTGTCATAGAGAAAACAATCATACCTTCTCCTGTCCACACCCACCTAATCTTTTCCCTTCACTGTAGCTGAAAGAAAGCTTTGTCCTCCTCAATATCCCCGTAGATGTCCACAGGCACTCCCAGTGTCCCTTCCCATTGGCTGCCTGGTGTATAAATGGTGGGGTTTGGTTACTTTCTGTATTTTCTCATCATTTTCACAAGCAATGCATGTATGTCAAAGGTATCTGCATATCGAACACTCTGATAACATTAGTCTTCAGAGATACCTTAAATGTTTCAGGAATGGCAGACAGGAGAAAAGAAAAAAAAAAAAAAAAAGACTTTTAGTCCAGGGAGTGGCAGGGAGAAGGGAAAGCTTGTTCATGCTCAGGCTAGATAAAAAAAACCAATTGATATAAATTATCTTTTCATAGGGCTTACAGGAGTTCTTCATCTCGAATGATGTGTCTTTCTGACTGTCAGTGTCACAGATGGTTTCATGCATGTTCAGAGGTTACTTGCGCTTAAACACTGAGATAAGACAAAGCCCGCTAAGTGTCCTGTTTCAACCCCTTTCCAGTAAAGTACATCATGCACAGTGTGCTTTCCACAGTTTATTCAAACACTCTAGGACTGCTATGAAGATTATGTAAAAAATTGAGCTGGTCTATCAGATAGTAACCAGTATTTAAATTAACTCAGTGGGAATGCATGACATTGGTACTGTCCCGCTATTCTCTTTCTAAGACTGCATGTGCTGTAAGCATTAGTCTTGAATCCTGTGCGTGGCCATGGGCCTGTTTGGATGCTTTTCTTTCTCTGTCTCTTTCTCCATCTGCAATCCATCCTGACATTTGCTGTCAAGGATACTACCTGATGGAGTCTGAATTGCAATTCAAGATAAGGGCAAGCTCACCTTGATTCTTGCAATGCAAGAAACATCAGTTTAAAAGCCCTTTTCATGCAGAATTTACATTGATAAAGAGGAGGAACATGCTAATGTAATTACAAAACACCATGGCTGCAAATAACAATGCCTTTATCAGCCCTCTTTAAAATCATAGAGGCAGATATACAAAGAAAAGAAGAAAGTAAAACCTAAATACTCAAAGATAAAGCAAAGGTTAATTCTTTCATGCCAAGTCTTACACTCAGAAATCTGAACTATTTCCTGCTGAGTGTCCACAAAACTTTCCTCTTTGTGATACTGGCCATACTGAGCATATCGGCACTTTCCAGACCAGTGCTGCACAGCGTTAGATCAACAGGCTTCAGTTCCCAGGACAGAAGTAAGTGTTAGGCACATGACAGGAGAAAGTGTACAATGCTCCAAAATTAGACAGTAAAATGAGTCAGGATTTTATTGATCCTTTTTACTGCCCACTCAGCTTTTATTACCCAAAGGTGTGAACTAACCTGTAATGATAGAAGATTAGTCTTCCCTTTCTTGCAAACAAATCCATTGAGTATTCATGAGTGACAGACTATTTAGAATGATAGTTTAGGTAGGAAGGGACTTTTAAAGGCATTTAGTCCAACCCTCTGCAATGACCAGGGACAGTTCCAACTAGATCAGGTTGCTTTGAGCCCCATCCAACCTGACCTTGAATGTTTTCATGGATGGAGTGTCCTCACCTCTCTAGTGGCACCAACTGTGCCAGTGTTTCATCTTCCTTGTAGAAGATTTCTTCCAAGATGTCTAGTCTAAATCCACCTCCTTTGAGTATAAAAACAGTACCCCTTGTCTTGTCGCAATAGGTCCTACCAAAAAGGTTGTCCCCATCATTCTTGTTCATCCCTTTCAAGTGTCAAAAGGCACAGTAAGGTTTCCCTGCAGCCTTTTCTTCTCTAGGCTGACCAACCGTGCCTGTCCCAGCCTGTCTTCACAGTGCAGGTGCTCCCTTCCTCTGGTCATTTTTGTGGCCTTCCTCTGGACCCACTCCATCAGGCCCAGCTGGTACTTGTAAGGAACTTGTATGGTAGCGTCATCACAGAGGTTGTTTTTAAGAGAAATATCTGAAAACTTTCTTTCCAGACAGGTATCCAAAGAGGCCTGTTGGCTGGGAAGTGCCAGCTCAGTGGGACACAGGCAGTAACTGGTTCTGTACCACAGTGGGCACCTAAGGAAGAGGATGAAGATGCAGTTGGAAGTGCTGGGGACAGTCAGAAGGCTGCTTGTCACAGCTGTCTTGAAGAGGCTTAAGTTGGTCTGTTACAGATATCATCCTCCCGTGTCAAACTGCACCAGGTGTTCCAGTACAAAAACTAACAACTATTTGGTGAAAAGTGGCAAAATCACAGCCATTAAATGACAAAGTTAAAATTAATTAAAAAAAAACCCAAAAAACCCCCAAGCCTGACAGAACCAGAACATTCTAGAATAAAACCTGCTATCTGTAAAGCATTGTCTAAAAGTGTTCCTGCCCACATAGTACATTAAAATGCATTATTGAAGACATTATTCTAGTACAGTGTGGAGAGACACAGAGCATGTTGTGTTTCTTGAGCCATTCAGTCAGGGCCCTTGTGACCAAGACAGATATTAGTTTGAAGCAGACTGTGAAGGGTTGCTGAGGTCTGTTTTGTCAGGTTGTCTGGGGACCCAGTTCATATCTAGTTGCTCTGTTAGAGCACTGTACCTCCTTAGCAACGCTGTGAAATCTCCTATGCCAGTTCACTTACCTCTCCAAAGTGGATAGGTTAGGGTTTATTAAATGGGGCCTTGGTATGTAGTTGTAGGGCAAGCAAAGCTGGCTGGTCAGTCACAAAGCATCTCTGCCACTGTGGTATTAGCAAATGCTTCTGTGGTCAGGCACAGGGAATTCCTGGGAAGCCACGCATGTCCAAAGCTGCGGTGATGACACTGTGGAGCTCCCATGGTGACAGGTGGAACGATTGCTCAGCACCTTGCTATGCTTTGTCCATTCTCACCAGGCACAGCAAACTATTTGGGCAGTAGATAAATCACCACTACATAGAACAAATATAAGGCTCCTCAAACATCAGGGAGTTGAAGGATATCACTTAGTGACATGGCTTAGCGATAGACTTGGTAGTGATAAGGGAGTTTTTGGATTTGATTAACTTAAGGGTCTTTTCCAGCCTAACTGATTCTGTGATTCTATGAAAAGTAGAGGTCAGACAAGCCTAGAATGCAGAAACTAAGAATGTGGTTTTCTGTCACTTTTTAATCATCCCCTCCTCCTAATCAGAATTTGCATGAAGGAGGATCTTTACTAATTCTCAACATCTTTTGAAATGTTCCTGTGAAGCAGGCCTTAGATGCTGAGCTGGAGACATTAAAACACTTATAATATGTCTCACCATTAATTAACGTGGGTCCAAGCCTGTTGTCTCAGCCAGTAATATGTATTTTAAAGGTAAACCCTTAAGCCCAGTAAGTGGTTGCTTCAGGATGCCCTGAACACAATCAGCACCACGTTCTTGTTATTTGTTGTGGACAATTTAGGCATGAGCAGGACTGTGTATTCTACAGTGTTGTCTTTTAGCAGATCATTCTGATAGCAGTGCAGGCACTTTAAGATACAGCAACCTACAAATACTAGCACTGCAGATGGAAAGCACACCAGTCGGGACTCGAGTAGCTCTCAAACACATACTTCACTAAGTGGTACACATGTAAGGTTTACAATTCCACTCTCTCTCTGCCATTCCCAGAAAAAAAAATTCCCAGCAAAGCATCTTCGACTTAGAATAAAATTGTATTTGAATGCAATTATAAAAGGTAAACTTATGTATTCAGAGCAAGAGTGCAGAGTTACTGCCACAAGTCAACTTGCTAGTACATATTCATACTGACATGAGAGTATATGAAGCTAAACTGGCTTGCCAGGTTCAGATGTTTGTTGGCCTTCATTCCAGCGTGTGTTCTGTTGAGGTTAAACTTCATTCTATGTTCAAGGGTTTAAGAACTGCTGTTTAAGAACACGTAATTCTCAATTTCTATAACAGTACTAAGACACAACAAAGGATGTTTTAGTGGTCAGTGAATACACCCTGAAAAGAAGCTCTGAAATCCTGTAAGTCTGCAAGCATACAAATGATTTTTACTCTTCTTCTATTTTAGCTATTTTGTGGGAGATTATCTCACAATATATTTGTCTTTCAGTGCTGTCAAATTGCATATTAAGTAAAATGCTTTTCTTTTTCACCAGACTATCTCCATGTTTCTAAATTTCTGTATTATATATTTCCTATATAACTTCTGGATTCTTACAGAATTAATATCATTAGAACATTAGACTTATTCCTTTGTGTATACTCCTAGCATGTCTAATGGGAGGAGAAAGTTTCTGTTTTCCTCTCTCATACAGCAGAAGCAATTCTGATGGAGTCATTGGAGTAGCATTAATATAAAACTAATCTCAGGGAAAAAGCCTAATGCTAGTTGAATATTTTCAGCTGATGAACACCATTCTTTATATACTCAGTAGAAAAGTGAGCCTCTGTAAGAAGAAAAGAAGGAAATTATGTATGTGTCTTTAGCTCTTCTTCTTTTGTGGACCCTTCCCACCATGTCACGAAGATTCTTTGTTCCCCCAGCTACACAAATAAGGAAGATGTGATAATTGCAGAGACATAAATTAAAACTACCAGCTCTCCTGTCACTTGAATGTTAGCCTTTGCTAAGAAGGTCCTACAAAACAACTGTTACTGCAGGTTTCGTTTGCAGATGATACGTAGGATTTCTACCAAACTGTTTCAAAGAGAAACCATAAACTTGTTAAATCTAATGTCATTTCTGAATTCCGTTTCTGATTATACCCACCTTGAAAATCAATATAGAAGCTCATTATAATCTTTCTTGCACTCACTGTGTGGGTACTCTGCTTCAAAACCAGCTGTTCATACATGTGGTTAGTCCAGCTGTTGAAACACTGCTAACCTTTGCTCATCCAATTCCACATGTGAAATGAAACAGACTTAACTTTAAAGGGTTTATGGGACTCAGCTACTCTTCACAGCAGTGTTTCATAGAAGCTGGAATTTAATTCTGAGAAGTTTCAGCTCCCCCGAGTCAGGGAGCCAAATATCTCACAGGGTGTACTGAAATTGAGAAATTATATATCTCTCTCACTTGTCATAAAGCTCATTAAAATTATTAAAATCACTGCCCTATGAAACCAAAAAACTGAGGCATAATTAAAAAATAATGGGTCAGAGGAACTCAGAATCCAGAAGGAACTCTGAACAAGTTATTTTCCTCACCTAGGTTTTCTCTGGGCAGAATTTATTTATAATAAAAGGAAAATGAATCATGAAGTCCCAGGGTCCAAGCATTATATTATTAACTCGTATAATCTACTGTCAGGATTTACATAGTGACTTTTAAGCTAAACCACGAGCCACCTGCTGAAAAGCAAAATTAGGTCTACATGCTGGGAAAGCACTTTCTCATTAAAATATAATCAAGGTTTGTTAGGGTAACAACAAAAGAACCAACCTGATGTGCTGAATTAAGCTGAGTAAGAACTGAAGGTATCAGGCAGCTGTGAACAGTTCTTCAGCTCCCTCTTTTGTAGGGTGTAAACCTGCAAAACCTCATGGGCTAACCATGGGAAACACTGACTGCATCTCTTGAATGTTCATAAAAGAAACCCCTGGCCACGTTTCCTGAGAATAGTATATGCAACACATATGGTATGTTCTCTTCTGTAATGGCCCTCCTTACCCATCTCCATTGATTACAAAAGTGTAAAAAAGAATTTCAAGTGAGCATGGTCAGGCTGATATTTGACTAACAAAAAGGGACGTGCAGGCATGTATTTATAGTGTGGAGGGAAAGTTTGGAGGGATCTTCTCAGTGTTCCCTTCAGTACCTTACTGCTGTTTCTTTGGTGTGGAAGTACCCTAAGTCCAGCCTCTCATTTACACTGCTCTGTGAATGCTTGGAGGATGTGGGTATTCAGGTGTGAAAGGTGGGAAAAGAAGAATAGAAAGTACACGATGTGAAAATGAAAGAGAGGCTTTAATTTGTTGTCATCATTTGTAATCTCCTTCCAAAGGAATAAATGTGCATATTAACACACAAATAGTTCCCAGTAAATTCAGAAAATTGAAACTTAAAATCACTGTATAATCTGGAAAATTAAGTGAACAAAGGAAAATTCCTGCAGGCATTCTACAGATAGAGAAAAAGATAAAAGAGGCCCAAGAGGACACTTCAGCATGTGTGCTATTTTATCAGCAAAATGAATCCCAAAAGCAAATTGAATCAAAAAGACCACTCACACACAGTTCCCCCTTTAATTTGGATCCCAGCTTTAAATTATAGAACACATTTTTTGCTCAGCTGAGATATTAATTTTAATTTGCAGAAAGGCAGAGCTTGCTACCTACAGGTAACTTCCTATAAACAGATTTAGTTGTGTATGAAATGGGCAACATTAACATGTGGGGCTAGGCCTAATAAGTAGGTAGCTCATAGAAGGAAGTCATATGTAGCAGAAAGGATAGTGCCAATGTTCATTCTAGTGCCTGGCAAAGTGTGCTGGGGTGTCAAAGCAGAAACAAAAACCATGGGTGACACAAATATCCAGGAGATTTCCCCCTGCACGGGATGTCTAATTCAAGAACATAAGAAAATTCTATAGCGAAAAAGGGTTACTATCATCACAGAGTCCTCTTCTGTACAGTAAAATAATGCAAAACCACTCATTTGGCCAAGTTCAGAGCGTTGAACCTTCAGCCTCTGAAGGTGTCTAACAAACTACAAGCAGCTGAATCTGGAAACAGGAATTCATGACTCACTGGGTCAGAGAGAAAACGTTTTAAAGAGAAATTAAAGATGAGAAAGACTACTGCTGTGAGGTTAGACATTAGAAGTTTGTTTTGAATGTTGCATAAAACACAGTAATATTCTGTCTCCCCAGTCCAGTCATGCAATATGCAAAGTTTTGGTGAGTATTTTGAATTTGGTGGGTATTTTCAAATAGTGTTTAGCTTCAGTTTGTAAAGGCTAATGATCTATTTCTGTAAACATAAAACACACTGAAAAGCAGACAGTAAAAAGCCAAGAGGCAAACAATGGAAGAAAACAAGGATAGGAAAGAAAACATGAAAAAGATTATGAAAAGCCACATATAAAAAGAGGATGAAGCAAAGCAGCAAAACACAATCATCTTTTATTTTCTGTCATTAGCTTCCTGGTAGTGTGACCTTTGCCTTTTTCTGTCTCTCCTTTCAGTGCTGTTTCCACTTGTGCTCTCCTCTTTTAATCCAACGTTTCGTCTGCTTCTGGTCTTTGTTTGCTCTCCTAGTATTGTCTTTCTGTGTCTTTCTGTCAGTGAGGAGGCTGAAGATGGGCCACAGCTCTGTCTCTCAGCAAGTGATGCCATTACAGGACTGTTCCCTTCCAGGAGTTAGTGGGTGAAGACTGGAGTCCTGCTGTTTGCAGGGCATCTCGTAAGGAAAAGGAGAGCTGAAAGTGTGAGAGGATGACTAGACAGTGTCAGTGGTCTTAAGAGTGCTGAGCAAAGTTGCAGGGGCTTTTTCCTGAATGACAATAACCTGCCTCTTCAGTTTCTTTCCTGAGGACTCTGTACAAGTCCTACTCCTTAAACTGCAGACTAGTGTCTGGGGCATTTATCCATGAGTTGCCACAGCACAGGAATGCATAGGGGAGCAGGAACCCAGCTAGTGACAGCCTGCTGGCAAGGGAATTGGGGCTCTGATAGATAAAATAAAAACATAAAAGTAAATTTAAACTTTCTAATTAACTGATTTCCTGAAAGCTCTTCAGGTCAGTCATTTTTGCTAAATCCATATTTTGTTTTATTCTATTGTCCATTTTTCTCTGGATCCTTCCTTCCCTCCCATCCAACTTAATAGATTTATTCAGTCTGCAGTTGTAGGGTTGAGTTCTTCCCACATGCTCATGTCTGTGCTATGCTTTTCGTTGGCATGGTGGACTATAAAATGAATGTTACCGCAACAGCTGGGTGTTCATTGTTGCAATGACATCTTCCCATTCACCTTCTGGGTAAGATTTTCACCTTGCACTTCAATTGCTTTGCTCAGTAAGGCACACCAAGCTTCTTGCCACTGTGAGATCAGCAGGATAGCATGAAGGACTCCACATTGCTAAGAAACACTTGTTGCAAATTGACAACAATTCAGTGCTTCTAAACCTAATGGCACCTCAAAATGGCATAGTAAAAGAAATTAATTCTTGAACCACTGTATACAGAAAGATTCATTCAGACAGCAAAAATATGTCTTCTCCTTCTGGAAGTTTTAATGGGATGCTGGACTGGTACCTTACCTAAACTGCAGTTTCAAGAACATGTACTAAATGGTCTATTTCTGAGATGTAACACAGGCCATGTGATGTGAAGTTACAACACATGTCTAAGACATCTTCAGTGCCACTCCCAGAGAACTAATATATATATTCTGACAAAATGAAAGGGAAAACATTTTTTTCATAGCAAATGTTCCTCTCTGGTGTTTTAATGAATTCAGTATTGATATGTGCCACTAACTTTTTCTTTCTTTTTTTAATTTTGGAGATGGAAATCTCTGTTGGCAAACTGCCAGAACCATAGGAAGCAAACCAGAGGAACAGGAGCTGATAGAAGGGGACCACAGGTCTCATAAGGATAAATGATTATTCTTATAATGTATTTTTTAAAATTTTCCTCTTTTGGCTTTTAGCCAAAGTTTACTGCCTCCAAGACATAAAATAGAAACTCTGCACTGCTCCACGCCTTTTCCCAGCTCCTGTAAGAATGCAAAATTTGTGCATTTCCTAGGGTTTTCCAATGGCATTCATTTCAGAAGAGCTTTCCTTTTTCAGACTGAAAGTTGACATACAAAGATGTATGCACACTGCTTCATGTATGTGCATAAATGATAAATGATCAAAATGCATTGATCCCTCAAGAAATAAGGTTTCTGAGTAAATATTAAACTGTCCTACCACTAGATGTGTTGAAACAACACCAGTTGAATATAACAACCCTTTCTGCTTACTTTGAAGGGGTTAATGGCAGTGGAGAGGAATTGTTCGGCAAGAAGGCCATTCATAGTGGCCATCAATATCAGGCAGGACACCTGACTGCTTCATGGGCTTTACAGAGAAAGACATAAATGTTTAGAAGTTTTGCTATGCAGATTAGTATGGAGAGAAGAAACATCCTGTATTTATTTTCACCTGTCCTGAAAATTTGAACTCTTTGCCACCGTGGAGCAAAATCCTCCATGATCTACGTGAGAGGGTAACTGAGGATCAACAGAGTATCTCAGCTGTGAAACATGACATCCTTTGAACACATCTCCAGGAAATGTTTGCTTGGAAAAAAAAACAACAGTTAACCTCAAGCAAGCAGCGCTTGCAGAAGGAGGTGTTTTCATTTCCCATGTTGCTCAAGCACTGTGATGTGAAGTCTTTGAAATGACAGTAGCTGCAAAAGACAGGAGAACATGCCCTAGGGACATGCTGTGGCTCCAGCAGCTGTGAGGAAGACACCAGCTTAGAAAACAGCACCCAACACAGCACCTCTGCTGCAAGCACCAAGTGGAAGAAGGCAAATCTAATTCCCAAAAAGCCAAGTACCTACAATCAATGCACTTACTAGCAACTTGTGGAAGAATGTCTATTTGTTGTATAAATACTATTCACTGACTAAAACAAAATTGCTAAAACAAAATTGACCACTCATATAAAAGCTTAAGGCCACAGGACAAGTGCCTCACTGAGCTCTGGACTTCATGTTTGCTCTCAAACATTGCCCTTTCTTCTGAGTGTTGTATATTTTATCCAGACAATAACACTGAGGTCCAGTTTTCTTTAAGAGCAGATTTAAAATATGACAACTTCTGCTTTTGAAAGTAGATTGCTTTAGACACCTCTGGGTCTGGCTCTAAATATAAATCACCCATGCAGTATGCTTGTCAACTTGGGCCAGACATGTTATACAAGGGTTGGTTTGGTTTGGGATTTTTTTTATTTTTTTCACCTAGATATAAGCAAACCATAATGTAGAAACTTGAAAAACAACCAGACTACTGTCATCTTCAGTTGAGAGAAAGAAACAGAAGCACTCTGCATGAGTCCTTTCCCATATGGTTCATAATAAGTCAAAATTGCTATTTTCTTCTCCTGAAGTTATTTTGAAGGTAATTTCTATTTTGATACAGATCCTGCAGGAATAGATAGAATATCCTGGAGTTCTTTTTTCATAGCAGAAGAATGACCTGTTATGACTGACTTGTGTGTACCAGACATCATGGCAAAGAAGGAATTCTCTGCCCTGAACTGGAATGTTCAATACCAGCATGGTTCTGGTAAAGCTTTAGATTAATGTTTTCTCCATCCAGGTCTAATTAGGAAACACAGTTTTGCTGGGCTGTCCCTAGTCATATTGGACCAGATCAACAGAACTACATTTCTACAGTCTGCATGTTTAAAACCTGTTTCAAATCAGTGGTTTGATGCTTCTTAATAATTGGTTCATAGTGCATATAGTCAGTGCTTGCAAAAAAATTTAGCTTTGTGTCTTTAAGGGTTATGTGTTTCCCTTGAGACTGACACTAATTTTAGCAGAGCCCTGGGCAAGAATAACATGAATGCTGCAAGCTTGCATTGGGCTCTCTCCTAAACAGTGCTGTGGAGGGAGGATGTTTGCACATCCATGACAAGCCCTAACCTTTCCTCCCGCTCTCAGATGTCTGTGACTTTGCCCCCTCAGGCTATGATTGCCCCATCTTTTCATTTTTGAGGCTTTGCAGGCTTTGATGCTGTTGCCACAGTGCTGAAAGCCAGGAGCAGGGGAAGGATGTGGTAAGGGAGAATGATGTGTTGAGGTTGAGAAGGAAACCAGGGAATCCAGTATTTGACATGGCCTGTCAGTATCAAGTGAGTGCACAGCATGGATAAGGAGGTGTGGACTGAAGGAATAGGTGGAAATACTTGTGTAGCAGAGCTCTGGGAAGGTGCATTTCTCCATGAATAAATAGACTGCACACCACAATTAAGGTTTCCTATTCCATTTAGTAATACAAAGGAATCTTTGTCAGTAGCTGAAGACTTTTTCTCAACATATTGGGTACCTTTTAGATATGCAATATCGAAGAATCTGGCAGGCACAAGCAAGTTTGTCAGAAAGAAATTCCTACTTTGTGGAAGAATGGATCAATACCGTAAACACAATGAGCTGTGGGAATGGGTCAATAAGACTC
The DNA here is from genome assembly GCA_009812075.1 of Sialia sialis. NCBI lineage: Eukaryota > Metazoa > Chordata > Aves > Passeriformes > Turdidae > Sialia > Sialia sialis. The sequence goes on along the minus strand of VRYO01001878.1, from coordinate 10,580,437 downwards.
ATTCTCACTTTTGGTGTGAAGGAAACAAGCCACTTGGATTTCCAGGAATCTCTAGTCACACACAAGTGACACAAAAAGTTGACAGCTCTATTTGGTAATTTAGATCCTCCTATTGGTTTTGTCTTTGTAGCCCATCTGACAAAAAGATACAAACCCCACACATCCAACAAGATGGTGAAGTGGGAGCAGTTAAAGCTGTAGACAAGAATTAGTCAAGTCCATGCTACCTGGTGACTTTGATCTCCTTTCTGTTACCTGTTCTTCCATTTAGCAAGCTTTCCTAATCAATGCTCTTTAATCAGAGTCTTGTCCTTGTTCTGTGTTTGAAAATCAACTGAGATATTCTTCGTGTAGCCAATCTATCAGCCCAATCTAGATCAACCATTCTATTTTCAGTACACAGGCATTTTTGTTGTACGACAGCTTCTGCATAGAAACCATCTCTTCGAAGTTCGCCTTGTACAACATCATCTGAACGGTGAGCAAGAGAAAAGGATATAAGAAAATGTAGCAATTGTAGAAATTGAGACAACTGCAGAAGTGGGTCAAGAGTCTATTCTCCAGCAGAAGCTCTAAATCGATGAAATGGGTCAAAATGTAAATTAACACAGAACTCTCAGCATCTACCTGGGACAAATGCCCATCAGCACATGGATTTCAAAGCTGTTTCAAGGTGCAGTTTCATAGATTATGAGTTCACATGGCTCTATGATGATCACCTGATCTGAAGTCCGGTGTAATACGTGCCCTAGGACTCACTAAAGAAAAATCCTTCTTTAGACCCCTCATCAGTACTGGAAGTAGAAGCTATACTAAAAAAACAGTCAATCATGTTCCCAGTGATAGAGAATTCTTCATAAGCCCTGTGTGTTGAACTTCAGTGAATATCCACATTGTTACAATTCTTTGACTTTATTTCTCATCTGAATTTGTCTAGCTTCAACTTCCAGCAATTAGTTCTTGTCTGAAGCACTCTGTGTCTGGTTTTATTGCCCTGTATTACCAAAATTCAGCCCCTCACCTAGATTATCAAAGGCTTCTCTTACATTTGTATTGGATATCATTTTTGTGAGATAAGTAGACAAAGTAAGATTTACTATGCATACATTCAATAAAAATAATAAATATTTCAAGACCAAATAATAAAATACTACAGGATATATTTATTTTTTTCAGAATGAACATTAACAGTCCTCACTCCTTACTGTACAAGCCAAATTTTTCTTGCTGACAGTAATTTGTGTTCTGATTGCTACTCTGTAGAGCAACCTAACATTCTTTCTATCGATTGCAAAATTCAGGTTGTTTTGATTCTTGAGAAAAATTACTTAAGCTAAGAACATGAAAAACACAAGCCAAAAAACTCATATATCTGTCTGACTGCTAGATTATATTTCACCATCCAAAGCAGAAAATATGTAAGTCAGAAAGTAACAAGTGACAGAAATCTTGCTTCAGAAAGCTATTAGCCATTTAGTTGTGAGCATAACCTCATTTATTTTTGTAACTGTTAATTTGATTTCAAAAGAAATGTATGATGCTGTAGCTAATTTCATCCTGATTCCAAAGCTAATTTATCTTGCCTTTACATGCAGCATCATGTAGCTGAAAAGATTATTTTATATGGATAGAGTTATGGCAAAAGTGCTCATTTCATTCTGCATGTGTACAGGGTGTTTTCCCTGCAACTTAGAACTAACTGGTTCTATGCTGTCCCTCCCTTTTTTCTTATTGCATTTTATTCTAGGTTTTAGGCCCTACATTAAAAAACTCTCAAGAAGGGGAAATAAAATCCTTTTTTTTACAAAATAAAGTTATTTGTTTAGTAGCCATTTTATATTTATATTTCATATACCACAGTCTGACCAAAAAGATATTGAGAGTAAAGGTGTAAGATATGTGATATACATGATGTAATTCTATAATTTGAGAATGTACATTCAAAAAATTCTAGCCAATGAGAGAAAATGAAATCTTTCCAAAGAACACATAAATGACACAAGCATCTTTCCAACACCAGAACATAAATCAAGAACAGCCTTTAAGAACTATGTTAAGTATTATATTTTTGTCTTCCAATCTTCTAGAAAATCTTTATGTAATACTGAGGTAGTTTTAGGTAAACAAAAGTACCAGAATACATGAAAAACATTTTGTGCAGGTACTCACAAACTAGACACAATCAAAAGCAGCAGCAGTAGCAGCAACAAAAATAGAGAATGTCTATTCTCCATGCTTTCAGAAGATTTTTTAGTGCAGAATAAAATAAGGGTGAAATTCAAAGCCAAGTGCTTAACAGGTGAAAAATATTTTAATACACTACTATTGCTTGCCAGTGTTTGTGGACATGAATGGGACCAGACAAAGCACACTGAGACACTTAGTGTGACTTCACACAACCATGGCAGTGAGAAACACCTCACAGAGGCTATAATCATTATTTATTACCTTATTGAGACCTGTCTTCGCAGCGAAGGGAGAGATTAATATCAATGAGGCTAGGCTTGCAAGTATCCAGACGTATACTGGGAAATATGAATTGAAATAAGATATGTGAAGGAGAGGAACAAATGTGTGTATTACAAGCCATTTCAGATGAGACAGTTACAAATTAATTATGTGGTATTGGCTGTTCAGGCATTTACTGGGAAATAAAGAGAAACCACAGTCTCCCAATTGCTCAGGCCTCTCCTGTTCTGTGCATAAGCCAGGCATCAGCAAACGCCCAGATCCAGAAAGACACCATCATCTATCTGTTTGGCTGCCCGCCAGAGTTCTCACACTCTGGGGAAAGGCTGAGAGCAGGAGTGGAGCAGAGCACATGCTGACACACCAAGAGGGCCCTTGAGCATGAGGAAAAGATCCAGAGGTCTCCTGAGAGAGTCTCACACTTTTTGTTAAAGGTGTGAGTGTTTCTGATTGAGCTTGCCCTGGCCTAAGCAGCCTTGGCAGGGGCATCGAGCAGGGCTGTTGAGCCCCCAGAGCCCCTGGAAGCAGTCTGGCAGATGGACACACAAACTCATGTGGTCATGGGCTCTGAGAGTTGATATTCAGAAGCATGTTCTGTGCTTCTGTCATTTTGTCTGTTGGGGATAGGTAGGAAGACTTCTGCTTATCATTGAGTTATTCTTTAGGGCTTTGGCCCAGCACACTTGTAAATCATCAGTGGAAGAAGCAGATGGAGTGTGGTCCTAAGATTAGAGAATTATAGGATAGTCATCAGAATATTATGCTTCTAAATGAAGAGGATCATTAGGGCATACTATTGATAGCAGTGACTGCCAAGGAGATCCCTTCCATTTTATGTGTTATTTAATTTGTTTCATATTTAGAAGCTAGCCTTAGGAAAATAAAATCTGCCTGATTAAACTATCACAGGAACATATACAGAAATTATGGTTCAGCTTCAGGCTATGTCTATCAAATCTCAAGTTTTTTCTCCAGGTGTTGACTATGGAATTTAATTTTCCTTAGATCTTCTGGTGCCAAAGTCTGTCCAGGTCAATCAGCCCAGAGTGGCACTGCCTGAAGAACCAGCATGACCGACTGGAGCATGGCAGTAGTGTGTGTGTCACTGGTTGAGTAATAATTGAAACCGGTTGTATAAAGCAAAAATGTTTGGCAGTATTTAGTATGAAGCATTGGGTACAGGTAAAATGCAGCTTTGTGACTTTATGAAGCCACTTTCTGGGAATATCACAGTTACAGGCTGTTGTGAGCACCATCTATTGAAAACCATGTTCTCTCCAGAATCTTCTTCGGGAAATAATTTTTTGTTGACTGCTTCTATTTTGTTAAGCAGCAATGTAAACTTTTGCATGGAATATATCCTGTATCTTCCTGATAAAGAGATGGGAGAGCTGGAGTTTGTCTGCCAGCACTAGCCATCTGAAAGTTTGGTTCCCAGGATAAATTATGTAACCTTTTGTTTTCCTTCTCTTATCAAGAAAGAGATACAGACACCTCTAGGCGACCTCACCAGTACCTGTGGGATTTTTTGTGTATTTTAAAGTGTCTGGTTCTACAATTATAATGAATCAGGAAATTCCAAACAGCAGTTTTGAGGAAAAGGTTGGTTTAATTTTGTTTAGGAAGGGAATAGCTTCTTCTTGAGCTTCATGGGTGACCATATAAAATAGAGCCTGCAAATCAAAAATATTTCCAAATATAGCTCTGCTGTTGGCTTGGAAGGAGGTTGTAATACTAGAAAATGACACTGCTTCTATTACTATATGGATGACATAGAGAAATGTCTTACTAAAATGTAGCAGTTCCTCACAGAATTAAATATCAAAGATTAAAACTAATGTAGCAATTCATCTTGCAGCATAAAGTGGTTCTTAGCATACAGATAAAATCATACATTTTTTAAACTAATGATAGGTTTTCAGGAGGCTGGATGGGGAGTTTCATATCACAATATATATGCATTTTCTTCAGTAAAGCTGCCAGTTTGTAAATTAGACTTATGTTCGTGAACCAGCTATCATTTGTTAAAACTTTAACTTTCTATTTTTGCACATGAAGTTTCTGACAAAGTTTTTGAAGTCTGTTTTCTTTCTCATCTGTGTTTTTCGGGCTAGGCATATTGCATCTGAAGTCTGCAGTAGGTTTTCTGGGACAAGCTATCTAGGACATTTAATATCATTTGAACTTACTCTTCCAGTCTTATTGTCTTAGTACAGTAAATGTTTGATAATGGTTTTATATACATAAGCAAGGCAATATCTGCAATTTCCCTGGTACAATATCAATTTTGTAAATTGATATTGTCCACAACTCTGTGGACTGCTCTACACATTCATCACTTCTGTGCACTGCTTCCACACGTGGAGCTGGTACTGCTTCAGAGCAGCTCATCATGCATGGTTCTAAGCAGCTCTAGCTCTACTTTCATCCTGTCTAAAATCTTGACATATCTGTCCTCTGCTGAAAAGGAGTGGCCCAGCTGCATGACAATTCAAGTGTCACCACGCTGGGTTAACAAGGCTGTCATATCAGCATCAGGAGGAAATGTGTTGACACCTTGTTTACAACCATTCTCTGTGGACGAAAAACTCACCTTTCACTCACATCTATTTTACATTGGGTTTACAGGTACTTTTCTTGATAGCCTTCTGAGAAGAGAGTCAAATTCTTAATTCTCTGGTTTTGCTCATTCTGCAGTTGAATGTCAGTTTAAGATCTCAGACTTGCACTTGCAAAACGCTTTGAATGACTTTGTGTAAAGTTGTTTTAAACTTAAAAGTGTACCTATAATAGTGTAGTTTTAAATTTTAAAAAGAATGTTTATGTGTGAAACTGTAAACATATTAAGGCATAAGCCTGATAATCATGTGAAAAATATTTTTTAATCCTAGCGTCCTGAAGGTTAGTGATTTGATCCAGCCTTCTCATATGGACTAGTGTTTTCAATTTTAAGACCCTCATATTTCATAGGATTAGGACCGAAGAGAAAGTCCAGTTTTTTTTCTCAGTGATTAAAATCTATTCTATTTTTAAAGTTTTATCATGTGAGTAAGGTGCATCTAGAAATAAGCAGCAAAAAATACAGATTCTTCTGTATCTCTGATTTCATTGCTATAATAATATCTGGCTTCAGAAGGTTCAGCACCCATCAAGACATCCCCATTACTTGTTAACCATCTGCTTATTGTCTTTTACTTTTCGTTTGCTCCCAGACAGACCAGTAGTACTCACTTAAGTGCCTTAATACCACTCTTGCTACAGCTTTTAGGGTTTCTATCTTTCTTCTTTCAGACATTGCATTTGCCAGTCCAGAAATCTATGATTTCACTGCTGCAAATATCCTTCTCTTTCTCTTATGTTTCCTTTCCACATTCCCTCTCTGCTTTTCTGACACCTTCGTTCTTCTTTCATAGGGTATGTACCTTCGGGCATTTTTTTCACCCCTCTCTTTTTGTTTTTTCTTTCATCACAGCCATCCATATTATTGTTGCAGTATGGCTTCGGACCCATTCCTTCACTCCTCCCTATAGGATTGTCTTGATTCTTTTGATAAAATAAATCAGGGAGGATGGGGAAATGGGCACCCGAACAGCATTCTCCACTAGCATGAGTTCATTTTCCTCATGTTTTCTGCATTGTAATACCTCTATTATTCTCGTCTGACTCATATAAACCATGCCTGGTAATATCATGTTCCTTCTGCATCTTGCCAACCCCATCATCCCCTCAGTATGACCCTGGCTGTGAGTTTCTATCCATAACATTCCACCAAAATAAAGTTCTTTGCCCATGCTTCATTTTGCCTCCTCTCATTGCTATAGTGGCATAGTCAAGAAGAAATCAAGTCCAGCAGTTTCTACTTCGGGCAAAAAAAGTGTTTTTCCACTTTTCCCTGCCCAGACAGGAATGCAAGAGAGGAATTTGCACAGCTCTGGCTGCAGCCTCCTACTCCTGTCCCCAGCAGCTGCTGGTGCCCCTTTGCCAGCTCCTTCTCCAGCAGCTGGCTTTGCCAGGCTTCTCCTGCCTTTGAAACTCACCAGTACCCTCAGGCATCGCAAATTCACAGCTCCAGGGACTGAAAATTTCTGCTTACCTATAAATATGTACACAGGCACACGCTTGCACATACAAATGTATGTATATTATTTTTTCCCATGTATTCATATGCATATATATGTCTACATTCTTGCATGGAAGCAAGTGACATCCTGGTTCTCTCATTTCTCTCCACTGGTAGGTAAGCAGGCTTTTTGGAAGTGCAGGCATGGCACACCAGTTTTATTTCCTGGTTTCAAATCTATTTCGGTCAAAAATTACACCTTTGCATGTGAGTATGTATATGAATAGACTTGGCTGTACCAAATTTTCCCAAACCGTTTTCATGTCCTCTATCTCCCTCAGTCCTCGCATTTTTTGAGGCAGGGCTTGGCTTTTCATACCTGTTGGGAGACCAGAGAGGCTCCAAACCCTATTTGTGCTGGCAAAGTATGTTTTAAAAATAAATTATTTCTTAAAATATAACTTTTAAGAAGAATTAATGCAGATAGCTTCTGAGGTCCCAGGCTTTTCAGAGCCCTCACTACTAGGTAGGAAAAAAAACCTCAGCCGAATACATTACAAGTGTGTTAAATGCAGCTTTGAAATTGTTGTGCCGTGGCCAACATGCTGTAATTTTTCACAGGCATTGCTGTGCTGTGGGAAAGAAGGAGGAACACATTTCTTTGTGCAGGAGGCTGGGTGTTTCTCAGCAGCTCTCTCCTCTAGGCTGTTCCCTCACAAATTTGACTCTTTGCCTGAGGCTGGCAAGAGGCAAGTCTTTTCTCTTGCTTTCTCTACAAAATCCACTGAGGAGCTCCACCCCTGCATTCTCACGCTTCTTAACGTGGCTAAAAACAGCACCTTATTTGCTGCCAGATCAAGTTATCTGCATAGGTTATTTCAACCTAACTTTTGTGCCAATCCCATTTTAATTCAGCCAGAACACTGGCAGAAAGCTTTTCCTTTCCTTGGATTGCAGGAATGCTGCCAAAAAAAATTATCTACTATTTTAGAAACAAAAAATGGCTTAATGTTAGAAGCCTGATCTCAAAAGGGATGAGTACACTGAGGGAAAAAAAAAGCAAGCTTGTACTTTTCTCAACTGCACAGTCTTGAGGCTCATGTCTACTGGATCTTAATCCATTAATCAGGGTTTCTGTGCAAAATCCCCTGTGTAGAAACAATTGATATCATAAGCAGTTTCTCTTTTTGTTGGCTAAAATCCCAAGGCAGACTAGCACTTGCCCAAAGCAATTTCTTAGAAGCCTATGTACCAGGAGTCCTTAGCTAACAAAGCCAGAAGAAGTAGTGAACATCTATTAAAAAAAACCCAACCTATCCAGCTGTCCCAGATATAAACTAGAGCCTGCAGATACGACCACATCATAACTGATGGCTTCATGCATCTTCAAAGAAAACCCCAGTGAATGAACTGCCTCACTCCTGTTAACTCCAAAGCAGTCCTGTCATCAGCAGAGACACTCCCTACTGGCACTGAGAGTCTATAGGATTGCAGCTTCTTAATTGGGACATAGTTCTGCCCTCTTAAAGCAGAACAGGAAGGGGACCCCAGGATGAGAGGTAACTGTGTACTCCATTTCCACAGTAGCTCATGCTGGGGACAGAAAGTTTTGTGTTTGACTACTCACGGTCCAGGCTTAGACTGAATAGTGCACCTTGACCACGCCATTGGGATGTTCCACAGTTGTTCTTCTCTCTCCTTACCCACTCTTGTTCATCAGCATGTTTTGCCTTACACGTCTGTCATACCTATTTTAAATGGGCTGCAAGCCATGAGTGCCCTTTTGTCTGACTTTCCCTGGTAAAGGCCTCTGTGGCTTTGTACAGCCACTCCAAGAGCCCAAACCAGAAGGCTGCTAGTCTCTTTTATATCCAGTCCATTGTTGCAAATAATTAAAGAGAATCTGAGGATGAGAATCAGGGTTAGCTCAGGTGACCTTTCTGTCAATGTGTTTAAGGTTTTCAAACAGTTAGGAGCCACACTTAATACCTATATTTAACTCATACAATCAGTTCTCCTTTCTCATTTTTCTTCCAGCTCCACCTTTGTTGCATGCTCCCCTGATTCAAGTTCATTTTAAAACCCTGAGGGAGGGAGAAAAATATATATTCTCACAGGTGTTTTTAGCACTCTGATGGGAGGAGGGGATCCTGTTTATGAAGAAGGTTTGTGCTGTTATAATGCAGGTAAGTCAGATAAAGCAGTACTAATGATATTAAAGAACACTGCAACAGAGAGAGACAGTGGTGATATCTGGATGCTATTTTGTATTCATCTTGCAGGTTTGAGCAATCTGAAAGTGCCAAACATTTGCAAGGTAGTAATTTAAGGTCATGAAGGAAAATGGCGGTATGAACTCTAATGAAACAATCTTTATGGCCTGAAGAACTCTAGGGGCGAAGACAACCCACAGCCAGGTGGTGCAGCATGCCTTGTTCTGGGGACAGGAAAACAATGTGTGTCCTCTGCTGGAAGCTCTTGCCCTGGGGAAGATCAGCAGAGACAGTGCACACAGATTGTCAGTGAAGACGCAAAGGGATTATGATAGTTATGATAGTTTGGATTTTCTCAGGGCTTAAATATGGCAAAACTTAGATGGGCTTAGTTGTCAGACCCTGACAAGCTGCTTTGGATAGAAGCTGCCAGTATAACCTCTGAACCTGCCATCTAGCCATATTGCACTCTCTGAGCTCTTGAAGTCTTTTATAGGTTTGCAATAAGTCAGGGAACCTCAGATGTTACGTTTAGCTTCAGAACCCCTGCCTGGGGCTCATAGTTCAAATGACTGATGCATGATTATATTTCTGGTCTCAGCAGCAAACAGCTCCTGTTCACGTTAGAGGTCTGGGTGTTAGACTATGGGATTACACTGCTGATGTTTTCACAGTATGCTGAAGATGACAACGTTTAAGTAAAATTAAAAGAAATGCTTGTTTGACTGGCACAATGAGCACCAATATGGGGGAAAAAAGCAACAGCAATTCAAATGGGAACAGGAAAATGACAGGTTAGAAAGTAATTGGATAAAGTACATGTGTCCAGACTGTCTTTGCCTGGTGAATTCTGCCCCAAAATAGTGAAAGAGTTGGCTGAGACCGCCTCTAAGCTGCTTTCAGTTGTTCCAATAGAATTGTGGCAGAACAGTGAGAGCCTGAAAGGGGGCTCGGCTGACACCTACTCAAAGGGGAACGAAAGCCATTGAATTGTCAGGCTGGAAAAAATGAACAATCAGAGTCTTTGTAACTGTCCCAAAGAACACAAAGTGGTGAGTAACAGCCGAGATGGATCAGAGCAAATCTGATCTAATCCAGTCCAAACAACCTAATTTCACATGATGAAACGTGGTCAGCTTGCTGTCACTTCTCAAGCTGCTGTCAGCTGAGGTAGGCAACATATGCTTGACTCACCCCATTTGTAAAGCAGACCTGTGTCTACAAATAAATATATTAATTGATATCTTTTTCTTCACAATTCGTGGGAGGTAAAAAGGCACACAGATAACATCTGTTCAGAAATTTTAAACTTTTTATTTAGAGAACAGAAGATTTTCCCATCAGTTGCTGCAAAGAGAGAAAAGAATAATCTGATCTCCATATGTACATTTCAAAAGAAAAGAATAGTCAAAGAAATAGACTTAATCTGCAAAAGGAAGAAATCGCATTATATAGACTAAAACGGTCTGATCTTAAGGATCATTAAGTGTTGGATTAGATTATGCAAATGCCATAATTTGTTCTCCTTAAGAGCTGATGAGACAAACACCCGCTCGGAATCAAATGGTTATTCCTCATACCTTCAGTTTTATTTTCTCTGCTTTTCCATGATTTTGAAATATTTGTGATCTCTCCTAGTGCTGGTGAGACACAAAACATCCTCTGTCCAAGCAGTAAGGTGCTTGCGCTTTGGGGAAACTAACTATAAAACAGATACCCAAGACAGTATTTAATGGCCCTATTTCCTAGATTCAGTTTCCACTTACAGCCAGTTCAGCTTCTCTGGATTTTTTTTGTTTTCACTTTTGCAGTGTCTAAATCTGCAGTAGCTGGCAGCCCCATGCCATGCAGAACACTGTGTTTAGGGCAGCTTTCTGGTGTTTGTGTAGTGATGAATAAGGTAGAGGGATTCAGTGCACTGTTACATCTGGAGGAGGGAGCATGTTCCCCTATAAGCAGACCTTTTTTGGATGCAGAAGTATGTTCCATGGATGCTCAGCAAACACTGCTCCATAAAGCACTCCCTGCCTGCTATGCAAGTGCTACTGGCAGGACAGGGCAGCTCTAGTCATGTTCTCACCATGTACCTTCAGCATCAGCTTCCTTTTTTAGGTCTTTCTAAGAGAGGCTGAGACAGCTAAAGAACAACAATTGGGTCTGGTGAAGCATAGAGCCAAGACAGCTGTAGGGCCTTGTTTAGTCTGATACCAATTTCCCTCACCCATTATGGACTACTTTGCCCCTGACCTCCAACTTCAGTGTATTGTTTTTTAGGAGCAACAGGTTCAGTTGGAGGTTGGAGCTCTGGGCAAAAAAAGTAACCAAGAAACGGGTATGGCAAAACCTTGGCCTTTGGCATCTAGGCCAAAGGCTTTTTGCTGGCAAAGGCTTTATTTTGGGGCAAATCTTTGTAAGATCAAATCTACTCCACAGGATTAGCTAGTAACAATCTCTAGAGATTAAGTGGTTGTGTTTCCTTCAGAAAATTCCAGCTGAGAGCCATGTAACTTCTGTTCTGCTAATTTCAACTGGAAATTGGATTGTAAAACAAGTAATCCATTTAGAATTAGTCTTTATGTATTGGTCTTCCAGCTGAAAATAATAGGAGCAAGAGTAATCCACAGAGACCAACAAAGATTCCTCTGCAGCCTGGTGGAATTCCCATTGAAAGATGACAAGTGTCCTGAGTTCACAGTTTCTGTCTTTGGCAGGGAGAAGCTCATTTTACTGGTACAGCCCTGTCAATTGCCAAACAGATCATTCAAAAAAAGGGGTTGGTAACTGCCATTTAGGTGAGAAGTAATGCTGAAAAAGCTGAATAGAAGTGCTTTGCAGAAGGGAAATTGAAAACATGGACACGCTGTGCCAAGGGAAAAACCTGAAACAGGCTGTTCTGATCAGCAGCAGGCAGGAATAATGGTTTGTAGAGAGGTAGGAGATGCCAAGGAGCACATTAATTTTCCATTGCTGGAAGTATACCTGCCAAAGACTAGCCTCAGTAACCCCTTCTGGCCCTTACATTTTCTTGGGTAACAGTAAACTTTCATGTCTGAACTTGCTCTTTGTCTTAGAATTCATCCTCTTCTCTCCTTCTGCCTTTTAAATTGTATTTGAAAGGTTTCTCTGAAGGGTGCTCAATTATCAGTGTCATTTATATTATCTACAGGGAAAACCAGAGTGTGAACAGCTGCTTCCACTCGTGATATGTTCCTCTCTTTAGGCCTTCTCCTGATGACCTCTACAGTACATGTGCTGAAATCTAAGACATTTATCTATTGGAATGACACTGTTCTTCTAATCAGTGCAAATGATGTTGCATGTCTTTCATGGCATCTCCTCTGAGACAGCATATGTGATCAGCTGTGGCAATAAATTTGTTTTCTTTCTTTCTTCCCTTCATTCTCTCTTTCCTCCTGCCATGCTTAAATCTGTTTTTATTCTTGGCTGAAATCCCTTAAGTTTAGCACTGTCACATTTACTGAGTATCTCAGATTAAAACTTGATCATATCATATCTCCAGGGAACCAAGTAAATGTCTCTATCATAAGAGCATGGCTAAAGCACAAGGAATAGTACACAACCTTCAACCCTTTTAAGGTTGAATTTGACTAGGATGCCAGATCTCAGGTGCTGTTCCTCCAAGTGATCTTATACAATGGTGATCAGGTGGGTTGGAAATAGAACAACATAACTGATTACATTAGGACTTGTGTTCTGGAGGGAGCTCAAAGCTCTGCACTCGTTCGGCATTTTGTGAGCTGGAGCTTAATCTTTGTCTCTGGCTGTGACTCAGAACCTGTCTGAACTCTGTAATTCCAGAGAGCCTGGAGCACTGCTCTACCTTGGTTCCCTGTAAACTCTGGGATCAGCCTTGGAAAAAAACAGAATTGGCTCAACATTGCCAGGTAATACTAAATTGTTTTATAACTCTCCAGAAGGCTAAGAGAGAAAATAAGCAGATCTGAAAGAGATGCCATTCCAGCTGCTCACTGAAAAGTGTTTTGTAACACTTTCCTCAACACTGTGTAAATATGAAATCCTTCTGCCAGTAACCCTTAGAGGGAACTAAGCATTCTTACACTCACATGAGTAAATTGAGGCACAGAGGAGTGAGATATCAGAAGCAGGGCAGTGCTGGAGGAGGAATCAGCAGCTTTCTTCCATCTACCTGCTCTGAGCACCCCATATATGTACTCTACCTCCTGGGCCTATATTGAAGTTTTTTATTAGGCTGGATTTAGAGCAGCTTGATCATCTTTCCCCTGTGGCACAGCTTAGGGCAGCTCTGTGTCTATTCCTCATCAGCTTCCCACTGCCATGGATGGCCACGCTGGTGGGGCAGCGGGCTGGCATGGCACAGTGAGACAGCCGGGCTTGCTGCTCTAGTTCAACATTATAACAGCACAGAAGGTGCTGCTTTCTGCTTCTAGACCTTCCATTCTGCTCTGGCAGAAGCATATGGGCGATATGGATCTTGATTTACAGGGCAGACTTCAGCAAATTCCATTTTAAAGGCTGGAATTGAACTGACTTAAATAAGTCAGCCAGAATTCTGCAAATTTTCTAATTTCTACGCTGTCTCAGCTGAAAATTTATCAGCAAATTCAGCCAACCTTTTTGTTCCTGTATTAGAATGTACTGATTATGCTTTCATAAATTACAGCATGTGCTACTTCACCAAGGTGAAGCAATGTTCTTTTTCAGGACTAATGCTTGGACAATAATAATTTGTCGCTAGGCAATATTAAAGTTTTCCTACAATCCTCTGTCTGCCTTATCTTTCTCATGAAGGGTTCTTTTGCCAGTGCTTTATCCTGCTTTTTTCCCCACCAATTCATACACGTACCTTTCAACATCTGCATTTGGCCATGCTGAGATGAGGGACAGGGCACTGAGCCCCAGAGCACCCCGCTGCCTGGCTTTGGATGGCACATGTCAGGCTCTGGCCAGGTGGATGGTGCTGCAGGGCTGTCTGCAGGGCCCATCAGCCCTCCAGGCTGTCAGACCCTGCCAGCTTTTTGGTCACTGCCAGCCCAGGGCAGATTTAAGCTGGTGTCCTGTGGATAGCTTTGGATACCTCATCATCACTCCTGCAAGGGACTCTCCCTTTGTTTTTTATTTTGGAGTTTATTCTGCAGGATAGGCAGTGCTGCTGCTGGCTAGAACAAGGTTGCTTGAGCCTGGAGATCTGAGAGGCTAAGCCAACTAGCTCAACATATTTTAATCTTCAGGCTTTAATCTGAGCCCAGGGTCTGCACCAATTCCTATAAAATACAAGCAGAAAGGTATGTTCAGCAGTCACTCCAAACCACATCCCTGCTTATTCTAGATCTGGCTGCAAAGGTCACAAAGCACTCAGATGAAGGCTACTTCTAATTATTATCTCATTTGCAAAAAAAAAAAATCCCACAGTGCAGTCATCCATGAAGAAGTGAAGGGAGGGAAATATGTCTTATATAAGCAGCACCTTTGGGGATTTGCTTGACTTTGTGTGTGCATATGTATGTGTAACATTTAGTGAAAAACACTCTGTAGGAATGGATATTATTCACGACGGTGGTTCCAGTTAAACTAATTGCTCTTGACTTTAAAAGAAGAAGAAAAATTTCTAGTAAGCTGAAATACATTACCTAGACGTCTTTGAAATTAAGCATTTCAAATTCTTGTTTTGAAAAGAAAAAATTTGCATGATCATCAGTTTTATTTTTTTAAGAAAAAGGATTTGAGATGAGGTGGAAGAAACTAAGCAAAAAAAGAAAGCAGCTGACCTAAAATTAAATTTGTCAGATATTCTAAATTTGGCCATCTGACTGAATGAATCTGTCTTTCACAAAGCCCCTTCTCTGAGGAGGTGAACTGAGATCTAGCCATTCAGGGTGAGCCTTTCACTCAAAAGCTGCTTGATGGAGAAACCTCTGCATACCACAGGGAGGAAAGTAGGCCAATCTTTGTCCTTTAGAGAGGCACCTGAATCTGTGTAATCATTGAGGATTAAAATCTTCTGGGACTCTCGCCTCCAAGATGGACAGATGGCAACTTCATATAACAATAAAGGCATCCTTGCAAAATAAATGAAAGACAATTAGTCACTTCATACATATCAGAAGACCCTATTGCAGACAGCAAGTGTTGGGGATTTGAAAGAGATCAAACAAGCTCTTAAGCTGTATTTTTTTCGAGGCATATGGAGGGTAGAATTTAGGGCTGTGCAAATAATAGGAGTGTTGGGGTTTTTTCTTCTACAACTGAATGAAAAATTCAGAATAAGAAATTACAAATTGGATTGAATGCTAGATTTTCACCAAAACAAGACTCAAAAAATAATTACCTGTTCCCAACAGATCCCATATATTTCATCTTCCTTTCAGCCATTTAAAAAGCCACATCAAGTAATGGTCCCATTAAGAAAACGCTGTTAGTGCCTCTGTTTTATTGTGATGCTAGTGATTGCACTGTTGGCTGAGGATGTGAGCACTGAATATCCCACTGTACTGAAGGGTCTTCCTGTGCACATTTCCGGGACAGGGCTCATACACGTGTGTGCCCTGGAGTTTGCTCTGCTGACATTATTCTATTTATTTTTATTTCCAAGCAGATGCTGGATTTCGAACAGCACTCCAGAGCCTCAGCAGGAGTGCAGTCCTGGGGTGACAGGGATGAGTGCTGGTCCCTCCTGGTGGTGGTGGGTAAGTCAGGGATGCTAGGGGTAGTGACAGCTCTGAGAGCTGGATGGGGCCTGCAGCCGCATGACACTGCAGCCAAGCACCTCCAGCTCCACTTGAGCTTTGAACGGAAGCCTTCCTAGGATATTAGGAAATGCTGTCAGAAGTATAGAGGCTTCTCCACCAGTGTACATGTATTTGCTTTCCTTCCGGCTTTCAGAGTCAACATTATCGTGCTCAGAACTCGCCGCAAATGCAGCCTCTCACTCCAAGTGCCACTACTTTGTTCCTCTGAAATTCTCCCTTCACCCTTCTCCAGCCCAGCCCAAAGTGCTGGTACCAAAACTGCTTTTGTTTCACATTGCTCTGGTTACACCAGACCTGTTAATTCTTTTATGTACCCAGAGATGTGGGCATCAGGTTCACTGAGTCCTTTTGTTCTCTGTAAGCAATTTCCCTCCGCTGTAATACCTGGTCCCCATAGCACAGCTCAGCCCCAGAAACCTTCCTCACTCTGGTCTTTGTCTTACTTCATACTGTGTGCCAGGCCCTGCTCATGCCACATCTGCTCACATCCAGCCCATTCTCTTCCCCAGTATGTGGCCACATTGCCCCCAGTGCTGTCTCTTAGCATAGTTAAGGATGCTCCTTATGCTGCTCTTGCCCCAGGAAGCCTTAAGCAAGTCACTTCCCAGAGGTCAGGTCTTTCCTGGAATTTGCTAGGCGCATGCAGGGACGGCAGAAAAATTCTGATATGTATTTCTTTCAAACCTCTATTCCTTCTCGCTGCACTCATCACTGCAGTGTTTCATTGACTTCCCACTCAAAAATAGTGAGGGAGCAATTTCTCTCTGCATTTCTTCCCCTCTCTGCTCCTGGGCTGTTCAGCCTACCAGCTGGCTGGGACTGGTGTTGTTTCCCATCACTTCTTAGCACAGACTCTGGCACAAAGGGACTCTGATCTCCACAGATCTAAGCCCTGCTGTATCAATAGCTAATTAAAGTTTCTTCCATATTTAGGACCTTAATCGTGCCTTTACTGACAGCTCTGTGAAATCACAGTGATTGGAAATTAGATTCAGTGATATTAAAAAGTAACCGACCAAGCTGAGCACATCAAACGTTTTCTGACCTGTTTCACTTTGTCTCCCTTATCTAAACCACATGGGTGGAATTTAGCGCCTCTATTTTTAAACCTTAAACTTAGGCTTTGACCTCTTTACTGCAGTTTCCCTAGGTTCCCTTTGCAGTCAAAGAAGAGAGAGGCACTTCTGGGGTGCAGTTTGCATGCCCTACTTTTGGGGTGTGCCTTAGGGCAAGATGAAAGGGACCACAGAAATGACTGCTTCTATTCACTGACTGTGAACCAAGTCTTGATAGTCATGCCACATGCCTACAGTGTCAATCAAAAGCCAACCTAAATGCTCTGAGTTGCTCTTTATACACCATTGTGCACACTGTTAGATCTAAATAAACTGATTATTTATAGCATAGAGAGTTTTGTATTTTGTTTTGTTACGCATGTTCTGTATTTATATACATATAATACCAAATCCATGCATTCATCTATTACTAGGAAGCTAGTCAAACAACTCTAGCTATCACTACAACACTTTTCTTACAGTTTCTTGGATGAGAGCTCCACCTTCCAGAAATTCAAACCAATATTGGTACTAGAGGAGAGTGTGTGGGGCATAGATTTGCAATGTCCATGTCGTTGGTGATTCTTTGCCTTTCTGACAATGTAATTCCTGCCAGCCACAAAGTCAGAGCCACATTCTGGGGAGTCTGGCTAGGGATGTTTCTTTATGTCTTATCAGGACTGCATGGCAGCTTGCTGGGGAGTTTGGCTGGAGCTGGTACTACTGAGTAATAGTAGCAAACCCCATGAACCAATTCCTTACCTGGGCCCTCTTACCAGTGAAGATTTTGGGAACAAGGACTTGACGTGTCAGTGTGAGAAGCCAGGCTGTCCCCATTTTTTGCTGCAGCTGACCAAAATTAGGTCTGGAATTCTGAATTTACATTTGAATCTACATGTGGGTCACTTGATGTTGAGACTCACCATATACAAAATTAATAACCCATCAGTACCACTGGATCTGCCTGATGGATGTTGTTAGCCACCCACTATATTGCATTCTTCAAAAAATGTAACTGGTACTTTGAGAAAAGGATGTTTTAAAAGCACTTAAAATGCTATATGCTTTGAACTAACTTTGTTGCTACATTTAATGCAGAAGGAGAGAGGATTTTTGGGGAGGCAGGCCACATATGCCTTCTTACAGATGCCTAAACAAATAGCTTTGAAGAAAGTTTCCGTTTTCCTGTTCAAAACACTCTGGGAGGAAGTAATTTTTTGGTTTATTTTTTCTCAATATGCACCTGAGGACTGGTATCAGTCACAGCAGGATCAATGCACAGATGAGGGCACACAGGCTACCATACATATAAACTCCATGCGTGTCCTAGGACCATGTTCTGACATCACTAATTCGTTTAACCCACCTGCAAGATAATATAAAAAATGGAAGAAAATAAGCCGCTGATATCACTTTTCAGCGACAGTAAGTCATTTGGTCTTAAGCACAAATATTGCAATAAAACCTCTTGATACAAACACCATTTTGTGACAGACAATTCCGTTTACTTCCTTGAATTGGAATGCTAATTAAATCTGTCACTCGTTCTTCTGCCAAAGTTCTGCTCCTACATCTGTGGGCAAAACTATATTTAAATACCCTTCAGAGTCTGTAGTATTTCATTTATTTGACTTATGAAGGGAGCATAACTGGGAAAAAGGTATTCTCTTATCTTCTCACCTAGGAAAACAATCTGATAAGCAGATTCTGAAGTGGAGACATTTTTTGGTAATGGATTTAACTCTTTGCATGGAAAATTAAAGTATTATGAATAATACTTTAACGTTTCAGTGTATCTCTTTACAGTGATAAACTGCATTAAAAATTCATAGCAAAATATTTTCCCTTTCTTCCTAAGAGGCATTGTAGCTGTTTTCTTTAATGCTCAATGGAGCCTGCAGAAGTTATCCTTCA
Source organism: Sialia sialis (assembly GCA_009812075.1). NCBI lineage: Eukaryota > Metazoa > Chordata > Aves > Passeriformes > Turdidae > Sialia > Sialia sialis. Next base: position 10,561,977 of record VRYO01001878.1, on the reverse strand, counting down.
TGTGCAGCAATCCTGGCACTCTCGTGTACCTTTAAAAGAAAATTGGCCCAGCTGTACTGCATTTCATATGGAAAGCCCCAGAGATCAGTATTATCTTTCTAGTTCAAAAGGAGCCCAGACCATCAATCAATATCCCACTACATTTAGGAAGTGGGTTTCCCTGAAGGAAGAGGACTTGATAGGCTTATTTGCATTTCCCCTTCCTATACATCTGGCTTTATGCAGAGTTTCTGAAAGATGAATTGTAGGTATTTCTACCTCAGTCACACTGCAGTAGCAACTGCAGCAATGCCTGTGCTCAGGCAGCTCCCAGACAGGGCACTCGCAACCTTTTCGTGGAGTTCAGAACTGTGGATCAGGTCCCATCTTCTTGCTATGGCAACACACTGTGACGTGAAGAATCTTAGAGGGTAAGGAACTGGGTAACTTTTCCTGGACAAGCAAAGTGGTACAGGATGTCCAAACAATGGTGTAGAATGTGAATAGAACACGTGAATAGAACAGTTGCAGCAGCAAGGTGTTGATCAAGGTGGATGTTGGAGGTCCCAGACATTTTGTTGGTATTGTCAGAACCCCAACCCTTGTTCTATCACTATTGAACTAAGCTGTTCATGGGGCTAAGCTTGCAGGTTCTCACTGAGCTGTTTCTGTCTGTTTATGGAAAGGTTACTCCCATCCTGGGAGTTTATCTGGTGTTACAGGGGCTTTCTAGTTGTACATGCACTTTGTAGCCTACAACTGCAAGCAAAGTATGTGCATCTGGAGACTGAGGCTGGCCAAGGCCCTGATGTCCCTCCTGTATTTAGGATCTTCAAAATTCTGTGGGATTCTGTTAGATCAATACAAGCCCAACTGTCTGGCACACTGTGACTGCTCCTTAGATCTTTCCTCTTGACCCAGGCCCCCATGAGAGTCTCCTTCCTGTGAGAGGGCAGTGGAGATCCCAGGGCCACCATGGGTCCCTCTGTAGCTTCCAGTGCAGCATGGGGGGCTGTGGGTGGTGTGGGCTGAGCTGAGGGAAGACACACAAGCAGAAGAAGCAACCACAGCGGTACTCTGCAACATTATTTCATACGTGGAAGCAGTATTTCACTATCACAGCAGAACATGTGTTGGCATTGGAGTCCAGAATAGTGCTTTCCAGAGCAGTGGGGAGGACTGGTGCAGTGGTGGCAGCTGGCTGGTGCTAGCAGCCTGCCATAAGAGGTTGTGATACAGATGCAAGACCCCCACTGCAGCTTAGAATATTCCTGATATTGAATTTGAAATTGAAAAGGTCTAATTTTGCAGGACAATGAAAACACACACATCATGTCACCCTATTTGGGACTTGCACGGAGCCACAGCAGCTCTACAGTGGATAAAAGAGCTCTTCAGCATCTCTAACTGATGCTCAGCTTCCTCCCCACTCCAGCTACCAAAGCATGGGGAGGCTCAGCTGCATTAGGTAAAATCTTTGTGCTGAAAACCTATAGCAGATGTCTGAGGGCAGCTCCAGAGACTTCGCACTGCTCAAAGATCCTGGCATCTTCCAGCATTAAGTCAGAATTATGGACCCTTAATGACCTCAAGACAGGGTCCTGAGAGCAAAGGTCTGCCTTGATGGCAAGTGTGATTATTGTCCTTAGATGGCCATCAGCAATGCAGACAATGGATCTGTGTGTCTGGCTAACAGCTGTTATCATGTATGGGATCAATATGTGCCTGCCATGGCCCAGTATTTTAAGAGGGACAAGAGAGGTGCAGAAGGTTGCATGCAATGTCTCCTCTCCCTGTGCTATTCTTGGTCATAGGTTACTGGGTTATTTTAGCATCTGATGTATCTAGGCTAATCCTCTGGAAATCAATCAGAACAGCTGGGAATGGGCATCCAGTGATGACAGATTGAATTAATGGTCTTTATCGCTGATTCAGTGACAAGGGCCTAATCCTGGTGTTTCTGCCATGACAGGAAGAACAGAGCACACATGGGAAAGCACAGACAAGGTAAATGCAGACATGCTTTTAACTTATCAAAGACCTGTACCTATGAGTGGGCTGATGTTGGAATAAATAATTTACCTTATATTTTTAGTAGAAAGTCAGGTCTGAGCAACTAATGTTTGTATCCCCCCCTCATGCCCCACTGATAGCATTACTGAATGATATGTACCTATTTCCTCATCAAGATACACACATTTTATTTATAGAGATGTTTCAGTTTCAGTCTTGCCTCCAAATATATCAAGGCTATACTAATACTAGTAATATCATACCTAAGTGCTGTCATCGTCTGAGTTTTGTTATTTTATGTTGTGTTAATTTAAATATCACTTAAACCTGATTTTTTTTCTTCAGCATTACCACCTTTCTGAAGGTGATGCAGTAGAGAAATGTAGTCTGTATTTTCCCTTGCAGACTTCAAGGTTCAGTTCCCCAAAGATCATGAGGTAATTTTTTGAGTAATATTTGAGGATGTCTTGAATTTTGACTTTTTAAGGGAAGTTGAAACAATTACCCAAAAATTGACAGTCAAAGCCACCAGTCATCTTTTAAACACTTCAGCATGTCCATGCAGCTTTATCTGTAATTTATCATCACAGCCATTATTTGTCTAAAAAATAGGCCTATAAACGTGGATATTAGAAGTATCCATGAGACTGTGGATACAGGAAAGGTCAGCAGGATCAGACCTTAATATTTTACATGTAATCCTATGAATATTAGGTCCCATATGCCCTGCTAATTCCAGCTTTATCTCTAATACCTGGCTTATTTCTTAGGATTAGGTTTAGAACAGCAATTGGCTGTTCAACAAGCACCAAAGCACACGTCTTGCAGCTGCAATTGGCTTCTTCTGCTGGGATTGTGATAAATAATTCTCCAGCTCAATATCTAAGCAATTGAATCTCTCTGTGATGAAATCTGTGCCTCCTAATGGCCCTCATGTATGTCCAGAAGAATTCCCTGTTCTGCTGGCAATAACTATTTTGCAGCCATGGAGAAATCTGGGAGGGCAACCATTGTCTGAAAGCAATATCCAAGCCATCTATTACACTTGCCAAAATATTTCTGCCTCTGTGTGGCTGTTGGGCTGGGGTTTGCTGAGTGCTGCAAGCCCCTCTTTGCCTTTCACCATTACCCCCTGTCACAGCCAGGACAGGCTGCAGCATCGCAGCACAGCGGGTGCACAGGCTGCCAGCTTGGCTGGGAGCAGATGGTGCTTTGAGCTGGATGAGCAGGGAAGTGAGCACATGAGGCTGGGAATGGTGCTGGAGGGTAGCTTGGGCACAGGGGAGAGCGGCTGGGCTGTGGAGCCAAGGGCACCTGTGCCTCCCACTGCAAAGCCCTGCTGCCTTCTGTGAGAGGCTACTGCTACATCCAGAGCTCAGTGTACTTGCTTCAGTACCTGGGGGCAGACCCCTGCAGCAACCTGTCCAGGCTCCACAACACATCCTCACCCACACAGCAATCCAGCTCCTAGTTCCTTTTCTGAAGACCCACCCTAAAAATAAGCTTCTTGGCTCAGGGACACAGTGAGAAAGAGTGAGAAAACAGCAGTTAAACAAACGCAGGCAAGGCATGAGAGTGCATTAAGTATTAGTTCACTTTCACATCCTCCAGTTAGTTAATTTTGTCCTCTGTCATTTGCATCATGTGCCCAGGCAGTCATTTAAATGTTGGAGTTTTTCCTTTACCTTTGTGGCTTCCAGGGTAATACTCCCTTCTGTTGGTTGGCTGGGCTCACTGTCTCTTTTCCAAGGCCAGGGTGAGTGTGAACCTCTAGCAGTCTTGTGACTGACTTTCTGCTCTGCCACCAGCTCAAAGGTCTCCCAGCTACACACTATGCAGGCCTCGGACACATCTTTCTCAAACATCCTTCAACCTAGTGAATAAAGATGCAAAAAATGCTAGAACCAAATTAAGACATCCATGAAAACACTGCTTCAAATAAACCCTCCTCACATTCCAGAAGTCTTCCAGAAGCTTTGGTTGCTCCAGTTTCGTAAGTTAATGAATCGTTGGAAATTTCAGTGCTGAAGATGTTTGCATGTATGGAACAGTGAGCTGATGAATAGGTGCCAGAAAGACAGAAATAGCAACACATTGTTCATGTGGGGTGGGTGGCACCTCCCTTTGCTTCTGAGAAATACTGCAAGCAGCTGAGAAGCAAGGAAAAGAGGTACCTGGCCTGTGTCCTCAGTATTACCCACAGCTTTTAAAAAACAATTTATCCTCCCTTTCTCTGTGGCCATCCCCACTAGAGGCCAGGTGGCATTACTGGATGAATGGTCCCATGAAGGATGGGGACCACAGAGATCCTTTTTAGGTTCAGCATCTTAACCTGGCCATGCAGTGCTGCAGCCCACTGCATGTGATCACAACTTTGCTAACACTTGGGACAAAAAAGCAGTATCATCCCTACCCTTTCACCTTTCTTAAAACTAAAACAAACTCCTCAGACCTCTGCCTGCCCTCAAATTAGACTAAAAATAGCAAGAAGGTTACAAAATTACTATTGCATTGGACTGCAGTACACTGCTGAATCCCCACACATCCAGTGTCCTCACAGAAGACTGATTTCTTTAGGGAACCAGGCTAAGAACTAAACTAACCAGGCAGAGATGCCAAGAGAGGCTGTGCCTGTGTGATCTGGCCAGGCTGGATGCTGCTGATAGCTCTGAGGCATCACTACCAGAGCTGCAGGCTCTCTTCCACCGCCTTGGGACTGGAGGTGTTGCAGAGCTTCACAAACAGCAGTTTTTGATGCACAGATGGAACAAAAGAAAGAAAATGTGTTCATCTCAACTTGAGCCAAAAAAATAAAGTGTTGGAGTTTTTAAAATTGTTTTTGTGGAGGGACAAATGCATTTCACTTATCCAAAATGCAGTGATTTATTTCTTTAGGTACCCAAAAGGCAAATCTCTAGAGAGTGTGAAATGGATCCAGTCCCTTGAGCCCAATCAGAAGACTCCATGCCTTTCCATATCTCTTGGAAAAAAAGGCTGCCTCCTGAAAGAGAAAGTGCTTCCCAGGTGCAGAATACCCTCAGGACACAAGTAACTACCTAACCTCCACACTGTCCCTTTGTCCACCTCTTGCAGCTGTTTGGCCGCTACCCCAAGGCTGCAGGCAGCAGCACAGGACAGCAGGCAGTGTTAGCTCCATCAGCACTGCTCAGGATTTGACTCCCATCCAGGTGAGATGCCCATGGTGCTCCAGCCCACAGAAAGCACAGGCTCATCCACTGCCTGCATAGCTCTGCCAAAACCCCAGGTAGGGTCCCCAGGTTGTTGTTTTGCTTGCTCAACATGTGTGGGTGCTGCATTGTGGAAACACAAGCTGTTCCTCACTTCCTCCTCTGCTCTTTTCTCCCTGATTTAAAGTGGTTTGCTTCTCAGAGCAGCCCACTTGCTGAGGAAAGGCTTCTGTCTGTCACCACTGGCATGTGGCGTCTCCCCACTGCAAAGGAGATGCTGGTATAAATAGCACCAGCCTCCACAGCTGGTGGTCAGCTGCCATGCAGGGGCTTAGCCCAGGACTAATCCACTCCAATACTGTCAAAATCTAGCCTGTTAGCCCACAGTCCTTCTCTAGAGGAATCATCCATCATTTTCCCAGCTTCCTGACTCTGCTCCCATGCAGGTCTGCTCCAAGCATCTCTCTGAGTGTGAGGGTGCCTTGGCAAGTGTGGGAACAAGAAGCCACGAGCAGGCTGCTTACTGAGCATCCAGCCCATGGAAAACATCTTCATCTCAGCTGAATGGGATGGGACTGAACTGATGGTTATTGTGCTTGTCAAAATGCCTGAGTATTTATGCTCTATGACCCCATCATACAGGAGTGCACGCAGCCTATTTGGGCTGAAGTGTCACAATTGCATCTGGCCTGCAGCTGCCAGATAAATTTGACCATATCAGATGCCCAAACTCGACCAGCTATAAATAAAATAAGTCCCTAGATAAGGTGAGGGTAGGTTGGATTCAAACCTAAACCGGAGACCCCCGGCCAATTCCATTTGATCCACATCACTGGCCAGAGAGCTGAGCGGTGCGGAGATCCCAACCAATTGGCTGTCTAAGCCTGGGAAATTCAAATCCCTATAAGAAGAAGTTCTGAAGAATAAAACAGTCTGTTTGGTGGGCTAGTTTTGTATTAAGCATTAATGAAAATTTCTTGCATTATTATTGGAAGAATGGGAATCCAGACTTGCTGGGGTTTAATACCAGAAGGTAGTGGTTTAACATTCTTTTGCTTCCTGTACTAATATTTTATGCAGGAAAACAAGCTATGATCTTGATACATAATGTTGCTGTTACCTGAGATTCACAAAATCCCAAGGACGATCTCAGTGCAAGTATAAATATGTATGTTGCATCAGCAGCAAGCACAGATATTTTGATAGGACATACAGGCGAAGGACTTTGCTGTGGATCCCTCTGACTAAAATTAGGACATGGCAGACAGTGTCTGACCCCATAGTTCCAGACCCCCTGAAAAATCAGTGGGGAGAAGTAGGCGCCTCTAGGATACAATTCATCTGACCTAGGTTAGACCTGCCTTAGAATAGCAGGAGCTCCACAGATATCTGTATGCCCCACTCCAACCATTGAGTCCATTTGGGTAAGTATCCCAGGTACAGACCCAATGTAAGTGTGTGGCTTTGGTTATATGAGTCCCATAACAGGTGAAAATGTAACCCCACACCAGGTATCCTTCTGGCATAAAACTGGGAAGAGAATGAAGCTGGGAGGCAGTTAACAATCCTCTAAGCTCTCTTGCTGTTAGTTTGTTCCTCTCAGCTTGGGTCAAGCTGGAATGCCCTAGAAATGAGGTACTGTCCAATGGAAGCGAGAAAGAAAGGGACATGCCAAAAAGCCCCTGCCCCTTTTGCTGTCAACCCAAAATCCACTCAGCCTAGGTAGTGAGATTTTAAGCACAGGCAGGAAAGGTGGGTCATGAACTTGGGGAGGTGTTTGCAGACAAACTCATGCCTTACTTCAGTGGCTGCTGTTCAAGATCTTCCCACTGCTGGCTCCAGCACAATCAGTGGCCTTGGCTTTCTATGTCTCTGGCACATCTCGAGCAATGATTATTTTCCCCCTTAGACCCAGAAGCCTTCTTCTTTAAACATTTTTTTAAAAATAAATCCTTCTCTCAGCATAACTACTCCAGCCCAGCAGCTGTGAGCAGGTCTTGACCCCCGATCTCACTGTCTGGAGGACAGATTCCCCCCTGCAGAATACCTGTAATTCAAGCATTTGATTTTTCCCAGCAGGGAACCATTTCTGCAAATGAAGTCTATTTGTGTAATGAAACATCAAGTAGTTCACACAGGGATACAGAACAGTCATATAGGGAAAGAGCTCTCAAATGAAATGCCATGCCAGGAAAGATTTAATTGTAGTTACCATACAACAATAAAAGAGAGGGGGGAAAAAAACCACAAGAAGACTGCAGGAACAGGCTGTTTTAATTTCCCAGCAATTGCACAGCAGCCAGGCTGCCTCAGCACTCAATAAGCTCCAGTTGGCACTAATTGGCACCCTTGGTGGTGGGTCTGTGTGGATGAGCTGAGGTCTGAATGGCTGGCAAGACCTGCTCCCACACCTCTGCAGGCAGGTGGGCTGCAGAAGGGCAAGGTGCTTGGCAGCAAGCCCCAGCTCTGGCAGCTCTCATCCCTTCTGCAAAAGAATGCCCTCAGATATGAAGAAAGCAAGTGCATGCACAGCCACGCTGATATCAGATGGGAGAGCTCTGCCAGGATTTTAAGTGTAATTAGCAACTTTGAGGTGTGCAGGGACACCTACTCCTTGGGTATAGCGAGCATGTAGATACCTGTATAGCATATACTTCAGCGCTTTCTTCCATGAGGACCTCAAGAAGACCAGAGTTCTTCCCTATCTTATTTACTAATAGCAACCAAGATGATCACAGGTTTTTCCCAGGCTTTGCAGTGTTGTTTTCTTATTTCCTATGAACCTCCCCTTCTCTCTTTACAAGTTGCAACTGCATTTGCTACCCTTGCTCCTGACAAAGTCCAGAGCTTTTCATGTGGAGGGAAAGTTTATTACTCATTCCCAAGTGAATCTTCAGCTAGGGTAACCCAGGTTCTTCTTTTGGCCAAAGACTGAACCAGTCCTTTCTCTATGGAGTTTATGTACCAAATGGCAGCCTGTCCCGGGGAGAGAGGGTAGTAGGATAGCTCATACATAAAGGAGTCAACGTTAAGTCATGTAAACTTTGAGTCCATGTTGCCTTCGAACAGCAACTTGGGACTTCTGGAAGAAACTTTACTATGAACACAGAAGCACCTGTCAAAAATGTCAAAGTGTTGCCAAATATTTGGCAGCCAAACCTAGATTTGTTTCTTTGTTTGCTTGTTGGTTAGTTTTGCTGTTGGTTTTGGTTGTTTTGGGGTTTTTTTTTTGCAAGAAAAAGGAAGAAAGAAATGTTCCCTTGGCTAAAAATTATCTCTGCAGTGGCTTGGTGTAATTGCTGGAAACGCACATTCATATATGAAGGATATCTTACTATGCACAATAAGTAACTTTGTGAATGCATCAGCAATAAAAATGCCTGAGTTGTAACATAAAATTCTTGCAATAAGGCGGAGAAGAGGAAAATCTGATTGCCCACCAGTAAGCAATTTATTTTGAATGAAAATAAGCATTTCCATTCCTAATGACTGTGTAAGCAGAAGTGCTTATGACAGCTACTTTATTTCTACAATAAGTGACTTCATGGGACTGGACAGTTAGTAGAACAGAGGATCTGCATGCATTGATATATTATCTGCATGCCTAGTATTTTAGGTGGTCAAGAGGGAAGAGCCCTTTTAAAGATGTCCCCGGTATCATAGCAGAATCATAGAATCACAAAATATGCTGAGTTGGAAGGCACCCATCAGGATCATTGAGTCCAACTCCTGACCCTGCACAGGACACCCCAAGAGTGGCACCATGTCCCTGAGAACATTGTCCAAATGCTTCTTGAACTCTGTCAGGCTTGGTGCAGTGACCACTTCCCTGGAGAGCCTGTTCCAGTGCCCAGCCACCCTCTGGGTGAAAAACCTTTTACTGATACCAAATCTGCACCTGCCCTAACACAGCTTCATGATGTTTGCTCAAGTGTACCACTGATCATGAGAGTGAAGAGATCTGTACCTGGGGGATGTTGAAGAACACAATGAGGTCTCCCCTCAGTCTCCTCCAGGCTGAACAAATCAAATGTCCTCAGCAACTCCTCATATGGCTTCCCCTCCAGACCCTTCACTCTAGTATTTCTATGATCTGTGCTTCCCTCCAGGGTGGTTTGTGCTTGTTGCTGGCATCAGATGGGATGGAGGGAACAGGGTTGGATATCCCTGCCCAAGCCTGTCTGGTAGGGTCCAGTATTGGGGTTTGCTCCCAGGTCTCGCCTGCTCTGCTACCTCATTCAGCTCCTCTGCTCCTATCCCTGCCCTGTGGTGGGGTTTCTGCCATGTCCCCTCCTGAGCCCCAGAAACAGCTGGCAGTCCCCTGTGTCCCCACATTGGATGCTGGCTCACAGAAGATAGCCAAGGCCAAAAAATAAGCACCTCTGGAAAGGTTAAGATCTTATCTTCACACCTCTGATTTTGAATTCCCATGCTTTAAGTCAGCTGTGGTATGTGAAAAAAAAAATTATGATCAATAATTGTTTTGTAGGTAAAATAACTATGCTGCAAATCACATTTTAATTTTAAAATTGATAATAAACACATACCATAAATAAAGGTAATAATTATATGTCCACAGAGGTAGAAGATACCAAGCTATTTAAACAGTATCAGTCAGGCACTGGGAATGGTTTATATTTAGCACATCTCAGATTAAACAGACCCTGCTCCCAATTATCCAGTAATTACCTAGAGGCATGAAGGCATGTACCCAAAGCTGCAGCAAAGTGACTGTGAGCACTGGCTTACTCTGCTGTTGGTAAACTTTGTTTTGTCAGGATTAATTGGAGAGAATGCTGGTGATGAACACATGACAAGCACAACACTCAATAGTGCTTTAATAAAGTGATGGAAGCAAATGTTTTCCATCAAACCTCTTCAGTACAGGAAATGCGATTAATTAAGCACATTCATCTAATTACTGTATGAATTCTCAGAAGGTAAATGTATACTCCAAGGCAAATACACTGAGTTGGATTCCGGAGGCTACATTCAATCTATTTTTATGTGGTGATTTTATGTAAACATTAAATAAGGTTTTTTTTAAGGAGAGATTTTAACAGTGATTGGTTTCCAGCACCAGATCAAAGCCTGTCCTATTCACCAGTGTTCTTCGAGCTAATAGCTGGTCTTCCTTCAGAGTAACTCTCTGGCTTTTCTATTATCTCCAGTGAGACTCAGTTGAAGGAAAAATGCAACCACCAAAATGTTTGTTGGATATTGTCCATGTCTTACAAGCCTTCTGCTTTCCTTTGCATTAACAGTGTTTGGTTGTTCAGGGCTGGAACTGCTTCTCTAATTAGCAGCAGCAAATGAAGGATACCAGGCTCCAAATTGTGTCTTAATGGTACTGCCTGGGCACAAGCCCTTTCAGAGGCAGGAGACATAATGTTGCTGTCATTAATCCAGGTGCAGTAACCCTACATTAGCAGCTTATGGGGATGCTGAGCCCCCAGCCCTTTTCTCAGCCTGGTGAGGGAAGCCCACAGGCAGGGCAGGTGTGGTGGCAGGGAGTGCTGGTGGCATTCCCCTCTGCCCGTCACTGCCAGCCCAGTGCTGTCCTGGGGCTGCCTCCCAGCCCAAAGCAAAACATGCTTCTGCAATGGAAATCCTCATTTTGCTTGGGATAGGAGAAGCAGCAGCTGAAGGAACAAGTTCAGCCAAGTGATCCAAGGGTCACTAACCCCTGCTGAATCTTTCCATTTCCCCAGGACAGCCCTGGGCTGACAAGGGGCTAAATTCCCTCTCCACTGCAGGGTTATCCCAGCCACAGGATCACTGGGTGGGAGACTGAAAGGGCTGGCATGAAGGGCACAAACAGACCTACAATCACAGCAGTGCCTAGCTGTGGCTTTGTCCAGAAATACCAAATATTTAAGGTAGTGAAGCTGGGGAGAGGGATACCAGAACTAGCAGTGAGGGAAAAGCCATGGCAAATTCCCACCACTTCTGTTAACGCTGCTTCCGCTCCATCCCCCTCTCCCTTCCCCAAGGGAAAACCCATGCCTGGTGCCTGTATCCTTAAAAAGATCATTGCAAAGCTATAAATATCCAGCCATCAATTAACTTTATAAATACCCACTGTATGGAGAGCTGTCCTTCTGAACTGCTAAGGTGACATCCGGGATGCTCACCATCACAGGTCCTGCCATATTTGCCTCATTAAACCTTGGACTTTACCTATGTATTTGTTTTAGAGGTTTACAGCAATCTAGTCCATAGTGCATTTTAAGTTAACAGAAAGACTCTGCCTGACTTCTGTGGGCTTGGATTCCTTCCAAGGGAAATATTTTCCTACTTAAGTAAGGCTGAAACAAGGCGATCACACCAACCAAAAAAAAAAGCCCCAACCCTGGAATGTTTCATTTAAAAATATGTTGTTGACAACAGAGAGCAAAGACATTAGCACTGGGGATGTATTTTTAATGCTGTTCCAATCAAATGCTTCAGAATAAAGACTTGCAAAAGAAGCCTGTTTGCTTTTATGGCCTTCCCCGCTATGGCTGTGAGAGGATGGGGGACAGTTCTGTGAAATTCTGGTCCAAAGGAAACAACTAGCGAAAGCAAAAGCTTTCTCAGGCAGCCTGGCAGCTTGCTGGCTTCCCTGAGAAGGGCAAGGAGAGCAGAGGCTGGGGGAAGCCCCACAGTGTGATGCAGTCCTGTAGCACTGTATCTGCTACTTTTGTGTGACCTAACTCATTGTAATATCAGCTCTTGACAAAGGTCTGGAGGCTTTCCAGAGCATTTCACTAAGGGCACTGTACCTGGATGAACAGAAACAAGAAGGAATCCCCACAAGAGAAGGCAGGGCTCTGTTTGGTTTTATTTGCTGACAGCTGCCCTGAGAGGATCCCACACCCTAAATTGTTCCTCACGCATTGCTGATGCACCACAGGTGTACACAGCAGCAGCAGGTGAATATACCTGTGGGTAGGTGGATATCTGAGAGGGCTCCTGTAATCATTCCTGCAATCAGTTCTCTTCCCTGTACTTACTGCGTAAGACCTCCTTGCATCACACTGGAGAGATAATTGGTGCCACTTCAGCAGGGTGAGCCCAGGCATAGAGCTGGAGCAGCCAGGTGACTCACCTGGGGTATCTGTTGGCTCCTGATAGTGATAGCCAGACAGTGTGGAGGAGGAAACCCTTACAATGCTCATTGGGAGGGCAGGGTTAGCACCTGCCAAAGTACTCAATGGTGCATCAAGATTCAAGTGGCATCAAGCGAAACCCAAATCTGCAGAAGCATTGAGACATGCAACTACTAGGATTTGGGAAGGCTGATAGATGATAGAGAAGTGGCACATGGGCACTGGAAAGCCTAAAATCCAGTGAGATTCTCAGAAAAAAGAAGAGGTCTGGTGTAAATTTGTCTGCCCTATTTCATAAATCAAACATGTACCTAGTATTACTCCAGAGTGGTTAACCTGGTGTCTTCCATCACTGTGTGTCTGTGTGTGTGTGTGTGTGTGTGTCTCTGTGTGTCTTTGTGCTTTACATGTGAGTTGGGACACCAGATTTCTGTGTGTCCTGATGGGGTGTGAAAATCCTCCCACATCTTCATGCCAGAAGTAAGCTGGAATTGTTGCTTCCCTTTCTGTGACATCTGATGATTTTTGTCTTCTACTCTCTGTCTAGAGATGGACATTTCATGTGTGGCCAGGGCAAGTAAAATGCTCTGGGGAGACCTGTGCACTGTGTTGTCTCAGATCTGTATCTAATTTTATGGAATATCTGTGAGAGAGACATCAATCAAACACTCATTGGGGCATCGTGTAGGGACAAGTGAAGGATGTGGGCTGCAAAGCCACAATTTTTCCTTGAGTTTGGAAGAGCAATCCAGAGTTCACCTTACTGACAAACACTAATACGTGAAGGGCTCTTCTCTCCCACTGTTCACTTAAGTTTTGGGTATCAAGGTAACAGATCTGCCAGTTGGGAAGGCAGCCACAGAAATGTTGCTTTGTGATATATCTTAGGTGGGCACTGTGTGCCTAGGACATGTCCCATGCTCTTCTCCTTTGCAACACCTTTGCTTACAAGAGGTGCCATTGAACTAGGTCCTCATCATGAAAAACAAGGGGGATATGGCATCACAGTCAGAACTGGGTCTGTATCATACTCAGCACATAGTAGTAGAGGGGGAGGAAATAATAGAAAAGTGCTGGAGGCCTTGAAAACATGAGAAAATGGGATTGCCCTTCCCAGTCCTGCCAGTGTTGCCACAATGACATGAAGGGACAGCCTGAGGAGGTGCAACCATGGTTGCAGCCCCAATATTTTTAAGACAGGAGGTGACCTGCAATCTCACCCAACAGAGAACATTAGGTGTCCTGCAGCTGAGACCCAGAAAACAGTCTCTGCGAATAAAAAGATGAAATAAGACACATGAAGATCTGTATGACAAGTAAAAATACAACAGAAGACATTGATTCAGGCCCCTGTTCATCTATGAAGTGATGCAGTGCTGGGAGGGGTGCAGGACTAGTGCTGGCAGGACATGGGCCAGGTGTGGTAGCAGGAAGGTCCTGCCCTGGACTCCAGCTGAGCTCAGGTATGAGCAGGAAAAGGGTTGGAGAGGAGGCACTTTGCATTCAAAACACATATTCACATCTCTCCAGTTTGCCTCAGCTTCACTTTCCTCCCACAGCTGATGAAATGGGTCAGTCCTTTACAGAAAACAGCCTACACACAGTTGTGAAGGCATCTTCTCTTGTTTGTCTGCATCCAGCTGTCACAGTTTCTTAAATATGGGCATATGGGCAAAATGCCACTTTGATGAAAGAGTGTAATATCCAAGAGAGCTGTGTACAGAAATTGAGTACAGGCTTTTGGAATAACTGGAATATCTGGACATGGAAGGATTACTAGATGCCACTCATGCCACTTCTAAGGTGACTAAAGCAGCATGTTATTTCCACTGCATTGCTAAAGCACATTACTTATCAAATACATCCTACAACTTATATACAGTGAGAAATGGCTTGAAATGTGTATGTTTTTACAGTGCTGGTCTGAATTAAAAAAAAACAGTTTTTCATTAAAAACAAGTCAGAGGCGTCTCACAATGTCTGCACCAGATTTATCCTAGAATTAACTGTGGATGACCCAGGGCACGTACTTGCTTTTTATTCCCCTTTTAGATGATACTGAGCACAATAGGGCCCAGGCTTTGACACTAGTTCTGAGATACTGCAGGTCCATAAGGAACATTTGTACCATTATTTGGCTAGGATTTTGAAAAAAAACACCAGAGACTCAGTGCCCAAATCCAATGGCAATTTTGAGATGACTAATCTGTATCTTTAGTTCTTAAAGAATGAAAATTACAGGAGGGTATTCATGGCTACTACAGTGTGAAGCCCACCTTGCTCAAGAAGACCCTCAGTACAGAAAGTGAATAATCATATATTTCCCTATCACAGCCAGACTGTCCATTTGCATTTTGGGTGAATCATAGATTTTTCTAAATGTTAAATACTGCTGTCCTTAGGTTTTTTTCTGAGAGACCACAAACTGCAAAATCCCTTGTTGTATCTGTTATACAGATATTACAGGATGCCAGGATCTGTGTGGCATGCAACTCCAGAACAAGAAAAAATGGATGCTAAGTTAGAGAAACTCAAGGTAGAACAAGCATATAATGAACATTTGGTAAATACTTGAGCTCAGGGTAAGGGGATAACACATAAATAAGAATTACTTTAAAATCCTGGGGATACTTCTGACAAAAAAGAGATAATGATTTTTCAGTCTTCCTGCCCAGAAGAGCAGTCATTCATTTCCAGCCGAGCAGTTCAAAGCCAAAGGTGTGCTATGCTGGCTTCTTGACATTTGAGAACAGAAGCTGTCTTTGACCCAGCATGAGAAACAAGATTAGCCTTTCCAGATTAGAAGGAAAGTACTAGTAAAGCACCAGAGGGTTTGACATGAGGTCTGTTTAATAATGGCAGGCCTGGACAATAACGATGAGGGCAAAAGTTGTCAAGTCTATAAGACAGGATGGATGAAGAATAAATTTAATTATTGCTTAAGTGCCTTAGCTGACAGTGAAATGCTGCTCAGGATAGACTGTTAATAAACAAGGTTTCTTGGAGCAAGGTCACAATATTGAGCAAAAGTAGCTAAAATATTAAAAAGAAGGATTTTTGATCACCATAGGAAAATTTCAAAATCTTTCAGCTAAGTACATCTGCAAGAAAATTAAGAACCATGAAACTGGCCCAAAGGAAAAAGGGGGACTCTATTGCTAATATCAGGTGGGCCTCACCAGGGATACAATATATAAACAAAGACTGTGTTAACATTTGCAGACCTGTTAGTAATCAGAAGACAGATTCACCTCACAGTTTGGATGTTTTCTACAGATTCAATATTTTTCTTTTACCTACTGCCAAATCTTAAACTAACTAACTAAGGTCAGATTTCCCATGAGACCACAGAATTATGTGTGTGTATTAGTCCCTAGCTCTGGGATTGCACTGATCTCTTCCTTTATTTTTTTCCTTGAGTTATTTCATTAACAAAATGACCCAACAGCAGATAGCCTCCATGGAGTCATTTTAGTATAAAGGCATGGCAGAAGAATGGTGTCTCAATGCTT
>VRYO01001878.1:10500605-10545194 GCA_009812075.1 Sialia sialis | reverse complement strand
ATTCTTCAGTGAAAAAGGTGCGGCTTATAATCGTGAAACTACTGTAATTTTAATCTGTTTGTTTGGCAGAGGGTGGCCAAGAATATAAGCAGTATGGTTGAGACTTTATCCAGCAAATATAACCCATCAGATCAGGACCAGAGTGCTGTGTTCAGCTTTGACACTCTGTGTTCCCAGCACCACACACTGCAGGATGTGTGTTACCAGCCCTGCTGTGTAGTGTTGGCCTCCCCAAGAAATTACATCTCTGTGAGGTGCTGCTCAGCTGTGCTCCCTTCATTGTGCTGTAGATACACCACTTTAACATGAAATAAAAACACTGCCCTTCACAAGGCAATTCCAACTGTTCACATTAAATTAGTAAACAAGAAAAACATTAAAATATCTAAATATTTTATTTTACTGTGGTCATGAATACCGATGTACAGACATGCAAAATAAGCTGTCCAGCTCTCCTCGTCGCAGAAGATTAACCAAATAAACATAATGCTGTGCATTTGGGGCATCTTTTCTTCTTAGCTCAAAAATCCTATGAAAAAGAACTGCTGGATTTGAAATAAACAATAGATGAACTGAGTTCAAACACTAATTAATTCCACACTGCCTTGCTGTTCTCAGAGACAAGCACTGATAGGTTTCCAGCAGAAGCCAGACCCTGTGGTGTGTTACCTCTAGTGGGCTCACAGGCTGCTAAAAGGGATGCTTAACACTGTCCATGCTCTGCACCTTTTGTGGTCAGTAGCAGCGGGCATGGGGTTGGTTTGCTAATTGTGATACATTCATGAAAGGCAAAATAAGAGAATAAAAACTCCTCTGAGTGTTGCAATGAGAAGTTGCTGCCCATCAGAAGTTAAAATAAGCCATAGCATGTGGGTGCATGCTGCTCCCCTGAGCCCAGGCAGGCTGCCATCAATGTGCACCATTTCTCTCAAAACCGAGCTGTATTTGTACAACTGCCTCATGCAGGGTTCTCCTGACCTAAAATCCAGGCTGCAAGAGGCACACAGTGTTTCTCACTTGGCTGAGGCATCCAGACCCACAAGCTCGGGGACAGAGGGCACCAGTGCCAGGCAGGGCAGGAGTCGAGCGGTCGGGTCAGCACCAGGCTTCTCCAGCCCCAGGTGGGCAAGAGGACACGCATTCTATGTCCTCCCATCCTTTTTTTCTCTGACTAGCAGAGCACTGGCAGGTGACACCACTGAAACCTCTCTGGTGTAGTACAGGTACATGGGAGTTGTTGGGTTCCCATCAGTTTGGGAGATTGGGTGGTGGGCTTTGTCATGTCCATAATTCACATGAAACAGACTTAGCTGGTTTTGGTGAAAAGACTCCAATGTCAAGGCAGCTTTTACAATCAGAGGCTCCTTTCTCAGAACACTTTCCAGCAGTCTGTTGAGAACATCATCACTTATTGTCCTGGCTCAGTGATGTCTCAGCAATAGCTCTGCCCTGGCAGCAGTCTGTACCAGCCCTCTCCTTCCTTTGGGCAGCTGCCAGGCTGCCACACTCCCTTGGCAATGCTCCAGTTTCACTCCACTTGCTGCTGAGAGCTGCTTCAGGTATTCAGGGTAAGGCTCACTTCTCAAGCTTTATGCTTTCTGTGCTAGGGTAACTGACCACTAAAATAAAACCTGACAGGGCACTTATTTTTCTGAGTAAGAGATTGCAGCAGAATTTCACCTATTGCCTCACAAACACAGTTATTTAAACACAGCCTGGAACCTTAATCCTTCTGTTTGTTTGTTTTGGGGTTTTTTTTAGTCTTTTTTAAAAACTCTTTTTCAGTTTGTTGGGGGTTTTTTTGATTGGTTTTTGGCTTTGTTTGTTTTTGGGTTTTTTTGAGGTATCAATTCTGCTTTTTCTCCTTTAAAGGTAAATTCACTGTCAAAATTCAAATAATTTATCTCCTGTTATTGCAATAATTGAGCTGCCCCCAGTTTCTCTCCTCTACTCAAACCTGGCTTTCTCCTTACTGGGGAATAACCCAGGTGTCTCCTAGCCCCTGATAAGAAAACAAGCTCTAAATCAACAGGTAGCAGTTAAGATATGTGGCTCACTGACTTTCCTGTTGTTTTTAACAACACTGAGAGCCTTGACTTCCTGTGCTCCCCCAGCCAGGCCATGAACCCTCTGGGAGCCTGGCAAGCCGCGAGCAGTAAGAGGCCACTACAAACACAGCACCTGCCTGCAGGATTTGGTGGTGTCAGCTCTTGCAGGCATGGCTGTATTGCTCAAAGGAATAGGAAAGAGACAGGCAAAACGTTTCTGACAACGTTTTCGTGTCTGCTCACAGCCACAATGCGTGAAAACACCGATTCAGAATAAATTTCTTCTGAAAAGCAGAGGACAATAAGGTATTGAGCTAAGCTCACTGTGGAAACATATCAGGAACATTTCAATCTGACATTTTCAAACACTCTGAAGTAAAAGGAAATCAAAACTATCATTGAAAAAAACTACAGAATTTTGGCTTGTGTTCTCCAATCAGTAACAAATAGTCCAAAATTTAAAGGTTAACAGAGACTCAAAATCACATTTTATTATGTTTTGAATTTTCTAAAATTTTAAAATTCTGTGGAACAGCTCTAAAGCCAACAATCAGTAACCTCTTTGTAGAAAAATATTAAGACATTTATTTTTTATTGCTTTTTATTAGTATGCGTTCCCCTTGTATGCACAGGATTCTTTTTTTCCATGCTTGAACAGTGCATTTAAATTGTGTGTTTTTATAAGAAGACTTAGAGGTAATTTTAGATGGAGAAATAAAGTAAGAACAGGGAATTTTTTTTCACATTGTATTTACTTAGCCTACTGAACTAGTGGAAAAGGACAACCATGGTACACCATGACAACATATCTGAAGCATAGCAATTTCAAATCATCTCTAAATCACCCCTCCTCGTGGAATTTGCCTTTTTCTTCCAGTGCCTGGAGAAAAAATGAAATTCAATAACAATTGAATTTCATTCAATAAGTGGTAAAACATGATAAAATGAGCTCTGCAAAAATGAACTCAAATAATATAACATATATTAATAAATGTATGGCCTGTCAGGCCAAGAGCTTCATATCAAAATATCCTTTTCATTGACTACTTTGTCCAGGAAGGGTCACATCTCTTTTTACCCCCAGGGTGTGAGCACAGGTGTCTGCATCGATCCCAGCTACAATGGTATGGCTGGGCAATGAAATCTGTGGGCAGAAACAAAACTGGTACTTCATCATGTAATAAGCGCTGAAATTTGATGAACACTGCTCTGTGTGACCAGGTCACCAATTGGATGCTGTTATGGAGGAAGGGAACTGCACTGACTGCAAATCCTGGTAAGGAAGAGAGTTTAAGCATTCTAACATTTCTGTCATTTTTCATCCTTCCTCCAACCCATCACTCATCTGAATTGTTGCACATGAGTTACCGCTAGGTGAGGAAGAGACAGAACACTGCACCTCCAGACTGAAAATCTGGCTCCCTTAGGAGCCGTGCACTCAAGAATGCCCCAAACCACCTTTCTCCCCGCTTTTTTTAATGATACTGAAAAAGCAAAAATGGGGAAAAAACAGCCCCTCCTCCTGCTTGAATACTGGCAGTTCTTCCTTCCAAGACCTTCATTCAGTGGTTTTTACTTATGAGACCCAGACAAGGAGGGAATCCAGCCTCTCTGGGCAGAAAAGCAGCCCTGATAAAAATCCAAGTTGCTGACATCTGAGGTCATGCAGTCAGGCTGGGCATCTTTTTTGGAAATTGTCTGATTTTAAGCCTCCAGCTTATTCCATCCCAGTGCTGCCTGCAATGCAATAGTGATAGCTGTTGCTCATCCCCTCCTTGCTGGTGAGCACAGGCAAGGAAAGCTCCCTGAGCAGCCAGAGGTTATTTTTCAATGCCTCCAGAACACCAGACACTAGCTCCCAGTTGTTCTAGTCCTCTCAGATCACAACTATTTAAATTATGTCCTCCACATTGTCTTTGATTCACATCAGTAGGGACAGGGAACAGGTTCCTGCCCAACAGAGGTTTGGTGGATTACAAAAACCCTTTGAGTCCAAGTGGCCTCTGGGAGTTGCTGCCTCTGGTATATCTAATGCCTATGGCAGCTTAGACCCTGCCAAGTTGAAAAGTTCATTCATCACTTGATCTTAAAACGGTAAATTTTCAAATATTTAATTTTTTTTTTTGTGGAAGAACCCACCTCCATAAATAAAACCTAGTTTAAGAGATTTCATTCAAGCTTTAAAGTTAATTAATTGCTTGCTTTTTAGGCACAAAGCAAGCCTGGGAGAATTCAGGTGGCAGACACTAAAAAAGCCCTGGAAACTTAAAGTGACAAAATACAGGCTCTCTGGTTTATCAGCCTTACTCAAGTGGGTGCAGACAGCAAAAATTCAGCAGTTTGCAGATGTTTCAGCAAGTAGGAAAGTGCACAGTTCTAGTTTTTACTGTGAAATGACCATTTGAAAAACCTGCTGTCATATCTATTTCTAGATTATACATGATTTTTAAAATGTAGGAAAAAGGAGAAAAGCTGCAATGGTATTTCAGCCTGCCTCTATATGGCTGGAAGGTCAGTTACCAAATAAATGAGGGATTTATAAAATCCACCTCATTGATCCAGTCCCCTCTGCCTGTGTTGCACATTCACCATGACATTTTGGTCCACAATTGATTAGTTTTGCATTATTGCTTAAGCACAGTTTGGTTGTCACACACTAACCTGTTATTTTCTCAGTAATCTCCTCTGTGTGCCTCAGTCATACTAAACCAAGCCAAAACAAAATATTTACTGCCACTGTGGAGCACAAATAGCATTTATGGCCACACAGAGGTCTTAGTGAGGTACTTGTTTAAGCCCAAGAACTACACAGTGGTTTCCAGGAGCAAAGTCTTGCACAAAATCTGGCTGTGGTTTTTTTTTACATTGTGAGGCTGTGGCTGCCCATGCAGTCTCCATGGGAGATGCCATGGGGCCTCATCTCCAGTCCCCATAACACCACCCTACATGCTCCCAACCTAGTCAGGGCATCTGAGCTTCAGTTTCGGGGTGAACTATGTTGACAGGCACAGGTCAAACCAATGGCAAAGCGAAGAGGTGGCTCCTGTCCATCCATTGAGATAAAACCTGTTCTTCTGTACAAGTGCTCATTACCACAACCCCAACCTGGCAGATGTGAGCACCAGCAGGTTTGTACCAAACTATTTGCTAGCTTCGCTAGTAAAGCTGCCCTCTTTGCATCCCTGCAGGGGCCTCACCTTTCCTTTTATTTGGTATCAGCAATGGATTTAACCTTTGGCACCCTGCTATCCAGACTCCTGCTGAAATGAAGACACATTCCAGCAAACATTTCAGACAGTTTCTAAGCAAAGGCTTCAAAGATGGCTTTTGAAGTTATGCTCTTAGGAGGAGAATGGAAACTCCAATTTCTAGTTTCACTGCTGTCACATTCCATAGAACCCCTTCTTCTCCTTGCAGCACCTGGCAACACTCCAAAAGCCAGCCACCTAAAAACAAATGCAGTGCTCCCTCTGGTCAGCTAGATACTTAACACTGTTAGGGATCTTTGGGTGTGAATCCTCTCCTGGACTGAAGTCACAGAGCTGGAAAAAAGGAGACAGCAATGGACTTCGCATCAGTTATTAGGTGACAATGTGCACAGAAGTAATGGGTGGCCAGGTTCAACCCCAAACTCTTCTTGATCTGAAGCAAGGATCCAAACGCCAGTTTCTCTGAGAAGTACTCCAATTTATCCAAGGATAAATTGCTTATGGAAGTTGTCCCACTGCACATTAAAGAAATAATCACATTTTAAGCTGTAGGCAAAGTCAAAATTCTTTACAGCTTGGCATTTAATCCCTTCAGAGAGGATAGCACAATGAAAGTCTTTGTCATCCTAGCTAGAAGTGTGCACTGCTAAACTGTGTGTGAATTTTTGGGATCTGTGTAATCTCCACCCCATTCCTCCCAAACAGACGCTGGCTTTGACAGCAACTTTTCAGTTCCTCCATGATAATCATTTCCCAATAACCACATCACCAAGTTTGTGAAAAACAACTTCCTTCCATAATAAATAAACAAAAAAGCAAACAAATAGAATGCATTTCCTCCTGAAAGTTCAACATTAAAATTCTTTGCTCTTGGCAATGGCTAGATAGAGTAACCTATTTGAGCATCATTTCATCAGCCACTGCTGAAATATCCAGCTTCAGAATGGAAGCACCTTTCTGAAGACCTTAATATTTCTTACTGGCTTTTCATTAGTACAGTATGATTTAGTGAACACAGTGAAGACTGAAGCATGGAAAGTTCAGAATATTTGAATTCTTTCGTTTATTTTAATTACTCCTATGGATTATGGTCATGTTCCTAGTTTTTTTCCAGTCTCTGCTATCTGTAAAAAGTGCCCCAGGACATCACTGTGCTTTTCTTAGAACAGCCTCTCTTAAGATCAGGGCAAAACCCTGCCTTTGGCTCCTGTTGCCAACAACAGCTTCCTGCCTGCCCCGGGTCAGACTCAGGCTGTGTCTCCAGTGGCACAGACTGGAGGAATGGCTGCATGGTGCCTTTGGGAACATCCATCACCACCCTACACCCTTCAGGCAGACTGGCTGGTCAATGAAGGGTGACAGGCCAGAGAGCCCAAGGCCCCTGCCCAGGGGAGAAGAGGAGGCAGCAGGGGTAAAGTGTGCAGAGGCAGAAATTGCTTGTTGCTCACAGGATGATATTCCCTCAGTCACCACCAGCAACATCAATACAATTGTCATTTTAAGTCCTCCAACATCAACCTTCCTCCTTTTGGACCAACCATAGTCAAAACTCTCTTTGCAAAAACTGACCTGTCATGAGCTGCTATGAAAGCGCAGCAGGCCCAGATAAAAGAGGAGCAGTTTGAGCATTGCTATTCTTGGCCAGACAGATCATGGTCCTGCAGACATCTAGTGAGGCTTGCACCACTCCACTGGTCTTCCCAGCTGAGCTGCCTCTGCCCTCTGCTCCCCAGTGGTGTGACATTACAGATCCACTTGTCATTTTGGTGTCAGCTGCTTTGGTATCTCTTTCTAGCAATGTTAGCTTCTAGAGGGGAAGGATGGGTTGGGGTGGGGAGAACCTGCCTGTTTATCTTCAGACATGTCAGTCATTGCACATAAGCTAGAGTTCACCTGCATCAATAATGTTCCCATATCCCTGTTTCATGAGTGCATTTGCTTGTTTGTCCCTTTTTTCTTTAATTTGAAAAAAAAAAACAAACTAAAACCAAAACACACACCAAAAAACCCTGCAAAAAACCATACCACCACCACCAAAAACCCCCAAAAACCAAAAACACCTATACCATTAAAATTTATTTCTCTTGAAGGTGCAAAACACAGATGACTGTACCAGATTCAGTCCAAAGGCCAACTCTTCAGTAGTTTTTTCCCATGTTTGTAGTTCTTGCAGTGACCCAGAGCAGCAAAGAACATGGCACAATTCAGCTGGTATGGCTGCCTGCTGCAAGCCAGCATCCCCATCCAAAAGCCAGCAGCACGAGGAGCCTCACAATTGTTTTAGTTGTCCATCTATCAGTTTCAAGGGTAGTGAAATCCAGTTAGAAATTCAAAAAGGCAGCACAGCAAATCTTTTCATTTGACCACTTTTCTAATATCTCATTGGAAAAGCTGCTCGTTTTGATAAGACCAAACCATTTTACCACCAGTCCGTATCTTCAGTCAGTTCTCCTGCAATGGAAAGCAGTTGGTGTGCAAACAAAGCAAGTGAATAAGTTTGATCAAATTCTCTGTCCCTTATGAAAATAGGGATGTTCTGTGCAAAACTACAGGCTTGCAATGAAGGACATTTTTTGGCAGTCTGAAGCAGAAAGCTGTGCCACAAAGAAACCATCATCTGTTTGGAGACTGAGGAAATACCAAGAAAAAAGTAGTGAGGTGTTTTCCTCTCTGTACACAGATATATTCCAGCATCACTGCTTCCAGAACCTGGGAACCACTAGTGAATTTGTTCTTGCCAGCCCCGCTGACATCATGTTACATTAGAGGAACTCTTTCCAGGATCTGTTGAACTGGAAAATATTATTTATGTTCTAATACACATGTATGTTTATTTCTGTCTTTCAGACAGCAAACTATCTTGTTCAAGTCTACAAAAGAAACTATAGAAAAATCCCTGAGATGCATTCTGGTACTGGACCCCATTGTCCTAATCCTTTTGGATATTCCCAAATATTTGTCACAAGATAAACTGTCATGTTTCCACCTGCAGTTTATAAATAACCTATTTTGAACTCCCACGTACAAGGTCTAACTCAGAAAAAAGAGAATGAGCCCAGCCCCCTTCCCTGCACACCTACTCATGGTTTTGGACAGGGTACTCTCTAGAATGGCCTTTCTCATGCTAACAGGTAAATAACAACATTTACCTACCTTAAAATTATGGCAGTGGACACAAGACAGGATTTATAAGGCATTTCAAGGTTCTTGGAGAACAGGTATCACAGAATTATATGCTGATACAGTATCAGGCAGAACATTTATTATTTTATATATTATTACAAAACAAGCTGTTTTGTCTTATAGTAACATTTAGAAGTCAGATGGAATGCTCAAAGCATGAAATCCAGCACATTTCTCTTGTAACAGAAGTCCCTAAATCAAAGGTTCATAAAAGGATGAATTGCTTCAACCAGTTCATGCCATAAGACAGCTGTTATGGGCATTGAGCTTAACTTAGAATTTCCCCAGATTTGTGGGTTTGAGTTGGAATTGGAAATGCTTTTGAATGTGCTTGTGCAGAAACATGTGCATATTGCAGAGAAAAAAAAATCAATGAGAGCTGCCACTAACCGGCTGACAACCCAGCACAGGGGGTAAGTTAGAAGTGATTCACAGTCTTGTGCAACAACTTTGCTTTGGGTTAAAAGAGGGCAGAAAAGATAAACTCCTTTGAGACTTTGTTATGTGAGTCCATGGATGAGGGCTTCACTTTTGATGTACATGTATTTGGCAGTCAGGGCTGGAGATTTATTTACAGGGTGTCATTTGAGGTTTGCTCTGATATGCCCCACAGGACAACCACTGGGGTTATTTTGCTTGGGGGTGGCTATTTCCAGCTGCCTTCTTTAACTTTCTTCAGCTGCTCAGGAGACACTTCCTAAAGGTAACTTATTCCTACCTTGCACTGGGCTCAAACATTTCTGGGGTTCATTCCTCCACTTCTCCCTCTTAAACCTTGCCTGTCTAAGCAAATAAACAGTGGCCAAAATATGTCCTTATGTATGCACATGCCAAAGAAAACACACATTAATTCACCCAAGGCCATACTGCTCTGCTCCTGGCAGGCTTGCAGACCCTCTTAAAGGACTATGAGCTTTCCTTTGCTGAAAACCCCTTTATTGCTGCAGCATGGTTACTCCTGAGAAGAGGTTACAGGTACTACATGTTACTCTAGGTATGCTTCAGATGACAGAAGGCAGAAAGGTTTAATTTGTGTCAGGTAAGCACCTAACTCTGGAATATCAGTTGACAGATTAAGATGTTTGAAATCAGTCTAAGGTCTGATTTCAGTTCTTCATCTGAATTTTTCAGTCCTTTGTCTCACTGTGAATTATTTTATGGTTTCCATCTACAGCTTGTTATTAAATCAGTGAGTTCAAAATATGCTTGTATTACATGCTTGATGAACACTTCTTATCAAGTTACACTTACAGTTGTGTAGCATATAAGAAATCAGTTGTTTTCATTTAATGTGAGATTCCAGCAAGAGCCAGTCAGGCACAAAACATCCATCAAAAACTGTCTCTGCTGGCTGAATCAGTGATATCAGCCTTAAGGGACTACCAGAATTGTCTGAATTGTCTGCCATCAGAGAGACTCTCACAGTCACAAAATTTCTTATATGTAAATAAAAGCTAAGCTCTGTCTGGTGATGACACAGTCCTGCATTAGCTTCGGCATTAAGTACTGCACAGAAATGTCACTGCTGCATGTTAGTGACTCTGGTTTTCCCAATGCAGACAATATAGCCACAACTTCAGCCTCTACAAATCCCCTCAGGGTCAGAAGGACCACATCTCATAGTCTGATGTGGCTGTGTGTGCTCCACAAACCCTTTCCTGTTACTGCAACTAGTGATCACTGACCATGGAGTGAGAGAGAAATGAAGGCAGGAGTTGAACTACTGCACCCTGAGCTGCTGGAAAAGCATGCCATTTTCCTCTGCTCTCCCTTCTTCTCTAGCAGGGACTGCTGTGAATCTCTTTGTTGGGTTATGTGGCCAAGCATGGGACCTCTCCAGATGGGAAACACCTCCCTGGGAGGTTAGCATGGTATGACTGTCTCTGAGGGAAGCACCTGAACCTTGGGCAGCACACAAGAAATGGGGCAAGGCAGCAGCAATGATGGACATCAGGAGCAAGGAGAAATTCGCCTCCAGAGCATGAGAAGGACCAGTGCCAGTGGAAGGAGAATAAAAATGACCTTACAACTACTGCCTGCAGCATGACACACAGGCAATTCCAGGGCTCCTGTGAGCCAGTCTCTGTTCCTGAATTACCCGCTCTCAAGTATTACCTTTCCTTTAATGTAGCTCAAGAATATTAAAAGAGCATGTGTGCTGAAAAAGTTTCTACAAACTTGCATGTGCAAATTTTTTACCAGCTTCTTTTGGGTCTTCAGTTCAATTGTACAAGCAATTATTTCTGACCACTCTAAGAATAATTACTCACATTACAATAACCCTTTTCACATGAGCATGTCACTGCTCAGTCCACAATTGAAGGTGAAGCCCACTCCTGCTTACCAGCTGGTGTTCAGCTGATCTGACCTGTTAGAGAGAGATAGATCTAATATTTTAGTAGAACTTACCTCAATAAGGCATCCATATCCTCCCTAGTTCCTGACTGAGAGAGACAGCATTTATTCAATGGAAAAAGGGATTCATTTATATTGATTGGACTTTCCCTCCCACCATGCACGTTGTGTAACATCAGTACACTTATTCCACATCAGTAACTCTCAGCTCTGCTGCAGTCTAAGTGCTCTCCCATTAAATTATTCAGGATGTTAGCATGGGCAACCAGCTTAAAAAGAAAATTCAGAATGATCTAAAAAGAAAAGAAGGTTTTTGTCTTATTAGAAAACCCAAACAACAACAACAACAAAACCCCCCAAAAAAATCAAACAAAACAAAACACAACAAAACAAAACAAACCCAAAGAACAAAAACAAACAAACAAAAAAAAAACCCAACACAAATGCCAAACCAGGAGTTGTCAAGTTATTTTTACTTACAAAGATCTAATTATGGCAGTATTAACTCACTTGTTTCACTAGACAGAAGCTTATAAAAGAAATCAGTGTCATCAACATATAGGCTAATGCTAATTTTTTCTTTAGAAATCAGACCTTCTTGCTTGTAACTGAGGTTAAAAACGGAAGTGTGAACTGCACATTATTTTAATGTGTGAGAATGGAAGCGAAGGGTGGGCTAGAACAATAAACGAGTTGCTTGCTTGAAAAATAACAGTGGAGGGAGATCACTGTCTTCGTGTCCTGGTCACATAATCTGGTCGTTGTTTTAAACAAATTAAAGCAGACTGCTTTCCTGTAGTGCGTTCGAGTAAAACAGAGTTTTCAGCCAGCAGATATTCAATTTTCCTGGCCAGTTTTTGGATGCGGGCCATGTGTGATTAGTGACCTATTTTCACTGCAATGAGATCAGCTATGTTTGTAGGATCCTGAATCAGCAGGTCCTTATTCCTGGCTCTGCCTGCCAGAGCTCTGAGCCAGGCCCATTCTCCAACATACTGACATAGATCTGTAGCAAAGGGTGCTTGGTCATAAAAGAGCTGTGCTGAAACCTAACAGGCCAGGACCATCAGGATCTATGGTGCACAATCTGCTGGTGCTGCTGAACTTGAAATTTTATTTGACTAATTGAAAGGGCCTAGGAATAGAAGAAACCTGTGCAGTTTATAGGAATTGTAATTCTTCCTGGATAATAGTGCTATTAAAAATAGAAGGGGAAGAAGCAAGAGACGGAGAAAGATCCTAGGGCTTTAGCTTTAGATCTGAAGCAGTTTTTAGTCACAAACACCTGTGGCAGACTCTTTGGAAAAGTACAGCATATCTCACAGTTTGCTAGAATTGCATGAATTATCATGTCCAAATGCAATTTTTAGGTGTCAGCTCCAAAGTATTCTGCTGTTGTTTGCCATCAAAGCCCAGCAGAGCATCTGTGGAAGCTTGGTGGTGCTACTTGGACTGAGCCATACAGAAATGATTGAAGCCTCATAGGAAAATTTAGACTTGAGGAAACTCTGCAGAGGTCATCAAATCTAAGTCTCGGCTCAAAGCGGGGATGGGTGAGATTGGGTTACTTGGAGACCTCTCAGTTGAGTTTTGGTGATTGAGAATTAAGTACACTAGGTCCAGGATCTGCTCCTCTGGAATGAACCTCATTTGGATTAATATATTTAAAGAAGTTTTTGAAAGAAATTATTTTCTATATAGGGCTGCAGTGGAGACCAGAGGTCTGACTGCAGTTCTTTTCACTTAGCCCCACTGCTGCCAGTGCCAGCAGCACTGGGCACTCAGCTGTCAGGGAGGAGATGAGCTGGTGGCAAACAGGCAGTGGCCAAAACCTGTCCCCACTGATCAGCCAAGATCAAAGAAAGAGAAGGAAATAAAGACAGACAGATTTTCCTCCTAGCAGCCAGGAAAATGAAGATCAACCATGCTTCACATCCTGCCTTCATTTACGTGTTACCTTGCGGCTGTTGGCAGAAAGAGTTGCTTTGTCAGGATTAGAGTATGGATTCTCACCTTCATTTCCCAGTGGACCACCTCTGGGATGAAGTGATGTAAGAAGGGATGAATTTGGTCTCATGGTCACCAATGAAAAGTATTGTTATGCATCACCTGAAACGTCCTCACAGTGCTCATAAAGACTGCGCCCTCACCAGTGACATTGCAGGGTCTGTGAGGTGCAATGAGGGGCTTCCTGGTAATGGAGCCTCTATGCAGTCCTCTGAGGGAAAAATAATTGAATCCATTGGCAGAAGTCAAAACCATATCTGGAGAGTGTTGTGTACCTGACTGCCTCTTACTGGAATCCTTTGGGGAGTAAAAACCATTGCTTTTGTGAATTTTACTCAAAAATAATTTAAAAAAATTGCAATCATCTGATATGCTGCCTTCTTTCATTCTCCTCTGTAGTTCAGACTACAATACTTCTCTGGTAACCTTTCTTTTCCACCACCACCCCTATGTGATCCCAAGAGGCCATTAAAATGCCGAAGATACAAGCGTGACATGAAGAGGGCTGGTGTCTCTGCCAGCACAGCTTCATGGACGCCAGTACCCTGGGGAGTTGAGCTATGCTAGGAAAGCATCAAGGATTTAAAATGCGAGCAGTGTCCCCTTATGGCATAGATATCCTCTTTTTGCATTCACAATGACTGACAAGTTGAAATGCCTGCCCTCAGGCATGTGGCAGCAGAATGGGATACTAAGAAAAGGCAAGTTCCTTCTGAAATACAGGGAATGATTTCATTAAGTTAAAATCTCCGAGGACTCTAGGCAGATGCAGAAGTGAGAATGACAAAAAGCCATTACATGGGAGCCACACTGTGGACAGCAGATAGAGCTGGAGATGGGCAGGAGGTGAATACAGCATGGGTTAAAGCCTTGTGATCTCCTGTGCCAGGTCACCTTCCTGCTGCCACAGACCAGCATACATTTTACAAATAGCTTTGCTGTGACTGAAGTGCTGAGACTTTCCTTTTCAATAGGCAGCATCTCTGCATTTTAGCCATTTCTTTGTTGTCTGCTGCCTCCAACAGGATTACTGGGAAAATTTTCTCCAGTCAGTGACAAAAGACCTGCAATAGGAACAGCTGCCTTTGATACTCACAGAGGAGGGCAGAATAGTCCTGAGAGACAAGCAACAGATCTGCAGAGAAGCCAAGAGATGTCAGCTAGAAATCAGCATGACTCCAAATTAAAAACCCTCTCTCTTCATGATAGTTTAAGTATTAATGAAGCCATTGTTTAAAAGTTCATTATTAAATCTGATAACAGATTTAAAGATTGCATTTTGGAGAAGAAACTAAGAAAGCTCCTCCAGTGTTGTTCTTGGAGTTTATATCTGGGTGAAAGGGCAGAGAAAATAGGAGATTGCTATGGGGCACCTCTCAAGCCACCCCTTCATATGCTACCTAAGCATCTATATTCTTACACACCTGCTAGCACTGGATCTTTGAACCCAAGTGCAAAGTCTTGGTTCATTAGAATTAATGAAACTTGAGCTTAAGTCCAAAATTTCAAAAAGGTCAAAGAGATTGCTGTGTGCTAGAAAAAGATGAGAGGGCTGCTTGACTTGAAGGAGTGCAACTGCTAAACACAAACTCAAGTGTAGGTTAACAAACGTGTGTGTGCTTGCAGATCTGCATACACACATGAAAAGGAGAGGGGATAGAGGGAAAAAATGGAGGGGAGGGGGGAGACATGCAATATCCATCATATTTCCTGCAGAAGACAAGGCAAAGAGATAAAGGGGATTTCTCAGAAGTGCTAAATTAGCACCAGTACAGAATGGCCCTGGATGGATGGATGAGGCCAGCTGCAAGTCTTAGCCTGAACCACAGTGATCCCTACCTCCAAGCAGCTCAGCTCACTGGTCCACCAGAACCATCAGCCACCACAATGATTTTCTTACCAAAAAGGTGTTACATGAAGAAAAACAAAATGAGCAAGGGAAAGAACTTCTTCATTTCTGCTGTAACTTGGATTTTTCCATAGTGTAAGCATGCTTGAACCTCAGGAGACGTACAGATCTCAGTATTTAGGAGCTTGAGAGCTGTGTGTTTATACAAAGCTGTATTTAGATTAAAACTCTATGACCTCTTAACATACAAAAGTCTAAAAATAACATTCAGCGCATGTTTTTTATCACAGTTTAAGCTTTTGCAATAAACCCTATCCAACATCACACCCAGCTATTTGCTGTTATG
This sequence comes from Sialia sialis, assembly GCA_009812075.1. NCBI lineage: Eukaryota > Metazoa > Chordata > Aves > Passeriformes > Turdidae > Sialia > Sialia sialis. The sequence goes on along the minus strand of VRYO01001878.1, from coordinate 10,530,197 downwards.
TTGCATAGTAACAGTATTTGGCAAAAACAAAAACCACTTTTGGTCAAGTGAGATGGGGAATGAAGATCTGATAGTAGCCTCAAAAGTTCCATGAAGCCCTTGAAGGAAGATACACAGCTGAGGCTGTGGCATTTAACCTGATGAGGGAAATAGACGCAGGAGAGAGGCAAACGCAAACTAGAGACCAAGCCTAGTAGCATGACACCCTGACACAGTCAGGAAATGGGATGGCATAGGAACACATTTTCCTGAGAATCAGCAAACATTTTTTCAGTCCCAGGTGCATGAAGAAGACACAGCAAGGCTGCAGCATCCTCCCCTGCTCTGATTGATCTTGCTGGGAGCTGGGAACCAGCAGAGGAGCCCTTATTTGAGGCCACTCAGTGGGAAGGAAGAGAAACAGGTTGTGCCTACTTGAGCACATCTTCATGCAATTGGAAATTAACATGAAATTAAATTAGTGCAATGAATAATCAGTCCACAGACACAAAAGCAACAAATACCATATCTATGATGAGCCATGATGGTTGTCTTGTTTTTAGTGTGGCACAGCTCATGCCCGTGTCTGCAGAGAGACATCCAAATTTTCAAATTCAGCTTTTCCTGCATGAAAAAAGGATTAACTCAGATGTCACACATTCCAAAATACCTTCAGTGACATGAACTTCAGTGTCTGATATACTTTTCTGAAACTCAGCCAATACTTCTTTGCAGTTTCTAGGAGCAGAAAAGCACTGTTTCTCACATTTTTCTGTTCAGCTGAGAGGCAACAGCACATGCATTTGGCACTTTGTCAGTCAAGAAAGAAAAATGAGTTTATAAAGAAAATGCTGACACAAATGCTGACACAATGCTGGGAGGGCTGCTGGGCGTCTCTGTGACATGGGTGAAGAACACAAGCTATTATTGTGACTGAATTCACCCTAGGGAAGACTTGCTGCTTATGGCCACAAGTGAGGGACGCTGGTACTGGCCTTGTGCTGCTATCAGCTTTGGAAAGGCTGATGATGATATGTTTGATCTTCATTGATCCTAAGTTAGAAGCTAAACAGAAGGAGATAGCTAAAGGCTTGTGAGAATGAAGTCTTAACTACAGCTCATCACTGCCAAAGCAAAACTCCCTATTTTAAGGCAAAGGTGTTTTTATACCTTTGCCACACTGCTGAACCTCACAGATGTGCCACTTGCAGTCCTCAAGTGATCATTTAAAACCAGCAGGTGAAAGTCAAGGAGCATCCCTCCAGGATTTTCTTCAGTTCAGAATTTGCTCTATCTTTCCTTTGTCACCTCTTTATCACAGCTCCACTTTGTTCCTGGCCTCCAACTTGCTCCTTTCCATTTCCCTCCATTTCCTTGTCATATAGCACCTCTTTGTCTACCTACATCCTCCCAGAAAAAGCTAGGGAAATAACCTGGCCTTTGCCACTGTCCTATGATCCACTTCAGTTGTCTGCATCTCCCCAACCCTCTGAATGGCTTACTGTTGCACAGGCCACAGGAGAGAGACTGCCTTCTGCCCTCTGCTTTGAGAGAGGCTGCATGCCAAGCTGCTCATATTGTCATACACAGAATAGGCTTTTTACCACTAGTGGGGCTAGATTAATGGCTTGAGAAACATCATTTGGGACAGTCAGCTACTTTGGGTTTTTCTTTTCTTGCAGTTCATAGGAATTCCAGCCCACCCATCAAAGATCCAGTTTGTTCCACAGTTTCTCACACTAGTCAGAGATGGTCACTGATTGTGTGGGCAGAAGACGTGCTGGAAATTACACACTCTCTTTGCACCTGATTTTGTTTTCCCTGAGAAAGAAGCCACAAATTTGAATTGTTTCTGCACATATGCAGAGCAGGCAGGAGAGTAAAATTATATTAAATTACTCAAAACCACCCAGAGATGGGGTAGGGCTGTTGCCTGCTTAGGAGCCATTTCTACATCTATGTATAAAGATTTTAGTGTGATTTTGTCCCATGTGCCATCACCTTTGGAGGGGTGAGTGGGAGCCATGAGAGTAGAGGAAGGTGTTGGAGATGATGAGCTCCACTGGTGCAGAGGCCCCTGAGAGCAGCCCCAGGCAGCTGCTGCAGGTCCTGCTGGCTGACAGAACTCCTCATCCCCTCTATATATTAGTCTGTTATTTGTTAGGTATTTTTCTCTGTGAATTCAGCTTTTGTTCTCCCAAGGAATGGCACAGTGCTTTCTCTTCCCCCCTGTTTCTGGGAGCACATAACACCGAATTATCCAAAATTTGTATGAAACACTACCCTGTGTGTGATACTTCCTTAAAGCTGCTGGAAAAAGCAGCCCTGACTTGTTTCTGTCAAAGAGCTGGGATGAGGCACCTCTGTCTTCCACCAGTCACAGAGATGTGGCCATCCACCCTGCAGAGAGGGCAACTCTTTGCCCACACCATGCTCTACTGCAAAGCCGAGGAGGCAACTTGAGGCAGATCCCAAAACCAGGATCTGTTCATGCTCTTGGTTCCCTCAAGGCCTGTGGTCATGGCTGTGCCTGGCAGGAGGGTGAGGCCCTGCCTGCAGGCCTCAGGGATGCCATGGAGAGGCTGCTGCCGTGCCCACAGCCTTCCCCCACACTCCCCTCTCGCTGCCCTTCAGCCCCTTCAAATCTCCCATGTGAGCTGTGTGTCTCACCACACATCTGCCTGCTCCTACACATTTGTAGGGCAGTGCCACACTGTCCCCTTAGATCCACCCCACACCTCAGTGGGGCCCAGTCCCACTGTGGCTCCCCAACTTGCTGAACCGCACGTGGGGCCCCAGAATTGGAAATTAGCTGTCAGACTTCAAAAGCAGGTGATTTTCTACTAGTGAAAGCACCACTGCTCAGCAGTGCCCATGGGTCCTGTCTTCAGGAGGTCTGGAGGGTGTCAGTGGGTTCCCAGCCTGTCCTATGGGGCAGAAACCTCCCTGCTGACAGTCTGTGCTTCCTCCATCACTGGCATAAACAATTCCCCCTGGGAACACAGACTTGCTGCCCTTTCACTTGGTTTCCAATCACCAGTCTGCACTTGAAACACTCCGTAGGTTTTATTTCCTATGGAAACACCACCAATTCAAATTTGTAAGATGTTAAACATCAGCACAATTCTGTACCAGGCCCTTTTAATTAAGAGACATTTTCAGAGAGAGGGGTGAGGCAAATGAGAACAGTAATTAACTGAGAAACAACTTAAGTTGTTCTCTCAATTCCCTGTACATCAGGCTGAAATGGTATTATGGCTTCCTACAAAATTACATGTACCACATCAAAAGTAAACACTTAATCTAATATTCTAATTGTGGGTTTAGATAAACATCACAGTTATAAATCATTTTAATGAGAATATAAAAAAGAAGCAAATACCACATTAACTTTTCATTACCTTTTTAACATTCCCCCATGGATAAGGCAGCTCATTTATGGGTACAACAGCCCCCTCTACTATATGCTGTAGATTCACAGAGGAATTAAATAATGTAGCTCTGGGGGTAGTTAAGGTGTTTTAGAGTAAGAAATGGCTATGACTTGTTGATGCATTGCTCATAAAAATAAAGGTTATGCATTTTAACAGAGAAGTCTGGGATGGAAACATGGATAATTTGATCCAATAATTACAAAGAAGAGTTTTCTTAATTGCTGATCCTATACAAAAGGGGTTATTAATCAAAATAAAAGTGAACAGTGGAAAACTCTGAGGGAGGTCAACTTTCCTTGACAAGCTGTTAATCTAAAGATTCTCCAGTTACAGTCATGTCATCAAATACATCCCCCCAAAAAACATAGTTAAGGCAAACTGAGCATCCCAATGGCTGGCAATTTCTTTGCAATAGTAATTTAACTATTTTCAGAAGTGTAGCCACATGCTTCAGTAAAGAACAGAAACATCGGGGGAAAAATCACACTCTGTTGTGTCTCAGCAAAATTTCAATGTTGAGTTCAAATGTGATCAGGCATTGGGAGGTGTTTTCAGTGCTCTCTTTTACGGAAAAGTCCCTCTTTAGGTCATTTGACTGATAGCAATAGCTTAAAAACGTAAAACTTTGGTTATCTGAGCAAAAGTAGTATGAAATTCCTATTTCTTTGAAACAATGTAAGCAAATATACCATGAAGCCTTCCTACAGCAATACTGTTGTTGTTTCTGATCGCATACAATTTATTTTTGTCCTGCTCTAAAATTTATATTGTAATATTTGTACAGGCAATAAAATTTCATGCACATCTTTGCAGTAGCTGAATCAACTAACAGCAATAATGAAGAAAATAAATTCTGTCACTGTATCCTAATTTATTACACTTGACTGAAATGGTTTAGAGGCATCTCTAAGCCACACAGCCAGTAATTCTCTGCTTCCTGGACAAGACATGTTTTCCTAGATGTAAACAAAATTATTTATATAATGCATAGAGCACAGGAACCATCCATTCCCTGATACCTTCAAAACAATAGGATGGAGAGCAGCCAGCATTAATTGATCATCCAGCTGTCCAGTTACTCTGTGTGGGCAATTTATGCCAGATGCTATATAACCACACTTTGAAACATTTTCCACAAATAAATCTTCCTTATAGAGGGAGGTGGTTGTCTTTAGAACAGCTATTAATGAGCAGTGATTTACCAGCTGCAGCACTTGGGTAGGACATGAGCCAAGCTCCTGTCCATGCTGAGCAGCAGGGCTGGTGCTCATATCCAAACACACCTGATGGAAGGGCTGAGTTAACAGGGCACTGCATAATTCTTCTGAGACAGGATTCTGTGAGGTGTCAGAGGCAGTTTGGCCTGGCTCAGAGGAATCAGCTGCTAAAATTATAGCTACTTCCAAACCAGTGGTAAGAAAAGCACCTTTGATGGGCTCCCCTGATACCGCTGACTCAGCAGGGCTGGGCAGGCAGGTAGACTCACTGGTCTGTTCCCCAGAGCTGGTGGTCACCATCTGAGCAGCAACTGGCTCATGTGGCTGAACCAGGCACCCTGGGACAGAAAGAGCTCCAGCTCTGGGGCAGTGCTTGGCACAAAGCCCAGTTTGAACAAACCATCCAGGGCAGTGTGCCCCTGTGTACCAGCTTGCCACACTGGCAGAGCTGCACTGGGTGGTCCATAGGGATGCCTCGTGTGAATGTCACCCAGAGCATCTGGGCCAAATCAGCTCCTGTATCATCAAAGCATCACTCTTCTATCCTATATCAGCATGAGCTATATCATCCCACGGAAACATGGTGATTAATCAATTAATCAAATAGCAAGTTATTCCAACCAGTAAAAATGTTGACAAACTGTTTTTCTTTCTCTGATTAAGCTACAAGTTCTGAGAAACTTTCTGCTCTATCAGTTCTGTTCAACTTCACGCCCCACATGAATACTTGGGAAAGATTTTATTTCTAATCTCAACTTTCTATTCCACCAAAGCAAATATATTTATATCCAAGACCATCTGCCTGTTAAGTTTGCAGCCATCATCTGGTTGGGTTTTTTAATTTCACAAGAGTTCTTCCTTTGGAAAAATCAGCCTTGTAACATTCCTCAACCTACAAGGTGATGAGATGCTCTACACAGCTCAAATCAGGGAGACAGATCAACATGGTATGTTTCAATAGACTCCTACAGCATGTCCATTAAAAGTTTCTGTTTTATCTGCTAAGATATTACACAGAGTATTTTTTTTAATTGCATATGGAAGAACATTGAAAAATCTAATTTGTTACGACTGCAATGTAAATCTTCATGTGGCCTTAGCAGGAGTGCCTATGGGGAAGACAGAAACCCTGTAATGCACAAAAATAATTGCCTTTCTTCATCTTTTCCTTGCTGCTCCACAAAACCTGATAACAGGTAATCTATATAGTCTGAGCAGTTCACAGCTGAGCCTTTGCAATGACAAATTTGTCTTTCCCTGTTTGCTGCGAGTCCCAGTTTCCCCAGAAGAACCAGCCTGGGTGTCCAAGATTTCAGATGCAAACCATTTGGGATGTTCCACTGACACCTAAAAATCAGAGCCAGCTGGTGTGCCTGGGCCCTCCTGCTCTGGGAGGGATTTCTTTCATTTTCAATGTATCCTATAGTTTCTCTGTCCCTTCCTTCCACTTTCAAATCAGTCCATCTTTTCCTTTGTTCCTGTTTCTCTCTTACCCTTGTTTTCCCAAGTCTTTCTATGCCTACATTTTTCATTTTTTCCTCATCTAAACTTACATTCTGTTGACTTCTTCCTTTATACTCCTAATTTTCACTCTCTGCAATGCACTACTGATCCCCAGGAGAGGAGGTGGTGGTGGCAGGGCCATGTTGTTCCTCCAAGACCTCTCCTCCACCAACCCCTCTTCTACATAAGACATTTTAATTCTACAGAAAATTATTACAGAGATTATGGGTAAAATATGACAGTATCCCTTTCCCACTACAAGTTAATTTAGATTGATGATTAAACTTAGTAAAGGTTTTGCTAATGTACAGGAAAACCCCTACATTTCCTGGACTTCTCAAGTAAAAAAGATTGCTCTATACAAAATTATAGTCCCTCAGATACAAGGATACACAACCATTTAATATGGTTATTGATATGAAGTGCCACTTAAATCAATACCTGTGGTCTGAAGAGGTTTGCAGTGAACATGAGATCACACTTGTCCACACAGATGTGTCTGAGTACTTGAGCTCCTTCCTCCCCCTGGCATGATATCAAATACTCAGATTCTCTACATGGATTTTCTGTGCATGGCAAATCCACCTTGCTGGCAATTTTACCCTGCTGGCAGGCAATGTTCTGGAGGTAACCCACTTCCTGATTTCCTGCCATCTCTGTGGTAAACTGACAAGTCCTCCAGTGATGCTTAAAACCAGAGCTGAAATACAGCTGGTGACCAACCATTTTTTAATAGAAGGGTCCCATGTTTTCACTCGCTGTTGAAATACAAGTTGAGGCTCATGCAGGAAGGAAAGTGCCCATCTGAACCCTCTCAATGTGCAGGAACACTCAATAGATCAGAGCATGGTGCTGATAACCCCCATTTGGTCCATTCACTTAAGAGCTGGACTTGATCCTTGCAGGTCCCTTCCAACTCCAAATATGCTGTGAATCTGAACAAAAAGCACAACCAATTTCCCACCAAGCAAACCTGACCAGCAATCATCCTGGGATATCTGAGTCCTTAGCAAAAGGCAGGGAAAGGCTCAGCCCTCCAGTGGATGCAGGGAAGCTTCTGGTCCAAGCCCAGATTTCCAGCCTGCCATAGGAATGAATCTGCAGACTACATTCAAAGTGTGCTCTCGCTGGCTCCAGCTCTGGTCAAGCTGCTGATGCATGGGGGAAACCCTACACACCAATAAGAAAGGGGATGAGGGTCTTGCTTTGCTCCACACTTCATTGCTCGGACCTTTCTTTTGATGTTTGCTTGGCTGGTCCCAGAGAGCTCCAGAAAAACACAGAAAGGAGATGCCAAATTACATAGCCTAGATTTGATCCAAGATTCTCTCTAAAATTTGTTTTCTTCACATTCTTTTCTGCAAAAGGGGAATTTACATACTTTTACTGAGCCTTCTTATCTTTGCAGGACAGCCTAACTACCTAACTAGCAAAATATAGAGCCATAACGAAACAGGATAATAACTGTTTGACTGCTTATCTTAATGATAATTTATTCTCTAACGAAAGAGGCATATAGCTGCGAGATGGGAATTTATTTACAGTTTATGCCTGACCTTTTTAAAGTCTGGTAAAATCATGCTATGGAGCTGTTTGAAAATTTATTGTCCCCATTTAACAATGCTGACATTTTGTGATTATTGGCTGTGGAAAACCTACTGGCACTGTCAGACAGAGAAAGTTCAGAAATTGCTTCCAGGGAGCAGCAAAGCTCTGATTTTCAGAGTGCTGAACACTAACAGGTCCTTTTTATTGCATATTTTTAATATACACAAATAAGGAAAAACAAGATGTGAAGCAAAGCTGAAAAAGGAAAAGAAAAATACTCTTGATTACATGCAAATTAGAACAGGGCTTCACTCCCAGCTGTCTGAAGTCCATGGTAAAAAGCATTGTGACTTCAAAGCAAGAACGATCAGGGCCAGGGACACTCCAAGACCAATCCTGTGCCAGCTGGGGCTGATGGCAGGTGGGAAATGGCTCAGGACAGTCCAGCTGGCAGTGAAGCAGCCCCACAGGAGCCTGGGCAGTCAGTGCTTGTGAAACTTCCCAAGTGCCACACAGGCACATGAACAGGGAGGGCTGACCAGTTAATCAGTTTACCACTGGGGGACATGGATTTTCCAACACACTCAAAATCTTTAATGAAACCTTAATGAAGGATAAAAAATTCTTTCAGAATTGCAGCTACAAAGAGAACCAAGAAATAAATGTAGAGCCTTTCAAATATTTACAGTCTTTCAAATATTACATTTTCAGACCCAGTTTGCCATCACATTTGTAAATTCTGTAAGAGGAAATGGCCTCCCTGTGGCACCAGCAGAGGTTTAGGTGGGATATTAGGAAAAAAATCCTCACTGAAAGGGTGGCCCAGTATTGAAACAGGCTGCCCAGGGACTCTCCATCCCAGGATATATTCCAAAGGCCAATGTGGGTGTGTCAGTTAGAGACATTGTTTAGTAGTGAACATGGCAGTGATGGGTTAACAGCTGGACTTGGGATCTTAGCGGTCGTTTCCATCCTAAATATTTCTGTGATTCTTCTAAACAAAGCCTCAGGGTACAGCAGATACCATAGAAATGTGTGACAATAAATATATAAAACTCTACTAGAGGAAATTGTGAAAATTATGTTTATGGGTTTTTTTGTTATGATAGTTCTCAGCCACTCTTATTTAGAACCAGCCAAGCACTACATTGATTTCACTGAAGTATAATGGTCTTTACAACTGTTCCTCTAAATGTAGTGACTTACCTAACAGAAAGTTCAATGGAAATAATTCAACTACTTTTTCATAAAATACAGAATTTGCACTTTTGAAAAAAAACACTTTCACTTGAAGAACACTGCAACTCAGTAAGTGCAATAATATACCTAAATGAGTTTTTCTTCATTCATGGTAGTATTAGATCTATTCTCTCTGCTCCTAAGGCACCAAAGTTATTAATCAAAATCTCACAATAAAACATGTAGGAGAAGTTTTGACTCAGCTACTCTATAAGTCTGAGTTGCAATATGGATCTTTGTGCACTGCTGCTGTCATTTATACCACAATAGAAATCTGTGATTATATTCTACTATTCTGCTTTGTCTGCTGCACTACAGAATCCTCATGGCTTTGCCAGCACTTGAATTAATATTAACAATAGCTTTTGACTTGATGAAGAAGCTGTTAATTATAGGCCATCTTCAGGCTCTTTCAGCAGATATAACAGTTGTGTTCTCTGGTGATATTTTTCATAGTACCAGTTCCTCATTCTTTCTGCAAAATGCATATCTTAAAATGAATTGCTCCATTATGAAGGATTAGCGAAGCAAGGTAAAATAATGAAACCTTTATGCCAATCCCAGTAACTGTAGCAGGCTTAAACCCAGCAGGAGGAGCACAGATAACTTTTGTGTAACTGAATATTGAGAGTAAGATGTTTGTAAGAGTGACTGTTGTAAGAACTTGCCCCATTTTCTGGTGGAAGTGATACCAGTTTGGATCAGCCTAGGCTTTTCTTTATCTAACTATTGTCAGCCCCACATGCAAGTGATGTGGCCTCTGTGCCTGGCTGGCAAAAAGACAATTTTCAAACAAAATGTGACAGAGTCCCCAAAGCTAAAGGATGAAAGGAATAACCTTCTGGCTGAAGATAGGCACAAACAGTGTTGGAAATGATACATCAGCTTCTTTCTGCAAAGATCCAGCAATGTCTGCGGTATTTCTGGTGCATTCATGTTAGCCTAGGAGCCACTTCAGGTGCAATTAATGAAGTTTGAGGGTGTAGTGAAGCTGCTGGTGGCCATAAGGGGCTCTGTTGGAGTGTGGAAAGCTCACCCCACAAGTTCTGCTTCAGGTGTCTATCATGCCTGAGCCAGCATCCTCCAGGACTTTATCTGGTGTTTGTTACTAAACAAGAGCATTTAAACAAAGCAGAGCAGCTCTAATAAGGCACCTTGAGGGAAATTTACCTCAGAGTAATCTACAGTTTCATTTTAGACTAGTGAAAGTTAAAGAAAGAACAAAACCAGACTCAAGCTCCACAAGATGAAGTTGATTCTCTCACTAGTGCCTGCAATTCCTTTTTTGAAAATTAATAGAAATGTGAAATGCTGTGGAGACATTAACATTATTAAGATGCATGCAAATGTTTGAACCCACAGAAAATAATTAAAAGTTATATTTCATTTTCACTCCTGCTCACTCTCTAGAACTTTCAATTATTACTCTAGATTTTTTGCATGTTCCAACAGAAACAATAAAACAGAAAAATATCACATCTCTTCCAGTATTCACAGCATCTTTGTCCAAATAAACATAGGATATATTTTAATTTACAATCAATCATTTTTTAGCATAAGAGGAAACAGAAAGTATACTTCTATTTAAAAAAAGAGTCATATAATTAATGTGGTAAGTGACCTCATGGCAATGATGTGCCAGCCATTGGCAACACTGGGAAATACCTGGCTTTTCTTTCGTTAGCAGCAACACCTGGCTGGTGGCCATTCTCCTTGCTCACTTGGGCATGGGTAGGAAAGGGCTATTTCTCATATTTTCTCTTTCACCTGTCAACATGAATCAGTTATTTTAAAATAATTTTTATCTCCATATGTGTGGTTCTTTGACAAGGAACTACAGTCCAATTTTTCCTTCTTTAAAGGCTGACATTAAATCACCTGCAAGGTCCTGACTTGGTTTATAATGTAGTACCTCTTGTCAGTGACATCTAAATAAGAGGCTGAGCCCAGCATTCATTATTCACTTACATGTGCACTTTGATAAATTCCTATCAAGCAGCTCTCTGGCTTTTAAAACAATAGTATTCTGCAGTGACTGTGCAGAAAAAGCAGAGAAAAACCTAGCAAGAAAAGTGCAGCAGTAGCTCTACTAATCAATATTTCAATTTACATTAAAGAAAAAATTGTTATCTTTGATTCTGGCATGGAATGTGATTCTTTCAGTTTTGCCATTACCCAGACGGAATTTAATTTTGGACAAGGCATCCCATTTCCACTCCTAACCTCATAAAGGGAAACATTTTCAGAAAAGTGCCTGTGAGTGCTGAGGGACACCAAGCTGAGCTGAAGGCAGCAATGTGGCTGGGTGAGGAGGGTGATCCTTCCCTTGTGCCCATCCTGGTGAGACACACCTGGAGTGCCACATCCAGTCCTGGGCTCCCCAGTGTGAGGGAGGAAGGGACAGGCTGGAGCAGGTCCAGGGAGGGGCCATGAAAATGATGATGGGCTTGAATCACCTGACATTGGGAGTGGGGAGGTAAGAGCTGGGGCTGTTCCACCTGGAGAAGAGAAAGATCTGTGAGGGATCTCACCTATGTCTATAAATACTCAAATGGGGGAGGAAATAAGTAAGAAAAAGACAACAAGGTCAGGCTCTTCTCAGGGACATACAGTGAAGCATAGGTGAAACAAAGAAGAAAAAGTTTGATGGTTTTTGTTGGATTTTTGTTTGGTTTGTTTGTTTGTTGGTTTTAATGAGAGTGGTTAAGCACTGGAACATGTTGCCCAGAGAGGTCCAGAGAGTTATTCCTGATGTTCTACTCCCAAAGAATTTTATACCTCTAGTAAAGGTAGCTTTTTGCTGATGTTTCATGGTTAGCTTGTACTCTGGATGGATCAGGGGATGTTCCATCTCACAGCTCTTCCCCAGCCCCATTTATGAATTTATTAACCACAACCCCTACACCTGTACTTTTTTAAGCCCTAAAAGCAATTATCTGAGGCTCCACGGCAGCTTCACACCATCTCACTGTTTTTTCTTCAGCTGCCTCTCTTCTGATTGTAACTCTTTCCCAAATTCAAGATGCTTTCTTGCTCTGGAAAGACAATCTTTATTGTCAAGGCAGTGCTGTTCAGTTGATAAAGCACACCAGATTGTAAGAGCTGAGCCAGATAACCTCTGCAGGGACAGAAAGGAGAACAGTATTTCTCTCTCTAACTTGTACAGTTCTTAACTACTCTGAAGCTAAAGCAAGTGCTTTAGAAAGTGTGAGATAATATGAAAATATTATTCTCAGAAGTTAACTGACATAGCAATCACAGAGCATGCTATATCCTTTTGTTATGCATTAATATGCATTTTGTGCTTTCATGGCCTCTGTGGGCACATTGAGATGTAATTTGTTTAAAAACACACCAGAGTTAAAGCAAAATAGATATATTAATGTGGGTCAATGTAATTTGAAACTTAGAAAATTATAAAAATGGTTGGTTTTTTTCATACCTAGAGAAATTAACTGGGTTATTCACAAGGTAACTCAGAGCAGATTTATGCTCTCAGTTGTTCACTAGATTAAACATTGTGAAGGAACTGGGTCTGAAAGTTCAAGGTGAGCATTCACATCCAGGAAATGACAATTCAGGCAGCACAGCTGCAAAAACTGAAAATAAGGGCCTATCTTGCCCAGAATGATGCAATGTAATTTCTTTGCCATTATGGAAGCAAACCTGTTCCTGAAGCCGGAGATGCAGGCCCTACCAGAGATGGCAACTGCTCAAGAGTCACTTTTCCTATTGTTAGAGCCATGGGCATGCTCCTGAGTGAAAGGAGCTGACAGCCTGTAAATCCTAGATTAATTGCATTCTGTTGCAGTGCTCTAACCAGAGGCACCAAACTGAATTTCAGTCATGAGAAAAAAATTTAAATCTTGAGCATTTTCTTCTCATTGACTTTTAACATTACATGAAACTTATGGAGATCTTAGAAGAGAGATTTTGCTTTGTCAGCTAGATACAGGGGTTTTTTAAATGGACAATTTATCCCTACTCCAATATTTGCTCATTGGATCTCCTCTCATATTGGACCTCCACATATAGGAGTTCATTTGAAGTCTGATTAAAAAGCTCCTCATTGTTTGCTTGTACATCTAAAATTACCCATTCACGTCTTGATAGCTGAGAGCACTCAAGCATGTCAGTTTTATGACATTCTCTACAGCTTTATATGCTTTGGTTCTTCCAGAAACAGCACACACATGCTAATTAGCACAAAACTGCTCCATAATAAGTACTGAGCAGTCAAGTAGTGTATACTTTTAAAAATATATTTTTCCTTTTTGAGATTTCTCAAGCCTCAGTTTTTCTTTCCAGTTAAGGAGTGTTGGGGAGCAGTGGGGCCACCCCTTTCCTCCCTCATCTTCTGACAAAGGGAAGATATTTAGAGCATCACTCTAAGAATGAGAAAAATACGGTTCTGTCAAATTGACTTTATTTTTGTTTTAAGTAAGATAAAATTTCAGTTGGTATTTTTTACTATGAGAGCACTGTAAGAGTCATCCTTGACAAGCTGTTCATACAAAAAGAATTGTCACTATCTTAGTAAATCCATTATAATTTTGATGCCTTAAATCCAGGCTATTCCTGTAAGGCAGAATTTGTAGTTGAAACTAGGTTCTGGCAAAACCAGCAAGTTCTGATGGCAGCTTCAACAACTGGAGCACTGGCACATCCAGGCAGTATCAACTTAAGACTGTATTTGTAACTTCAGTGTTGAAATGTATACAAAAGTTTTCCTTTCCTTTTTTCCCTCAGGTACACATCTAATTCTAAAGCTTGTACCCAAGCAGCAGTTTCCTTCAGCAGTTTTTTCAGCTATAATGTTTGGGCAGATTTCCACTGAGTTTTATAACATTTAGACCCCAAACAAGCACACAGAGCCCTGTTTCCATACATATCAGAATAAACAAATTTTAAACTGTATCATCTTCAAAAATCTTACAAATTTTGTTCCAGTTTCATTCTGAAGTTGTTTCTCCGAGACAGAAGTTGAAGTTGCTCCCTGCATTGTACTTGGCAGGAGAAGCCACTCAGTAAATGTTGATTTAGGTGAAATTCAGAAAAACAAGGTAGATCAGAGACACATCCTATCAGATGAGAAAACCGCTGATCTGCCACAGAAGCCAAGACACCATGTACTTTTGCTGAGAACACTGTAAAGGAATACCAGCAACAGTTCTGGCTTCAAAAAGACTGAGTCAGCGTAAGAGTGACAAATTTAGATCCTGCTGAGCAAAGGAATCCCTCTGCAGGGGAGCAGCCGTGAAAAAACAGTGCTGAGCTGAACAGGAAGTTCCAAAGAAAAACAGGAGGCTGATGGCATATTGTATGCTCTGAGCATCATGGATGAAGCCACTGAGGAGCACAGGCTTGTTGAGCTTGATAGTGCAAAATAGCAAGGAAAGCTGGATGAGTTAGAGAATCAGAATCTGCTCCAACTCACCAAACTAGTCCTTTTTGGCATGAGACCTTCTCTCTCAAGGTCTCCTTGACTGAGAAGGAATAACCTCCTTCAAGATATTGGGAAGCTAACAATGAAACTGTAATGGAAAGGGGCAAAATGTGCTCAGGACCCTGGCTGGAAGCAGGCAATGAGAAGTCAGTCTCTGCAGTTTTCCCTGACACCTGAGCTCAATGCTTGCTGCTCTGAATTTTTTCCGCGTTAACAAGACCCTAACCAAAACTCCTTTACAACACTAATACAGTGCGATCATGACATTGTACTGTCTTTGGACAAAACATACTCGTCAGTGAGACAATAAGGGCATCCAAGATTTTTATTTGGTCTGGTGCTGGTGTGAGCTGTGGACACTGAAGAGAAAAGCACTGCTCTGAGGGCATGAGGACTAGGAAAAAGCTGAAATTAAAAGCAAACAAATAAAACCCTCTGCAAGACTGAAAATATAAAAATGGCAACAAGTGAGATAAAACAAGCTTCAGCCAGACATCCAGATTCTGCTACCTTTCATAGCAGTGGCTGAGAAGAGCATCTGCAAGGATGTGTTTCGGTCAGTGTTTGTACTCACATTGGGCTTGACAACTTTCTTTCTGCCTCTACTGCTGCCTGGAGTAGAAAGCAAGCCTCCATCTCCAGTCATTTCTACTACTCCAGTCATTTCTGTCATTCTGTTATGGACAGATCATTCAAAACACTATTCACTTACTTTTCAACTTTCAGCACCAAGTACAGAGATTTATAGGAATATCAGATTTTTGGGGCTTTTAATTTTTTTGTTTTTATCCACACATCTGCATTTGCATTTGTATATTTCAAATAAAATAATTTGATGTTTTGACTTTCGTAGAATCCTATCCCTAAGAGCACCTGATACAGCAGCATTTATTTCAATACTTGCAGCATGTGCAAAAAGAAGCTGCTGTTGGGCTTGCACAGACATCTCCAGAGACAACTCCTGGGCAGTTATCTCCCCCAGCTTTTCTTACGATTATGGTACAAGTTGTAGTTCATTAGAATCGCATACAGTTGGTTCTAGATTATTAGACTTCCTCCTCCTTTTGGTCAGCTTTTCCAGAAGAGACACCCCAGTTCTGCAGCATCAGAGAATATTACCTTTGGAGCTGGGGTCTTGTGGCATATTTTGTTTAGTTTATGGTCAAACTGTAAATCAGTATCTGCCCATTTAGAAAAAATTAATTAGATTAGAAATATAAACTAAAAATGTACCCATCCTCTCTTGTTCAAACTCCAGACCTGCAAAGTAAGTCAGTGTGCTGTTGCCCAAACACCTAAATTTTACCACTTAAGAAATGAATGCCCTCATTCAGAGGAAGGCAATCACTGCATCCATCTGCTCACCAGCATCCCAAACCTAGTTTTGTGCGGTCTCTCATGTTAAGAACCACCATTCTATTACAGCTGACTGCTGAAAGCCTGCAAGAAGGGAACTCATTAGCAAGGTAGAAAAAAAATATGGAACCATGCTACAAAATCTGCTTTTTCAGCCATGTAAGTCAGCTGGTGGGGCCCAGGGATTTACTGCATTCCTTGCAGCAGTACCCAGCCATCCAGACTGGACCACCAGCAAACATCTGGCTACAGGAGCATTGCCTGGTGGCCACCCACCTGCACACACTTTGACAAAATTTACACTGTAGAAGTGAACCTCAGAAATAGCTTGCAAAGGATTGGAATAGAACTTTGAAGCAAGCCAGTCTTAACAGAAATCTTCAGTAGCTTGTCAAGAAAAATAAAATTCACTAGATCCATTTCAAATCCATTTTTTGAAGCACCTGCAGTTTCTTATCTGTGAAGAAATCTTGCTGGGTTTCCCCTCCCAGTTTGTTTGGTGTTTGTTAATGAGGTTACAACGCCATCTCCTGGAAGAAAACAACTCGTTGCAACTGCTCCTGTGATTTTCATTTCACTGTGCCCCCAGAACCAGCTTATACAGTAGACTCTGCCATGAAAGTGCAGCCACCTGAAGCAACAGGATGGGCAAAACAAAAAATGCTGACCTTTTTTTTCTTGGTAGATATACCACAATAATGAGCATTGGGAAAGAATGGAGAGGTTAATTTTAGCTTTTAAGAGGCAACACAAGATTATTATTATTAGACTCAGCACTGGGAGAGCACAAGCCTGTAAAACAGATCTGGCCATTCACTGATTCAAATAAAAAAATAAAGGGTTTCTGGTGCAAGAGGTGCATATACCTTTTTGGTCAGAGGGTGTAAAACCCGAGGTCTAAAAGGCTAATAACACCCCACAATATCTCCAACAATGTTTTTTAGATTTGTGTTTCATGCTTTACAAAAACACTGAGAAACTATTAGCAATAAAACTACTTTCACATAAAAAGGGACATTGTCAGAGTTAATTTTAGCTTTTTCTAAAAATAAAATATTACTACATGGTTTAACACCATATGGAAAAATATCTAAGAATTGCCCTTTTAATCAGATGACTGATGTAACTTCTACAAATGCAATTCTGACCATCCAGGGGGAACAGCAACTTCAAAAAATTGAAACACTGAAAGATGGAAAACCCAGAAAGACTCTCCCATTCTCAGATATATGTGCAGATAGTTAGTGGAGATTTTAAAGTGTTAGAGTGACACAGTCCTTTCCTTTTCCCCAATATTCCTGGCTAGCTAATTAGGGATAGGAAGGCCCTGTGTCATGAATAGGCAAAAAGAGGGGCTCCTTCCTTCTTGGCTTAGTTCCAAGGTTTATTCTTGAAAGCGGGATGCACAAGGGAAGAGAGCGGGCGAGCACATGGTACACAGGTTATATAGCCCTACAGGGGAAAGGGGGGGGTCAAGGGGTCAGGTAATAGGATCTTCTTCCTGTTGGTCAGATCCTCAGGTCAATGAAAGCAAACATAGGTTGGTCAGTGAAATGCAACATTGGAGAGCCACTTGAATAAACAGAACAAATTAATGAAGAATTACTAGCAAGCAAGTATTTTAATCTTACAGCTATGTGTGATATTAATACTCCTAGGCACTTTGCTATACTCATGGTGCATTCTGAAAACTTTGTTATGGGGCATAAAGCATATACTTTTTCATCCAGGGGTTACTACTGGCATTATCAGGAAGAAATAATAGCTGTTTCCAAGAGTAGTAACATTATTTGTGTACTACCCCATTGATGGGACAGTGAGTACACCCTGTGCAGATCCAACTCTACAACTGGTAGAAGAAACAAATAATACTTCAGTTACTTAAAACACTTTTCTTTCATTAAAAGACTTTCAGGTTTGATATTTAATGCTCTTTATGAAAAATGCAAAAAGGAAAAATTGTAGTGATTTTTATGATCTAAGAAATGTCATGTAATAGTCTTGGGCATGATGGCTCCCTGCAGAAAAATCCCAGGGCACTAAAATTGTATTAAAAAAACCCCAGTCAAAAGGGTAACTTGGGGGTACAGCAATACGCCATACACATCATCTTGCTTTTTGAGCACAAAAATAACTAACAGCACTGTGCTGTATTCACCAGCATAGGAGAGTGTATTTATTGGTACAGGCAGGCAGAAACAGCTGGATCTTCCTTTGGCAAAGACCACTGATGAGCTGTGCAGACAGACTTCACAATGAACAGCCTCCTCTTCAGCCACATGATCAAGCAACTGTAAGAACAGATTTAGCAAAGAAGCTTCTGTCGTTCTCAGATACAGTAGTTTTAATAAACCTACTTCCCCTACTTTTGCAAAGAAATAGCTGGTCTTCAAAATGGAGTGTATTACATGTGACATCTTTGTAGTCAAACATACTATTCTGCATGCATACCTCAGACATTTCTTAGGGCTTCTTTGTTTCTCTAACATCTGCTTGTGTCAGAAATGAATGTGTTTTTATTGCTATAGGCTGAAATCTAAACAAAACAAGATTTAAACAAGGCAAGCAAGAGTGGGTTTTGTAGTGACATAAAGCAAACAAACACTGCCAGTAAGAGACATAATCTGTTTACAATCCTAAAGTGCATGTGTTGGAACATTTCTCTTGTAAACAAACAGTACAGAACCTCAGAAACAATATTGAAATATTTAGGGGTAACTCTGCAAATCTTAAGTCTTGTATTATATTTTTCACCTTTTCAAAGCACTATCCATAGAAATTTCTCCTTGATGTGTTCCAAGTATTAGCTGTACTCTACGTTGGCAGGTCACTTTCTGAAAAGAGAGAAGTGGTCTCCTTGGAAGCTAACTGAAACAGGTTGCTAGGTCAGTCTGCAAATAAGTGTATTTTTATTCCAAAAAAGCAGAAGAAGCATTCTTTATTTCAATTCTTATTTATTCACTAGACCATGTTAAAACTCAAAGGAGATTAACATAGCCTAAATGCTTTCCCATTTTCTCTTCAGCACTTCTGGAGGCAGGAGGTAGGAAGAAAATCTGACTTGATTCCTGCAGAATCTTTCAGGTGATCCTGGAAGCTGTGCATTATGGCTGTTTGCTTTACTTCATCAGCTGTCATAGGAGCACTTTAGGATTCCTCCTTGGAAATATCTATTTTAATAATTTATTGTAATGTAAATTTTACTGGAATCATTAAAAATATTAAATCCTAGTTTCAGCTACTAATTGCTGCCAGAGGAATTTTTTAAAATTATATTGAAGTGAATTCACCAAAAGAAGATTCATGAAGCTAATTTTTAGGACAAACCTTCTCCTGAAATGTAATTGTGCACTTACTAAAATTACAGTTAAAAATACAAGTAAAAAGTAGAGTATTGTATCCTTGCAGCAAACAGGACAGACCTGCAACTGAGCATTACTCTGCTACCTCAAGCAAAACCTCCTCTTAATGACCCGTTGAAATATGAACTGAATGATGACATGACAGACTTTTTCTGCACCACATGGTCCCATTTCTCAACAGCACATTCTGCTCAGCATTCACACTGCACACAGGCTTGGAAGCACACTGTGAAATGAGCTCCCAAGTTCTCTTCTTTCTGTAGTACAGAATGTACCTTTCCCGTATAATTTTTACAATTTCAGAAAATTCTTTATGTTTACATGGCCCTTGATGAATCCAACTGTTTCAACTTGAATACAAGTTCAAACCATTAAAACCATTTTCTCCACATTTAAATAACCTCTCCATTCTTCTTGTACAACCATAGAATGTCTGGATGCACAAGGCTCAAAGCCACTCAAACGAATTCATATTTGGAAATCAAATACCAACACCACTACAAAATTACACAGTTGAGTTTTTTTCTCTTATTTTAAAAAGTTTGGAGTAAAGTACAAAAAAAATTTGTCATCTCCCTAGAACATTACCTACAACTAGGGTAAGGTCACTGTCAAAACACTGTATAATCTTCCATGTAAAACAACTTTTTGATCTTTATACTGGTTACCTGGAGATACACATATTCTGCCATTTTATTAGAGTTGAACTCAGCCCACTTTATATGCCCAACCTGCACCAAAAGCAAAAGCAGCACAGAGTTTAGTACTTCATTTTGGCTGCCCCCTTCTAAGGTATTAAAATAAACCATCATTGTCCATCTGCATCTTCTGCTCCTCACTTCAATTTTGATGATGAGATGGTTTTTGCAAACGAGTCACACTTCAAACCAGAGTCAAGGATTTTCAACCCACAGTGTAAGGAGAAACAAGAACTCTGTAGAACGCAGTAGCTTTAGTATAGTATATTCCTCTTTAAAAAAGACTCATTTGATCATCTCCACATTTGAAAAAAAATACGGTAATGTTGTTTGACTTTGAAAAGGAGTTGATGATGGTAAATCCAAATTCTTTTTTTCCCTTTTGTCAAATGTGGCTGACACTTCAAAGTTGCCAGCTGTGTAGAAAGAAGAATCGAAGTAGCTCCTACCATACATTCCAGCAGTAGGCAGAAGTTGGCAGTTACAGTTCAAAACACCTTCTTACCAGCAAGCTGGGCTAGAGCTTTAGATCATTTGATACAGTGTGAACATTCTGAAACTGAGGGGAAGAGAAAAATTTCTATGAAGCCACAGTCCATGGAATTCTGTGGAACACATAATTTTGTGTTGTCCTGAGGTATTTTCACTGCAGAGGAATGCTTGAGCTATGAGCTCCCTCTAAAACAGCGTTCGGCATCTCTGCATAAAATCCCTCTGTAAAACGGATACTGCATGCAATAAATGAAAACATTCTCTTGCACAATGGAAATATCGTCGATACAGGAGGCAAGCCTGAGCCTTCTAGCAAATAACCTTAGTAAGGACTGAAGGAAAAGTCTTCTGGAAGACTTGAGATTAAAACATCAAGAAGCCCCAGGAAGGGTGGCATCCAAAGTAATGGCAATCAGATGATTAGGAGTATTTGTTCAGTTAGAGAAGAAAGGCTGGATGTTGAATGGAAACTACAGTCACGTAGAACTAGGGCTTTTTAATCTATTAATAAAAGAGCGGTGCAAAAGAGTGAATTGCTAATTTCTTCTATAGGAATATCTTAACTGCACTGAACCAAGTGACACAGTTTATTTCCTAAAGCCTTCAGCAGCTTTATTTAAATGACTCATAATTCTCAAGTGGGAGAAATCCACCTAAGAAGGGAAATAATTTCTACACAATAAAATAATAACAAAAATGTAAAAAAAACCCAATAGAAACTCCTTCAGAATAAAAGTATTTTCAAAATTATCAAAATACTCTACAGAAATTACCCCTTTACATTCTGCGATCACAAGCCACCACTTTTTTCTTTCTCTTCTCTATTTCCCATTCTTCAAAAATATCAAAGGCAGAACACAGAGAAATTTATTTTAAATTAAAATAATGTCACCTTGGTTTTGTCTCTTTCTCAGCATGTTTTAGTTAACATACTCCAGCCACTGTCCATATTCTTCTCAGAAATATGCTTTTATTTCTTCTGTGGTTCAGTGCCATGTTCTAAACCACAACACACAGGTGAACATCAGCAAAAACCCTGTGTTTGTTTTGGGGGATGGCTGTCCTTTGTAAAGGAAGTTTTCTCCTCATTAAGATTATATGGAAATACTAAAACCTCATGGGGTGGAAACAAATCTAAAGAAGTCAAACTCCTTATCAAGACAAAATTGCCTGGTTCCCAGAAAAGCCTCATTTGCAGAAAGCTTCCCTGTTTCACCAGCACTGCTCATGGAAGATTAACTTATTTCATTATTCTTAAGAACTCTCTCCTGGAACTCAAATACAAGGAAAAAAATCTATAAATAGATACTGATGAAGAAGGTGAATTTTATGAGAGTTATAACTATACACAAGAGCTCTTTCAGGGCAGGGTGTAACCCTTGCTATCAGAATTTCTAACTGCTCAGGTTCAATAGTGCAGCACTCAAATCTTCCCATCTCATAGCAAGGAGGAATCAAAGAGAGGGAAACAAAGTAATAAACTGACTAGTATTTTTCATTTTATCAGACTTAATTTTAAGAACAGCAACAACAAAACAGACATTTTATCTGCAGTTTAGAGCAACAGGGAAATAAAATCCAGAGGCTGCAGGTTTAACTGTTTGGTATTTGGCAGAAAAAAGCATTATTTCAGTCAGAATGATCTGGACTCACAAATTAAAAACAATCCATACACACACATCCAAGGCCACATTACTTTGCTTTTAAAAGAGTAGGCAACAGAGGAGAAGTACCAGTAAATACGAGAACAGCTGCTAAATCCCTACTACTAAGTTCACCAATGCAGGGTGAACTTGTTCCAAGCCTCATTATTGAGAACACCTGTTAAGGCAAATACAATAGGAGCAGATATGGATTTTTAATTCTTATCTTCAGGTGGATGAAATTTTAAAATGAGCCTTCATTTGAAGGAAGCAATGCTGTTTACATGCCTATGTGCTGCTTTGTACACCTCATAAAAATACAACTGGAAGTAGTACAGCGCTCTTTATTTTGTCAACTGCTGTATTAGATGCCATACTTTGAAGGAAAATCATATAAAAAATAAATTTACATGATTGAAGTGCAGCGTTCTTGAAGTACTCGTAGGTTTAAATTTATCATTTCAGAAAAAAACTCTCTTGTAAGGATGGCAAGTTCTTTCACTGAAAACCAGAGCATGAAGTATTTTTGAGATACAAAAATATTTTAACCCAAGAATCTACAATGCGAGGACTGGCCAACCATTTTTATATTATGCACAAGCTTATTAATTGGTCTCAATTGTCTGGGTGCAAAGTGATGAAAAATACTAGAGAGAGTTCTAATTTTACCAAACACCCTAAGAGCAGCCTTTCAGAATGCTGGTTTTGTTGTTGTCAGAGAACTCTCCTATTTCAGTTTCAAATATTTAGCATTTAAAAACCAGCTACAGATATTCCTGACATCTTCTGTAAGAGAATTACATTAATGTAATTGATCTAAAGTCATAAACACACCAGATTTATAACTACAGTAATTTCACAATTATAAGCTGCACCTGATTATAAGTCGCACTTTTTTTTTTTTTTTTTTTTTTTTTTTTAAAGCGGGGATCCATGTGTAACAAAGTAAATTAGTAATAGAATCGCTGCCAGCTGGGTTTGGTGTCAGGTGCTCAAGTTGCAAACAGTTTTCATAGACTAGTGAAGCCTTTAAAGGCAGCCCCAGGCGCCCTCCCTGGCCAGCTCTCACTTCCGGGTTGGCATTTCACTGGGATTTGTCCATAGATAAGCCGCACCTGAATATAAGCCGCACTACTGGGTAGGCTGGATTCTTCAATGAAAAGGGTGAGGCTTATAATCGTGAAATTACTGTACTTGGATATACAGAGGGAAAACGAAATAAAACTTTCAATCTAGTGATCCAGTGAAAGTGAGTGGAATTTCAACATCTAACATGGTTAGATTTTTAAACACCAATAAGTTATCTCAATAATTATGGTGCAGTTACAATCTTTATGAGCTTGTCTTCCCACATCACCAAAATAACTGACTGCTACGTGGATACAACCGCAATCAGAATATCTGAAATTTAGAGGGAAGACTTGGTTTTTATGTTCACACCTGCTTTGTCAGTGGTCAAAGTGAAGACTACTCTTCTGCAAGAAAGCATTCACTATGTAACAGAGCTCAACTTTCCCTTCTGTCCTAAGCTTGCTCCACTGTAATGCACTGTAAAACAAAGCGAAGATTATCTGCCTCCACCACATCAGGTGTTTGTTATGGTAGCGCTTAAGCACACACAGATCTCTCAACAACAAATATTCTGTTGACTTACCATTGTCACCTACTCCCTTTTCCTATTTTAGCCTCACAGTTAATGTTTATCATACCATTTTCACATCTAACTTTAGATCTATAAAACATTTTAATAGACTCTGAAAACATAACGCAAAAAGTTCAGATTAGTCTGACAACTAATTAGCACAACAGATTCTTAATTAGGAGGCCTGTATATTGCTGCAATTGAAGTAGATGAGTTATACAGTAAGATAGCATATACCTAATTCACAGTGTTTTCATACTGCGTGGTTTCTCTCTAGTCATCCCACTCCTTTTCATGACATTTAGATATGTTCGTATGTTTAATCTCATTTATTTCTACTTCTAAAAGACAATTGTTACATTAGTATGAAGACTTTGGAGACAGAGAAAGCTACATTTTCAAAAATTTCTACAGCATTAGAATTGTTACTATTGAATGAGTTCAGACTTTTTTGTTCAGGTCCTTCTAATAAAGTAAAATGTACCAATATCTCCTCTGCTCTTCCCAAGCTGCAAACACGTAAGGTGAAGATTTTGCCCCCAAGCCCCAATGCTCACAGGAAACTGTGTCTGAGGTCATAAAAATGAATGCCTTTTTAGTCCCGTAGCAGCTTATGCCACGTACCCATGTAACAGGTTCCAAAATATCAAACTAGCTAAAAAATACCAGTTAACTAAAAAAATTCAAATTCATATCCGACTTGAAAAAAAAAAGACAACTAAGCAGTTGCATTTAACAAGTAATGAGGCAGTGGTTCTCCATCTTTTTGTTATTAAATTCCCAAATCCAGTTCATTGTGGGACTGACAGGTATCCACTTCTGGTCCATGTAAAAATTACCACAGCGTATCCACTAAAGAATGCTTTCTTCTGTTTGCTCACTATCACTCTCCAGCCTTTTGGCCATTCCCTGTTTCCTGTCTCACCAGAATACTGTATGACACTTGCAGCATTGCAGTCTACAGTGGTCCCGTGTGCCAGAACAAAATTATGGTTTGGCAACACTTGTCTAGGTCAACACAATGTATTAGTGCCTTAACAAAAGCTGTCTGATGAAGAATAGGAGATAGAATCCACTGAAGAAACTTCCTTCATACTTTTGTAACAAAAGCAAAGTTGAATCCTGAGTTCAGGAACCACTGAGCAGCTCGTTTTCTCTGCTCATTTTACCTCCACCTTGCTTTCTTCCAATCTAATGGTTTGTCCATCTCAATTCCAGTGGATTCAGTCTTAGGGAATGAAAACCCATGAAAACTACAGAAATTGTCATGTTTGCTGTAAGAACATCCACAGGGTCCTATTACTGGCATTTAAAAAAGCCGGGTTAAGACAACAAACCTTCATTCATCCCTTCCTGTATGAATGGCCTGTATGTCAAAATACCTGAAAACTGCACTGATACAGTAGAACTTATTTTAACTTGCATTACGAATAAACTGCACATGCTGTTTTACAGACAATATATATTTGTAAACTTGTTCATGCAAAATTAGTGTGCACAACAGGGATATTGGTTTTCTAATCCCCACATCTGTAAAAATGACATTTATGTCTGCTCTTTTTGAACTCTGCCCAAACTCTCTTTAATATAATAAGTCTTACACATAATTCGTCTGCCAGCCAAACCAATTTATGAAGCTGAAACAAAAAAGAATAAAAAGTTATACAAAAAACATGGTGCACCTGGACACTTGATTCCCACCTCCCCTCTTTTTTTTGTTTACAAGTAGAAAGAATGAATAAAAGAAAAAAAATCATGGTCACAAAATTTCGACATTTTAATCCTAAACATTACAGGGCAAATGGATGTTGGAATTTATTTCCATACACCATGAGTCAACTTTTTAATTCCCAAATGTGGCCAAATCCACTAAAACAAGAGTGGTTAAACTCTGGACTATGGAAATTTATTTCTGGAATAAATGCTAGAAAAGCAATTATGGGAAAAGCCAACTGTCTCCATAAAGGTAAATAAAGTGGAACAATGTGTAGATTAGATACTTTTTCTGTTTCTTACTCATAACCTGTCAATTCAGTGCATCATATGGTTCAACATAATGGTCCCCATTAGACAAACGCCTAACTAGTGTCCATTGATTCCAAGTTAGTGGATGATGAATCTTTTTGGATACTTTCAAAGATGGCTGCCAGCTCAGGGTTAGAGCTTATCTGTGACTGAAATTCACTCATTAATGGACTCTTTTCTGCTTCTGGAATGGTTAGAAGTGCTGCTACAGCTCTCATTGCAGATCGTTTTAGTTCATCTTGCTTTTCAAATTCCTGTTTCACTGAGTTCGCCTTTACCTACAGAAAAAAAATTAAAATATGCTTGAAACTTTACTCAACCCTCCCTCTATACCATTCTTTAAAAACGTACCTTAAAAAAATAAATAAATTATTTCCTCTCAAAATTATCTAAGCTCTTAAAAAACTAATCAAAAAATACCCCCAAGTATCTTTTTAGCAGAATTTTTTTACATCAGTTTACAAATAGACTGAAGGTTCAACACTGCAAGGTAAGCAGAAAAAAGTCATAAACTGCCAAATCAATCACCAAATCAAAGCAACGATAGCGGCCAACCTTTAGTTAGTAAGGTCAGTAAATTACTTCAAACTACTATTATTACAGTACTCCCAGCTTACAGAGGACAGAACTTTAAGAAGTTGACCTTTATTAGAGTAACTGCTTAACCTTCTGTTGTTATTCTCAAAGATATTTCCGTGATATAAACATATGTTATAATTAAAGGCAGTCAATTTTCCTGATGTGAAATATAGCAGACTAGAGTAACGAAAAAGCAAGGTGAATCAGACAATAAATGACAGAACATGCAGGTGAATCAAGACCAGAGCAGGAATG
The DNA here is from genome assembly GCA_009812075.1 of Sialia sialis. Taxonomy (NCBI): domain Eukaryota; kingdom Metazoa; phylum Chordata; class Aves; order Passeriformes; family Turdidae; genus Sialia; species Sialia sialis. Next base: position 10,503,779 of record VRYO01001878.1, on the reverse strand, counting down.
GAAGGAGAGTAACTATAAAGATCAAATAATCCTGTAATATAAATGAAGAGGTGGGATAAATGACAAAAAGTCTAACAAAACCAGGACTAGTTTAGACTGCCTTCATCAGCCAAGTGCTTGTCTGAAACAACACCATCGTAAGTCAGAAAAACTCTCATTATTCCAGTTTCACTATTTATAATGAAATGGTATTTACAAATTGCCCAAGTGGCATCTAAATTTTCAAGGAAAAAAAGAAAAGGCATTAAAGAAACAGAGGATTTTTAAAAAGAAGCTTACAAATCTACCTCTCCACCTGTAATTTAAAGAAATTTAACACTTGTTACAAAGATCCATTCATTTCTAATCTAAGTATCCTGCCTACCACAGCTTATCAACTATAACTCAGGAAATGCTGCAGCAGTAGAGAGGTGTTCTTTAAACACAAGTTCATTTATATTTCTCTAAGAAAACACAAAATAATTAACTTAAATAAGCTGAAATACCTTAGTTGTACATGTAGCACGCAAAGGCTCGACGAGCCTGTCCAGTCTCTGCAGCACTGCACTCGGACAAAGTGTAGACAGTCTCACCAACATTAAAAAGGTCAGCATCTAGGGTGAAGAAAAAACCCAATTCAACAACAGTTTTGCCTGCCACATACATGGAGATGTATTTTCCACAATGCTGTGTAACCTTTTGAACAGTCACACTTTTAAGAAAATGGTAAATATAGTGAAGTATTTAAGCATATGAAGTAATTTTTTTACACTTCAGTCTATTCACTATTTGAAATATTTTGACAAAGTCACTGCTTTCACAAAAGAATGACAGCCAACCTTAATATCATAGTGATCCTTCAGACCATCTTCAACATGGTTTAAGAATTCAAATATATCTAGTCTATCCAAACAGCTATCCAATAGAGTATACATGCACTCAAAAGCTGCTTTCCTTATGTCCAACCCATCATCAACTGTATGCTTAAATGGTCCCATTTCCACCTGTCAAGAAAAAAAAAAAAAGGTAAGTAATACACTTCTAAAAAATAATATATTTACATATTTCTACTTGCATATTTAGCATTGTTTATCTCAGTTAACTTACCTCTCTGATTAATTCCTTTCTGACTTTTGTTTCATTGTAAAGATGAGGAAGCACAGTATCTAAGAGGTCCCTTATCAAAGATGGTTTATTGTGGGCAGCTGAATTAAATGTCACTAGGGCTACTCTCCTGACATTGAGATCTGGATCCTCCAGAGTTTTCAGAAAATCACCTGCAATCACATACAGAAAGCAAGCAACCTATGAGGATATTTTTAATTTGCAATTTTAAAATACCTTTGCTAAGTTTTAAACTTTCAAAAAATATATACTTAGTGCAGGAGTTATTTTAATGTAAGAGACACCTGCTATTTCAGCATGATTCCACAAATAAAGTATTAATTATAATCATATGAAAAGTATTAATGTAATTGATATCTAGTATTTTATAAAATTAAACAGTAGCAGAAGAAACACCACCAAAATAAATGGCCATCATAATGACATATAAGCTTTTTTTCTGAGATATAGCATGTAAATTAATGAAAATTGCATTTAACCTTTTCTTTCTCCATTTACTAAAATTCTCTCAAAATATGCATTAGAAAACCAATTGCAATTTCTGCAGTTCAGGAATTTGAGAACATCTCTTAAGAAAACTATCAGCATACTGATTTTTAACCCTCAAATTGGCATTACTGAAAATACCTAAATTACTGTAAAATAGGCCTACTCAGTATATATTAATGTAGCACCACCTCTCCCATCCCACCCTACCTTTAGGCCTTTTTAAATTAGATTTTTCTATACTTCTACAACATAGCCTTGTTAAAATACATGACTGTATGAATATTTCCTCAATGTTTGCGAAGCTAAACTAGCGATTTTTCCATGAGGAATGAACATTTTCTAAGGAGAAAACCATCAAGGTGTAAAAACAAAGTGACTCTTACATCCATCAAAAAGCTGGGTAACAAAACTCAAAATTACTGAGATTTTAAAAGTACTATATACTGATAGCTTTTTGACTGAATAATCGATAAATACTTCCAGAAATCAAAGGGACCAAGGCAGCTTCAGTGAGAGGGGAGAAAAACCTAAAAGCATAATTCTTGAATACATTACTTAAAAAAAAAAGCTTAGTGATGAAAATAACACGAAGTAAACTGACTTCATTTCCCTATAAGTAAAAAACCTTGCTCTTCACAAAACTTCATGTTTTAAAGCATGAATCTTTTTCCTCCTATTAGGTTAAGAAAGATAGATGATTTTTTACAGATCTTTAGACCTGCAATTAATCAAACATAAAACATTCATAACACACTAAAAAAATCTACAATACTTTGCTATACAAATGAGTAAAGAAAAAAAGCGACAGCATTACAAAAGTCCTTGTCATACTGATGTTACACTAAAAGCTCTGATTACCTTATGGCTGTATAAAAATAAACACAATTCCAAATGCTTTCAGACCACAAGCAATATAGACTCGTAACAATCTCTATTTACAATTCAAAACCTGGTAATAGTCAAAATAATTCACACAAGGAGACATGTTCAAAGTGACTGAATGTCAAATATTTCCAAAATCACACTTCTTGGTAAATATATCACATCTTACAACATCAAACTGATATAATTTGTCAAAAACACAGGAAAGGAAATCAGCTTTTAGGTCCCATCCTACTAAAAACACCAGCTTCTTGTATTACCCATCACAAAGTCAATACACAGAATTTTTCATGACACAATTTTTAATGCTCAGAATTCAAATAATCTAGTGTTAAATGAAATAACTCGCTACTATGGAAATAATTTGCAACTCTTCCAACAGTTATCATTAGCAGCTAATCCTAGTATCTTCTAAATATTTATTTCTGGTAACACCAAAAACAAATTTTAAATGTACAGTAATTTCACGATTATAAGCTGCATCTTTTTCATTGAAGAATACAGCCTACCCCAGTAGTGCAGCTTATATTCAGGTGCGGCTTATCTATGAACAAATCCCAGCGAAATGCCAACCTGGAAGTGAGAGCTGGCCAGGAGGGCGCCTGGGGCTGCCTTGAAAGGCTTCCTGGTCTATAAAAACTGCTGCAACTTGAGGACCTGACACCAAACCCAGCGCTGGCGAGATTACAGTAATTTCAC
>VRYO01001878.1:10484435-10499605 GCA_009812075.1 Sialia sialis | reverse complement strand
GTTTATAATCGTGAAACTACTGTACTGTAATTCTCTTGCCTGAAAACACAGAAGCTGTCAGATGAGTACTTACCTATGCAGTTCTTCAAAAGTGGGTCTATCGGTTGTGGATGATCAGAAATAGTGAACTTAACAGCAGTAACCACTGAACTTCGAGCATATGAGGACCCTAATAGGAAACAAAAGTGTGAACATGCAAGATTAAAACAGAACGAAAGAAATCTAAATCATGCTCAATGCCACTCATTCCTCTTAGACTTCTAATACTCCTAAGAACAGCAAACAGGAAATGCTATTTAGTACTATAAATGCAACACATAACTCAAACCTATGGACAGAACATTTTAAACAGGGGAAAATATCATAACATTGTAATAAGCATGTAATGTCATCTCCTATAGAAAATCTGAGCAATAAGCCTATTAAAACAGGTTATTTATTGTCATATGTAGGCCTACAAATTTTTTTTTCCTTTTAAAGCAGAAGCAAGTGAAGAAAACATGTGAATACAGTCCTTGATCTGAGACTGATTCACGATTTATGCACAAAGATCCTTTCTAATTCTTAAAAACTTCAGAATCTTTATCTGAAAATCAGGAACACACTGATTGACACCAAAAGGCCTAAATGTTGCAATTGGTTTGTTAATTTGCCCCTTAGTCACCCATGCTCCTTCCCCTTCAAGCCTACAGCTCTTTCTTAAACATAACATTGTTAACAGAAATAAACAGTTGGAAGGCAGAAAACAAGTGATTCTTGTTGCATATGAGTAACAACTTCTAGTAAAAGCAGAAAACCTTAACTTTCCATTGTTGGGGGAGTGGAGCAAAACTTCAAGACACAACATTTAAATAAATAATTTGAAAAACTAGAACAATTTAGTAATAGGTATCACAAAGCCATCTGCTCCAATACATACATGCATGACTACTCCTCACCTGATGCCAAGTACCCCTTGAGTCGTGGAAGCAGAGTCTCTGGGTCTATCAATGTAAGCTTGCCCAAGCATTCAGCAACAACATTCCTTGTACCCTCTTCTGCACATTCACAGTGTTTCAGGAGTAAGGCCCAGATGTTCTCAACATATGGTTTGAGACCAATCACTGACGCAGAGCTAATTATTTCTTTCAAGGAATGCAGAAGAAGGTATTGCCTCTTAGGTTGACTGGTTATTTCTTGTAGGACAAATGGCAGATACTCAGGAAGATTGCCAACACTAATACTGCCTAAGGCATATGATGCCGCTGACTTGACTTCTTCACTGGGAGAAGAGAAAGCTTCCAGTATTACAGACTTCAGCTCGATTTGTCCACTTAAGTCAATGTGATGCCCAACTTCCCCAAGAGAAAGCAAAGCCAAAAGACGAATGGAATCTGTGGACCTCGAGTTCTTAACGTCTTGAATGAACTGACCTACAACAGCCGGTCCTTCCTTAGGGCAGGCTCGAGTAAGGGCAGCAACACATTTGGCAATGGAATAGTAAGACTGCTTGTGAGTAAGTGCTGTGCTCTGTGAGTACACTGGACCCGTTAACATGCGCAGTAAATCCATATAGCCTAAATTATTTGTACCAGTCACAACCAAAGCTTGGAAAAATTCTAGCATGGCACTAAGTGCTCCACCCTGCAGTAAGGGTGATCTTACCAGCCCAATAAGTTCATTGAGAATGGAGCCACTAATCTTTGACAGGGAGGAAGGATATACTTTAGCCAGCGTTGTCAGAAAACTGATGGCCATCTGTGATACGTGCATATCACTTTCGCTAATCAGAGGTGGAAGCTCATCCAGGACTGCATCAATCATGGCAGCTGTCAAGCTGTCACTGTAATTCTTAATTAAAATATCTAGCGCAGAAAGAGTGCCCAGCTTCAAAGCTCGCTGGTTCTTTCTCAAAAAAGAAGCAAGAATAGGAACTCCTTCCCCAAGGATTGGTCTCAAATCTATCTTCAAAGGAGAACCAGCAATCAGTGTCATGGCCTTCACTGTAGTTAACCTAGTGATCTCATTCTTCAGTCTCTCTAAGAAGATCTGAAGTGTACTAGGCAGGTCTGTGCCTAGACTGTCACCAAGGCTACAAATGATTTGACCCATGCAAGATATTGCCCTTTCTTTCACCTCCTGATCAATATCTGCAGCCTTTAATCTCTTGATTGTACAAGTAAACAAATCTTTAATGTAAGGAGTAGCATCAAAGGAAGTAGGCTGGTCTAAAGGACGAATAACCTTCACAAGTTGTTGGGTAACCAAAAGTGCCTCTGATGTTATCTTGTAAAATGGGTCACCAACACAAGCTACAACTGGAGGTACCAATGCTTGAACATGAGGATGAAATACTTGGGGAGAATGATTGCAGAGGATCACATACAAACAGGACAAAGCATCAATCTTCAGATTAGAAGAACTTGATTTGTCATTCAGTGAAAAAATGATTCCTGGAAGAAACCAAAAAATGTATTTTTAGGGCAGGTATTTAAAGAGCCTGCTAGAACACTTCAAAATTTCCAAAGGAAGGCAGCTATACTGAATTCATGCCTTCTGGCTCTCCATCTTTCTGAATGCTTCCAAACCCCTTTCAACACTTTATTCAACCAATTAGCTTTAAAGCTTCCTGTATCAAAAGACATGGGCCATTCAATGGCTTATGACACATTTTTCTTAATTATAGAGAAATTCTGAACCTTTAGCATTTCCAACCTTACTTTTCACCGTTACTTCAAATTTTAACATTTTAAGTTTTAAAAGCTAAACTATGGAAAATATATTTCTCTGTTTGGATAGAAAAGAATGCAGTTTGATTTTGTAATTAAGTATCAAATTAACTTTTTTTTAATAAAGAAGAAAAAAACATTCAAATTTTTTTCAAGATTAATGGAAATATATGACTAAAATATTAATATGGATACACATAATAGCTGATTATTTTGCCATTTTCTTTCAGCAGAAGCCACGCTTCAAAGCTTTTGCAAAAAGCACAGTCAGGACTTAAATACTTTGATGTTTCAGAACTTCCCATACCATTTTTTAGTAAGTCAATGCTGTGTTTCTCATACCTGGTACAAGTACAGGAACATGTTGTGTTAGGGCTCCAGGTAACACATTTACTAGCTCAGTCAGCATGTTAAAGCAGCACTGACGAGTCTTCACACTTTTCTCCTTCATCTGTTTGTGCAAGGCTTTAACTATGTTGGGAACCTGTAATCATCACACATCTGTTAATTGATTCAATAGCTCTGTTTCTTTCATTATTGATCATTGAGGGATAAAAAAAAAATGTGTATCCTAACTGCTTGATTTCTCTACAGAACTAGAGACATTGTAGAAACACTGGGAAATAAAGATCCAAAATAACTGCTTTAAAAAAAACCCAGTAATTTAGGTTTGAAAGGCGATTTGCATTAATAAAACTATAGAGAGCAACAGTCACCTAAATAATTCACTTAGAAGTTTTTCAGCATTGCCCTTTTTATTCTGCAAATAAATGATGTTGCAGCAGATAAAGTTTTTTCTTGACCATTAGTGAGCTTATGTCTGGATACAGAATGCAAAAATGAACTTTCGCTTTGGCACTTTTGCTGAGTAACACAGGACATACAACTTTTACAGGTAAGTAAACAACTGAAATTAAATAAGCACATGTGTACTAGGCAATTTCAGTTTGTAAGACTGCTGCATTTTTTGTGGCCAGTTTACCCAGCTTGCTCTCTATGTAAGTACTACAGAAATAAACTCTAACCTGTGTATGAAGAAAGCATGCTAAAACACATTGAATGAATTATTCTTATGAACGGGGTGCAATTTCAACATGTCTTCTCAAAGATAACAAAATTTTTTTACAAATAACCTGACTCTGAAGCATTGTCAAAGGTGTCTCTCCTTGTTCCATTGCATCAGGATCACAAAGCCAACTTTGCACAGGTCGAGTTTGTTTTAAAAGAGAAAGATATGCATGAAAAACATCTGCTTTAACATTCTCTTCACGTTCTTTGAATCTGGCTATTAAAGCAGGAGACACAGTTTTGTAGAATTCTGGAAGCATTTCGTGTCGTGTGCTAACCACAGCATCCAGACATTTAGCAGCTGCACGTCTCACTTTCCAGCTCATGTCATCATCATCGCTATATTCATCATCACTCCCTTGAAAAAATAAATTATGCATATGTTCAAGTCTAGACAAGCAAAGCATCAAGTTTTATTTTAAACAATTAAAAAGAACATGCTTTTTAAACAATTAAAAAGTAGAGATCTTTGCACAAGACACATGAAGTAATAGGTTCAGAATTACATTAAAAACCATGCATATAAAAAACCTTCTAAACAGCCTAACTTGTAATTCTCAGCCAATTTTTTCATGCTAGTCTTCCACACATATTAATTTAAATTGCAAATAGGAAAAGGAGGTACCCATCATATTTCCAACCTGACTACTGATTTAAAACATTCTTCTCTATTCATGACATGCAACAAAGCAATAGTGAATACTAGCTGATTAAGATTCAATCAATTATTTTGTCTCCTTTCTAGAGATAAATCAACCTATACAGCATCCCCAAAAATAACAAAAAAGTATAAAATAAGCAATTTATATTTTTCAGGTGTTAAAGCAACAATTATGCAGCTCACATCTTCCTTAAATAATGAGAGTTTTATGCCCTCAGTTCAGGTTACCTGTGTGTCCAAGGCTTGCCACCATATTAACAATAAAATACCTCGTGCCTTTCAGTCTGAAACCCCTTTATCCTACCTAAAAATACTGAGTCAATTTCAATCTATTCTGATTTTATGAATTAGGTACCAATATATTATAGTGGAAAGTAGCGAGAAGCCTTTCCCAAGCTGTATATGTATTTTCAGTTCATTAACTGACATTCTTACTTTAGTTATATCATGTCACATGCTTCGGCCTTTTTCCATCTTTCAAGTGTTTTAAAATAATTGTCTTGTATTTTATGTTCACTTTCAGAATTACTATCTCCAGCAACAACATTCTATACTTTTATTCCAAGAAGTTAGTCCATTAGGAATGTTTAAGAGAGGTACAGAATTGGAATGAAAGTATACAAGTCATTTAAATGCTGGTACTCAAGAATATTACTACCCATATCAATTTTCTCAGATGGGTGCAGGATCAAAAGCTCATCCTCTCCCCCAAACCAAAAGGACAACATACCTTGATCATCATCATCGCCACCATCAGCATCCATAGCATTTTCATCTTCATCTTCATCATCATAATTGTAATTAGGATCATAAGTAAGATATTTAAGACAAATGTTTATAATAGTAGATACATGAGGATAAACTTCTTTAGGACATCTGTGTAACAGAAAAATACAATCAATGTCAAATTACTTCGAAGCACTAAAATATTCCTAAGAGATTTCATGTTGCATACTGCACTTTGGACAGAGTAGTTAAGACAACATCAATGCACCATCTGAACTACAGAAATTCAAAAGGAAGGCCATAAAGGACAATGCTACTTTGTAACAGGATCTGCTAGACTGGAAGGTTACAAAGGACTCAGATATGTCTTTGGATACCAATTTTTTATCACCATGGTCAGGCACAGTAGAAGGTTTGTAAAGTATAGACATAACATACTACTTAGGAGTTAAGTTACAAGATAGAGTTGTAGGAAGCGTTCCAGCTCAAAGTTTGCAAGAGTATTTTGTATGAAGGAGGCTGTCTCTTGACAGCTTACAACCAAATGACACATTATTATATCTTAAGAAAGCTGAAATAGTACCCATGAGTGACTTACCTCCTAACGAAAGATTCAAAGGCTTGAATGCAGTACTCTCGTAGCTCATCATCATCTACATTACAAAACTTTACAACCAAAGGAATTATTTTCTCAAGATATTCGCCTGGTAAGAGAAAAAAACAGCTAAGTAATTACTCTCACTAAAAAACTTCAAAGCGAAAGATAATTTATATACTTTTCTTACCTATTCTATGACCTGCTTGCCTACTGATAGCAGCAATACACTGTATATAGGTCCTAGTTGTTGACATGGAATCATTTTTAGACAGTTCTGTCAACAGATGTTCAATGAGGTCAACAAAAACCATATTGCCACAACTCATAACCAGGTGACCGAGAGCAATGATGGTTCTTTTCCTCACAGCAAGTCTTGGGCTGGTCAGCTGGGGGAGCAGACAGGTCAGAATTGAAGGATGGAAGTTAACAAGCAGTCCTCCTTGCCTTAAAACAGACAAAACACAAACTCAAAACCAATTGAATCTAGATAACTTTGTTCATATACTGTAAAACAATCCTTCAAATATTTCCCAAACATCACAAAGATTCCCATCAAACCTTTAAATTTCAGGTTTTGAAACTTTTAACAAGAAATTAGTTTAAAATATACCCTCAAAGCAATAAACATTGAAATAATCTTAAAACTACATTTTGCAGAAGATTAAATAATTGAGCTTTCAACCAATTATCTTCAATACATTCACTTATTTCCTGCAAAATTAAGATTCATCTATACTTAATATTACCATATTATTTCATATCACTTTGAATAACTTCATTTTAACATTTGGAAAACTGATGTTCAAGCTTTTAGGAGTATTCATAAGCATTCACCATCATATTAAAGGAGGGATCTTTACCTGCTCAGCATATCAGCCATGATATCCAGTGCCTCCAGTTGAACAGACACATCTTCCTGCTTGGCTATAGCACTAGTGAGACGTCCTGTGATCTTTTTACAAACATTAGCTGCTAATGCAGAACCTGAAAGTACAACAAAACCTCAGCATTTCCATCATATTAAAAAAAAAACCCTGCTTTTAACACCAGAGATGACGTTTGTAACTATGGAAAGCAATCCAATCTACATAAAGAAGCTTTTTCCACCCAACAAAACAAAGCTTAAACAGCTGTCCTATCTGCTGATGCCTGCACTAGAACTGAAATTTTCTGCATTAAAGCTGAAAAGATTATCTATGTACAAATGTACTAAGCAGGAGGACTTCTTGTCCCGGAAAACATACACAACAGAAGAACACTGCTTTTGGAAGGGCAAGCAATGGACAGTGAAATCCACAAGTTCTAGAGCAATAAATGAAAGGACTACAGGTAAAAATGAAGGCATAAACTATATGATAAGGAAAAGTACAGAACTAGATAGAGCCACTTCTAACATAAAAAAAAGCGCCAAACAAAAGTACCTGAAAGACTACTGAAACATTTGAGAAAGGTGGGGGGGGGGAATTTATATCCAAAGTATTTTAAAATACAAGTAAAAATGTCTTTATAACAACTTCATAGTTCCCCCTTCCTCCAATTGTCTAAGGTTGTTTCAAGTAATTATGAGAAGGAACTCATGTCATGGTAACAACTGCCCAGTGGTTAGTACTCATCTTCACCTGTATGAAATTCTTCTACTCATGTTTCACGAATTTCAATGTGAAATTAATACCATTCCAACCTATGGTAAATCTAGTTTATATCTATTATGGCTCATTCTTAACTCCAACTAAAACTAAATATAACAAGTGGCCAGTGTTATCATGGAGGCTAAGAATAAGAGACAACAATCTGTGGTTGGGAGCAAGAAATAACATGTTTATTTTTATATTACGAATATTAATTATATTGATAGACTTTGCTACATTATTGTTTGAGATTTAGCTCCACCCAAAAATCTCTTTTTCTTTCGTGTAGGCAAACAAAAGAGTAAAATCTTAAAACAACTTACTTAAAATTAGTTATTTATATAAAGCTTATGCATCTCACTGCTGCTTGATAGAAGCAAGATCTACATGTCAATTTTCAAAAAGGATATTAAGAGATCTTTTAAATTCAAGAGACCTCAATCTCTAAAAATGTAATTTCCAAAGCCTTTTTAATCACCCTCTATTCATATCCTATACTACGATATCTGAAAAGTACTTCAGTAAAAACATTATGCTATTAACTGGTTCAACATCACTGTCTTTTAGAGGAAAGACTGCCTTAATTTAAACCTGCAGGTAAGACTTTCACTAATTTAATGGGCAACTGTCAGAAACACAAGGTACTTCCCAAAATAACTCCTAGGAAGTGAAACAAGAAATCAGATGGTTAAAGAAAAATACAGGACTTGAAAACAATTTTGAAATTTATTATCAACTAAAGATCAAGATGAGGTTTAGCTATTACTACAGCTTAGATGTGTTTATTATTAAAATAGAAGCTTTTACAACTTGTTAATACTGAAGTTCCTATTCTCTGAGTTTGTTCTCTACATTAATGCAATCTTTCAGTAAAAAAAAAAGTTCATAAACTAGTAAAATTTGGCAATATGGTCAGAGAAGGAGAAACTGAAAGGGTAATTGTGTCATGTTTTTACCTGAACTGAAACTATTTCCAATGATAAATTAACTGAATCCTCTTCCCTAAACCCCTCAACTTTTAAATTTTTTTGAATTAGTAAATGATACAAGTACATGAAGTCTTTATTACAAAATGCCTTACCACTGGAAGCTGGGGGAAGTTCTCCAATCACAGTTTTAAGACCAATGCTTGAAATGTCACGTAATTGTTCTTTATCTGAAAGCATGTTTGTACAGAGGGTATCTACAATGGTCTCCACTTGATACTCCTTCACCTTACTCACCAGAGGTCCCAGGCTGTATAAATAAGAGAAGAATATTAAATTGGCAACAATATTATTTCAGTATTTTGAGTTCAAGGTTGGTTTTAGTAACAACACAAAACAGAATTTTAGAAACTGAAAACCTTCATCTGACTGGAATGATAACTTGCCTCTATAAATCTAGTAACAAAATACTCATTTACTGTATGCTTTTTTTAGGAGCTGGAAATTCATTTTGTATGGCTGTTTTGCTTCTGTTCTCAAAACCAGAGCCCCTCTTACTTCTCAGTTCACAACAAGATTTATAACAAAAATTAACCTAGCCGGAGCCACCAGTTTACATGCTTGACCATCAGTGCCCGCATAATTCACAGACAAGGAAACAATATTCTTAATTACTGCATATTTATTCTAGACAACATTTGGATTCAGACATGGGTCTATGCAATAAGACAAATCCAAAATACATCTCCCATCCCCAAACCTGTTGTATGTACCCTTTCTTCCATATCCAAGAATTCACAGGGGCAGGACCTAATTACTATTAAAAATGCCCAGAAGAAGCAAAAGGCAGAAAGCAAGACATGCAAACAGGAGGAGGACATGGACAAACAAGCTCTAGCACTGTAGCACTATGTGTAACTTACTGCATGACAGTAACCAGATTAAGATTCAAGGTTTTGTCATCAGTGGTCTGTCACCATGTTAGGCAAACGCGGAGCTTTTCCTTCAATGGCCACGCTCACAAAGCCTTACCTCCCATGAACTCAGAATAGTGTTTGCACTTGAGGCACAACACTTAGACTAACATCAGGAATATGCAACTCCCAAGGAAATCATATCTAGCACTTTCTGTGCCTTCCTTCACAAACCTTAACCTGGCTTGGTATCTTTCTCACCTTACCCATCCTACTCATGTGGTAAAACCTGCTGGAAATACATGGGGAGTGGAATGGGGTAGGGGAAGGGCGGGCAGAGAGGCAGCAAAGGCAAAACACATTTGCCAAAACCAGGCACTGAAGTATCACTTACAACTAACTCAGTTTAACTAATGGACAGAACTTGGAATTTGACTAATCTGACATTAGTCTAACTAGGGCACAGACATCTGAAACTGATGCTTCATGATCACATCAATGCCACAAATTCAGAGAGATTGAAATTTACTCAATTTGTGGAGCATTCAATGGCGATTTACAGATAACCTTAAAATAAATACATAAGATCAACTTCAGGATTACATTTTTAGAAGGTACAGCATACAGATAATCTCAAGGGAACCGCTAGTTGAGATACTAACTGGTATCTGATCAAAGGCATAAAAAGAAGCCCTGTAAGTGCACAGAAATGGAGATGTAATGGATGGTTTCTTACTTGCTTCAGCAGATCCTGCAGAAATGAACAGGTCTGAGAGAACTCCCTTCCTTAAAAGCAGTCAGACCTCATGCCCTAACCTGACACTGCCCTTTAATTTAGGGAAAGGGCACTGTACTGGATTCTTTAGATTCAATTAAACTATCCCTACAGACATGAAACCCCTGAGAGCAGAGAGGGATTTAGAGGACCATAACCAGCATCTAATGTGGTCATTTTACTGCTATAATTATGTTAAATTATTAATGCATTATTAAAATAATTTCTGAACATTAATACTGGTAAAGACCTTTTGCCTCTAACTGAAAAACTCCTGATAAATCTGTACACAAACACCTCCAAACTCAAATTACTACAAATAATTATCTCTAAAACACACATACATCAAGCCATCCCTGTCTGCAGTTGAAACATTTTTTTCAGTTGCTGAAAAAGCTCACAACTTTCTTCACAACTTGATATAACTCTTAAGTCAAGCTTTCCCTTCACCATGACTCATTGACACATCTATGTATAGAGTTTCCCTTCAAATACACACCACTGTATGTCAGTGGCTACCCACAGCACTGTTGCACACATCTACTCCTGGTGCATAGTAAATTGTTTTGCAAGCAACACAAGCACAAATCAACTCGAACAGAAACCTATAGAATTCCAAGCTACAATGACTTCACAGTAGTCCAGAGAAATTAAATTCCCTGTGCATTTCAGTCAACAGACTACAGCATACAAGGCTAAAACCTCCTTGTTTTAAATCTGAACTATTAAACGACTACTGAATTCTGATTCCTTCTGATATCTTTCAAATACAACCTATGAGTCATTAAAATAATCACAGCAAAGGCCAGTCAGTCAGATTCATCTCAGCTAAGCATTAGAAACACTTTTTTGCTAATGTTTTAAAGGTAACCAAACCACACACTATAAATTACAGTTTCTGGAAAGTATTAAGCCATATTTTACCTGAATCAGCATCTTCAGTCCTATTTATTCAACCTATTACTTTAGCAAAGCAGACATAACTATAGTGCAGTAAATTTTACAAAAGACTACCTCAAACCTTTCTGGCCTTCAAAATCAGTAAATATCACTTACACACCTTATTATTAGTTCCAGATTACAAACTAATCCTATCAGAAACTGAAAATAAACTATAACCCTCTTGTATCAAATCAGTTCTGACTATAAAGCTATTGCACTTAAGCAAGTATTTTACACACTTGAAGGCCATTTTGGATAGTTTTAAGTGCTCTTCAATCTTTTCCCTTTCACTAGCCAATAATTTGTTGCTAGGTTCTCTCAAAGCAAAAAGCTCATTCAGCTGCCTATGGAAATAAACAGCAACACACTGTCTCCTTTAAGTTACAAACATTTGGAAATAAAGGTGTCCAGAGAATGGCTCCATATTAGGCAGCTGGACACCAACATATGATCAATTTTAATCTCCAACTAGCATATTTTAACAGCTACGGAATGAGCACATTTATTTAGAAGGAAGAATTAAAATTCACAAATTCAAAAAAAAACCCAAAACATTATTCAAATCACTAGTATAGCATGATGTGCAGTAGTTTATTACCAAAGCATACAAAATGCTTTGAAGCTGCTGAACTGGATCAGCCACACAGCAGCCAATACATGCATCATCCTGCTCACACTAATGACTCAGACTCACAGCATCAGGCAGAGCTCCCTATATTGAACTACTGCCCAGAGAAGTCACTCTGATAAATGCAGAGAACTACAGTACCACAAGGGAGGAATCATTGAAAGTGCTTACTTGAATCCCACTTTTTTTTTCCACCATAGATAGATCTGGGTATGTTTGGCTTCTTACTGGTTTTGGGAAACATTTCACAGTGTGAACCAGAAAAACTTCTATGTGTAGGTTTAAATGGCAGAATATCAAAGTGTTCAAAATGAGAAACTCTTCATCCTTAAACTGCAACACTGAACACATGAAACAATTGATGTGCAATTTGGGCCAACAGAGCATTACCAAGATTATCAGCAATGAGGAACAAGCAATACCAACACAATACCTAAGCTCAGACAAACCACACTGCTTGACTATGCCGGACGCACATAATCTCAATAAAGTCATAGGCAGTGTAACTACTGCTGCCGTAAGGCACTCAGGATACCATGCTGGACTATAAACTATTACAGCTATAAACTAAGGATATGCTGTAAGAATAGCATTTTCCACACTGGCTGACGGTAAAACAACCTCCAACTATCAGGTAAAACAAATTATTCCTTCAAAAAAATGGAGGCAATAAAAATGTATTTAATATTTTACATGCAATTAACAAGAACAAGGTAAACAACCTGCAGTTACTGACATAGGTTTCATCTACTTCCTGCAGTAAGAAGCTTAACAAATAAAACTCAGTTTCCTTTTGGTAGGGTCAAAGATTAGAGCAGGCCAATTTTTACTTCAGGAGTACTAATGCTGCTCATTAATTTTCATTTAGAAATGAACTGGACGATCATTTTGCAAGGAAGCCACCCATGAACCCAAAAAATTACTTCTACTTTGCTTTTACATGGCTTATCCCATCCTAAACCAGCATAATGTAATTTAAAGGAGCAAGAACAAAATCACCAGTGTGCTTTGCAGAGATAATAAGAAAAAAGTTCATCAGCATTTTAACCAACAGAGCTCTTCTTACTCGAGTGCAAAAGCAAGCAGCGGTTAAGGCAAAACCAGGAACACTGCTCACTTGTTGCTACGCTTGCCTAAAAATAAATACTGCTTTATGGTTGCTCCAGATTGTTTCAAATCTGCTATGTTCAGTGACCTCGAGAATCAAATCTTCAAAGAGAGAGTCTTACGCAAGAGTTTTATTCAGAGCTTTTCCACTGATCTACCTGTAAAGAAAGTTTCCCTAACAAACTGCAACACTTTACTCCCTTCCTCAAGGAAAAATCTATCTCAAATGCAGATTGAGAAGTACATTGGGTTGTCTTAAACACTCTTCCTATTTAGAAAGAAGGAACTGATACTTTAATGGGTCATCAAGGATCTGATGAAAATTACCGCTGATAGTCTCTAAAGTTTTCCACACATTTAAATTAAGAGAGATCTAAACACAGTTTATACTTTCCTCAGCTGGAAGTGTTAAGAAATCTTTAACAGAAATACACCAGAACACAAAATACTTAAAATTTTTAAAAAGCCAAGAAAAATATGCTGGTTGAAGTTAACTTCTCAATGAATCGGCTTACACCCAGTGTTTTAGTAGATGGAAGACTTCAGATCAGCTTGAACTGTTCTTAAAAAACCTACAGCCTCTCCTATCCTTCACTCCACAAATGTTTCTACCAACAGCTAAACTGCACGAGGAAAGCGCCAAGCCAGAAGAAAACTAAGTCCCTAAACCAGTCTGCAACAAAACCAGATAAGAAGCAGCATGAGAAAAGGAACAAGGAGTACAAGAACAGCAAACAGGAAGCAGCAGCAGCATTAGGCTTAAAGCTGTCATGAACTGCATTGTGAGTACAAGCTGCTTTGAGAATAGTCTAAAAGAGTGATGGGGGTTTCTCTGTATTCAAAACATAGCTGCAAATGATTGGGACACAAACAAAAACCAAAATTGAAAAAACACAACTTGATGTGTTTCAGCATGTGCACATGTCAACCTTCCACACAGATGTTCACAATTCACCTAGAAACTTTTCCATATATTGTCCCACTAAAGTAAATTTAACACTGTTCCTTACCATTATTGGATTTCTTAAAAACACTCCAAACTTGAAAGAGATTCAGTCACATTAGTTAAATCCTAGACTTTTACCAATATATCAAAGTAAACTTTAAAAACTGAAGAACTGTTAATAAGAACAGGATGGACACACGCACACAGGAAGTCATCTATTTTCTCATTCTCTTCCCTTTGCAATCTTTCTTTAATGTTTTAGTAAGCACTACTTGCACTTTAGATCCTAAATTCTAACACTGCCATTGAAAATCATGATATATGTGTCTATGTGCATTAATCTAAACTTCAGGACAACTTCAGGATGTACAGCAGAAATGAGAATTGCATGTATGCTAAAATGTAACTTTTCCACAAAATGCTATTGCACACAAAGACAATTCTAGGTCTGAGCCAAGTTTCACAACAATATGCTCTTCTGATTGAGTACAAGCAATTTGCTTCAAAGCCATGAAACCATAAGGAACTCAGGTACTCCAGAAGTTCGAATTAAAAAGAAACACAGTATTTTGTGTTGTTATGAAAGGGAGGTAAGACACATTTTAACAACACTGCATCTCTTGGTGAAGGTAGTGAAAAAGTAGTGACCATTATAGTGCTAATTAACCTAACATTGCTAATATGTGAAACTTGACATTCCTACACCAGTTTGTCTGTGCAAGATTTTGGTTGCCTTCACTTACAACACTTCAGAAGCTGAAGCAAGCATTACTTCTAAATACATAAGCAGAGGTACACACAGGCTTTTTCTGCTTTGATAGTCTGACAGGGCAAACTACGAAGAATAATAAGCTAAAACAAAACTTGGCTACTCACAATGTGAAACTTCTCAAGCTCTTATGTACCACGTTTACTTCAACTCATGGAGTATATGTAATGTACATGGAGTATTAAAAAAATCCCTGAGCTCACAAACATTCTCTCTATATGCCTCTTAAGACAGGCCCTCTTTAGAACACACAAAATGTCGGAATGGCCAAGAACAAAAAAAGTCATAAGGAATGTACCATCTCTTCAAAGGGTGCTCTGGAAAAGTCAGATCATATGTAAAGATCAATAAAGTGAGGAAGAGAGGGCAGTGAACAACAGAAGTCTCTGAAAGGCAAGTAAATGCACCCTGATCCCATAAAGCATGCACAGCTCCTGTAAAGCTTGTAAAACCATTAATGCAGAATTCTGAATGTTAGTGAAGAGGTAAGTTCCACATTTGATAACCGAGGCCATTATCTTTACCATTTCATGTTTTCATCTCTGCTTGAAAACAACTCCAATGCTACAATTCTTCCCCTGCACATCATCTAAGGTCTCACAAGAATGTATCCACGTGGCAACTACCACAGTGGAATTACAGTAATTTCACGATTATAAGCCGCACCTGAATATAAGCCGCACTTCCGGGTAGCCAGGACGGCCACGGGATTTGTCCATATATAAGCCGCACCCGAATATAAGCCGCACTTTTTTTTTTTTTTTTTTTTTTTTT
>VRYO01001878.1:10401459-10483752 GCA_009812075.1 Sialia sialis | reverse complement strand
AGTGGCGCCCAGCGCCGGCCGTGTGAGGGGCGGGGAACGCCGGCAGGGGCGGGGAGGGGCAGCGGCGCCCAGCACCAGCCTCGCGAGCAGCGGGGAACATCGGCAGGGACGGGGAACGGTGGGGGCGGGAGCTGAGGGGCGGGGAACGCCTGTTCCCCTTGCGGCTCGTACTTCCGCCTTGGTAATTCTCCTGAAATTGTCCATAAATAAGCCGCACTCCTGGGGTAGGCTGGATTCTTCAATTAAAAAGGTGCGGCTTATATTAATGAAATTACTGTATAAGCTTTTTGTACCTATTTAGGAACCAAAAATTATCACCAAAGTGTGTCACTCAAATACTTTCAGCAAGGACTGCATGTGCTATTTTGTGCCTAAAACTCCAAATATTAATCCCCAATGTCAACAAAACATAGTTTTTTACATTACAACAATTAAGGCAGGTAGTCCACAAGAACAAGGGTTCATTTGTGGACATCAATTTCAAAAACAATTTTGTGTAGCAGTGGTCATTTGAGTTTTCAAAACAGCTTTACATTGTTCAGTCATAATACCATTCTTTACATCGGAAAACAATACCTACCATTTGACAGCCAAGTTTTGCACCTCACCATTTTTATCTTCCAGTAATTTCAAAATCATCTTCACCACCTTTCTTTCACTGTCATCATCCAGCTTGATAGAATCTTTCTGTAGTTCTGTCATCAAGTCATTAGTAGCCATAAACCTGATAAAAGATGTGAGATAATTATTGCAAAAGGGATATGGGTTTTTCACAGTGCTCAGGATTCAAGATCCTCAGTTTTCGTAATTTGTTATCAAACAAATCACATTTAACATAGAAATATTGTTGTCTGTTTTGTGATGCAAGTAGCATAAAACAGAAAGGAAGAAAAACTGTATTTGAAAATAACAATAACTTTGAGTTAGATCATCTTTCTTATGAGAACAGCTATGTATTTTACTTCCAACATCTACATTACATTCCACATGACCTCCACAAAGAAAAACTGACACTATCACAGATTTTAAATAGTCCTTTCATAAGCTATGCTGATGTTGTAAAAAACAAGTTTTTTTAACTTTGTTTAAAAAAAATGATCTCTGCTCCGAGTTTATTTTAAAACAAGTTTTAAGCAAGAAGAAAAATTGTTTCTGAAACATTCACAAAAGGCAAACTTTAATTAAGGAAAGGAGAAAAAAGTTAAGCCTATGTTCCATGTGGTTTTCATTTTCTTGCCTTGTACAAACTAGCTTGTTTACAGCTCAGAAAACAGCTGATCACATTTATATAGCCTACAATACAGGGTGCCACAGTAAAGAACAAAATTAATTCTTGAGAGATCAAGTAATAAAATCATCTTTCATTTCAATTAATTTACTATTTAATAACAGTCATATCCACCAACAGAAGAACATACTGAAAAATTAGTTTCCAAAAATACTGCCTTTATGCCTTCTGTTTCTTTCCTCTCTGAAGTCTGTTTCACAATCCAATTTTCTTTTGTAAGTGCTCTCTCTTCCCAGAAGCAGCAATACAGATGTATTACTCAATTACAAATCCCATGGGCTTCAGTACCAACACCAACCCCATTCAAAACTCCAAACAAGGGTTTGCAGTTAAACGGTTATGGGTGCCATTTGGACTTCAGGAAGACATCACTTTGCTCAGGTCATGCTTGGAAGGTTATCCCCACAGCTTGACATGCCAGATACTACTTTTTACTGAAAACCAAAGCCAAGACTCTGCATAATCTTAATATGCATCACAAATGCCAGATGCCTAACCTCACACAATGGACCTCAACTTGTCCTGCCTTTTAATAATTCCAGTCTGATGGTCTCAAGGTGTTTCCAAGATAAGACCTCACCCCTTTTTCACTCATTCCAACAGTCCCACTGAAGCAAGCCTGCAGTCTGACAGGAATCAGATGTGCACAAAAGCAGGCTGTGCATGCAAAGCATCAGCTTTTAAGCACCATAATGAAAAAGGCTACTTGGTAAGTAAAGGTAACAGGACCTAATTTAAGGATACATGTTAAATCACACAGTACAAGAACAATCAAAAACCATCTCCAAGTTACTGCTGTATCTTCCTCCTTTTCTTAAAAACTGAATACCATCCTCTCACTTCCTTGGTCAATAGCTGAAATTTCCTAGCCCTAGAAGTTCATGTCCACTCATCACCCACTTGTCAGTTCCTAAACTAAGGAGAGCATGCACATCCTCAGTGCAACCAGCAGCTTCTACACTCAACTACAACAGAGTTCTTCTGGCAGACTCCACTGAAACATGCAAACCAACCCTAACACCACCACCCTGTACTCAGAGCAGCCATTCTCCTGCCTCCCACAGCCAGACTGTAAACTGCCACCTTACCTGACTGCCCGTTTTAGAACTTAAGCCCAAGTTTCCATGTGGACAACACAACTGCAAATATGTACATCCCCCATGAAGTGCATGTTCCAGCTCTGCATCAGACAGGTCAGTTTATCCAAAAAAAGGAGGATTACATTTTACAGTAGACTGCTTACTTGAATGGCTGTTTTACACTCTGCTCCCTGATAGCAACAAGATAACTACATAGTCCCTATTCAAACAGACATGATCTAAGAAAAAATGCTCTTACAATTACTAGAGCTAAATACTATTCTATCCATTATGCAAATACACAGTACACATAAAATTGCATAAAATGTTGCTTCGTAACAGCCAGTTGGTAAAGGTCTATCAGCACTCTTTTTATGGTTTGTAAAGTTAGATTTTAATCTATGTTAAGAAATTTCTTGTAATATTCAAGAATTTCAAAGTTGTTCAAAGCTACTAGAACAGATAATTTCTGAAGTGTGCTCTACTACAGGAACTATACAAGAAGTTTTAATTACACACAGCTGGGAAGAAAAAAAGTGTTTGCTACAATTGCACTGGACAGGTATAACCTACCCCTTATATACAGAAAGTTTTTAACTCATAAAAATCACTATTTATCAGAAATCCACTGGAACTTACTGTAAGTCATCCTCCCCATAAGTATAAAATGGAAATTTCACTTAATCATAGAAAAAAAAAATAGCCTGAAAAGAGTAAAAAATCTTGTGATATTTAGAGGAAAAAATGCTTCAGTCTAGTTTCAGAATGATTTAAAGAAATTGGGTAATTTTAATTTGTCTCTTTTTAGACTAATCAGTTTTTTATTATTTCCAAAATTTCTAGTCTGAACTGTAATATAATGCTATTAAAATTTGAAAGAAATTGACATTAAAAGTCCCGTATCAAATTTGCGTCCAGTGCTAAAACACTTTGTCAAAACCTTATAAGATTATTCAAAACCCAACTCTATATAATCATCATCTGTTTTCTTTTACGTTTTAATATATTTAGAAGAGACTTGTTCAGATGTCATCTACATTAATCACAAACTAAGCACTGTGATGCTGCAGCAAAGCAACAAAACACAAATGCATTTTATGCCTTTTCCCTGCCTATATTGATATACTCTCACCAACAAACTTGAATTTCTGGTTGCCCTCAATACCAAAACAATGTAATTCTTTTTAACCTAATGCTTTGCCAGCGGTACTGTGTAAATCTATTATCTCTGCTGTTTTTTTAACAGTTTACTTGTATTTCATTTTCTAATATTTTGCATTTTATCTGCTATTAATTTATTACAAAGCAAACAAATGATCCAATGAAAAGCAGTGCTCCTGTGACACATCCTGAACTCAAAATTAAATTTCAGTCTTGTCCCCATAAGACTTAACTGGAATTCCCTCTCTGGATGCACAGGAACAGTACCAAACCACACGACGAGCACAATACCCCACTGTCTAAAAGATGCAGCATCCGGACAGATGCGAGCTTAGGATCACAGAATCAAAGAATGATCTGGGTTGAAAAGAGCTCTGCAGATCACCCAGTCCAACCTCCCTGCCAAGGCAGGGTCACCCAGAGCAGGTGACACAGAAAGATGTCCAGGTGGGATTTGAATGTTTCCAGAGAGGGAGACCCCATGACTTGCCTCAGCAACCTGTTCCATTGCTCTGCCACCCTCAGTGTAACAAAGTTCTTCCTCATGTTGAGGGAAAACTTATTGTCCTTTAGCTTATGGCCATTCCTCTAAGTACTGTCACTGGGCCCCACTGAAAAGAATCTGGCGCCATCCTCTCGACACAAATAACTATGTGTATTAATGAGGTCCCTCTGTTCTCCAGACTAACACACCCAGCTCCCTCAGTCTCTCTTTACAAGGGGGATGCTTCAGGCCCTTTGTCATCGTGGCCCTCCACTGCATCCTCTTGAGTCTGCCGTGCAGGCTGTCCCTTTCAGCTTATATTCGTAGAATCATAGGATCCATGCTTTTTGAACCTGGGAAGAGACGAGGGAGGTCACCTCACCCGACCTCTGCTGCTCAAGGGACAGCTGGTTGCTCAGGGCTTCGTCCCTTCAGCTTCTGAGCATCTGTGAGGTCAGGAATTCAGACCTCCACCCTCGCCTGTCCCCACGGGAGTCAGTAAACCTGCCGGCCTCTGGGCTCCTCCCGGCTGCCGGAGATCTCTGCCCACCATGCGTGGAGGCCGCAGCGGTGCCCTCACCGCCGCGCCCCGTCCTTCACGGGCAGCGAGGAGGAGGGCTCCCCTCACGGGAACTTTCTTCCCGGGGTAGCAGCAGCAGATTCGCGCCCATCCCTCCAGCCGCGGTGCGGACGGCCCGGGCCCGCGGCACCAGCCTCGCCGCCAGGCACCTGCCTCCGCCCGGGCTGGCACGGCACCAGGCCCGGAGGCGCTCAGCCGGCCGCAGGGGCAGGGAGGGCGCGGGGCCGGCGGAGGGCGCGGAGGGGCGGCGGCACCGGATCCCACCTGAAGTCCTTGTCGCTGGACGTCATTTTCTCCAGCAGGTTGGAGATGTGGTACGAGGCGCTCGCCATGTTGACGGACCCGGCCGGGGCGCGGCGGGGAGAGAAAGGAGGAGAGTAGAAGGCGGCGGCGTCTTCCCGGCCTCGCCGGCTCCACTTCGCCCGCGGCTGTAGGGGCCGGGCCGGGCCGGGCCGGGCCGGGGGCGGCGGGGCGGGGGCGGCAGCTGCGGCGGACGCGGCGGGAGGGGCGGGGAGGCGCGCGCGGCCGCTCGCGCTCGGCGCCGGGTCGAAGGCCGGCGCTGCTGATTGGGTCCGCAGGCGGGCGGGAGGCGCGTGCAGCCCTGTGACACCATGTGACGTCAGAGCGTACGTGGCGCAGAGCGTGCGCGGGAAGTTCAGGCGCCGCGGGAGTGTGGGGGGAAGGGGGGAAGGAGCTGCCGGTGAGGCCGGCCAGGACTGCGTTTCCCAGCGTGCACCGCGCTGGCTCCCAGCCGGAGTCATTGGCGGTGAACGCCGGGACGTGTAGTTTGGAGTGTGGCGGGTGTCCCGCGCCGCGGTGGGTGCTGGGATGGCGAGCCTCGTTGTGGCGCGGAGGAGGCGGGGGCGATGGGGATGGGGGTGTGCCTGAGGGAGAGCGGGTTGAGGTGCGGCTGGCAATGAACTTCAGGAGCCCTGGGTGCTGCCCGCGTCGAAAGGGATCAGCGGGGCTGCGGCTGCTGGGCAGTGCTCTGCGTGGCCATTACAAGCCCGCGGCATACCCTAAAATTACAGAGGCCCCAGCTCCTTTTTCAGGCTCCCTCAGAGGTGTGCAGTGGCTCCCGTCGTAGCTGAGAAAAATGTCAGATGAAAGCACTGTGAAAAATAATGTGCTGTGAAAAGCTATTTTCTTGGTACATCAATGCGTGCTTCTATCGGTCATGCTTTGCTGAAAACAGTGTGAAAACGTGAGTGCTTTCAGAGGCCTTGGAAGCCAAAAGGACGTTTCAGAGAATGGGGCTTTTTTGTGTACACCATTACTGTTCACATCAGTCTCACTACTTTCCTGGGCCTAATTTATTATTTGTCTATGCATAGATAGGTGATTTGGAGCATTAGGAGAACTGAGGAAATAGTTGCACATTACATCTTCCTCAAAGTTCATGTTAAAGTTCAAGAACATAAATAGTAAGCCTTAATCCTCAGTTACATGTATGTACCGCAAAACTCCTGAAGAAGTAGTTTTTGATGCCATTAGTAATAACAAAGATTTGAAGTATAAAGAAAATTTCTTTAGGTGTTGATTACTGCAGCTTGCAGGCAGCCTTGCACTGTGGCTAATGGAAGATGTGCTCTTTTGCTCATTTGGTAAACTGTGTCACCACCACGGCCTGCCACCCCTGTGTACAGACAGATGCTCGTGCTGTTCATTTTCTGGTGGCTGTGCTGGACAAAGAGCTTAATATGTGCTGGTGTCCTTCCCCAGAGCAGCTGGGTGGAGGTTAGAAATGCACAGCAAGATTAGGGACAGCGAAAGGAAGAGGTGGGCAGCGTGGCATTGTGTTAGTGGTACTGCAGTCAGGGTGGTGTGGGGATGGCAGTCAGGAGTGAAAGGGTCCTGAGGAGAAATGGGAACGTCAGTGCAGACAGAGGAATGGCAGTGAGGGGAAGTGCTCAAAAGTAGAGCTGGCCTGGTGCTGACTGATTTACAAATAGGCCATTCAATCCTTTAAATTTGCAATACTTAATTTAGTGGTTACCTTTCAGAGAGGGAAATTCTTTGCTTCATTTTGCTTGAATGCTTGTGTTGGATATTTAATGAAGCCAGCTGGAGCCATACAAATGAAGATAGACTCAATCTTGACTTGGTTGTGACAGCTGAAAATGGTTTGTGATGATATTTTACACATCCAGGAAAACTGTGTAGCTCCTCTTTGGAGTACTGAGGCATGAAAAGTTGAAGTTCAAATATTTGCCATTTGCCACATTGATTCATATTTTGCCATGGCAAGGTTAGCACTCTTGTAAAACATTTTGGTGACTGACTTTTTGAGCATCTTACAACTTATTTCTGGGACGTTAGTGTACCACAGTTGTCACATAGTGCAGGAAAAGAATGTTCTAACCTGGTCTTTATTTACATTCACGATTTTGGTACTAAATGGGGATTGGGTGGTAACTGGTGTGGGGGGGTGAAAGACCATCTCTTCCAAAAACATTCTGCCCACATGGTAACCATGATGCATTAAGCTGCAGAAGCCTGCTAAAACCAGCCAGACAAAAGAAAATTCTACGTGGCAGTCAGAGTTGTTTTGTTGATTGCTCTTGTAGAGTAAAGCTTTGCCAGTGGTCCCTGTGAACCATTGTTGGGATTTACTTTTTTAATCCTTACCATTTTCAGTTAGACACTAAACCAAGTTATATCCCTCTTTGGGAATCCTACATCTACTTATAACAAGAGAGTGTGTGAGAGGAAAAAAAATCTCAGAACAATTCTGCTCTGGTCTGCTAGACAACCTTGAACACTTTAAAATTTTTCTTCAATTGTTTGACATCATCCTTCCCTTGCTAGTTCCCTTACCACAGTCGCCTTATCCTGCCACTGCTCAGACCCAATTACTACCAGAAACACAGGCCATCACAGAAGAAGAAAGTATTTATTGTTCAAGTACATTTATTACAGTTGGGATTCAGCCATAGAGATGTCATGTTCCAAAGGAAGTTAAACATAGAGAAAGACTAATTGAGTTGAGATTTTTTCCAGCTGATAGCAAACAACTTCACAGAAGGAGTGGTACTCCTGCCCTGTTCCCTGTAGACATGCATTTTAGATGTTCTTCAGTTTATTCACAAAGATAGCTGAAAGCCTAATTAAATGCTGGAACCTAAAAGGATTTATCTTGCTTTACACTTGCAAATACATTCCCCAAATGTTGAAGAAGAGGGAGTTAGAGATGCATTCTGAAGCCCTAGAATTTGAACCCTCCCCATTTTGCAGTTTCACTTTATTTGGGAGCTGTGAGGCCACTGATGGACAGAGGACATCGGGAACGTGCTGCATCTCAGTCTCAGTCCCAGCATGGAAAGGGTTATACCTCACAGCTGTACTCAGCTTAAAGGGAATCCTTTTGGATGACAAGTTAAAAGCTGGTTATCATTTTTTACAGCTGGTTTTGAGGCAATAAAAGGAAAATTGCTGCTCTAATTCAAAAGCTGCTCGCTGCTGCAAGCAGATATTTGAGCCAGAGAACCTTACAGTTGTGGTTTATCACTTAGATACATGGCTGACTTTGAACATACTGAACTCTGAATTTTCACAGAGATTCCTGGAAAGAGAATGTTACAAATTTATTGACTGATTTTATTAACAAACCACTGATGGTTTCAAAAAAGTGATCTAGATTTAAATATGAAGGAAATAAAAAGAAATGGTATGGCAGTGTTTAACTTAAGGCAAACAGTTTTAAAAAGTGGCCTAACCTCCACCAGAATGGTCTCGTAGGTAAAAGTGTGTTCCAAGGCATTAAGGTTATTATTGTATTGCCTTGTATGAACTTGTATGAACAAGACATGCAGAACTTTAATCTTGGCTTTGGAATCTTAATCCTAACTATACTATGCCACGGGTGGGTCTTCCCCCCCAGCTTATTTTCTATTTTCCTTATTTTTCAACTTAGATGACATATCATAGCAAATGATAGCAATTTCCAAAGTAGGATACATTTAGAACTAAATAAATCATAGGTTGCCTTTAACCTCATAAGCCAAAGTTTTAGTTAAGCTTTTCTCTCTTCCTAAAACAGAAAATTTGTTGATGTGCGAGTCCCAAAGCATCTTTCCAAATGGGGTTGCTCTGCTGATTTTCACTTAAGATTGTTTCATTTCTGAACAATTGAAGGTACTGTTGCCTTCATTTAGGAGATATTTCTACCCACTTACCCAGAAGAATAAACAATCTCTACAGCTGTGAACTGCCTTCCTAATCCAGATAATCCACTTCTGAAAAGGAAAGCAAAGCAAAACAAAAGTGTTTGAGTATCTGATTCCATCAGCTTTAAAAAGAGAAAGATAGGAAAACAGTGCTGAAGAGAATGTATTCATCTGCGTAAGTAATGGACTGAAACAACTGTCACATGAGCTCAAATTGTCTCTGTACAAGAACAGAGTTCCAATAGCACCCCCATCATAAGATTGAATTTCAGGAAACATCATATCTTAAAAGGAAAAAAAAAAACCAGTGTTTTAATTTAAAAGTTTAAAAAAATTTAAAACCTCTACAATAATGCTAAAAGAAATTTCCCTTCTTACTGCTTTTTGCAGCATCTGTGGTCTTTTTCAAATACATACCACAACTACACAAAAATAAAAAAGATCAGTCTTTCAAATGAAATCTGATTTGAAATGTGACCCAGAAATTTAGATTCCAAGATTTTTATCGTATTATTTTCATGCCAGTTGAACTTGGTTTACAGAGCAAAAGGGTTTTCCTCCCTCAGTACTTCTCCTGGAAATCAGTCCAGGTTGTTTTTCTTTTTGCATTTTGCATTTTCATGCCTTTTCACAACTTGAAATTTATAATTCCTTCAAAGCCAGTTATGTTTCCATTTAGGTCAGCATACCCAGATTTATTTACATAATGATCACAGCAATGCTTGTACTTGAGACACTTGTCTTCAGTAAACTTAAAAGCACTTATTTAATTGGAACATCTGTTATTGAGCAATATTCTCTGTATTTCAGAAGTTTTAAAAATACTGATTAAGTGTTTGCACTATTTAGTCTTATTAGAACCAGAGGTAGCTGTACTATGGATTTTCTTCATTCTGGATGCCACATTTCAGGAAATCTTTGACCATACCAGTAATTTAGAGATCTCAATGTTTCTACATTGGCTAATTACAGTATGAGTCAATGTTTGTCAAAGTGGACATAGGGCCTAATCTGTTTCGTTTCCTAACACTACTGAATTCTATTGAATCTTGCTTTAGAAATGCTTCACTTCAGGCCACTGAATGTGCTATCTCCTGCATTTATGAGACTAAGCAGCTGCAAAGTTGAAAAAATACAATTATTCTGCCACGCATCAATGTGAACAGAGAGGGCTAAAATTAAATTGAAATGATTGGACTGATGGAATGGAGTATAACTTTGCAGAGTGATTTCTTAGAGCAGAATTTACTCATTCACAGTATGGTCCAAGGTACAGTGACTCAGTGAGTACTCTTGGAGCAGGTGATGTCTGTTGTCAGCTTACCATCACTTGAACAAGAAACACAGCCTGTCAAGATGTTTCCCTGTTGGCTGCCACAAACTGACTCCATTTTGATTTTTTCCGTACTCTGTGAATGTTCTGCTGAAGGGCTTTATTGGTCTTTAACTTATATATTGAAGCTGAATGGCTCTTAATATATGATGCATGCTTTTCTTTTAAATTTGCTATTTGATAAATAATTTTATAGTAATTTCTCAATATACACTGTCATCCACATTCTCAGAGCAGAACCTAAAACTGTCACCTGCTTTCCATAGGCTCTGCAGGAGACACTTCTCCAGGCATCCCTATGTAACTGACTGCAGTTTTTAGACCTGACATGAAATACCTGTAGCACTCAGATCCTCCTGAGCAGAAACATTAGAGACCCTTCTGGGACTGAGAACTCTATGTTCAATCAGCTCAAAAGTTCTTTGATTTTATTTTTTTGTAGTTTTTTAGGTTTTTCTTTTAGTGAAGTATTTTTGACACATACAAAGCATTTGTTATGCACAAAATCTTGTCAGAGGAGTACTAAATTCAAGTACTGATTAGAGCCTGTCTGTTTATTTTCCTCTTCTTAGTTTTGCAAAGAGAACCAGGGCATGTACCATGCACAGGAACAGACTGGAAAGCTACAGTAAGATTGCTTTCACTGTTTGCACTGACAGAACTGCCATTTCTCCCTTCAAAATCTCTAAGTGCTTTGAACTGAAACCTTACAAAGGTCAGAAGTCAAGATCCAACCCCAGACCTTATAAATCTGCTAATATGTGAGAAAGCTCTGTAACTCCTTGTCCACATTAAGGTTTTACCTAAACTTAGTTAACTCATGGCTCATTTATACCAAGACCTGTTTCCCACTCTTCCCAGGAGGCAGGACTGCTGAAGGGGCTGGGGTCTCTGGAGTCTTTCCACTTTCTGGCTGTCTTGCATGGAGGTGGTGGCACCAAATTAGGGATGACCAACAACTGGTCTCTTCAGCTCAGCACTGAAGGTCTTTTTGGGTGTCAAGTACCATTTCAACAGAAACAAGAATTAATTTATATTGTAGAAAAGTCCTGCCATAACCTGTTGAATTGTGAGGCTTAATCTTTCAACATGATTTTGTCCATTCATATAAATCATTAACCATATGTTTGTTTGCTAAAATTAGTTAACAAATAGTCATAAGTGTGAAATTTGTTTAAATGCATATATCATTAGCGTTTTCATAAATTCTAGTATCAATTGCCATGTATTATGATAGCAAGGTATAGTCTAAGTTTAGGAGATCTATGCTGTGGCATATGTTTGAACATGTCAGAGCCAAAAATTAGAATTTTTAAACCCTCTGGGTCTGTAAAATTTCTCTTCATAATGAATATGTATTAAATTGAGGACTGCCCAGTATTGGTGGCTTATTTGTAAATGTATGTATCAGGCAAATATGAAACAAAATATCAAAAGAAGCAAGAATACAAGTCAAGAATCTCACACATCTCAGGTGCATTATTCAAGCAAGAGCAGGCTCTCAAACAAAAATGTCTACAATTAGTTATAATACTTTTGAAATCATTACATGCCAGGAGGAAAAACATATATAAATTTTTAATGATCAAATTTAAATAACATGTTTAAATTTCAAAACAGTCTTAAGAAATGCCTTCCAATATTTTATTATCTCCTGGGGAGTTAATGATGCCAATAGCTCTCACTGAGAGATCTGGTATTTTTTAATAACTTCTATCACAAAAGTCAACCCACATGCTGCAGTCCGATGCAGAGGAATGTCATTTCCAAAACAAAAATAATTCTCTGAAACTTCTTAGTCTTTTCATTCATTGGAAATTGAGTCATATTACTTATGTTAGAAACAGCTCCTGGCTGACACAGTCAAGGTGACTTGTATTATTTTTAATTTTTTTACCACTTTTGTGGTGCTGGCAGTGTAAGGATGTAATTTTATCTCTGTATTCAGCTATTATGGTACTAGATCTGGGCTTTGCTCTGTTATCATCTTGTAGAGGCCAAAATTAGTCCTTTTGCTAAGATTTTTGTATTACCAGACAGTGTTTCAGAGAGACTGGAACTAATACATTGTAGAAGCAATGTCATTTGGAAGGATGTGATACAGAGAGACAATTGCCTGCTCACATATTGCAAGATGAAGATGATTTTTCTCCCAGCGATTTGTAAGAATGTCCTTGAAGTCCATTCCTACAGTGTTTCTGGAAGCAATGCTTTCTGTAAAAATAGAAATATAAATAAGCTTCTTTCTTTGTTTTCCCTTACCTGATCATCATTTACACCAGCATGCAGTCAGTGTGAAAAAGCTGCTCTCATGGCATTTTGCAGTTGCTTTGCCCTGCTGTGAATAGTGACACCCTCTGCAGCTGTGGTGGGCATGGATGGAAGGAAGATGTATTTTTGCAGCCTTATATTCCATGTGGAGGTCATCAAACAGTATTGCCCAGATAGAACTACTGTCAGACCAGTGGATCTAGTGTCCCTCAACTCTCTCTTGAAACTTATGCTGCCAAGGACAAGAGAACGAGATGGAAAAGCACCTGCTGTGTTCTGCCAGTCTTGTGTGTGGCCAGGTTTTTTTCTTTTGAGATACAGGTTTATTCCACAAATAAGCCAAATAACCTCGTTGTTCTCAGGTCCTTGGCATATGTTGCTTTCATTCTTGTCCACTCTGCTTTTCTACATGATGTTAACAGGGTCATTCTGAGAACCTGACAAAGGCTGAGAGAGGTGTGATATTTGTATCATGTTAAATTTACACAGCATGAGCAGCTGAGGCTGAAAGAGAATTTTTTACCCCTCAGCAATGAATAGTCAGAGGCATCTAGCTGAGAAGCTATGATGCCATCCTGAAGGAAAAGTCTGTACATGCTTCAAGGTTGGCTTGCAAATATAGATACGTTATTTCATTTGAAAGATCCCATTTTAGTCAATATTCATGAGCAAGACATTCCTAGAATAATAATACTTAAAGGAGGAATTTTTTTCTGTTCAGAACTATTTGTCCACATCTTATGCAAGTTTTTTTGTTTCAAGAAGCCAACTCCAAAATTATACCTCCTTGAGATGATTCATCTGGTGATGCAGTAGTTCCCCTGCTAGGCAGTCAGAGGAGGTTGGCAGTGATCCATAGTATTTCAGGCTTCAGTGAATCATGGAACATGGTTGGCTTGTGTGAGCCATCTTGGTTGATTCAAGGCTGGTTTAAACACAACAAAACACTTAAGCATGTTGCTGAATTTTAAACCAGGGTGGCGTCTTACGGCTTCACATCTGCTTATGCACTGTGTTGGGAAAAAGATGTTACTGTGTATTGCAGGTGTATCAAGCAGGGAGAAAATCTTTACCACGAAATAGGGTCCTTCTTTAGGCTCAGGCATTCTTTAGTTTCTGTATTTAATTCATGTGTTTCAGATGTCAGGAAAAAAAAAATAGATTTTGTAATTTCCTTAATGAGTCCCCAGCTTGTCAAATTTCTTAGCTCAAGTTAGCACTTTGCAACATGAATCCCATTTTCAGCATCAAGCAGGATAAAACCCTGACACATTTGCAAAACCAAGTGAAGTCTAGAAGTGAACCAAGAGATAGCAAAAACATTTCCAGAACTGTGGGATGTAACCAAAGGCAGCATTAAATCTACTTGATTCTCTTTCATTAGCAACCACATGATTGTCCAGATAGGCAATTCGGAACAAATGTGTTCCTTTGAGTGATTAGAAACAACTGGAATGAAAATCCATTTTCACATCAATTGCTAAACACTGACCAAAGGAACTAATATGATGCTGAACCATGTTCTAATCTGTGGGGGGTTTAAGTCTATCTATCTATCTATCCATCCATCCATCCATCCATCCATCCATCTATCTATCTCTTTCAAGATAAAGCACTTGGTTATGTATGATCCACTATTGGAAGACAGAAGTAAAAAGACGTACATGTCGCAATTATTTCTGCATTTCCCACCAACTATAACATTTCCTGTAAAATTGTCCTCTTTGAGGTTTCTGCCTCGAGATAACTTTTGCACTTGCTGTTCAAAGATCAAATTGCATCTGTTGAAAAGAAATTGCCATTTGGGGTCAAATATGTTATCATATGACATTCTTTATTTATTTGTGCAGCTAGGGCTACTGAATTAGGCAATCTTGCTCTCCATTTTGAGCTTTATTGTGGATCTTCATAATGAAATATTTTTTGAGACAGTGAAAACACTAAGGCTCTAAGGCAGGAAATAAAAGAAAAAAGGATGTGATTTCTTCCTGATTTCTCTACAGTAATATATCTGTATTATTAATACTTCAGTTGCATAAATAGTTCTATACTCATCCAAAAACTACTCAGGTATCCCAAAAAATTATAGATTTTCATTATTAAATACTTGACACTTTTACTGTAATCTCTGGTAAGTACTTTCCTCCATGCCATCCTTGCACCTTTGAATGACATTGTTGTCAAAGTAATCTTTATGCCAAGCACCAATTGAGCATCCTTCTTGATGTGTGCAGAATATGGCATAAATGCAAGAATAAAGTAAGAGCAGTGTCTGATTTTTTTAAGTTTTATGTATGGAGATGTTCCCAACATACAGTCTTTAAGAATTTTTTCAGAAAGCTTATAATGTGGTTACTTACTCCTAATGTAAGATAATATTGCTTCAGAAATGTTATTTAATGACAGCTATAGTTCTTTATCTTTTACAGGTCTTTGTACAGTTATTCTAGAATAACTTCTTTATGTACACAAGCTCAACATTAAGTAACAATCAACATTAGTAAACTGGACTTATCTACATTCACTGTTTTTTTATACAGAAAGCTCAACAGAGCTCTTGACAAAGATGCAAAGGAGTAGTGGCTGAAAATACAACACGGTTTTTAACAAACTGGTATGAATTGTTCAATCCCTCTGGGTTGACCCTTAAATGTTGCTTTCTCTTCTGACAAGATCATTTATTCAAGCTGCCTCTTTTGGCACATACAAGTAAACCCCAGGTTTTCATCCTTTTTCCTATCAGGGATTAAAATTTCTGTGTAAACAGAATCAGGTGATGATACAAAATGGAAGCTAGTAATTTAATTTTATATACTCTTAGATCTTGTAGTGTTGGTATACATTCATAGTTACTTCCAATTGAAATCTATCTCATGCCTATTTGTTTTGTTTACCAACAATTCCCAGGACAATCTAGTGTAAGAGTTTTAAAATGTATTTATCATTGTCCACGTCTCATCCTAAGAATTATCACAATTTATGCTCAATATAAATGCTCAAAGAAGAAGACTGTATTTCTAGGAATTGGAGAAAAATAGGGCTTCAGAAAAAAAAGTATTATCTGGCTGAGTTATCAATATTATCTGGCTGGGTTATTATTGGCCAGGGTATTAGCAGTGATTAAGGAATGCAAAGGAAGTGCAAAAGAAATGCATGTTGTCCTAAGTGCTGAATGATAACAAGAACTAATGGAGCAATCAGCCCCTTTTATCCAAAGAGTCATTTTACAGTAGAAGGAGAAAAATGTGGTAATCGTAGCCTATAATGTGATGATGGAAGATGCAGTGAGAGTGATATTCCAGTAAAGTTCATATTACATTTTTTACTAAAGATCAACAAGTTCAACAATAACTGAAGTCAGATTTCTATAGGCAATTACTGTTTCAGCTGTCATTACCTCTTCTTTGCTTGCCATCAATGAAAGTTTTCAAGGAGCAGATTCAGTCTTTGGCTTAGCTGTGCTCAACTGATGCACCAAAACATACTCAGAAAGGAAATACTGTAATTATTTGATACACGGTGACTTAAACATGAGGAAGAATTAAAGGAAAAAGTTAAAACAGTGTGCACTGAATCACAAAAAGGGAATAGTTTCTTTTTGCTCATAGGGTTACATAAAAGTAAAAACAAATCAGTGGACGTCCAATTGATGCTGACAGAATTAAGGTTCCTGATATTTAAGATTGAGTCACGCTGTGTGGCAGTCATGGTAGATTTTCTCTTGGCTATAAAAAACCCTTGTGATTCCAATAATAAAAACAGTTTCACTCAAATGCTGCAGCTTAATTCTTTTCCCTTCAAACCAAACCCAAGGAGCTGATGGCACAGAAGATATGGGAATTATATATCACATCAGTGCAGAATGATCTAATTTGCTCTGATGCAGAAGTCCTAAAGAAATATGCTGCTGAGGCGATCCAATCAGGCAGGGTTTCTTCTTTTCCTTTTCTAGTTTAGAAAGCAAAAAAATTATCTGAAAACTAAAGCTATGCCCTCCAGAGACTTACCTTATCACAAAATCAATCACACATGAAATGCATAAATCTTTCAGGGAAAATAGACATCAAATCCAACTTGGTGGTGTTATCTTCATTTTATAGCTTCAGTAATGATATTCCAGAGAAATTTATAATGAACCCACAAAAAGGAAGAAGTCTGCAAAATTCACTTTCATTTCATACATGAATTAAAATAACAGCTCCCAGACAGAGACCATTCTCTCTAATCATGGTAAGCAAACCTACACCTAAAGAACTGTCAAAAAATCTTGCAAACATAAGTAGAGAATGTCTTCAGAGTTTATTTAGGCAAATGCAAAGGTACTACTACTAATAATACAACCAAGTATGAATATCTAGAAGGCTCAGTGTGCTCATAATTCTTTTTTGTGTCTAGGGTGGTAATTCAAATCCTGAAATCAGTGAAGAGAGTGAATTCTGTTACCACATCTGCTCTAAGGGAATTGGTCAGAGTTCCTGATAAACTGGTATTAATCACATACAAAATGTCTTATGGTAAGTTGTTGCCCTCCTAATCCTCAGAGAAAAAAATAACATAGACTGAAGGCAGGAGGAACAAAATTTTCACTGGTTCTGTAGGTTGTTCCCCTTTGAGCAACAGATTTACATTGAGGAATTGAGCCAGGAACAGCAGAAGAAATCTTGTAACACTTCCCACCTACATTTTCTAGTACCAGCCTTGTACTTAGCCAAACTTGGTCAATTTTGTTTCAAAATTCTTCATTAAAGGCATTTTTAGGTCTACATAGAACCACTAAATGACAGCTAGGAAAATAACCAGCAGCAACTGAGAAAGTTAAAGCATCAATTTTTTTATTATTTTTTTTTTTTAATTTTTTTTTTTTTTTTACTGAGGAAAATGCATTTCAGATTTGCATTCTACTCATTCTCTCTCAGTAGTAATTTATTCTTTGGTCTTGTTCAACAGGTCATTAACCTGCCTAACTACCCTAAATCTAGATGTTTTCCCTTTAGAGAAATGTAGTGAAAATACCAAATCTTTCTTCCACTTAATTTTCTTTGATAGTTTTCAGGAATGCATGAACTGGGATTTTTCTTTCACAGTGGCAAACAGTAGTTTAGCTGTTGACTACGTGGGATCTAGATTTGGGACCGTATGTCTGTGCATAGTCTTTTTATCTGCTGAGACTGATTCTATTCAGATCAATGTTATCTAATGACTGTCATCACTGATAGGATATTTCATGGATATTTCAACTTCCACCACCATTTGACAGTAGGCAGAAGGTATCAATTTAAAGTTATTTGGTCATCTTGATATTTTTGACCCTAATCAGAAACAAGATGAAAATCTTTGAGAGTATTATTTAAATTTTTCATCCACATCTCCCATATTTTACCTGCACCAAAAGCCACACGGCTGTTTAAAACACAAATCATATGAAGAAAGCAGAAGCTAGAACTACTCCTGAAAGCCTAATGACAGTTCAAACCCTCTCCTGGGTGTTGCCTCTCTCTCTCATTGGAATTGGTGGACAGAAGTTGCTATTCTAACATTAGGTTTATATTTCCTATGTTTTGTTTGATGTGTTCAGTCTTGTTCTCACTCGTATCAATGTTCTTTTCCAATGCATAACCTGGAGGCAAAGGCTAAAACCTCTCTAGCTTTGAAGCAAATGTATTACTTGTTTTTCTTGAAGGATTATAAAACCCCATCATCTTTCTGCCAGAGATGTTCACTGAGAGAGATGCCAGCCAATATGTTGTTCCAGGATTAATTAAAGAGTTTGTCTGCCAGACATTCTTTAAGTCTGCTATTTCTCATTTTATTTTTACTTTTTGGCATGTAATAGTATTTCCATACTTATTAAATCCTGACTGATAATTACATGCAAAAGAGCAATTAGCAGCAGACAATTTAGTGGCAAAGAATTTATAATTTGAACTGTTTACCATTCAGAGATGACTGAAAGTGATAGCAACTGCATCAAATGAAACTTAATCAGTGATATTGTTCCAGTGGAGGTTCCACCTGGTGTGCTCTTCATTTATTCAGTCTATCTTTGCATTAAGCATAAAACCAAACCTGTAAGTAGACAGTTACTGAAATATCCTGCAGTGTATCAGGTGTTTCCTAAAATCAAAACCTCGTTTCATTGTTCAGTACTGTGTGTGTTGTGGGACCTGTCAATATGTTGCCTCCTGTTCTTATTAGAAAGCCCAAGTATCAGGAGTTAGCATAAATGCAATTTGTTAGTCAAAGAAACCCTGAGTGACTGAGATCTACAGAGGTTTTCTGTGCTTGTTTTCTATATTTATTTTAATAGAAGCTTTACTTTTCTGACTGCCAGAGCACAGATTCTATGTTCCAAAAAGAACAATGCCATTTCAAATGCAATCACTAGGCCAGGAAATCCAGAACCCTTATCCATCAGTTCAAAGAAAAAATAAAATTATTTAATGATTAATAAAAAAAGCTCATTCTGAATGAGATGTTGAGGGTAAGGATTTGAACACCTCTCAGATCATGAACTAAGCAGGAACCAAAATGTCTCACCATTTTGAAACCCCTTTGATCTTGAAGTGTATCAGTCCATTTATGTATGGGCAAGAATATGCAAGAATATTAAAATAACAGCTCCTGGACAGAGATTGTTCTCTCTAATCATAGTAAGCAAACCTACTCCTAAAGAACTGTCAAAAAAAATCTTGCTAACGTAAGTAGCTAACACTGGCATTACCAGTTTTATAGGAATAATTATCAACTTTCTCTGATTCTTCTGACACATCAGAGAAACTATGTGAAAATAGTGCTGGATAACCAAAAAGAAGGAGAATATCTGGAAAAGAGAACACACCCCCTCTCCTCAAACTTCAAGGTTTGATTTCTCTCTAGTATTTGCATGCTTTAGTCTATTGCTCTTTTTCCTGAAGTTACACCGCACTCCAATTTTTGCTGCAGGTATCCAAGATTGCTTCTCCTGTGTATCAATTATCACTTTTTATGCTCAGTCATCCCATTGGAAACTGCATAGAAAACTCAATACATTTATGATTTGTCGTCTCAAAGGAATTTGGTACCAGTTTATTAAGTAATACTAAGAAAGCAAAAGCTGAGATAAGTACCTAAGTTCATAGATCCCTTCAAGATGGGCAGGTAGCAGAGTATAGTCATGTCAGTTTTAATGCCCTTGCACCTCTAAAAAGCCATTGTGATGGGTTGCACCTGACTGGATCCTAGATTTCCACCACGCCCCTTCTCAGCTGGGCAGGGGAGAGAAAATGTTAGGAAAG
The DNA here is from genome assembly GCA_009812075.1 of Sialia sialis. Classification (NCBI taxonomy): domain Eukaryota; kingdom Metazoa; phylum Chordata; class Aves; order Passeriformes; family Turdidae; genus Sialia; species Sialia sialis. Next base: position 10,464,116 of record VRYO01001878.1, on the reverse strand, counting down.
TCTGTCTGCTTGAAATAACAACAGGGAGAGATCACTCACCAGTTATTGTGACAGGCAGTACAGACTTGAAGACATCCGTCTAATTTGTTACCAATCAAATTCAAGTTGGATAATGATATATAAAACCTAATCTTAAAATATCTTCCACCCCTGCCCCTCCCTTTTTCCCAGGCTCAAGTTTACTCATACATTTTCCATTCCTGCCCTGAAGCAGCACAGCAGGAAAGGGAGCAAGGACTGTGGTCAGTTCACCACATGTTTTCTCTGCTGCTGCTTCCCTTTCAGGTGGAGGATACCTTGCACTCTTCCTCTGCTTCACTGGGGGTCATTCCCACGTGAGACAATCTTCTACAAACTCCTCCAATGTGAGTCCTTCCCACCAGCTGCAGTTCTTCACAAACTCACATGAGTTCCAGACTGCTCCAGCACTAGCCTCCCACAGGATTACAAGACCTGCCACCAATCCTCTCTCCATGGGGCCACAGGTCCTGCCCGGACCCTGCTCCAGCAGGGGCTTCCCACTGGGTAACAGTGGGTAGGAGGTTCACAGCCTCCTTTCAGCATCCCCCTGCTCTGGCATGGAGTCCTCCATGAGCTGCAGGTGGATCTCTGCATCCCTGTGGACCTCCATGGGCTGCAATAGGACAGCCTGTCTCATCAAAGTCTGCACTATGAGTTTCACAGGAATCTCTGCTGCAGCACCTGTAGTCCCTTCTGCCCCTACTGAACTAACCTTGGTGTCTGCAGAGCTGTTGATCACACATATTCTCACTCTTCTCTTCCAGCTGCATCTCTGCCGGCTTTTTCTTCCTTCCTAAATCTGTTATCCCAGAGGCACTTGCCACTGTCACTGATGGGCTCAGCCTTGGTTAGCAGAGGGTCCATCCTGGAGCTGTCTGGCATTGTCTGTTAGATATGGTGACAGCTTCTCAGCCCTTGTAGCCCCTCGGCTACCAAAACCTTGCTACACTAACCCAATACAGTCACTTAGGTCTTTGCTCTTTATGTTGACCTGAAGACTTGCAGTGGCATAGCACCATTTCAAGTACTAGTTAAAGGCTCATACAAAAGGGAGTGTGCTATCTACTGGTGAATGTTTCCTTCCTGATTCACCTATTACATGTTTTCAACCAAGTATTGACCTAATCAAAACTCAATTAGGGTATGAGATCTGATGTGACTGCAGTCTGGCAGGTATGATTTGGAATATTTCAGAACTCAGCAGAAGAAAATGTATCCACTTCGTATTTCAAACACCCAATCCTGAGCATGCATTTTGATTCATAATGAAAAAGCACACTGATGCTCTTAATAGGAAAGCAGAGAGAATCAGTTTTGAGGCTGTGTTATTTTTAGATTTATTTGCATAAGTAAGTACTTCTTCGATCTAACTGACATAACAGGAAACTCTTGTTTGCTTTACGGTTGAAGTGTAAGTGTAATGAAAAGCATCCTTCAGCATCTTTTATGAATATACACAACTGTGGCTCCATAATGACCTTTCAAGCCAAAATCAGGGAGCCTGGGAAAGCTTTGGTATGGATATGCTTGCTGCATCAAAGTCCTTGAGGTCATTGCCTACATTGTACTTACTTAAAACTTTTGTTTTAAAGCACCACCAGAGTTTGTAGCATCCACATATATGATCTATTGCAGAACGATGACTGCAGACACTAATTCCTCTGAAATCCATGCTCACTTCTACTTTGATAATGCTAAGTCAAAACAGATAAGTCCAGCAAAATATTAAGACAATATTGTTTTTAAGATAAAGGACGTGTTTCTTTAATAAAATAAGAGACACCCATGCAATAAGACACTAACACATTTACACCTACAAAGAGGCAAGTAAACATAGTTAGCCAGGCAATATTACTTAATTATATTTTAATAGAGTCTCCCGCTCTACTGGATGGAAGGCTCTTTATGGAGGAGATCCTCACCCATAAAAAACAATTCCATCTGCGTATACAAAAAGGCCACAAAACTTTTTAAAACAACAAAGGATAATTCAGGCATTGAGTTGTTATAACTTCTCTGTCCTAGTCTGGGAAAAAAAACAGTCATGATGGTATATTGCAGGAGTCCATCTGGTCGGGAGGGGTGTGGTGTGTGTACCAGTCCTTTCCCCCTTTAGTAGGGAGATGTCTGTCTTTCCACAGAGCCCATTCTTCCCTGCCTGGCTGCCTGCGCATTAATAACAGGGAACAGAATCCATTCAGTGATTGATACCAGCTTATGCTAAACAATTTCCCCTCCTGTTTCCAATAAACATGGCTGTTCAAATAGATTATAGTGTCTCAGAGCGTTCACATCCCTTCCAATCCCCCTCCCCTCTTCCCCCCTCCTGCCTTAGATGTCCTTTAGCTGCTCTTTTGTGATGGTAATGAAGCTAAACAGCATTTCAAAGAGAGCTTTGATTAGCATGATAACCGTGTAGGGGCTTGATGGGCAGCATGGAATGGTTGTCTAGCCTTCCAGCACCAACAGCTTCTAAGAAAAGTTATACAACTTGCTAAAATGCATGCATGGATGTAGATATGGATGTATGTGTGTTTGCATTCACATAAATGAGGTATCAATAAAACCTGACAAGGTCCATTCATTGATAGTCCCTGTTGGAACAGCGTTTTCTTGATGCACAGGCTAATTGCAGCAATTTGCCAAAACTTGCCTGAGTAACCGTATGCATTTAAAGAGGGGACAGGAGGTGGAACTGCGGTAGAGCTCAGTAATTACTTACCATGTACAGCATCACCACACTGCTGCTATTCAAGCCACTGGGCATTGCTAGAGATTGGAGTTCTGGAAATGGCATACAGCAGAAAGACTGCAGAAAACGCCATGTCTCAAGACCTATGCAACAGTGCCAACATGCACACCAAGGGCTGAAACTTGCCAAAAATGCCATGGCACCACTAACTAATACAATCTCCCAAATCAGATAATTTAGGTTAAGAGTTTATGCTGAGCGAATGCTCTTTCTCCCTTGTTATATTTATTCTTTATTCTGAAAGTTAAGTGCAAGACTAAAGTTTATTCCTGGACTGTTGTTATCTGACATGCATTATGATCCTAAAGGGTTAGAGCCACACGATAGGATGGCACGAGCAGAAGCCCACTAGCTGTTTCACAGCAGTTAGACTTTATGGGATATGGCTGACTCCTCTGGTTTAATTTGTTTTTGAGTTTCAGCTTTCAGCCTCCCCGTTGTAATTATTTGAAGCACTACCATGAAAAACTGCCTTAATTGAAATAATGCTTCCTCTTTTTTACAATGTTTGTACATATTTTGGCAGCCCTTCAGGATGGTATATGTTAAGCAAGTTGATGACAAGTGACATCTTGCTAGTCTGCAAATACTTAAATTCTAGAACATGAAGGAGGCTTCATGTCATTTATACTAGGCAACATCTATCAGCAATCCAAACACAAAGTAAGAGAAGGTATATTGCAGAGGCAACAGATGAATTCAGCAACATCATGAAGCTGATCACTATGACAAAAAGCAGTGTCACCTCTGTAAGTGTACTCAGCATTGGCAGCTATAATTACTAAAGAATATCAAAAAGCTTTACAAAGAGGTTTATCTGCTTTAACTCTAGAAATACAAACGGCATTAATCCAATATACATTTTGCTATAATATGTGGGGGTTTAAGCAAATATTAACAAAAATACTCAAATCAAGACAATAAAACCTAAGGAGTTATTTGGAAAAGAGAAGAAAACAGTGAGTAGCCTGACATTGCTGTTTAAATTTTGGATATGGAGGGCCCTGTGTCAACATCTGGATGATCATGGGGGATTGAGCACCTGGGGAGCAGCTCTATGGGAAAGGGCTCGGGCTTGTGGCTGACAGCAGGATTAAACATGAGTCAGCATCATGCTGTGTGTAGTGGAGATGGCTGGGAGCATGCCCAACTGTGTCAGCAGGAGCAACATGGCCAAGAGATTATCTCCCTTTCCTCAGCACTCATTGGAGTACAGCTGGAATTCTGCATCTAGTTTTGGGACCTACAGTACCAGAAGGACATCAATAAACTGGAGTGAATTCAGTGAAGGGCTGTCCTTGATGGTCAAGTCTGGGGCACTTGCCCTTAAAGGAGATACTGAGGCATCAGGGAATTTTCAGTCTGGAAAAAGGGTGGCTCGGGGGGAACTTGACAGCAGTACCTACTGACCAGTACTAACTAGCACCTATCAAACAGTACCCCTACCTTACTGAGAAGCTGGAACCAGTGCATGGCAGCAAGACAAAGGATGATGGCCATGAATAACTGAATGGCAGATACGAATGGATATGAAGAAAAATATTTTCCTGATGAGACTAAAAATAATTGGAACAAGGAGGTTGTGCAGTTTCTGCCCTCTCCTGGTTTGAAAGACAGATGTCTGCTGAGAAAGGCAAGAGCCTGTCTTGAAATGGAGAATGTAAACCCCCTCCCTCCAAATTATTATAATTTTGAAATCAAGAGGCTCTCAGGCAAAGATATGGGAGCTAGAAATAACAGTTCCTTATTAAGAAAATTGAAGTAGAAATACAATACTACAAAGAAACAAAACCCAAACACGGACAAAGTCAGAATACAACCTGGCACCCTGTCAGGCAGGGTGCTGGTAGAAGTCTGATTAAATGCTGACTAAAGTCCTCTTGCACTGACAGATGTGGTTTAGTTGAAGCAGTGATCCTGTAGAAGGTGCAGTTTCCCTCCGAAGATCCAGTGATGATGTGGAAAAGGCCGGTTTTCCTCTGGAGTCCAGGGGAACAAGGGCTGTCTTAGTGTTCCAAAACACCTGGTTTTATCCTGGTGAGAGAGGCTGGGCTCTTCCCGCTGGCTGGGGCAACTTCCAATGGGATGAAGTAATCTTACCAGTTCTACTGTGGGACTCAATGGGCCATTAGCAGAAGATAACTCCCTGAAGGAACGATGGGTTGTCAAAAGATAAAGAACAATGCCCCACCTGGCTTCAATGGATGGTCCATTAGCAGAATATCTCCCATGGAAATAATGATCACTGCCCCCACCCTCAACAGATGGTGATAGATACCTTTTATCACATCCTATACTGTAACTCAAGACATGCCCGTGGAGTTTTCAATGCCCAGCAGGGTAAAGCCCTGAACAGCTTAATCCTACCTCGTAGCTGACTCTGTTTTGAGCAGGAGGCTGGACTACAGCCCTCTTGAGGTCCCTTCCAGCCTGAATTACCCAGGGATCTTGCGTTTCACAGGATGCTGCAGACACTGTGGGTGTCAGTGTAGGTTTTGGACAGTGACTAGTGTCACCAAAGGGATATGCACTGATGTTTTGGATCTGAACCCCAAATACATGGAGAAGAGGGAATGTTCAGAGGAAATACTACTCTAGGCTTGCTGTAATCTCACATTCTTGCTTATGCAGCTGCTTATGGCCGCTGTCTGAGCTGGGGACTGACCATCCATTTCCCAAACCAGTACAGCTCTTTTTGTCTCTTTTTTTCTATGAAACACACCACCAGTATGATCTACTGTTTCAAACCTAAAATTTTGCAGAGCTTTTAATTACAGGGAAGTGGAGCTTTTAGAACATCATCTCTACCCTTGGAAGGAATAATAAAATAATGAGGCTTTTCAGACTACTTTTTTTCCAGTCAATTTTCATAATGACAGTATTTGGGGAGAAATTGAAGATTGTAGCATATTACCAAAAAGTACCACAAGTATTGTAGAGAGATCTATTTTTGTTATTTTTTTTTTATTTTACTTTTTCAGAAGTTCAACAAGTTCATTGCAATCTGCCTTTCAAGGTCATCCATCTGAATCAATGATCTTAGCTCCACCAGTTCTGATTTTTTGAATAAAATTGTAATTACCATCCTTTTAAGCACCAGCTGTTCTATTGAAACATGATACTGGTGGTGTACTCAGTCCTGGTGGAAAAATATCTGTGAGCTGCTCTTCACTGAAGCCTCAGAGCTGATTGCAAGAAGCATTTATAGTCACAGAATTAAAGGGGCCACAACCAGATCCTTTATGGATACAGTTCCTCTTCCTTTTGTGCATTATCCTGTTCAAACACGCATTTGAACTTCCACTCTACTTGTTCCTTATAAAATAAGGAGAAAAGAGAAAGTACAATATCATGCAATGGAATGTGCAAAGGAATAATCTATGAGCTTGTCCACATGCTGAGCCGTATGAGAGCAATGCACAGAAACACTTTGGGGAAGTGCTTCTCTGCCATTCTTTAGCAGCACCAATTTTTTAGCAGTATGTACCATCAACAGGCAACCAAGGTTAACAATTTAAGAGGAAGGCTATAATCTATGTACAGTAGGGCACTGTACTAAAGAAAAAAATCAGTGATGAAAAGAGAAGCAGAAGAAGTGCTTTTCTAGCAGAATTTGCAGGAGAATTGAAAGGCTGATTGGCACAGAAAGTGGCATGGGAAAATAAAAGCAAGAGGTAGAATTTGTCTTGGCAGGAAAGGGATGTTCTACTATTAGAAATGCCTGCAGGCCAAAAAGAAAAAAAAATTCCTGTGCTGAGATTTAAAAAGGATTTTCAAACTGCTTTAAAGCTCAGCTGATACACTAAATATCTTCCTAAAACACACAGAATTTGAGAAGTGCAGAAGCTTTTGGTCATGTTCAGAGAAGCCAGAGACCAGTGAGTATTCATCCTCTCAGACTGGGATAGTGACAATTTCTATGCAGATAGGCAAAATGCAAGGAGCAGCCAGGCACTGGGGTGCACCTGCCAACTGCTGCCTCCCTATCTTCCTTCCTTTCCCCTGAAAGATTTTTTTTTTTACATATTGAATTGTAGTGTATTTTCCTTTTTTCTTCTATTTTTGTAAGAGATTAGGACAGTGGTAGTTTAGCAACATGTCTGAGCAGTAGTTCCTGCCAGGTCAGGGTGCTACCAGAGGGCACTTGGGCCTGAGGACGCAGAGAAGGGAACTTGCCTTGTCAGCTGCAAAATCTGAAGCATTGCAGTACTGCTGACTGATTAGGCATTGCTATATTTTTCTCTATTAATTACATGGCCTTTTCTCTTTCCAAAGCCAGGAAAATGTCCACGCTGTCAGAAACCTTTGCCTACGAGGACACTCATCCCTCTGCAGTGTGCGATCAGGAATCAGAGTGCCTGGCAAGCTTCTGCTCTCTGTAAGTCTTTCCCTTACACAACAGACCTTGAGCAGTATTCCTGTGCTCAGTGCTCCTGACCATTAACTCATAAGGCCCCAGTTCAAGAAGGCCTTAATGCACATAACGATATATCACTTTTCCTAAAGATTGCAATAGAATGCAGCCATTATCCCTAAACCTGGCCTGAAGAAGTATTTCTTCCTGAGTCAGAGACAAGTACAGTATTTTCACAATTATAAGCCGCACCTTTTTCATTGAAGAATCCAGCCTATCCCTGTAGTGTGGCTTATATTCAGGTGCAGCTTATCTATGGACAAATCCCAGTGAAATGCCAACCCAGAAGTGAGAGCCAGCCGGGAGGGCGCCTGGGCTGCCTTTAAAGGCTTTGCAGGTCTATGAAAACTGTTGCAACTTGAGCACCTGACATCAAACCTGGTGCTGGCGCGATTATGTTACTAATTTGTTACTTTGTTACACATGGATCCTCACTTTAAAAAAAAAAAGAAAGTGCGGCTTATATTCAGGTGCAGCTTATATGTGGACAAATCCCGTGGTCTACCCGGCTACCAGGAGATGTGGCTTATAATCAGGTGCGGCTTATAATTGTGAAATTACTGTAAATATCTGGAATGAAAAGGCAGGACACAAGGATCAGTGAAGGAATGCAATACTAAGGTTTTGCTTATTTATTTAACAGAAATAAATACAGAAATGAAGACCAAGGGCATATTGAAAAGACTCGTACAATTGAATGGACGTAACAAGATTATTTCTTTTGTGACATCCCTGTCTATCCCTGATTTCAGGTATTTGGCACAGGAATTATATTTTGCTGCTTTTGTGTACAGCAGCTTTTGCCAGAGTTGTCCTTGATCTCATGTGCTGAAGAACAGATGATAATACCTGGTAACAAGTATGGAGGGCTCTTGTACTCCTTAAGGTATTTCTGAAGAGCAATGAGGGGAAAATCAGAATGACCACATGTATTAATAAAAAAGACTTGCTGACTATACAGCTCAAATTATTTCATTTAAGGCAATATGAAAGATTGAGATTACAACTTTCTTTTAGAGATACTCATTTTGTCACTTCTTTGATATTTGCTCTTGCTTTAAACAGTATATTCTTTTATCTTGATAGATGAGGTTGAATGCAGGGTCTTTTATTTCAAGATATGTAACTCATCTATCTCCAGATGGAGCCACTGCAAATAGTCTGAGCACTTCCAGTTCCTACTTCTCACTGTGCCTAGATTCTGCTAGCCAACACGAGGTCATTTTGTCTTAGTATTTCATTGAATTGGTGTATAAGTAACACATCAAAGATGATGCCTTAATGAAATACAGCACCTGGATATAGTCCAGCATTTGAAAGAAATGTCAGAAAAGAAAGGGCTGTTTACTCTACATGGAAAGGGAAGACTGATGATATTAGATCTCCCGGAAGCTGGAGGCTGCAGCTCTGCAGCAGGTGAAATAGACAATATGCATTTGGTGTTATGCGAATTTTAGAGCTGGTGATAGACATGTAATCTCAGTCAGTTGGCTGAGATTCACAGAGCAGGCAGAGGCTGCTGCAACCAAGTAAGCTTCCATATGCTGCCTTGTCTAAAAACTAATCTGGAAAGCAGGCAGAAAATTGTCATACCATAACAACTTCTTGGCTTCATAGCCAAAAGTCCTGCTGGGGTTTGTGACCAGCACAAACACTTGGGACTTGGGTTTCTCACCTGCGTGCTGGTGAGCACTCAGCTCATCCTGTACAGGTCAAGGAGTGGTCTTCAGGGGTTGGCAGCCCTTGGCCACTTGTGACTAGTGGCTGGTGTTAGAAGCACAGTTCAAGGTGAAGGATCTCCATATACCACTACCTGTGCTCAGGCTATCCATGTTTTCTCAGAACACAAAAGTACAGAAAAATAAAGACTCCCAAATGGCAGTGGATGTTTCATTAATTTCTTCTATCAGTGTGATATTTTCTCTTTGTGAGGATATTATTTGTTTGCAGGTGACCACTGCTTTTCTTTTTCCTCTGTGAGATTATCATCTTAGAGAAAGAAAAAAGAGGTCCCTGACAGCTTTTAAGACACATGGTGATTACAGGAGTACTGTACTTTGTTTCTCCTTGAACAGATTTCATGTTTTTTTTTTACGCTTTGTTTCTCCTGGTCATTTGATATCTGAATGTGTTTATCTCTAAAATAACCTAACCCAGAGTTCTTGAAAAACACCTTTCCTCTAGAGTCCAGTGATATCATTTATATATTACTTACAGATGCAATAAAAAAGCCTCTTCTCAACTGCAGTCTCTTAAGATTGCAGAATAACAGATGAGGCTGTTGGCTCAATTTGCTATCTGATCATTTTGTTGATAAGGTGAATCCTGACTCAATCAGATTTTCTGTAGTGGATCAATCAAGTGATGGGAACTGAATACTGCATTTCCTCAACCTATGATAATCAGGAAAAGCATCAGCATCAGTAGACAACTATTTTGGCAGGTAGTTTAACTCTAAATTGTGATTTTTATCAGCTACTAATATCCATTAAAAATAGCTGCATTTTGGGATGTGTCAGTGTGGGATTTACTGGTAAATAATTTTGCATGAGATTGTCTACAAATGACTAACAGGTGGGAAACTCTCAACTAATAACAAAATGTGTAGTAGAAGTGATCTACCTCGGAAATTATTCTTTTACTTTTTCCTTTTGATTACAGTAATTTCACGAATATAAGCCGAACCTTTTTCATTGAAGAATCCAGCCTACCCCAGTGGTGCGGCTTATATTCAGGTGCGGCTTATCTATGGACAAATCCCAGCGAAACGCCAACCCAGAAGTGAGAGCCGGCCAAGCAGAGTGGCAAGTGGGAGCCGCCGGGAGCATGAGACTGCCCGGAACGGGGGCTGCAAGTGTGCGGCCCGGCCCCTGTGCCACCGGGAGCCGGTGGGAATGGGGGATGGCCGGGAACGGGTGCTGCGCAAGGGCAGCCTGGCCCCTGTGCCACCGGGAGCTGGTGGGGACAGGGGACGGCCGGGAACGGGGGCTGCTCAAGGGCAGCCCGGCCCCTGCCGCTGGGAAGCCGGGCTGTGTGGGGCCGGGCCGGAGCGCCCCACCCCCTCTGCCGTGTGAGTTTAAAAAAAAAAAAAAAAGCGCAGCTTATATTCGGGTGTGGCTTATATATGGACAAATCTCGTGGTCTTCCCAGCTACCCGGAAGTGCGGCTTATATTCACGTGCGGTTTATAATCATGAAACTACTGTAATTTTATTTCATCTGAACTAATTGATTCCGTACCAGTAAGAAGACAATAAGAAAATTACTTTCGGAGGAACATAATGGCGAAGCCAAAAAACCAAAACAAAACAAAAAAACCAAAACCCAAAACAACAAAACAAAACAAAAACAACAAACCCCACCCCAAAATACAAAAATCCCCCCAAAAACCAAAAGAAACCCCAAAAAAAACCCCCAAACTCAAACAACAAAACCACCCAAAAAAAAGGCCAAATATGAAATATATCCTTGCATATGACAGTAGCTGGTACAACAAGGACATGAGACATTTCCAAAGTTCTCTTCAGCTGATCAGAATTCAATGGTAACCAAATAGAAAATGTCTTCCATCTTAATAAACAAGTTTTCTCCCTCAATATAGATTGTACTGTCAATTACTGAAAATGCTAGTGAAACTGTGCTTTAAATTCATTGTGTACTACATGACTTGACTTTTGGAGAATATTTTTTAACACACTTGCCTAGTTTACACAGTATTCTTTCTTTCCTTCAAAAAGTATGCAAATGACCACAAAGTCCAGACAACACCTACCCTTTGCTTAACTTTTCACACTTTATTGCAAAATATCTTAAATCCTGTGGATTCCAGGCCCCTCTGAAATATAAAAATATTAAAACAAACAAAAAATGTTCTGAAGCATTTTAATTAATTGTAATAATTGTAAAATGAGCGGTTTCTTTTGGTTTTGTGGGTATAGAGAGAATTTTAGTGGCAAAATAAATGATAATTTATTTTAAATATCTTCACTGAAAATTAAGTAATCCAAACAAATAAAACATTCAATCCCTTGTCTATCTGCATCCTAATAAAGTTTAATTAGATGTAATTACCTGTCATTTCCACTTCTCCTGCCTTCTGAAAGTGAAAATAACCAGCTTGCCTTTTCATACAGGATTCAATTTCAAGAAATCAAAGATATGTTTATACAGTCTGAATTTCTGGATAAATGTTTTTTAACTGTTGACCACTTAAGAAACCTCTTAACGTCTTCCTTAGTAGATATTGCATCCTTGTTCCCCGTAAATTCTAATCTGAATGGCTGTTACCTGCTATTAAATTTATCCAAAATGGAATTGTTGCCTGCCTATATGATCAGTTTACTTACAGTAATTGCATTACTATAAGGGACACCCTTTTGACTAAAATTTTGACCGAAACCTGGATGTGCGCCTTATAATCCAGTGTGCCTTATACATAGACAAAATTCAGAAATTTGCCAACCTGGAAATGCAAGCTGTGGCAGCTGCGAGGGCAGCCGCGGCAGCTGTGAGAGCTGCACCAGCCGTTGCTGGGGGCAGGCGGTAGTGCCAGGGCCCATGGCATGGGGAGGGCGCCTGGGGCTGCATTTAAAGGCAATGTTGATCTGTGAAAAATGTTTGCAAATTGAGCACCTGCCTGTAAACTCCACGATCTATTACTAATTTGTTACTTTGTTGTGCGCGGATCCTTGGGAGAAAAAAAAGTGCGCCTTATACGCCAGTGCGCCTTATATATGGACAGCGTTTGGAAATTTGCTGACAACCTGGAATTGCACCTTAGTGCCTTATAGATGTGAAATTACTGTATGTGTGTTTTTATTAGAAAATTCCTATCTGTTTAAAGGCATGAAATGGCAGTATTTAGTTAAAGAAGTACTACTACCTAAAAATAGAAGTTATTATTCCGTATTTCAGCTGAATCCAAAAATTCCATTTCATACACCCATTCTTCTGTTGTAGTTAAGTTCCAGCAAAACCTCACCCAAATCTGCAGAAGACTGGTAGTTCATTTTATGAACTTAAGTACTTAAAATGGGAAAAAATATCAACTCATCATTTTTGGGCCTTTGTGGAATTCTCTGTACCACATGGAAATGAACTCTCTTATCTGCTCAGAGACTGATGTGAGAAAAAGCAATATCACCTCTGAATATATTACCAGGATAAAATAGCTGCTTTCCAATAGAGGGAGGAAAGGATGATGGTGGCCATGATATCCACATGCCTGCAAAGCTCTGTGTTTCACTGATATCTTTATTTCCACACCAAGCAGAAGGATGAATCTTCCAGTTTCTAAAAGAAGTGATGCTGTGAAGTTGTTGAGAACTGGGTTTGGCACTATTTTTTCCCATCATTCTCTTAAATAAGGGCCAAAGTAGTATGCTTGTTTGTTAGGCTTATAAATACAGACTGCTTCCTTTTCCGCTCTGGCTGCTTTCCTCAATATTGGCTGCCTTCAAAGGATGGGGAAGAGGAAGAAACATGCTGACAATACTCACACTTTCTGTGAATATCTTTCATTTATTGTAGCCTTTTAGCTCATATGAATTCCAGCTTTGAGGCATTTGCTTGTACAGCCGTCTCGTCACTGACAGTTTCTCCAGCTGCCCCAAATCCTTTCCAGCTCCGCTCTATTTTAAGGACCTGGCTGCACCACATCTTCTGGGTGAAGAGAGAGAAACAAAAATAAGTGTTTATTTGCCAATGTCTTCTGGATTTAAAACAGCTCAGCAGCCAACCCCTGCTGGGGAAATAGTTGCCACATTCGTTTAGTTCAGAAAGACAAAACACCTTTCCTGTATCTGGGACTGCAAGTGTTTTATAAATAACTGCTTCAGTATTTGTGCCCCTAATCCTTTCTATGCAGAAGCCACTGGAGATATTATACATTTATTAATAAACCTACTTGAAGGTGTCTATAGGTGGATGTTGACATGGATTTGAAGAGCTTGTTACAGGCAGTGGAGATCTAGACAATGCAGGAGCCTGCAGAACATTGCAGCTGGCGCTGCAAATGAGATGCCCACACCAAATTATTCTGTGCTATCTGAGCTGTAACTGAGGCATTCGCACCAGGATGGCAGACAGAGGCAGCACCCCCAGGAGGTCCACATCTTCCCAGAGCAGCAGTTAAGGGTCAGGAAGGAGGTGCTGATGTGTCTCAGCACCAACTGCTCGTCTGTAGCAGCTCCCTAGTCCTCTGCTCTGAAAGGAGTTGAGCTTTCCTCTTGCAAGTGTGGACAATCACAAATAGGCATCTGTCTTTAGGTTTCATAATCTGGAGCTGAATTTCTCCACAAGACTTATTACTAGGCCCTCACTTTTACTGCTTTGTACCATACCGGGGTTACACCACTGGGTTCTGGGGAGCTCCTGGAGTAGGTGTCACAACAAGGCATTGCATTCTCCAAGAAGACTGGAAATATGCAGTCAAGGAGCTTATGAAACATGCAGAGTTGGAGCATCCTTAGTGCATGCACTGGAATACAATCAGGCCTTAAGGCAACTGAGCATACATAGGGCATGGGCAAATGTACACAGACAAGGCATTGGCTAATGCAAATTAGAGCCATCCCTAAGGCAAGTTGGTCCTAAATATTTATTTGGACTGAAAAGCCACTTTTGACTGTTGGGGTGTTTTTGCCATATGACTCCTCAGACCCTGTACCAAGTATAGATTGCAGGATCCAAAGACTGGACTATTATTCTTCAGTGAACCTTATAGTAGAAAGCACAACACTGCCTAACTTGTATGATGGTTAGAAAAAACACAAATGTAATACTAAACTCTATTGCCCAATATATTTAAAAGACTGTATCCTTAATTAAAATCCATTGGAAAGTACATATTGAATAGATTAAAAAACACATTTTGCAATGTATTTATATTTCTCTTTCACACAGCTCACTGTCAGAGAAATTGGTAAGAAATACAGCAAGGCTCATGTTGTAACAAATCTAAGATTTCTGGCTGTATTGACACCAGGCTGGCTTTCCTGGAGTTAATCTCTTGAGGAATACTAGAGTCTATTGTGCAGAAACACACAGAAGCTGTTCAGATCTGGAAATGTGTAGCTGCATTGGCATGGCACTGCCCCAAGCATTTATGCTCTACAAACACATCTGAACTTCTCTGAGCCTTGAACTGCGGGCTCTGTACAGTGCCAGGCTATGGCTGGGGACCTGCTGGCTCAGGTTGGCTCTAACTCAGGTGCTTCATTGTACACCAGAAACTCTAACTTCATTAGATACCAGAAATTTGGCCTTCATGTCTAGAAATAAACAGGTAAAAAATTTCAAATATGAGCTCTCTCTCTTCTTCAGCTCATCTTAGAGGTACTCTAATAATATATATATTTGAGATAGACTTGATAGATTCAAGATAGATTGCTCTAGTGCCAAACTACAAATTTTTACATATTCTCTGGTTGCTTAAGTCATTCTTAGCCACAAATATTTGCTGCCACTCTAGTGTCTGGATAAACAAAAGCCTTATTAACTCACATTCACATTGAGCCATGCAATGTATTTCATTAGTGTTTTAAATAAAATTACTTTGCTGCATCCAGATTTTATCATCTGTTGTTAACTGATGTAGCACTTATTCCAGGAGGAAATCTTTCAGCAAAGACACGTGTTTTTTAAAATTCCTTACATTGTGTGGCAGACTTAATCGATGCGGTCCATTTATTCCCCCTTCAGCACATTATCTTCAGTATGTAAAATGAATTATTACCTCTTCTCCAGTGAAACAGCACATTATGCTCTACAGAAAATCCAAAACTTGTATTTTGCATTTCCACAAAATGTTCTTCCATGATGTCTGTGTGTCTCTAATGACACTTATTTCACTAACTGGTCATTTGTATTGTTCTAATAGTATTAAAAGTATATGTTAACATTAAAACTTTATTGAACTGGTTCCCAAAAGACATTAGAATCTGAGGGTGAAACTCATTCCCATGCAGCTCATTTGCCAGCCAAAAGAATACAGGTTTTACATGTGATTTATTGATGCATGGCCCAGCTGTTCAGCCTCTGCTAAGGAGATTTTCATCCTGGTTGCATGAACTCTCGGTAAGACCTTGCTGCTGTCTCATAGGAGTCTTATAAATTTTAAATGGTTCTATTTAAGTGTGTTAAGTGTGTAAAGCTCATGGCATTTATGTGAGAATCACTTTGTCCAGCCCTAAAGTGGAAACCACTTCAGACATAAAATACAGCTGCTATTTAGTACCTCTAGAATGCTGTAGAAATGTGAAGATATATTCCATATTTCTATGAAAATGCAACACTGTGAAAGCAGTGTAATAGACAAGAAGAAAACAAATATCCTTTCTAATATTAATACTATTATTCTAATTGGTTGTAAATATAAAGTTCCTTCTAAACCCTTGGTATGATCTGTTTTCCTAAGTGAATCAGAAGAGAGGCTTAACAGCTGTTGAACCATCAGCTGTGTTTTCAATAGCATATGGGATTTCTCCCTTAAGTACCAGTGCAGCCCAATCCTGCTTAGGTTGTGATAGCTGATTAGATCACAGCTTGAGGTATACACATTAATTTCTATTAACTTAATTATTTTACCTTACATTAAACATGCTACTGCATTTCCACTATTCTCTCCCCCACTGTTCCATTCTTATCTTTCCAGTTAGATGATAAAATCCTCCAAAAGCTAACCAATATCAAAAAGAGGGCCACAAAATCCCACTCTTGCTTCTTTTTTTTTTTTTTTTTTTTTTTCCCCAGGAGGCAGAGATGTGTTGGGTAACATATGGCTACCCTTTAGGTTAATGCTTTTGTTTTGACGATGTTGCTATGTTGCTAAAGGGGCTTAGAAGAACTTTTTCCAGTGTTTCCACTTAGTGCAACTACTGTCTTGGGAATTGTATAGCTTTATTTTTCAATAATGGTTTAGATTTTATATTATTCATATTGTTGCACCTATTCAGTTAAA
The DNA here is from genome assembly GCA_009812075.1 of Sialia sialis. Lineage (NCBI taxonomy): Eukaryota > Metazoa > Chordata > Aves > Passeriformes > Turdidae > Sialia > Sialia sialis. Next base: position 10,447,971 of record VRYO01001878.1, on the reverse strand, counting down.
AGATCAAAACGTCTTTTGCAGAAGTGACTAAGAATTTTGAAAGAGTGGATCCTGCCTGAGCTCTCCAACACACAGCTCTCCAACTACCTGCTTTGTCTGCCTATCTACCTGCTGTGTAGTGTGTGCTTTGTCTTTGGGAGGTCTTTTACTGGCTTCTCTCTTTTGGCCTAACAAAAGCTCAAGAAAAAAAGGTCAGAAGAACTTCCTGCTTTTGGAAATTGGTGGTAAATTGGAAATCATTGACAGTGCAAGACACATTAAGCCCAAATAATATGTTGAGATCCTAATCTGTGGTGATAAGGCATGGGAACAGGTTGTCCAGAGAAACTGTGGTTGCATTTCATAGCAGAAACTGAGAATGATAGAAGGTGAAAGCAATCACCTGTTTCTGCTATTAACGTGCACTGTAGTGTGCCATTGGATATCGTGATTATGGGGCTTCTCCTTGCAGAGAAGAGTCACCATCAAAGTCTGGACAGTGTTGTGAGTCCCTAAACTGCAGGAGCAATGATCTACAATGATGAGCCTTGTGTGGGAGCAGGCTTTCAGTTCTATACAGGTGTAAATTTGTGAGAAAGGTCCAGCTTTGTCCAGGTTAAGACCATGCTCTTTTCCACTTGAATTTATCCTACACTCTTGGGCCTGAATGGAAAGGGAAGCTACATTAAGACTAAAATATTTATTGAGACTTTGGTTTGTTTGGTGAGACACTAGAACAGGTTGCTCAGAGAAACTCTTGATGCCCCTATGTTGGAAGTGGTGCCCATCACAGGGCAGGTAGGAGTACAGACAGTTTTATTAAAGTTGAAGAATTTTGCCAGTTTTACATTACAAGAGAAATTCCTGTTCTTACTCAAAGTTCAACAAAGAAATTACTCTGTGCACATGTGCAATTTATTTAAACTAATTTTACACCTGGGTAGCTAATGGAGACCCCGACACATTTTGTTTTTTTTAAAGGCAGGGAATCATAATGTGGTAGCCATTGTGAGTACTGGGGCTCTTCAGACTTTTTTATCACTCTCCAATGAGCATTCCCTGAGTTCAGCCTCATACCCTGAGAGTCTGTCCTGTTCCTGATTACATATGAAAATGTCAAGAGTTCTTCTGAATATCTTCAGCAGGAAAATTAGGCAAAAATCACTTTATCTTTTAAACTGTGTATATATATGTACATGAGCACACACACTCACAAATACACATCTGTGCCTCCTTCATGCAAAATCCATTTTACTAATCATGATCTACCCTTTTAAATCCATGCAGAGCCTCATGAGTCACTTTGTACTTGTCAACATTTTCTAGCTTGTTGCTGATCAGTGATACCAAATCTTCCTCCATATCAGTGTCAGATATTAAAAAATCCTTATTTTTGGGGGGTTAACTGCATATTTGAGAAGGATTTTACTAGACTGTTTTGGGCTCTGACTTTTATTCCTCTTTTAGACCATTATTTTGAACAATCTTGCCTTTTTTACGCTTATTCCAAAGGAGAGATATAAATATTTTATCTTAAATGTATTCCAGCAAAAGCACAGTGAACATTAGCTGTCTATAAGGGTTAACCCATTACTGAAAAGTATGCCTGATAAATTGAAAGTGTGGCTCTCAGCCAAGAGAGATCGGTATATTCTGAGCATTCATTTTCTGCCTTAGGAGTGGCAAATCCTGTTGCTGGTATCAGATGTGACACAGATTCAGAAAAAAGCAACCTCAGAGGCAAATTCATACTTTGCTATTCAGAGAACTATCCACTAACAGTGTACATGAATTAAGGGCATGCCTTACTTACAAAGTTGTCATTGTATCTGGAATTGCAAATTGTAACTGAGAAACAAAAAGAAGCCATAAATGACTTTAAAATAAATCAAATTCCTTTTTCAAAATATCATGTGGTATATCTAGCAATGTAAAAATTTTAAGAGGTATTTATTAAGTGCTCCTCGGCATACTTTCATCCCAAATTTCAGCCATATTTTCTTCCATTCTGAGTACTAAAATCAGTAATTCAGTATTCAGATGCTATGATGGAGTTGTTAATCCAAAATCATCCCCACAGTCTCAGTGTGGATCAGTAAAGAACTCCAGTCAAGCTGTCTGGAAGTGAAACTGTCATAGAAAAATGTATGATTTAAGAATAACTAAACAGCAGCTAACCTTCCTGTTTTAAAAGAAAATAAATATTCCACACTTTTTTTCCTCACAGACTCATTTTGGTTTATAATCCCTATTGCATAATTCCCTATCTGCAAACTTTAATTCAGCAGCTTTGTATTTAATTTACATTGTGTATGATTTACACTCTGCTTAATTTACATCTACACAAGAGCAAGGAACAGAAGTCAGGCTTTGACAAATTCAGGCCATATTGAACCTAATCAAATTCTTTCCAAAGGAAAAAATCAGAGCCCCAGTGCTAATATTTCTTTGATGTACTGGAATTTATGGAAGATTATGTTGCTCATCTACTACAGTCACAGAGGTCTTCAAGGAGGCTTTTGGGGGGCCTTCAGTTTCTTCTGGCAGACTCTGAAGAAAATGAAACACACCTCGTGGGCATGGTGAACTTGCTGCCTGCTTCACCCAGTCACGCTGAATAAAGCCTTTACCAGTGCCTCCAGTGCACCCACCTTGTCCTGAGCACCCGAGCCAAGCCTATGGAGAAGGGAAGGTTTCTTGTAACAGCAGAGGGTGGATTAAAATAGCCTCTCCCAGGTTTCTCTGCCTCCTGCTCAGCTTGTGAGGTGCCTTTGCCAGCCCTGAGGACTCTTAGCAACAAGAACACTGCTGCCTGCAGCAGGCTGGGCAGGACAGAGGTGGGCAGGGGTGGGGAAGCGCATCCTTGGAGAGAAGGATGGGAGAAGGGAGGACGAGAAAAAGTGGAAGGGCAGAATTGCACTTCTAAAGACCCTTGAACTCTTTAGCACTCTACAGTAGCCCCTTTTCTCTTACTTTTCATACTTATTGAAAGGTTATTCTTATTAATCCACATGCTTTTGCCCTTCCTGTTAAAAGACATACAATTTGTTTTCCATATGAAATCACCTCAATTTTCTCTATAAAAGTACTTCATATGTTCAACTATTGCAGGACAAGCTCACACATGAATATAGCAGGCTCTGAAACATCTAAACTCTATAGTCCTGATATGCAGTCAATTGCTCATTAAGGAGAAGGTAGATATATTTTAAAGAACTTAAATTTAAAAGAAAGTATTATTTTTTTAAAGGAAAACTCATATGTGTAAAAACTCATACAGTTACAGGGGATATATTCATTTATCCATCTTACATATAGTTAAATTATATTTGTAGAAGAGCCTAATATGTAAAATTTTCTTCTTTTGACATTTATGAAATATACTGACTAATAATTTTCAAGATTTTCTGGTGGATGTTTCCTATTGTTTAAGAAATGCAGAAGAAATATCTTTTCAGCCATTTTGCAAAACACAAAATAATTTCCCAGTGAATGTTCTATATTTGCTCTGTCTCCCTAACGTTTTCTGGCAGGAAGGAAAACATGTCAACAGTTCATGTAGAGCATGTGATAAAAATTTATTTTTCCCAGTGTGACTATGTACTCGTGGTATTTCAGCAGTCTGTGGAGAAGAATCCTGTATATTCATGCACTGACATTGACAAATTATCATTCTTATTGCCTTCAAGCTGTTCAATTATATTATATACCTATCCACAAACAATTGTAATCACTTTGGGTTTATAATTCATGGTTCATTAGAACTTTAATACAGCTTGTTTTTCTTTCTCAGAAACCAGACTTTGCAAGTTTGACCTGGGAATTCAATACTCTGAAAGAAACTTTACTACAGTATTGAAATCAAACCTTCAGAACTAAAATTCCAGCAACAACAGTTTGCCAAGATGCTTTGCATCTTATTTTCTAATTTATTTTATTTCATTATATATTTCAATAGTTATACCACTTTTTATGGAATTTCTGGTACCTAAGTTTCCTTTGCAGTTCAATAGGACTCCAAAGTGGTCAGAAGTCCAAGGTAGGTCTGCCTTAATTTTCTCTTGAAAGTGAACATCCAGATGCACAAACATGGGCTTTGGCTTTTAAACGTAGTATTTTGTTTGAGCAGAAGCTGTAAATGTTTTTTCAAAGATCAAGCTGTTGGCTGACATAGTGTAGGTGCAGGGGTTTGTGAATAGTTTCCCTGCAAAATACCTTTTTGCAATGTCAGATTTTTTCTTCAGGCTTGCTTTTGGTCCAGCAAAGACATCCTGGGCTGTAAGGAAACCTTTAAAATCTCCTCTGGACCCCAGAAGTCTTGGCTTTAGTAACCTCCAAGGCCTGGATCCCTTAGGGACCTGCCCCCAAAGCCCACAAAGTTTTGGTGGGTCTGAAGGCTTAGTCCTTCCTGGCTCCCCTTCATCCTCTCTCTTCACGTGCTCTTGAAGCTTCCCCTCCAGTGAGTATTTCACTGCTTTTAGGAAAAAGAAAACTCATCTCCCTGCAAAGGGAGCAGAACACACTGAAAACAGTGCACTGCTGGCAGGATATGGTGAGCCTTCCTTGCCACCTTTGTGTACTGCATCAAAAAGAGAGGCCACTGGTGTGAGCGAAGTAAAACAAATGTCATCCATCATGTGTTGAAACAAGCCTGGTAGTATGGTCATGGTATGAGAACAATCGGAATTACACATTTATAAAATAGGTATTTGCTTTTTGCCAGCTGCCTTTTATTCGAAACCAAAATCCACAACTGGTATAGACTACCACAAATAAAAAATATGCTTGTAGAAGAGATGATGGAATAAAAGGGGTACTCCAAACCCTTGCCATACGGAACTTTCTTTATGATGCTTGACTTGCTTACTTTTTTCCTTTATGTTTTTTTCTTCCATGCAATTACAGTTCCTGTTTGAACTAGCAGTTGTCACAAGTGCTTTTACAGCAGCACCTTAAAGATTCACTATTTCAGTTGGGGTAAAGCAAATCTAAGAACTTCAGCTTGGCAAAAGCTTCTGAAAATTTACAGTGAGCTTGTGTGCTCTGTTTTTGAACATGGGCAGCAGTATCTTTTGGAACATTCTATATTTAAATTACAGCAGTGATTATTTACTCAAGGACCACAAATGCTCCATAAATGTCTTTGTGCAGTACCTGCTGTGCAAGAGTTGGACTGAGATGTTCAAACTTGAAAATTGATGTCCAAATACCACTGGCAGAGGTGTGATGGGGAGAGGCAGTGGGAACACAGTAATTCCCTTATGCTCCGTGCATACTTTTCTGTAGGTTTTGATCCTGTATGAAACAAATCTGTGCCACTAATTACTGTCCTGGTGTTAGCTGCTGCCCCAGGGTGGTTCACTTACCTCACAGCCCTGGGCTAGGTTTGGCATCCTCAGCATGGGCCCAGTTCAGTGGGGGCTGACACAGCCAGCAATCACATGGAAGCGCTTGATCTTCTACAGCAGGAGCATTACTGTTTCACTCTGTTTCTAGTAACTTCTGTTGACTCAGGCTTTTCTTTTTTTTTATCTCAGAGGCTTGAGGGAGTTTCAATTCTTCCCTATTCAGACCATGAAGAAGCATCTTGCTGGATTGTGAGAAGCAAGAAGGTGACATGTAAGCAGACCAGGATCATCCACATGGTGGCTGCTTGTTGCTGCCCCTGCGAATTTTATGTCTTAGACCAAAAGGCATGGCAGCATCATGGCTTATGTGGGTGTTTACATGAACACAAGCACAGGTCTGCACTCAATGTAGTTTGAATTTAAGGACTGCTGTCCAAGTAAATGGCATGTACTGCCTCTGAGCAATGGGAGGTGTCTTGGAAGATATTCTAGATCTTGTTGGCCAGCTTTAGATAGCTGTTGGGCATGAAAGCAGTGACCCCATCAGCTACAGGCTGTGGCAGCCCCAGGAGGTGAATCAGGAGTGGCAGCACTATGCCCCAGTCTGGACCTCTGCCTGCTGGGACTCCCAGGACAGGGCTTAAGAAGGAAGACAACTGCAGGTGAAAGGCTGAGAGAAAAGCTCCTTTAGATCATTCCTTCCCTAGGAACCCTTGTATGGGGAAGTGTAATACTGGGTTTCTTTCAGAGGCCTCAGAGGCCATGGTTTTGGTAAAGCTAAACTGGGATATTATCCCACAGAAAAAGTCGGTATAAATATCCATCTTAAGCCACTAGAGTAAATTGAAACATTGCGTTTGAATTACTTGTAATAGCTAATTTGTTGATCTACTCAAAAGGTTAGCTGCAGTTTCAAAGCTGGTTCTATTAGATTTTATATAATGAGACACTTTATTACATTATAGGACAGCAGATCCCATTGTTTGTGTGTTGTTTCAAGTGCTTTACTTTGCTGTTGAGACCTTGCCAATCACGCTGTCTTGGTGTCTGTGATCTGTTCTGTGGGTCAAAAAGGGCATCAAAGGACCTATATATATTTTTTTTTTTGAGTCAGTCTTCCTTGTTACAAAGGCTTTGAGAAAGTTTGGTATTTTTGTACACGAAACTTGTAGGAGACAAAGCAATAATAAGCTGAAAAATAGAAAGCTCTTTCCTCTTTCCCAAATAACATAATATCACTCTAACCTCAGGCTGAATCACATGAAAATTACTAGCTAGGGTCTTTATAAAATATTTTCTATCAATCTGCTGATATTATATGAGAGAAGGTTAAAAGTGACGTGCTTGCATTGTCTGGCATAGAGGTGCCATTTTCTCTGATAGACATCTGTTACTCAATTATCATTATCTCACATTTCTTAATTTTCTAGTTCAACTCTTAATAAGGTCTCCAGCACGTAAGTCTCTGTTCATCAGCAGGCTGGGAAACATTCTCCTACTCTTGTGCAGAAAGAACTTTTCCAAGACTTGGTCTCCATTAAAAGAAATTATCACGTTTGTGCCCCAACAGTTCACAATTCTCAAAAACACGCTGCTATTTTAATGTTCATGGTATTTTCCTCCTAAATATTTTGACTGTGTCATGGCAACAGCTGCTTTTAGTTCTAAATTTGTTTTCCCATCCTTCATTTATGAAAAAGTGGAGTTCCAATTCATTCCCCTTAAATGTAAAAGTCAGTATTTTATACTTTTATCAATTATAAATAGCTGTACCAATGGTTTTTGATCTGCTTTGGATTTTCTATGCAAATGGAAATTACTATACTGATTGCTATTAATTATGAAGAAGTACCTAAAACTATAAGATAAAAGCAAATATAAAGTACCTACAATATATGTTGTAGGTTTTTTGGAAGGGGGAAGACAAGTAGAGGGTAGGTACCAAAATTAGTATTCCCGGTACATATTTAAAAATCAAGAAGTAAGCTAAAAATAATCATATCGTAAGAGGGGCAATCAGTGGTCCAATTTTTTCCAGTCCAGTTAAGTTTATTATGTTTGCATGAATGTAAAGTGGATTGAATAATTGAATGTACAAATTCTTGATATTAACAGCTGAACATTTTATTGCCCAACACAAACCTAAGGAAAAGGACATTTAAGATCCTTAAATGTAACTCTTAACAAACGTACTACAATTATTGTTACTATTGTCATTATTTCTAGTATATTTGAAGAATGCTGGAAGTAAAGTGTGGTGGATTCAACAACAGGTACTTGCCAAGTGCATTTGGATGATTGCTTACCTCGGTAAGCAGTAAGTAAGAAGAGACTTCATTCTGATGCAGAAGTCCTACATTCCTTTTTAGAGTGGTCTGATCAGCAAGTAAATCAAACAAATTTAATGAAAAAAGTGCATGCAAGTCTTTTGCCTATATAAGCAATACACAGAACCTTAATGGGTGTTTTATTTAAAAAGAAACTGTTCTACTCAAGTTCTGATTACAAACTGATTATTATAAATATTTATTCAACTTGCATATATTTATAAGGGAACAGGACAATGTACAGATGGAAACAATATAAAAAAGGAAATGTTTTGACCTTTTTTAAAACTTTCTGAGAAAACCCCAGTATTCTACTACCTAGTGGTGTTGAGACTTTACAGTTAAGTTGAAACATGCTGCTAGTTTTAGCTCTGAAGTGCCACTGCTTTATGCAGTAGGGTTAAGGACAGGTATGTTCTAGTGGCTGATAGAGAATGAAAAGATTTATAATTGGATTGTGCTTATTATCAAGAAACGACACTTTGCCATGGGAGGAACATACATAATAGACATACAGATATTTTGTACCAGTTTCTTCTATACCACACCTCCCCCTATTTGTTTTAAAGCAAGAGTATGAATCTACACATGCCACTGTGTGTATTGATTTGCACAAAACCTGCTGGATTGCTTGATCCAGGAAAGCTCCCTTCACTCCGTTAGCGGAAGTAACATATCATTAAAGTTACAGTTTGTCATATGTGCATCCTCCTCTGAATCAGGGCTGTTAACATTGAATAGGACTAGGAATTGATACTAAACAGTATGTCTTCTTTGTCGAAAATTCACGATAAAATACTTATTATGCCTCTCTAATCTTAATGTTTTTCCAATGTTTTAAACAATTTCTGTAACAGTTTTTAACTTCTGGAAAGTATAATTGCAGGTTTCCTTCCTTTTCTGATGGAAGGCTTACAAAGACATTCTTTAAGATCATTACATTATCTCAAGTACCTTTAAAAAAGCTTCCCTCTTATCAGCTCAATGTTCTGTGTATTGTAAGAGATACAGATAATAGAGTTATTCACATAAATTTGCATTAATGATACTGAATTTCCTTAAAATACTAAATTTAATCTACATTTCAAAAAAGCATGACCAATATTTTTCTGATAGGCACACTAGCTGAGCATCAGCTTTATGGCTGTTTGTCAAAGCAGATAGAAAATACAATCCTTTTCTTTAAGATTTAGGGTAAAACTTAAAAATTATAACTGCATCTAGGCAGCTAAGGTTCCAGTCCTGAAAGGCAGTTGGAGCAAATCTACATTGCTATGTGTTTTCACGTTCCAATTCATCTGCTTCTGGCACAGCATCAAGACTCTCACACCTGCAGTGCAGATTCTGCTCATTGCTTTTGGGGGCTACTCCTCCCTCACCTTAAAGCAATGAAGATTTGGTGCTAGGGATGATGGGGCCCGTAGCATCTCAAAATTTGCAGGTATTTCTTAGCTTATTGAGTAACACTAAGTCCATCTTTTTTTGTCCCTGTAAAATGTCAATGGTTTTAACTTAGCTCTTACTTAAGGCACTCTTGAGATTGCACATTGGTTGTTTTCCTTCCTTCCACCTTGCTGTTTTTCATTCCAGCTTCCCTTTATGCTTGCCAAGCATTTGTACAACAGGCAGATGTTCTGTGAAATGCTGGATCCTCAACAGATTAACTCTTCAGTTATAAGGTGGATTCAGGAGGGGCAGGATCCTATCGGTGTGGAGCACAGGGGTGACAAGCAGTGTCTCCAGATCTTCCATCCCTGGAGGCAGATAGATTTCAGGAGCTTGCCCTAGGCCACCAGAAATGGGCTACTCCTGCCTTGAAGAGAAAACAGTTGCACAATAGAGGTGGTTACCCCTCATAGCTCTAAGTTCATGACTGGGTCAGCACTGACCTGCCATTACTCCTGGGCTAGTGAGGATTCACGAGGCAATCAATCATATGGCCTGAGTGTGGATAATGGATATAACTAATGTGCCTGAAATAGCAGCTGGCTTTCTGATAATGGACTTCCCAAAGTGCTCTGAGTGTCATTAATAGTATTCATGGCTGCAGGTTGCTTGCCAGAAAAAGTAAGTAAATACATTCATCAGAATTCAATACAGACTAGCATCAAAATGAAATATGCAGGAAAGGCATATGAAGAAAGCGTAAATACCTTGGGAATTTGAGGGGCCAAGTGGAGATTGTTTCACATGTTCTCTAGTCCTGTGTCTTCTGGACACAGCAAGATGAACTCTGACAGGCTGATGAACAAGGAGCATAGGAGAGTTGAAAGTAAAACTGGCACCCTCTAAATGCCTGTGCCCTCACCTAGGTGGCATGCTGAGAACAGGCAGAACCAGAACTCCAGGAAAAATAGCTTTCCAAGTTTTCCACACAGGTTACCTGTCATCCTTAAGTTTTAAGGAAAGATTGTCAGTTACTTGTCTGCTCTCTCTCATTTTCCCTATCCCTCCATGAAAAATGTAATATGTGAACTGTTCTCAAATCTGAGGCAAAATCCCATTTCACAACAAGCAGTTTCCTTGACAATAACAATCTCATTACTCACAATGAAATCAGAAATCATTGTTCTTAATGCCTGCAGTAGAAACACCATGAAGGGCAGTTAACAGGGCCTGGATTTGATTCCTCCAGGTCTTCTTCAGTGTTTTCCCTAAGCATTCCTCATCCCTGGATGCTTCATGTCCCATTCTTTTCTGCAGGCTGATCCTGAGCTTTTGACACCCTGAGTTGTTCCAAAAATGACATTCCTTTTCTGCTGCAAGCTTTATCTCTTTCCTGTAAAAGCCAGCTTGATGTGATGAGAACCAAGCATTAAAATGAAAGCCTTTCCTGTGCTGACCACAGAAATTCAGTAGAATTGTAGAGCCTTCCTCCAGGGAGGTGACAGAGCCCTGAATGATGGGCATCATGGAGCTTGGTACACCTGAATAGGACTGTACAGAGCGTTGTGATCAGTTAATGCTGTATTTTATTTATAATTCAATATCAGCACAAAAAGGCATCAATAAGTCAGGGAATTAAATATTTGCATAATTTTCTTTTTTCATTACATAGTAATTGTGTAGCCCTTTGCAGCTGATTCACACAACTCATTTTTGTGCAAACAAAACAGTTACAAGCACTAATTGGAGTATTTTATTTTAGCAGCACACAACCCCCAAAATATTGATCTTGGGTACCTGTATCTCTTCAGAGCTTAAAGTCTGAGCACACAGGGAAGTGGTGTCTCTTGGAGCAGGTTACAGAAAGAGGAAAAGACAAGTAGGTAGCCCCAAGAAGTCTGCTGTCTAGTGGGATTTGTGTGTGTTTGGCACAAGGATGCTGTCATGACCAAGGATCTACATCTTCTTCTGCTAATTTTGAGCTTGTTTGCTGTAATTCAAGGATCTGAGACAAAACCTTAAAAATGTTTTCTTTTAAGGGAAATAGAGAAAAATCTTCCTGCCTCCTTAAAGCATCACATGGCTCAATCCAAAGTCACACAGGTACATAACGTGGGCAGCAGGTGGATTGCTGGTTCCTGAACACACAAACACAGTTCATAAAACTCCCACCTTCCCCTTCTTCTTGTTTGAAGGCTGTAGCCAACTTCCCTAAACTAACTGTGCTCATGCTTTGTCTGATTCCTAAATCTTTTTGGAACTGACAGACAGGTAATTTGAGTTTTAACTTTTTGACAGCCCCATTTCCACAGGCAGGCTCAGACATCCTCCTCTTCTGCTGAAATCCCCCACTTAGCCAATGTGAGACATTCATTGGGACCACAAACAGAGCAAGCCAAAGGGACCATGTCTCCTGCCTGGAATAAGGTGGATATTCCTATTCCCCATTGAGGCTGACAATGAATGGCTACCACTTTGTGGCAGGATGTCCAACTATTTTTTCTTAACATTTGTTAAGAAAAGTCCAAAACTATGTCTAAAAAGAAAATCAATTGTTGGTACACTTGTTATGTTTAATCTGTGAACTTTTTGACCTGATGTTCAGCAATGTGACAAATGCTTTCAAGATAAGACATTTTTTTAATAAAAAGAAAATATAGAATGAGAAAATAGAAGGACAGTGGGCAGATGCTGTATAGAGTTCATCTCTGGTCCGCCTACTGCTCAGTTCTGGCAGGATTGGTATCAGTTTTTTAATGAAATCACATCACATTTTAATGTGACTTGCACACATTTATATAACACTTAGTAAGACATTTAGTAAGAACACAGTAACACAGCCTCAGGCTCGCATTGGTGATCAGTCCACCTAAAAGAATTAGAACCTACCCTTCTCCCCAGATGGCACAGTCAAATAGTACAGAGCATCAACAACAATGTGGTATGCTCAAATATTTTTATCAGAATGATATGGAAGTTCTGATCCAGAAACCCATAGAAGTTGCAATATCTTAATATTATAAAAGTTATTTTAGGTGATTTTTTTGCTTTTATTTGATGAAGAGATTTTCCTTCACACCTTCTAAATCTCCTTGAAGTCAAAAATGTGTATGCAAACATGTCAGTTACTTAGTTTAAAAAAAAAAAAAAGCACTAAAAGTTTAGAAGACCTAAAAGCTGAGGCGTCTTTCCTGAGGTAATTTATGATGCAAATCTTCACTTTACTGAGAAACACTGTAGTCCTCCAGTAACTGAACCCTCTGCCTGACCATCTTAATATTTCTCCTACCCAACTTTTAGGAGATGTGTATGAACATGGAATTAAAAAAAAATAATCTCTTCTTTAGAATGCTTATGGAATAAAACCTTTCATTGGGAATATGATACTTTGCTTTTGATTAATTCAAGGATTGTACATGCTTCTGATGACCTGCATGTTGCAGTATCAAGTAAGAAGAAAGGGTGCTTCCTTGAAAATCAAGATTTGATTAATTTAAAATTCTCTGGGGAAAAAACTGTAGACAGAAAAGAACTGTCAGGAAATTTATAGCTACCTATATGATATAATCACATAAAATGCACATCTAAATCAGATAGCTGCTTTCTTCTATTAGTAACATTGGGATATGCAGAAGCAGCTGTTCAGTGTAAAACAGCTCATGTGAGTTAGAGAAAGCAATTAAATTAACTTGAGCCAGGTACCCATGCAAGCTTCTCCTGTGGCAAAGAAATGTGGAATTCTAAAGTGTCATTACCTTAAAGGATTTATTTATAAAGTACTGCCTAAGACAGAGAGAAGCATGTTCCATTCAATGATGCAAATATTGTGAACTATTTAATATGTAGTATATTTGTTCCTGAGAAGCCAGTGATATTTAGAAAAAAGTAGGACTTACCCCTCATTTTGAAACAGATTTCTGGAGCAAATCCAAACCAGCAGCTGGGATTTTATGAATCCTGCAGGATCCTGAAAAATCCCACATTCAGTCCTAAGGAATTCTTACATTCAAAGTGACAACACTATAAAAAATAGCTAGGAAATGGCTTATTGTGGACTGAAGATTAGGACAATCTACTTCTTTATTCCTCTGACCTGCAATTTTGCAGAATGCCAGTGCTGGCAAAAAAAAATCAACTGGAGGATCAGAACTATAATGTTAAGGCTCAAAGTTTGTATTTTTAACATTCATAATGGAAACAATAGGAGTAAAAGGTGGACATCAGAGGTAGTGTGTAAGATTTAGGAGATGAATGACACAATCATCTGATGTTTTATTTCATTCTATGGCACTTTAAAGTGCAGGTGCCTTTTAAGAAATGGCAGACATAAATGCCAAAGTAAATTTCTTTTTAAAGTAGTTATATTTCTATACATTTTACTGCCTTTAAACTTGTTCCTGGCTGTGTATTCTCCAGGAACTCTTGGGACAGTTTTCTGCACCTGCTCCTTGTGTCGGTGCCTGCTGGGCTGAATAGCTGAAGAGTCTTTTCTCTCTCCATTTTCTCTGCCTGAACACCCCAAAGGCATTGTGTGGTAGTTTTGCCCTGTGAGCAAAGAATCTAGCTGGAAATCTTTATTTTGTAATGCTTAGAAATTCACATGCACACTCACATTTTTCTTTAGAAATACCAATAACACCCCCCTCCTAGCCAAACATCATTATTGAAGTAAAAGTACTATGAAAGGAAGGAGAATATTAGTATAAATGTGTATCTTCTGAAAGAAAAGACACAAGATTTCTGTTCAAATATGCAGTAAATCCAAATTCGGTGTCCCTGATAATGAAACAAAAATATCAGTAGTCACATGATTCAAGGCTGACATAAATCCAGTCTGTCACTTGGAACTTGGCAAAATGTTTTTGGTTTGTTAACAGCACGTTGCTGGGTTTTGTTCTAGATCAGGTATCACCTGTCCTCTCCCAGGCTGCAATAGTGTTGCCAACAAAAGGAACTCTTCATCGCATACTCTTAATTCAGCCGAAATCCAGGGTATGGCTACTCTGTTTGGATCACTGGTACTGCTCAGTGATCCTGCAGCACTGCTGGTGACAGGACTGCAGCCCAAGTGCAATCAAGGAAAAGCCGGGAGCTGCAGTTTTCATCAATGGGATTTTAAACAAGGGGTTTTCATGAGCACCAAGATACGTTCTGCTTGACATGCTGGCACAAAGTCAACACAGAAGAATGCTGTGTCAGGAAACTGTCATGATATTTACAGCAGAAATTAAACCCTTCAAATTTTCCTCTGACTCAAGGGTTCCCGTGTAGTTGTTTCATTACATAAAATGACATAATTTCTTGTAAACGTGAGGATGTTATAGACAATATAAAAATAATCACAATATAATTGTTAGGCAGGATGAAGCTCTTCTAGGAGTGCACCCCCAGAAGTGCCTCAGAAAATTAAAAAGCTTCATTTGTATTGCTATCATTATTTTCAAATGACATTCAAACCTGCCACTTTGAATTTCTTTTCTGTAAAAAATAAAAGGAATATTTAATCACCACAGCATTAGTCTCCTGTTAGCACATGACTGTGTCATAAATAATTTTAGTGGTGAGATTCAAGGCCTTTTAGTCAAAAGGTCGTAAGGAACTGCCTGTAATACTGACAGAAATTTGACCTGTCACAACCGGGTCCTGGACTCTATGGTGCAAATTCCGGTTTATTTGATCGGGGGCTGTCCCTGCCCTTCGCGGGAGCTTGCCTCTGATTTAACTCCTTATAGCCCAGCTTTCGCCATCCTGTGTGCAGGGAAACCGGCCCGTCAGGAATTGCGGCGGGAAAGGGACGAGCCCTTGTCAGCGCTGCGGGGCGAGGGAGCGGTGGGATGGCCGCACCGGGGGCCAAACTCAGACCCTTGCAGCCGTGCGGAGTTTCAGAGCCCGCGGCCGCGATCACGAGTGCCACGGCCACAACCAGGGCTACGGCCGCAGCCCCCGCCCCGCTCCCCACAGCAGCTCCGCGCCCCGGCCCGCACCTGGGGGCGAGAGGCGGCGCGTCCCGCCCGCCCCACCTGGCCCTGCCGTGCCCGAGCGGGGCCGCCCCGCGCTCTCCATTGTGCGGCCGCGGGCTCGGGCCACCTGCCGGCGGCGCCAGGGCCGGGCACGGCTCCGCGCCTCCTCTGCCTCCCACAATCCCCCCGCCCACCCCCTCCGGTCCCCGGCTGAACCGGGGCGAGCCCGCGCCTTCCCTCCCCGCCTGCCTCCCTCCCTCCCGTCCCCCGGCTGGCGGAGCTCCGCCGCCTCCCCTCCCCCGCCCTCCCTCTCCCTCCCACCGCGCGGCCGCCGCCCCTCCGCCGCTGCCCGCCGGAGCCGCCGACTTCCCCCTGGGCGCGGGTCGCCGCCGCCTCGCCCTGCCATGAGCCGCCCCCCGTCGCCGCCGCAGCAACGCTGAGCGGGGAGCGCGGAGCCATGCCGGGCTGGAAGAAGAACATCCCCATCTGCCTGCAAGCCGAGCCCGAGCGAGGTGAGCGCGCAGCCCCGGGGCGCCAGCCGCCCGCCGCGAGGGAAGGCAGGCGGGAGAGAGGGCAGGCGGGAGAGAGGGCGGGCGGGCCGGGGTTTGCGGCGCCAGCGGTGCCCCCTCCGCACCCGCGGCCGGGCACGGCTGCAGCCGCCCCACGGTGGGACGGGCGGCCGGCCCCGCGCCTTCCATCTTGCTCCGCCGCCGCGGCCAGGAGCGGGGGCTGCGGGGGGCGGCACCGCGCCGGGCCCCGCCGCCTCCCCAGCAACTTTACTTTTCTGCGCGGTGCTGCTGCCCGCGCTGCCCCGGCCAGGCTTCTACAGCCGGGGGGCGTGAGCCGGGCGGGGTAGGAAGGTAGCTCCGAAGTGACTTGGCGAAAGTTCCCCGTGTGTGGCTGTGCCCCGGGCGCCAGTGAATGGCAGCGGTCGCGCCTCGGCGGCGAGCAGTGCCCGCTGGAGCTGCCCCGAGTCCCGGCAGCGGTCCCGGGGTGGCCTCGGGTCCCCGAACTCCGCCGTACGGGTCGGTGATGTCGGAAGCGAGATGGTTTCTGGTGACTTTTAAGAATAAGCGATCTATTTGTTATAATGAAATGGTATATTTGCCCCTTCCTCAGAGAGGGCTTCTGTCATGGGTGGGTGTTGTGTCCCTTGCTCCGTCTTCAGCCTGTGAGTCAAAGACAAAAAGGCTGGGACACCATTTACTCTCAGCTATGCCCGTCGAATTACGTCTTTGATTTACAGGTAAGTTCCGTGGTAGCATGTGGAGTCCTGAGGCAGGACATTTGGGTTTGGTTGCTGCCGTGTTAGCTGGCTCTCCTGCTAGGAACAGCAATTCACCGAGTATTAAGAAGGAGGAGGTTCTGTTTGCTCTGTGGAAGAAGTCTTGTTCCTTTTCATTGGAGGTGGAGGTCTTTGGCAAAACTACTGTCCTTCTTTTGACTAGTAAATCCTATCCCTAATGGGAAGTTCATCGCAAACATGGCATCATGAAAGTAGTTGCTGAAATGAACGCAAGGTGTTTCAGCTGTGAAAAGTGAGCTTTTGAGTCTTTGCTCTTAGGAAATACATCATTACTGAAATCTGTGGTCGTATTTCTTTATGTCACAAATTTGTGTAGCAGAGGAATCACAGAAATAGGATGGATGACAGTTGTCAAAATATATCAGATGTGTTTACAGATGAAGGAACTTTAGAAAGGGTCTAATCTGGCTGTGTCAGAAACTGGAAAGATTTTTTCATTTCATTCTGCATAAAGGTTATGTCATGAGCTATAACATGCGGACTTGTCTTTATTCTGAATAAACAGTGGTGGAGGTTTTGCTCTGATGGGTTTAATGTCAGTTCGAATACTGATCTGTTAACAGTTCTTGTTTATTCCTATTTCTGTTTAACCTCTTTCATCTTCGTTATGAAGCCAAATAGATTTATATGTTAATAGTCTTACCCCTGATGCTTTCCTTTGTTGTATTTCAATTGTGTAAATAAAAAAATCTCTACTGTGCCTAAAATAAATTATTGCCTTCTGAAGTATGTTGCATTGTATAGTGCTTAAGTTTAGCTAGTAATTTAGCCGGGTTCCAGTCACTGGAACTTTCCTGATTTAGACTTGAAAAAATACTAAATGGTCAAAATAGTTAATCAGTATTGAATTTATTAGTTCTTGAGTATGAAGAATAGATGAAATAAAGCTTTCAAGCTAGACAAAAATCGGGCAGTGCAGTAATGAAATGAAGGTGCATCTTTAACTAATGTAGGAGTTTAGTGTGGCATTGAGTAAAAGGCAATTACAAATACAGTTAAATTCTGGTTCAGAGCCAGTTATGCTAACATCCCCCTCTTCTGTTTCTAGAAAATATTTCCATTCAGTTAGTCTGCAGAATGCTTTATGTACATTTTGCTATCAGAAGACTTTTGTGAATGTAAATACTGTTATTTTAAACTAACAGTGTAGCTGATAGCTTTCTACGATTTAGATAAGGAATAGCACTGGATGTGAAATATTTAGTAATGTAAATTGTATTTACATCACATATACGAGTATGCCTTAATATGTAAAATATCCATTTATCCATCCCAAATGCTTGTGTAAGATATTCTTATAGGATAAGAATACTCATACGGAATGTAAGAATAAGAAATATTCAAATGCTTGTCTATTTACTTTGATTTTATGTTCCTGTGATCTGATTGTTTTAATCAGTGTTTTGTTCTTGTGAGAGGAGCTGGTCTTTTTTCAACCCTATGAACACCAGTAGGACTGACTTAAATATTAATTTTCCTGTATAACAACACAGACCTGCTAAGTTAATGTGGTGCTGAAGTTTTTTGGTGGTCCTTGCTTTGTGATGTTGTTTGTTTGTAAAACAAACTACAAAATTAAAAGGGGAAAAACAACCTATCCAAACCAGAAAAGTACCTTACAACACAAACCAAACAAGATCTCAGAAAAGAAGTGAGCAGGTAAGTAATGCCAGTTTATCCTTGTACCTCCTGCTGGCTTTCCCCTTCAGGGAAGCCTCCCCTGCTGACTTTATTATATCCACAGTCCATACACCCCTTTTCTGTCATAATAAACAGGTACTGTGCAGCTTTGATTTCAAGTCTAGTTGTAGCAGGAGATTTCAGCTGGAAAAAGCCAGCTCTGAAGGTGCTGGGAAAAGTGGGAGGGCAGAGATTTTCCTGTGGTGGACTATGAGTGGTTTGTACCAGACTGTCTTTCCCTGGGCTTTTCCCCCCCTCAAATGTTACAGGCTTGCTTGAGAGCTCTGCATCTTCTGTATGCATCTGTAGGGAGCTGATCAGGCTCTTAGGTCCTCAGCAGTGGAAGGAGGGAAGCTGTGGTCACTAGGAATTGAGGCTTGAGAGGTGGGTGGATTTGTTAGAGAGGATATGGGGGTTGTGTCCTCAAGGCACTGGCACATAGAAGGTTCACTGGGTACCGATACTCTTTTCTCACTCCAAACCAATGCAGCATTGCTTTGGGGAGCACTTCAAGGCTGTTGTATGTCCCTTGATGCTCAATTCATCTAGGGTGTCAGGAACTGGATGGCAGTGCTGCCACGCTGCAGTGCTGCCACACTGCAGTGCATGCCACACCATGTTCTGGTGCAAGGAATGAACTTAAAAGCTACCCAAAGAACTGCGTTGTTTTGATGTGAGGAGCTCTTGGGATATTGCAAATGGTGATAACCTTGTGCAGATCTGAGTTTGCTCCAAGTGGGGTTATTTCAGTGTGTTGGTATCCTTGTTTGCCCCTTCCTTGCTTCAGAACTCCCTTTCTATAGTGCACAACTACTGCTAAAAGTCCTTAGCGCAGCCTGTGATCGTTGTTCCTACAAGTCATGTGCTGAAATGGAGGTTATCCAGAAACTCGATAAAATCAGAATTTTGCTAATGGAAATTGGCCGGTCTGGCTGAACTGAAGTAGCAGAGACATGGTCAATGCTGTTGGCTCACCTTGGCAGCAATTGATACTCTGAGGAAAAGGAGAATAACCTGATAGTGTTTCAAGCATCAGAGTGTGTGTTTGCATGTAGGGTTTAGCATTTGTGAGAGTGCTTTGTGGTGGAGAAGATTCTCTTCTGAGGCATGGCAATCAGTGGTATTTCAACAAGTATTTTTAGATGTCTTGACTGTGGAAATTATGTGGGATACTTACGTCAACTTAAAAAAAAATCATATTGTGCTGTTTTTCAGTGACTAAAACCGTATTTAAAATATGAAGTGGAAAGCTGCTTTTATGTGTGTTCTGCAGCACAGCTCCTGGTATTCCGCTGCCTGCTCCGTAATCGAACAGTACTCTGCAGTTGGCTGTGCTGCTTCTGGCTTCCTCTGCCACAATTATCACAAGAAGACCTCTCCTTTACAGGAAAGAAATCGTGCTCTGTGTTAAGTAAAAGATTTGTAACCTATAGCTGATGCAGTATACCCTGTCATTTCAAAAATGACATGTGAAGATGTGCTAGTGTAAGATAGTGTCTTTAAAATTCAGGGCGCACTTCCCTCCTCCCCAGTTTTCTGCCTAAGATGTAAATCAGGTCTTGTTTTTAACCAGCTAAAACACTTTCTGGGGTGATATCTTTGTAAATACTTTAGGAAGAAAAATGTTACTGAAATTAATTTTGTCAATCAAGTTAAATGAAGGTGTTTTATGGAACCTCTGTTTCATCTTCATAGCTGATCAAGTTTCCCAGGAGTAAAGAAAATACTATTTGTACATCTTGTTATGCTCACTGTGGGACTGCTTGAGATACCTTAGTGTACATGCATGTTAATTCTAGAAATTAAAGCATCTGAGTATGCTTTGGTCTTGGTTTTATTTTTTAAGTAGTATTCCTTTCACAGTTGTTTTTCCTCTGTTAAATAGACCAGTTAGGTCAAGGAAGAATTAAATAATATATTTTTATTTTTTGCTTTTATATTCATGTTCACACTTAACAGTCAAGAAAATTAGGTGTACATCAAGGAAACATTTTAAAGGAAACATTAGGAAACTATTTAAACCACAGGACTCAAGGATAAAAAAATGTGCAGGTATTTTGTGAATCCTGCCTCAAGTATAAGACTAACATGTTCTCATGGAAGATGTGCTGACAGCAAGCATCTCTTCCTGAGGTTACTGCTGCGTGAGCTTGTCTGCTCATCTTAAGCTGGAAGAGAATCAGTTTCTCAGATAAGGGGAAGATATGTTTCTGAATTTAATAATTTTATTGTGGGTTAGCAATTTGCATCTGATCAAATGAGACCACTTCACAGTGGATATGCTTCGTGCTCTTGCCAGGTACATGATAAAAATTAGCTTATTTTCAACCGGAGGCTGAGGGTGACTGTTCCTTGTATTTCAGTCTTTCACCTTAATAAATCAAGACCAGTCTTTTTCTTCTTGAGCTTACATGGGTTCTTGGAAACTGAAGAGAGCTGAAGACCTAGGATTAGAAACCTTGTACAGAGGCTTTCTCTCTGTCTTTATCTGTTTTCTCGTGTGTGTCACATGCCTCCTGAAAAGTTAAAGTAAAACCTGGATGGCAGAAAACTTTTGTGAGGAGAGGATGTGCTCACGGTGACAGCCCTAAGAATCAGGATTGGGTGTTGGGTATGAATAGTTGGAGGGAGATGTGTGAAAGATCATTTTTCACACCAGGGAAGCATTGCCTAGACTTAGTGCTCAGTGCAGATATCTAATACGTGAACAGTTGGGACGTTTGGTCAGTTGCAAAATGCACTGTAGTTGTTTACATTTAAGATGAAGAAGTGATGAGGACAGAAATTGAAGGATATGTGAGTTTCTCAGCTGCTGACACAAAACTGGCTGAACTATCTTCATTCTCCTCCTCCAGTAGCGTCTGAAACAACCACTAAATCTCAGATTGCAAAACACTAATACTAGGAGATAGATTAATAACAAAATACTAATTACAAACTGTATCTATTTTGTTCGTGTTGGGACTTCTGCCTCTTTTCAGCTCAGTGTTGACTGAGCTGTGTCTTGGACACTGGTCTTCCTCCATTTGCTAAACTGAGTGTTGGTAAAGACCATTTCCCAGGTGGGATAAGATCTGGTTTTCAGCAGCATGCAAGGGGCACAGGCATGCTGTGTCAGTTTTTTCATTCTTTCTCTTAAAACCAACTGGGATGGGGAAGATTTTAACACAAGGATGGGATTGCTCCCTAGTGCCCTTTCAGCATGAAAGGAACTGAGCTCTGGCAAAAATCATCTACATCTCTTACAATCTGCATAGCGAAGTTAACAGCATTATATGACCTGTGGTATTAAAAGAATTAGTTAAATCTTCTGGGATCTTCATGAAGGTGTGGTCTTCCCTGATGGCTGAGAGATGATCATCTCCTGTGTCTGTGTCATAACCAAGGTTTTTTCCCCTCTTGTAGAAAGTGTGAGATAAGTGCAAATAAATGATTTCTATTTTTTGCAGAGGCAAAAGCAGTTTTTGTTCATTTTTGTCAGAAATACAGTTAGATTTGTCAGCAGTGAGTGATGGCAGCAAATGCTCCAGCTTGCCTCAAAGAACAGCAACTCGTAGAATTTGAAGCAGTAACAATATTTGCCACTGACAGGTATGGTTACTTTTTGTGGGTATCTGGGAGCTATAAAGGGTATAAATTCTGAATGACAGATTTCTGATCAGTTTCTTGCACACTGGAGCATTACAGACACTCATAACTGGAAATATAGAAACTTCAGTGATAGATCATTCAGCAATTTACATTTACAGTCGACAACTCCTCTTGAATCTTCGTGCATAATTATATCCCTACTATGGGTTATTTTTCTACTATTCAAGATTATCTGAGCTGTGAAGACCATGTTGCTCTCCAGTGGTTGCAGGAGGTGAGAGTTGATGCTGCCTTCTCCCCACTGCTTCTATATGAGTCCTCTTTAGTCATGCTGATGCTTTTGGAAAAAGATGCACCGAGTCAGCAGGTAAGGGTCTGCTGATTGTGGCTTTGAAATTTGGATGCATTTGAATGCTTTACCTAAGTGTTTTGAATTTATGCACATTGACATGTCAAGAGTACCATCCATCCTGACTTATGGAAAAACTGACTAATGAGATGTGTCAGAATCTTGTGTGAATGGAGACAGGGCAATCACAGGCTCAGCATTTCATGTGGGTAAGATGAGTGTGAGACCCTGCAAAATTCAGGGTAAAGTAACAACATTTATGTCAGATACAAGTAATCTTGATTACTGTATCACCCTACTGGTTTGTGGGTGTTTGTTTTGTTTTTTTTTTTTCCCTCTGTTCCTCTTTCTGCTGGCACAGATTGTGCTGGGTGGCTGGGGAACACAAACTCAAACTCTTCTGGCATGTCCTTTTGTATGAGGTGATCAGCTTTTTTATGGTTCTGAATGATACTGATGTTCTAATGTCTGGGTTTTTTTCAAAGTCATTATCAGTGCAAG
The DNA here is from genome assembly GCA_009812075.1 of Sialia sialis. Taxonomy (NCBI): domain Eukaryota; kingdom Metazoa; phylum Chordata; class Aves; order Passeriformes; family Turdidae; genus Sialia; species Sialia sialis. The sequence continues at coordinate 10,425,544 of VRYO01001878.1, read as the reverse complement.
TTCTGTGTGTCGGATTCTGCATCGCAGATTAAAAGCAGTGTTCTTTGCTTACTGTTGAAATAGTTTAACAAGAACATGGGAATAGAAAAGACAGGTAAGTAAGGGGTGACAGTTTTGGTACTGATACATATTCCACAAGGAATTTTGTATTATTTTGTCTTTGGAAGTCACCACAGGAATTGAGAATTAGTCAGTCATGCCAGGCAATCTCCGTCCGTTTTGTGCTTTAATTTCTTGTTATTAGTGAAAATCAGGACTGAGAAGATTCTGCTACTGTGAAGAAGAACTGCAGAGAGTTTTTTAATAGTTCTATCTTCTTCTTAACATGCTGGAGTCCCACAGATATTTAGGGAGTTCTGCAGTTTCCTCATGCAAGTTTAAATCCTCTCTTAAGAGAAATTGTTCCCTGTAATAAAAAGCTAGAGATTGTAATGACAACAGTTAAAAGTAACTGTCAGTGAAATACACCAGATTTTGTTTGTGTTTACTAGCAGGGTGAGACTGAAATTTTAACACCGCTGTTTTGTGGGCTAGTAGTTTCATGTTGTGTAACTGAATACAAACTTATTAAGAGATAGTGTTTTGAATGTTGTAAAGTGTTGCCAGAGTGTGTCTTTTCAGTAACTGTCTTTCCTAGGAAGGTAGGAGAATTTAAAGTAACTATTTTTGTTTACTAAGCTACGCTGTGTAGTTAGGACTTTCTTCCTGAAGCAGTTTCCCAGTTGTGCAGTGAGACATGGTCTCTCTGCCCCACGCTGCAGAGTGTGAAATAAAACCAACGCATTTACATTTAATCGATAAAATGAAGAAGAACATATTGATGATTGGTGTGTAAGCGAAGCAGATCTTGTTTTGTTTCTGTGGATATCAGTTAGCCACACAGAAGTAATGCCAGCTTTTCTACAATTGTCTGACATGGAGACAGGTGTTCTGCAGTCCAGCACTTGTTTGCCAGGTTAGCAGCTTCTACAGTGGGACAGTATTCACGAGAACAATTTTTGTGGGCAAAAAACATAAGAACAATAGCTGCCATTATTGGGGGGCTGTAATAACAGCTGATATGATATCAAATTCAGGAGTCAAAAAATATCATGTGATAAATGTGTTCTGCATAGGCAGGAAGAAACAAGGTTATAGGAAATTGTTATTGGGATAGAAATAACAGACTTGTGGAGTATTTGTATTATATTATTCTTTTAAAATTTTGATTATTGTCTCTGTGGACCAGATACTAAATCCTTTGTATTTCTGTTGCAAAGAATTGCTTCCCCTGCTTCTGTCTTTCACCTTGATTACCAGCTCCCCTTTCCCAAAGATGAGGAACAACCTGCTGGGTGACAGGTGCTGCCTCTCACCTGAGAAGTTTTTTGGCATCTGAGCACAGCCAGGATGGTTCCAAGAAGCGAGTTGTATCAAGCTCCCTGCTATGCTTTCTTGAAATATCTTTAAAGCAATGGTAACTGGCAGGATTTTATTGTCGCTTGCACCCATGCTCCTCACAACAAGGTTGAGACCTGAGTTTGAGAGAAGGCAGTTGTGGAATAAACATTGTTTTGCTACTCTGACAGTCAAAGTTTAATCTCAGTGGCATTTTCAGTGAAGTATTTAGTTTTTTTGTGTTAAGAATGGATTATTTACGAAACAACTGGACAGGAAGTAGAATGGTAGTCACAGAGCAAATACTGTGGGGAGTAAAATTCACAGCTTGGTAAATGGAAGCAGTTCTGCTGGATTCTGAAGGTTAATTCACTTGTGACAGCAAATTTACTGAGCCCATGTACCTGTTAGGGGAGCTATTTCTTGGTCCAGGCTCTCTTCTGAAGAGTCAGAGAAGACTGTTGCCAAAAATACATTGCCTCCTTCATGTATACCTGCCAGTTTAATTCTTGTGTGTTTTTACATTTTCTGGATCGTATTTGTAAATGCCACAATGTTATTGAATGAGGTGAGAAATTTTTGAGCCTGAGCCTTTTCTAAACACTTATATATTTGATAAAGCCTCCATATTGTGAGGAATATATCTGTCATTTTCGTTGACTTTTTTTGTCTAACAGTAAACTTTTCCCAAACCAAATGATATATCCAAGATGTGGGCTTTAAATTAACTGTGTTGTTAAAGATTCTATGTGCATCATGATTTGAAGAACTGAGGAAATGTCTCCTCTCTTACAGAAATATGTTTTGAAATTACAATTTGTAGTGCTTTTAACTTTACCTCTTACTAGGACTGTTAGCAAAATGTGCAGAAGCCAGATAAACCTGCAGGATTTGCATGTCAAAAGTGAGGCAGTTGATCAAATGCTTTCAGCTGGGGTGTGGGCAGCTTTATGAAGTGGAGAGATTTCAGAATGAAATGGACGACAACACATAAGGATAATTCAGTACCTTTATACTTGTTGCTTTTGTGAGTCAGTAACTCAATGCAGAATGTTAATAGTAGCAAAAACTTCGGGTCTCATGCACAAAGTTTCAAAACATGGTGGATGTTTCTTATGTATTCATCCTTACTTATTGAGAGAACACATCTTGTGACTTAAATTTCATATTATCTTGATTTGACTGTTATAGGGCTTTAGTATTGCTAAGTTTTCCTGTCATTACAGCCAGACAAAAATAATGCACTAACTCAGGCTTTTCTTATGGTCTCTCTTATCTCCTGTGTCTATTTTGAGTGCACCAGTCCTAAAGTTTTTGAAGTTTCCTGTCTGCCTAAGGTGTTTCTTTCACATGTCCACATTTAGATTTAGGCATGCGCTGGTACCTATATTTATGTATATGTTTAAAAAAGGAATCAAAAAGATCAAGAATGCTACATTGTAGTAGCTCTTTTTTCTGTTTAGATACATTTCCAATACATTCACTGCTATTTGTTTAAATATTTAGTGTGAACTGTTTCGTGCTTTTCAGAAATAATTTAATATGAAAAGGGCTTTAATTTTCAGATACCTTGCCCTCTGTCATTAAAGGTAGATTTTTTTTCGAACCAAAGAAAGAAGATTCAGCTACTGGCTCTGTGTTCTATTTTCTGCTTTCGTCAAAGATCGGGGTAGTAGGTAAGTTGTGCCTTAAGCCATGTTCCTATACATATGTTTCTTTTTCTTAAAGTGATTGAAGTAATTTTAAAAAACATCACCTCTAAGAATTTTATGATGTTTTCCTTCATGTTTCAATATAGGAAGCATCCATGTAGGTGAGTTATGGAGTCTCCTGTCATTTGAAAAACTACTCTTGAATATTTTTTTTGCCACCTTATAATAAACATCTGGCTAGTTTTGACATTTGTCCTTTTTCTCCTTTTCCATCACTCCTTTTTTTTTGATCTTACCAGATTTGGTGATATTGTTTTTCTGATCCCTTTTTGTAACTAGGCATATTTAGTTCCTCTTTAACTGCAAAGAAAGAAGTCAGCCCAAAAATTAAAAATAACTTGATTGACCTGTTCACTGAAACTGAACAACAGTCTGGTGTTTAGGCTGCTACTTTGAGGAAAAGTAGCCTTTAACTGACTTTTTTCAAGTGTTGCTTGTTATTGCCTTAGTGGTAGTTGCCTGAAATAATTACATAGAATGTCTTTAATTTTTTGATTTTGCTTTCAGTTATTAAAATGTGTTTGTTTATATGAAACTTATAAATGTTCTAATTGACAAAATGGGGATTTTAGGCAGTTATGTGAATGCATTATAATGCAAATTTTTTTTTTGGAAGCTGATGCTCAATCATAGACTGTTTCCTACATAATTTAGATACTCAGGGTTGTAGTTACACACATTTAAAGGTTTGCAAGGTTAAAGGTAAGCATTTTCAGGATATTTAAGAATATGCCTTTTGTCATATGCCATGCTAGTTAAGTACAATACACAGGGTGCAGAAATTAAAGTCTTTTCCTGGGATTGTTCTGAAGTCATTGTTTGTGACAGTATTCTTTAAATTGAATAATTTTTAGCCTAATGTAATGAATCTTTGTGTTTAAGTTCAAACACATAACTTACCATATTGGCATGTGGATTCCAGTTAATAATTGATAGCACACTCAGGATTAAAAGAAAAATAAAAAAAGTTTCAGGAATTGGCAATATGTCCAAAAGGTCTGTCTGTCAGGAGAGGGTGCACATGAAAGGCTTGAGCCAGCAAACTGTCCTTCATTGAGTCCCTAATACAGCAAAGTATTTAAAAATACACATTTTTCTGGATCAGAACATGACGGTAGTGTCAACTAGACTCCAGCAGAATGAAGGGATGATCCATCTGTTCATTTGGTGCTTATCTGAAAAAGTTCTCTGAGCCAAGGGTCAAGGTCACTGAAACCTTTGCTGCTTAAGTGTATGGATGGAATCATAGAATGATTTGTATTGGAAGGGACCTTGAAAGTCAGCTTGTTTGAGCCCCTGTGCCATGGGCAGGGACACCTCCTACTAGACCAGGTTTCTCAGGGCCCTATGCAAGCTGGTCTTGAACAGTGCCAGGGGTAGGGCAGCCACAGCTTCTCTGCCACCCTTTCAGCGAAGAACTTCTCCCTAATACCTAATTGAAACCTGCTGTCTTACAGTTTGGAGCCATTCCTGCTTGGCTTGTCACTGCAGTTCCTGATGGAGAGAGGACTCTGGCTTCCGTGTAGACCCCATCTCGATGCTGGAACACAGCTCTGGGCTCTCTACATAATCTTCTCCAGGCTGAGCAGTCCCAACTCTCCCAGCCTGGCTTCAGAGGAGAAGTGCTCTTGTCTCCTTGGCAGCTTTGTGGCCTTCTGGACTTGCTCTTGCAGGTCCTTGTCATTATGTCAAGGGCACCAGAATTGTACACAGCACTCCGGATGGGATCACAGGAGAGCAGAGGGCAGAATCACCTCCCCTGACCTGCTGGCTGTGCTCTTTTTGATGCAGATATTGAGAACGAATAGTCCTTCTGAAGTCAGTGTGTTTAAATTTGTGCCTATAACTTCTATGCTTAAGTGGATCAAAGGGTAGTTCTAAAAAGAAACTATTTATTTTCTTTAATTAAAGATCATTCTCATGATATGTGCTAATACCTTTTTTGGAGGGGAAGAGAAAGCCAGTATAAAGGATTTGAGATACTAAAATTTCTCACTGTGTTTTTTATTAAAATATTGTTGGATTTTTTTCCCCGGAGAACGTGTAAAATGTCTTTTTATTTGGTGGTATTTCGCTACTTATTCCTCATATTCCTTGTTGGAAGACAAGTTAAATGTATTTAACTGCAGGATGTCTGACATTCTTTTGTTTCTGGTGGAAATACTTCTTTTGTGGTCATTGAAAGATGTTGCATTGTGAATGTAAGTGATGTGCAAAAAATGTATGCTCAGAGCTGGCAGTTCTGCCACCACAAGTGACATGTACCATTTACCCAAAAATGTCTGAGATCTCACTGCGTTTTCAGAGTTACCTGATTTATTATCACAAAGCAGTTAATAAGTCTGTATCATAGTAGAAGGAATAGTTTTTGTCAGAGTGGAGGTATTGAGAGGGTTGGGTTTTTTATATTTTTTTTCAAATTTTTCTTTCATGTATATTCTAAAACCCACAAACTTTTCCTTACTGCGTATTTGACTGCAGTAGCACCGAAAGTAGAAATTATCACTGTACAAAATAGGGTAGCATCTTGGTTGAAATCAGTAAGAATTTTTCTGTTGAATTTGTTGAAAGTAGGGTACCTGGGTTATTGCCAGTTGGGAAAGCTACAACTTTGGTTTAGTTTTTTTTGAAAACTGGCGTGTGCTATTGGATGGAATTGCATGATCGTCTGTTGAGAAAGAGAGATTAAACACGGTGGGGCTGTTGCTGTGAATTGGAGTTGAAAGGAGAAAAACTAGCCATGTTATTTTTGTACGTTGTTCCTTAATTCCCAGGTAGTTTAAAATACATATATTGCTGGGTATTTCTTCCTACTTTGATTTTGTATTCCAGCCTTTCTGTTTTTGTGAACTACTGATGTCAGTACTTTGAAAATGCTTTGACACCCAGGAGGTGTTAATGAAATTAAGTAATAATAGAAACATTAGAATTTCCAAAGAAACTTATAAATGCTCCCAGACAAGTCTAAATGTCTTCTGCTTTGGCAATCCGAAAAGAGGACATGGAGTTTATTAGTTTGTTTCATCTTCAGCAGTGGTTTAAAACCTTAAGCCTTCCTTCTTTAAAGCAAGGTAGGCATTATTTTCTGGGAAAACAAATGGGGCAGATGTGTGTTGGTTGCAAGGTCCTGGTAAAAATCTGCTTTGCAGTTGGAACTCTCTTGTCTTGTTCTTTGGTCACTGAAACACTATAGTCTCTATTCCTTCCTGTATGAAGGAATTGTAGATTTCTCTTTAGTAGTTCGTTAGAAAATACAAAGAGATAAAAAGAGACACCTTTTTTTTTCCCCAGACAAAAAACTACACTTACTTGTATAAATGCAATATATAGGAGAGATTGTAAATCCACATACCCTTGAAAGCATGATCTAATGTCACGTGGATCAACCATGGAGCAAGCTGAATAATAATAAAAAAACTGAATAAACCCAATATTATTCTGCAATATGTCATTGCCATAAAACTCTTCTAGTGCTCTATAGCTTTCCAGTTGGTTAAAAAATTTAATTCTCTGTTAACATACAATACTCATATGCCTTTAAATAGACTTGAGTATTACTGTGGTAAAGAACATTGGTGTATAAGTCATTAAACCTAATGGATTTTTATTTGTGTAGGCTAGTTTCCTGTTCTACTGGTGCATCTCAGTGTGTTTACTGAAGATTTCCTTGTGAAAAAGGGAACATAATTTAAACATAAATATTTTATCACGGGAGAGAAGGGCTTTATTTTTATAATGAAAATGTCATCTTCCCACTTGAACTCAGGTGCTGCATAAAAGGTAGACAAGAATGAAAGCACTTTTGCTTGTTTGATCTTCCAGGGGCAAGTTTTTGATCTGCCATTGCACAGTTTGGGAGCTGATAATCTATGAGCCCAGTTGCACAGAAGACAGGAAGCAATTTTTTTCTTCATGTGTAAAACCAAGGATTTAATCGTGTGAAAAATCTACTCTGCCAATACCAAGATGCGAACACTAAGGTACCTGAGTATGTTCAGCAGAATTGTACCAAGTTAGATTTGGCAGTGCTAGGTTTATGGTTGGACTTAATTGTCTTTAGGGTCTTTTCCAACCTGAATGATTGTATGATTCTAAGTTAATCTCTGAGATGATTTAGCTATCGATCTTCATTCTTCCTCCTGATGTGTCATTAATTTTGGCTACGCTGGAGACGGCTTTGGTCTCAGACACCTTTAGGTTTTGCTTCTGTTTTACTGAGCTTCCAGAGTTGTCTTTTCGATGGTGATGGACTTAAATACCTCAGCTGCTTCCCCCATACTGTGTATCACAGCATTTGCCATTTGTTTTCTGTCTGACTGAGCAGGTACTGTTCTCTTTCCCCATGACCATCCTTTGGCTTCCCCTAAACTGTGAACATCATCCGGTGTAGTAGAGTGCTATAAATAGTTCTTGCATTAGGTTCTGTATTCTGCTGTCAGCATCATGTTCTGCTTCTTTCTGAAACTCAGTTTGGAATGCAGTCTTATGCAGTTCATCCTTTTTGTGACTTTTCAAGATTCCAGTGAATTACGGCAGTTATGGGAAGGATTTGAATCTTCAAGGCAATATGCAGGTGCAGTGAAAAACACCTATAAACAGCTATTGGCAAACAGGTAGAATATATTGCTAGAGAAACCTTAATAGATTGATTGCTGCTTCTTCATAGGATGTTTTGTTAAAAAAGAAAAAAGTAAAAATCACAAAATCGTACTCAGTAAATAGATGCTTTGCTGTGGTGTTCAAAGATGTGAACTAATATTTACCCCATTCAAGGAAATACTAACAAATTGTCACTTTTATTAGAGAGCAGCTTAAAAGTCTAGTGGTTCCTTCTTCTCCTTCTTTACATACAGTATAGGCTGTGTAAGCATAATTTGAGATTCAGAATATGATTTGTTTGAAAAAGCATTTCTGATTTTTTATTCATTAAAAGTCAAATTTGTATATATAAACTAAGGTATGAGCAAAAAAAAAATGGGGCAAAATTGTTTGAAGCTATTTTAATTATGTCTCATGTCATTCCACAAATGCTTTAATTTCTTTTATGGTGAAGTGTTTAAAGAACATAAACAAAATGTTGTGTAATATTTTATTTAGTTATATTAAAATGAGCTATTTCTTAAAAGGAAAACCAAGAAATTGTTTTCCAGTAATCCACGTAACCTTGCTGAAGCCCCTAGTTTATCTAGTATTTTTGTTTTCCATTTCCTCTATTAGCCTTGCTCTCTTCATGTTAGTGTATTTTGGTATTTTTCTATGGTTTCATAGTACTTCATTGTTTGTTTCCTTTAACAATCCTCAGCTATTGCAATGCTTTCTTTTTCAATTTTGACTGATTTTTGTTTTAACAGAGAAAAGGGGTGGGGAAATAATATTCAAACAGGAACACTGTTTTTCGTGCTCATTTTGTCCCTGTCCTCGTCACTTGTGTTCCTCGTGGTAGCGAGCTGCTACAGCTGGCCCGCACATTGCTTTTCTCCCCTTCATGCCATTAGTCACTGTCTTTTCTGAGTATGAAAGATTGGAGCCCAACACCAAGGTCCAGATCCGGATGTTCCTGTACTACAGCCCTGAAAAATTTGCAAATCCATCCTTCTCTCTGCTTTTAGAGACGCTGTTGTGCTTTGAGGAGAGCTCTTCACTGGATTGTCCATTGGTCTTCTGGTTATTGGGTTACTCTTTTACTCATTTTCCTCAGATACCCTGACATTGCATGTAGACTGCTCATCTCCTCAATGTCGTTAAAATTCTGTGCTGATCATGCAAGAATTATTAATCTCATCAGTTATCCCTCTTTCATGTTGGTTGTCAATATTTTTCTGTTTTGCTTCCTTTTTCAAAGATCTTATCTCCCTAGTTTAAACACATTGCTAGTCCTTCCTGGTCCACATGAATTAATGGAAAAAAAAAATTAGCAGGAATGATGGAGTTAAGAAAAGTCAGAACTCATCCATGAACATTTCTTTGAATTCAGTTAAGCCACTGATAAGGTTGATCATAGCTTTCTTTTTTTTTTTTTTTGGAGCTGAGTTGAATAAACCTGCTTATGTGCACTTTGCTGATGTATGATTTTTCTGATTGTTTGGGCTAAATGTCTGTATTTGCCTTCTGCATGATGAATACATACAATTTTAATTTATGTATCAGTCAGTTAGCTTGACTGTTTAGGAGATGAGTGGGAGAAGATGCTCTCCTCTGCCTATCCGTAGGAGAGCTCGGAAAACCTGGGCCCTACGATTGAGAACTCTTGGTTCCAGGTTCCTTACTGTTTAGCTGAAAGAGTTTCTAGCTCCTCTTACAACTTGAGCTGTGGGTTTCTGAGTTCTGCTTCTGGGAATAGAGAAGCCCTGAAAGCCCAGATCATTTCAAAATGTAAAGCGGGAGCTCTGGAGCCCTCTGTTGCTATGCACTCTGCTTGTTGGAATGTCCTAAAGCCATGTATCCAGCAGCTCAACACAGGAATTACCAGAATTCATGTATGTCTGGATTTTTAATGAAGCATTCTGTATGTTGAGGTTATGTTGTTTTTTTTTTTTTCCCCACGAAGCATTTATGTTTTGACAAATCATTAATTAATAAAAAAATTGTCCTTGTAAGGATCGATTAAAAAAAATAAAGCTAATGTGACTGGCAAGATATGATCTTTACTGTTTGAATTCAGAAGCTTTAAGTTCAGTGGCACTTCAGAGAGAACGTAATGAAGAAAATTATCATCTGATCATATCTGAAAAGTGTACATACTGATGATGAAAGAGGTAACTTCTAGGAAGAGGACCAAGTATCAAAGACCATATAAGTTGGAATAGTTGGGATTTCCTGCTTGGTAGTGCCTGTGATTCTCTTTCTGGAAGGAGGATAGATGCTTTGATACGCCTTGGATTGACTTCCTCACGCTGTCAGCCCATCTGCACGTGTTGTGAATGGTGGAGCATGAGTAAGCTGGGCTCTTGCAAAGCCACTTTTGTCTCGTGTCTTTAATTGGAGGTTAACTGCTCCTGAGAATGTGTGTGCTCAACAGTGGGCAGAACTGAGCTGCTCTGGCAGTGTTCCTGCTTTGCTGATTGCTTTGGAGCAGCAGGGTGTGAGTACTGTCGCAGCCATGGTATTAAAAGTTTAAGATTTTTTGTGAGTAATTATTCATGAAAATAAATAATGAATCAATGTACTAGCTTGTCTATTTTTTGATTTTACTCTGCATTTGGCTTTGTCTCTGGCCTGGTTTGTAGCATGAACAAGCACACCCAGCAGCACTGGGCAGTGTTCTCTGTTTTAGCAACTTGATAGGCACTGATTGCTGTAGTTTACACCTGGCAAGAGGAGCAATTTCAAGGAATACCTACAAAGCTTAACAGTTTCAATTGTTGATTTGCTTGAGGTGTTAGAAAGCTTTTTCCACTTGAGATTCTGTGTATGCCATTTGTCATCCTGGGTCTTTTACCTTCCTTTCTTCCTCTAGCTCCCTAATTGCATAGGGTCTCTGAAGTGCTTCCCCTCCTACATCTTACCTACTCTCCTTTTTTCTTTCTCTGTCACTCTTCTTTTTTCCCCCATTTTCTGCCATCTTGTATCCCTTTTTCTGCAGCTCTTTCTTGAGTTTCCTCTTTAGACATGAATTATAAATAAGTTGCACTGTACTAAGGGTGAAGACAAGCTGAATAAGATGAATGCTTGCTACCTGGGCATCACTTATGACACTTTGCCCACCAGTACAACAATAATATATAATATATATTATAATATATAATATAGTATAACTGCAGCATAAAATCAAGAAGCCAAATGGCAAAAAGGGACTAAAGGTAGTTATGTCTAGTGTTATTCAGCCTGTGGTTCATGAATCACTGCTGGTCCATGAATCGCTATATAATGGTCCTTGAAACAACTGCAGCATGCCTCAGGCACACACATGCTTCCCACACACTCAGCAGGATTGTGTGCAAGTACAGGGGCGGGCACAGTCAGCAACTGGCTCCCAGCCTGGCTGTCCAGGTCTCATTAAAATGTTTATTGCTGTCAGTTCTGAACTTACTCAAGTTCTGTTGATATCCCTCTTCTCAACTTCCTGTGATGTCAATATTTATTTAAACTTCATACTTCCCTTGCTTAAGTTACTGTCTCTGGCTTGAAGTCTGGATCTGTTTCTGCAGTTTGTCATGGGTCTAATGTCCTGTCTGTTAGTAGAATAGATCTAGACCTCCTGGTTCCATAATCTCAAGTTTTACAAGTTTTGTTTGTGGTCTTCCATACATATGTGGCTAATGCATTTTCCACTATCTTGCTTAGAACTTCCCCAAGCTGTTGTCCTGTATTCTTCATGTTTGCCATCAAGCTGCTGGTAGTATGGTGGTCATAAAGATCACTGTATTTTATATGTACCTGTGATATATACCATATTGTAATTTGTGTTTTGTATAAAATAAGTTTGTAAAATAAAATAATATAAAGAAACGGAGAAACTAGCCACAGTTGGGGAAGTGGTTGCCTCACCACTTGGAATTAGGAAAGTTAACATATCTACAGGCCTGGCTGGCAGTCTAATGATGATCTGCCGGAAGAGATCAATGATAAGAAGATGTCAAGCACCCATCTCCAGGAGAAGCCAAGAAACTTACAGGGGAGCAGCATATCAGTAACATTTCCTGAAAATCTAATAATCTCCCCCGAGAGGAGCACATTCTGAGATCCTGGTTCCCATAAGCAGAAATCACCCACGCAAAGGCAATTACATGTCAGTACACCGCGGACATAAAATCCCGTCAAGGTTCATCAAGGAGCAGAAAGGACTTTGTCCTCTGTGGACACCAAAACTAAATATGAAAGAAACAAAGAACTGTCCCACTCCAGGCTATGAAAAACAGTATAAAAATAGGACCAACCAAGCCGGCGGTGTGAACACAGGGGGATCTGACACGATAGAGGTCAGATCATCAGTGGCGTGTTCACCCAGCACCAACCCTGGGCTCGGTGTTGCCTTTTTTTGGTTGTGGCTTCCCAAGACTGTATTTTTGGTTGCAGAAATAAAAATTGCTGTTTTAATATTTAATTCGACTTGATTCGTTTATTACCTATAACATACCTATATGTAAAACTCCTGTAAAACTTGCAAAACATTCCTCCGAGTAATCCTTGTAGTTTCAGTTTTGCCCTTGTAGGCTTGGAAGATAGTATGCTTAATGAGATCGTGGCTAATTCTTTCTTATGGGCATGCATCAGGAATCTGAGAAATTAACATGATAAATTCTTTGTGGTGAACAAGTCTAAGTACCTTGTTTTGTGATTGGTTTTGTACTGTAGCTAAATTCAGGTAATTTTCCATGCTACATCTGTGATGCAAGTTTGAAATTCTTAGTCTAAAGTGTGTAAATGGGAGGATATTCTGAAGAAAAAGGCACTGGCTGTTTTGGAAAATAAGACTTCAAATATATTTACCTATTTCAAGCGTGATAAAATCCATCCAACTCTCTGACCCAGTTGGTTGAAGCAAGAACAGTAGGAGCAACAATCACCCAGAGGCAGTTAATTAGCACAGATTTCAGTGCAGTTAAGATTTGGCAAAGAAAGATACCTACAGCAGTCCTATGTTGTGGATAAGTAGTAACAGTAATAATAGGCAATGCTAATAGTGAAAGCATTGCAGGAGAAAGTAATTCCTGCAGAGTTACCAGAAGCTGATTTTCACTGTATTGAAGGGAAATCGTAAAGAATGAGGTCATCGGGTACAAATCCTACTGTCTGGTTTTTCTTTTGCATGGGAAGGAATAGAAGTCAACCTCACTCTTCCAAGAAGAGGAATTCAACAATATTAAAAAACTGTTACAAACAAATCTAGGTGTTCTGGCTTTTAACCTTACAAGGTGAAATAGTTATCTAACGCAAAAAAAACCCCTTTCTGATGAAGGCCAGAACTCTAATTAAAATTCCTGGCATCTAGAATAAGCAGGCACTGATGAAGAATACTTTTAGTAAATATTTCCCCATCAGACCTGCAAAGGAACCTGACACTAATCTACACTCTACTTTGGGAGGATATAATTAAAATAGGAGCTTCTGAGTAAAACAGGCAATGTGTGAAACCTCAGAGGTCTGAGTAAGAAAAATCAGTTTCACATTCATTTCCCCAAAGGAATGGAGAAGAGGCTTTGCTCACAAAAGATACTCTTATACCAACTGCATGAAGGGGATGATTTGTCCTAGGAAATAAAACTATGCTCCAGGCAGCAATAGATTCTGCATGAATTTTTCAGGGCTAGCCTGAAGACCACAGCCACAGCATATCTACGTGGCTGGATTTTGGCAGTACTGGTGGTGTTCGAGTGGGCTTCACAAATTGCTGCTTTGTGAATGTGTATGATCTTGGTGGTGCATTTCTGTTCTTGGATGTGTCCTGACAGTGTGAACAGAGCAGGACAGGTTTCATGGCTTGGTCTCAAGATTTAGCAGTGTCCACTGGCAGTGAACATGCATCAGCACAGGAGTTGAATTTTTATACTGACTGAACTGAGACTAGAATTTTTAAAACTTTCAGTTTAATGTATAACCATATTTTGGAGAAGAGGTGGAAATACTAGAGAAGCACCATCAAATTTCATACACAGTGGAGGGTGAGTAGTGCAGAGATACACAAATTAATACATCTTTAAGGTAGTTATTAAAATTATATGTTTCATTTGATGGACTGCTACCTGGCACGTGTGGCCTGGCAGTCAGCACGTATGTAGCTCTGAGGTCATCACAACATGCACTAGCCTGCCCTGGTATGGATGTTAAAAGGGACATGGAGAGGAGCTTTGAGTGTGAAAGTGTGTTCATAATGGTGAGAGGGGCAGAGGGGAGTATGTGAATTTCAAGGAGGGGACTTCATCAGTAGTGAAGCAAATTCATGGTGGTGCTGCTGCTGGTACAATTGATTGTGTTATGTCCTACAGCTGTCATCCCGCTGACAGTTCTACTTTCTGTGTTTACAAAGGTAGAATCTGCCTTTATCACAGGTCTCTAGGAGGAAGATGACTTTGCTGTTTCAATTTTGGTCTATTTTTTTCTTTCTCCAAACTGTTTTTAAATTTAGGTACAGTAATTTCACAACTATAACGTGCACCGGATTATAAGGCACACTTTTTTTTTGCAGCGAGGATCTGCACACAACAAAGTAACAAATTAGTAATGGAATTGCATGGTTGCGGGTTTTACTGCCAGCTGCTGAATCTGCAAACAGTTTTCACAGATCGGCGTAGCCTTTAAACGCAGCCCCAGGTGCCCTCCCCATGCCGTGGGCCCCGGCACTCCCGCCCAGCGTTCTCCCACACCCTGCAGCCACCCCGGCACCGGGCTGCTCGCGGCTCTCGCTGCTCGCGGCTCTCGCTGCTCACGGTCATTTGATTGCGAGCTTCATGTTTGTTGCTGGGCAATGTGAAACAGAAGTTGTTTTGAGATCCCTTCAATACTCAAACTTTTTCCATATATAAGACATACCAGATTATAAGGCACACTTCTGGTTTCGATCAAAATTTTTGTAGTTGTGAAATTACTGCAAAATTTTACAAAGGGAATGAACTCAGGATTGCCTTAGAAAAGGCAGTAGTCAGACTGCACTGAATGCTTGTGTTAGAAACATTCCTTAATTACTGTGGGTGTGTGGGGTATATATTCCTGTATATCAAAATGATCTACCAATGTTTTGGCTGCTGCTGAAGTGCTCCTCCAGTCTCCTCATCTGATAGCAGCATTAGGTAAAGGTTTTTTTCACTGCTCCCCTTGCCTCAGTTCATTCAGCCTTTGACAGAGTACAAGGAATCCCTGTAGGCAGTTGTTTTCAGGCTTTGGGGAAAGGAGGAAAAAGACTGGTTAGGACAGGGTCAGTCTGTCTTGAAACTGAGATGCAGGGATTTCTTGGGGAAGAGATCCAGGGTTACCTTGAAGGCAGTGCTGCAGGAGGACTGTTGCATGGGTAGTTGCTCTGAAGTCCTGACTCCTGTAGCTTTCAGCCATTCATTAATTCCTTTTAGATGTTTATGATTTATACTGGTTCCTGTTAAAGTGGTTCCCCTTCTGTTTTCTGAGCCTCTGCTCCTGCAGTGCTTTTGATCACTGTGCTACGATTTGTATGTTTTGGGTTATGGTACCACTTGTGTCATGGACAGAATGGGTTTCCCTGGGTCCCTTTTGGTTCCTGTTCCATTATCTGCTGCTGCTGCAAACATTTTCTTTCTTTGTCCCTGTAGTCCCATGCTCATGGGAATGGGTGGCCTATTCCAGGCTTGGGATCCTTCAACAGATTTGCCCATGAATGGTGCGTCCACGGACAGACTTCCCCAAATGAATGGACTCTGCAGAAATACTGATTTTTAAACTCCATAAGAGCTTTAATGGAGATGTATAATTTAAGATCTAAGTGAAGTCTATTTGTCAGCCATTGCTGTGCAAGCCTGTGTAATCCAGGCTCTAGGATGACCGTGCCTGAGTAAGGAAGTTGGACCAGATGACCCATGGTAGTCTCTTCCAGTCTCACCCATTCTGTGCTTTTGTAGGGTTTTTCTGGAAAGTCTGTGCAGTCTCTAGTACAGAGCCTTCTCTGCCAAGCACCAAGTGCCCTGAGCTGAAAAGGAAGTATCTAAAGCTTTCAAAAGAATGTTGCCTAAAAAGAAAGTTGATGTTATATAAAGGATTCATTTTTTCTCAGAATGTCTAATAAACATAAAAATAGAAGGAATTTATTATTTAAATCTGAACATACTATGAGAACTTTCAGCTCACCAGTTAAAATCCAGCGAAGCAGGAGGCATATAGAAGCTGTGTCAACTTTAATCATTGGCACGAATATCATCTAGAATAAATAGATATATGTGTTAAAATTGGTAAGGTTTTAGTCTAGGAGTGGATTGACTTCTCCTGTTACCTGAGGAGCTGATACTTGTAACATCAGTCCTGGTTCCCAGGGGGAGTGCTGAGCTAAATTTGGTGTGTCATTTCTCAGGAAATAAATGAGAAAATAGGATATTTCTCCTTACATCATCATTAGGAGAACTTGCAGAATGCTTATTGCCTAGGTTCTGGTAGGATGCTTGACAATATAGTATGAATTGCATTTGAAGCTAGTATGTGTTGACCTGATGCAATCGTTTCAGAGTGGTTTTTTGGGAATGATCCTTCAGGTTCTCTAGAAGCTCAAGTGTCTGCTGAGAAATGGAAACAAGGAAAAGGGCTTGATAATGAATGAAACTTGGGGTAATGAAAACATCCGTTTTGTTTTTCTGCAGTTGTTTCATCCTGCCTGTTATTTGAAAGTGTTTTATAATAGTACAGTGCATGACGTTCCAGGGTGCCCTTTACATGTGCTGAAGTGATGTAGGATGATTAGGCAGTCCGACCTCATTGAGGACAAATTGCACAGTGCCTATGAATCTTCAGAAAAACTTTCTTGTTAAAGTCATGTTTTGGATTTTAAAGGCTGTATGTGGTGGCTTATTTGTTTTGCTTGGTTATTGCTTTATTTTGTGCACTTCATTATTTGGTGAATAGAATTCTTTCAAAACCAAGACATTCAGAAATTAGAAAGGTGCAAAAGAAAAAAAATATTGTTGTACAACTCCTACCTGATTTTGAAAAAAATATTATTTTAAATCATTAGATGAAAAAAAGTAAGATTGTGGTGATGTAAAAAACTAAAACTGAATTAGCATTTCTGAAATGTATAGTTATAAATATGTAGAAAATCAAGCACTTAGAAAAAACATGAGCTGGATGGCATCAGACATGTTCCATATTTAATGACTTTTAAATTAATAGGTATTGTGAATTAAGGACTCAGATTGCCTTAATTTCATAATATTTTTAAAGCAATTTAACAGGTATTATTTGCTTACATAGCAAATGCTTACATTGTAGACGTTTGTCTGTCTTAAATTTTCTCAAGAGTATTGCAAATATTTCTACCTGTTATTATTGAGCACTGTTACAATCCTGGGGAAGGTGCTGCTCAGGAATGCAACTAATTTAGACCATACAGTATTTTTATATGAGAGCTGGCTGCTGGCTTTAGCTTTGGCTGTCATCCTTGCTTACTGCTGGTTGTTTGAGACTAGACAAGCTGCAAACTCAGCTAGACTTGAGTTTGCATTTATAGACTGCAGCTGGACTGCTGTGCTCTTGGACTGGCACTGTTCTGCTTGTGCAGCTTTATGCAGCACGCTTGGCTGTATTAGGTTGTTTCTTGTAGTGGCTAAATGGCAGATTCTAACATTTAGATCTCCTTTGGGCAGGCTGTCTTCTATTCTTCTCTTCCAAATACTTTTATCTGTTCTTCAGTTGGGTATGCATTCACCACCATGCGCTGACAGTGTAGCCAGTCTCAGCTTCTACTAGGATACGCTTCAAAAATTCAAGTTTTTGATTATTTTTCCTTCCTTCAGCAAATTAATATTTTTAATCAACCTTAGTTTCTGTAATTTCCATTGTGCTAGTAAAGACAACACTCTACAGAAATACCTCACTATTGAATTAAGTGGCTGTTCTGATAGCTTCCATTTTAAGCAAATAATGTGTATGCCACTTAAAAAGAAAAGTACAGACTTCAAGTTTTCAGACACAGTTGTGCCAGAGTGGGTTGATTTTGAGTCATGCTTCTGTTTGACTGGTGTCAACTGCTGGCATTGTGGCAAAAGTTCATATAGAGTATTTTGTGGAAATGAGAGGCAGAAACATGTGTAATTAATAGACGATTAGTGTGTGTTTTAATCTGTATACTGGTTGGGTAAATTGAATTCATTTTAGTTGAGGTCATGTAAATCACGTTGCTTCTGTGTGCTTTCTATTTGGCTTGAGAGTGTGGTATGTATCTTGTTTGGAAAGAGGAGGTGTGAGTGATACCTCTGAGAAAGGATACCATTCTGCTTTGCATGTAGGATTTATCAGGGGTCCCATCTAAGAGTAAGGGCTTATTAAAACAGTAGCTAGTGCTACACACTGGTAAGATTTATTCTGAAGTCAGCTACTAGCCATTTATGGGGGCTAACCTAATTTCAGTGTTAGAATGGTTCATTAATTTCTAGCTTTCTCTATCATCACATAATGCTAGAGACTGCAAATGAAATATTTTTATGTTTTAACACCATGGGTATATTTCCCACTTCTTGTCAGTACTTGGTCACTTTGTATGTTTTAAATTTTTTAATGTATTTATCTTTTATTAAACCCAGCCATCCACCCAGAAATATGTCTAAGTGCATACAGAATTTAGTGGCAACCCTCCTTCCCTGCCACATACCAGTTGCTTTTTTTTCAAGCTGGAAACAAAATTCTATTGGAAATTCAGTTACAGCAAGCTGTGTTTGTATTTTTGGATGATTTGAACATCATGCATGTGTGTCCTAAAGGAATGGCCCTGTGTGAAGTGCTTTCAATGACATTTATTAGCTGAGTCTCATTACTAACTAATTGCATTTCCAGGGATTCCTATGCTCTGTTTTGAGGTACTACATTGTCTTTTTTCCCACTCCTTCCCCTGTATATGTTGTAAAGCAATGAGTATCTTCACTGCTAGTTTGAATGAAATAAATTCTTTGCTGTCTGCAACCACCTGCATAAAAATTCTGCTGCTCTTGAATCTTTTGTTTAAGGTTTTATGGATGACCTGCTATTACTAACCATCTGAGAATAAAGTGCAAGTGGGGATGAGGATAATGTTGCAAGTATACAAACCAGGAGCAGTGGTGAGGTCCTTATGTGCTACTCCATCATGCTGAAATCCTTTCGTTGCAGGACTACTGGTTACTGTTTATCCCATTTTGTGTTTCTATGTCTCTGCTAATGGTGCATAGTAATTCTGTTTTTCTGTGTTTGCATGGGAGAACTTTGGAAGATGATTTGTTCCAGAGGTAGATTCAGGGTTTGTATGTGTAAAGAATTATATGAAGCTGTGGAGGGTCTGGGTGGTCCTCTTGGAGAAATTAATTTTTCCCCATTGTCCCCTAAGCAGAGTGAGCTTAAGTTTATATCAGAGAGTTTTTCTTCAGTTGGGATTTAGAACACAGCATTTTGTTACGCTTCTGTAAAAAAAAGTAATATTCAGTAGAAGTTTTATAAAGAACGTCCTTAGTGTAACTGCATTTTAATTCTATTTTGCCTTTAATTTTTGGTAGTGGTAATGGATTAATGGTCTCTTGTTATGTATGTTTGTTGTCTTCTCATTTACCAGAGCTCCTGCTTGACCAGACAGGATGTCTGTTCATTGAAAGCTGTTGTCAATCAGTGGCTATTGTCTAGCAGATTTTCACTTTGAAATACTACCATTATTGGCAGTGAGTTTTGTGAGTGCATGTTTGCTTTTTCACTGTTTTTGTCCCTGTTCCTTTATTGCTTATTTACTTGCAGACATTTGAATTGCCTGACTTCACTGAACTTGAGTTTGAAGTTGCTGATTCTGTGTCTTCAGTCTAGGCTGTCCTTTTAAATAACAGTAACGAAGTGCTGTCAGGATGACTGTGTTGCTGTCTCCAGTGTGGGAAAATCGTCTCTGCTGCTTCCGAAAGCTTTGCCTGAGGTGGCTCAGTGTAATCGTAACATTTCAGATAATTGTTTGTAGTTTGAACTGTGCTTTTTGCATAAACTGAGAACTGTTTGAAAATGAATAGACTGAAACCCCATCTCTTCCTTGTTTGCTTTGCTAATGACATAATGGTGCATGATTGGAGTCTTAAATATTTTTTGGAACAGATGCAGTTTGTGTCATTGAATTTCTCTAAGGTGGATGTATTGCTTGGAGAAGATTTGTATCTCCTGAAGTGTGGTGTGAGGAGGTATGAATTGGACCGGCAGGTTCTGGTGGAATTAACAAATCATGATTTTTGGTTTCACTGACAGAGTCAGGTGGTATTCATTCAGAAGTTTGAAGTGTTAACTTTTGGTGTCCAGTAGATTCTGTACTGCAACAACTAGAGGCAGCCTGAGTTTGCAGGTCTCTCACTGAAAAAGTCTAGGTTATTACGTGTGGGATTGCTGCTAAAGAGTTATAGGAGCTGGTCCCTGTGCTGTGTAAATGGGGGCGTGGGAGGATTCCCATCCGTTTGTGCTTTAACTTTGCTTCGCTCTTATCGGCTGTATATGGCTCTTCTCTGTTCAGCAGGGCAAGGAGTGCTTTGGCTGCACTGCTGCTCTTCTGTCAATAGCACATCTATCTAAACTGGCATTGTTTTCCCATTTCTCATTTGTCCAGCTGCCTCTTTCCATTTCCCCAGAGAAGGATGTTGGTTTTCCTGCTTGTGGCAATTATTCTGTAGGTTCTTTCTCTAACTTTGATCTACAAAATGATCCAGGTTAAGAAAGGAACTTCATACTGAAAAAAAGGAAGCAGCTTCAGACTGATCTGTCTACATTATGAGAAAAGTATCAGCACTTTGTGGAGATGTCCTCTGTGTCATTGCTATTTTTAATTTTTTAGAAAATCAAAATAAGAACAGAATGCAGGAATTACTCATATTGAGTCAGACCCAAAGTCTGTCTAACCCCGTATCCTTTCTGACAATGGCCAAAAATGAAAAGCTTGAGAAGATTACAGCAACAAGGTAATGACCCCACCATCTGTGTTCTCCCACCAGTGGTAGGTGACTCAGGATATTTTCCTGACAGAGGGGTCATTTCTATGTGGATATTGACTGTTATTGCATTTCTCTTTTGTAAATGTGTTGGGCCTCCCCTTAAAGCTTTTTTGGTTTTAGTACCCACAGTATTTTGTGACAGAATCCCATGACTTAGATGAAGTTGTGTGAGTACTACTTGCATGTGCTCATTGTGAGCATGCTACTGTTGGTCCCTAGCTCTGGGGCCACACGAGGAACAACTCTTCATCCACACTGTGCCGCCTGTGAATTTTATTAGCCGCTGTTATATCCTGGCTCCTCTGTTCCCTTTCCAGGCATTGGGGGATTAGCTGCTCAGCCATTGATTGTCTGAGGAGACGACCAGAACAGGAGGTAGCACTCAAGGTGCAGGTCCACTGTGGGCTTAATGGCAGTGTTAAGCTTGTTTCTGTTTTTTCTCTCCTCTGCATAGCTTTTAATAACCCGCTGTTTTGTTGTGACTGCTAAGAAATTAGCTTATGGTTGCCTGAAAGCATCTATTTTGTCGGAGGAAAATACATTGTACTGGTCTGACAGCCCTAGAGAAGCAAGGCAGCTGCTGCTTCATGCCTCAGGACTGACCAGTTGGGGCCAAAATGTATCCCCAGCAGGCATGGTTGTGCTTTGTAAGTGCATGCCAGGGATAAGGCATGCAGAGAGAGCCCTGAGACAGTTCTGTTTGAGCAGGAGGGAGCTCTGGGAGCGAGAGTGTGTGCACACACACATTGGAGCAGCCTGTCAGCAGCTGAGCTCAGATGCTGGGTCCGTTCAGAGGCTGTCCTGGTGTCCCCAGTTGCTGGCACTTGGACATAAGAGCTCCCTGGTCCCAGAGCCACCACCCCAGGTGCTCTCATCTGTAGAGACATGCAGGTGTTCTCACGTGGCCCTCAGAGACCCACTATAACCCCTTGCTCCAGCCACTTCTGCTTTTCAGCTTGGTCTGTGTTAGCCCTTGCATGCTCCTAAAGCTTAGGCAATCCCAAAATGCCCTTCCCTTTCATCCCACCATGTGCCCTACACCCCAAGGCCAAATCACTCCTTAGCTGGAAGGTGATGAGAGGTAGCTGCTTCCTGGACTCATCTTGCTGAGTTCCATGCCTGTAGAGCGTGGCTGAGAGTCTCCTGGGACAGACAGGGTGTCAGCTAGAGTCTTGCTTTGATGTCCTGCCTGCTTCTCTTCCCCTGCTCCTCTGCATTTGTTGAGATGGGATTTGGATGGGCCTGGGAGTAGTCTGGAGATGTATTATTTGTGTAGATGACATGAGATTGTAGTCCCAGAATTATACTTCTGAGCAGAGTAGGATTAGATCCCAATACTTTATCTGTGATATGAAGATTGACTTTTTTTTTCCAAGTGCATAGCCTTTTTAAAATGTAACTTTTAAACTTTTTTTGCAATCAACCCGTATTTTTACTTCTCTGGCTAATTGAAATATTGTCAACAAATCTTGCACCTTAGCATTCACTTTTTTTTCCCTAGTTGTATTGAGAATATACTGAATAGCTTAGATCTTAATGCAGCTCTGCCGAACTACTGATGGCTTCCCTCCAACAGCACATGATCTTCTTTTCTGATTTTGAAAAATTATCTGTACAAGAATCAATAAGGTACAGCTTCTATCTAGCAAACAAAGAAGTTATCTTTATTTTCAAGTTTTGTCTGGTGTAGTATTAGGCTTGTCATTAGTAATGATGCTTCTGTTATTTTCTTTTGGAAACTATTTCATAATCAAATAGCTTTTTTTTTTGGTCAGAATTTATGTACTCAACAGTTTCATTCTGTCATTCATAATAACTTCCCCAGGCCTTGTAATTTTCTGAATTAGTCCTGTCATTCTTCAGTGTGACGAGGTTCCTATGCACCTTTGTTAAGCAGATGAAATACATTTAGCTTTTCTAACTTTTCCTTATAAATTCAGTTTTTCTCTCACATTTCAGGTCTTAAGGTCTTCCCCCATGATCCAGCAGAACTGAGTATTTTGTCCCATCTGTATTCTTTCCTATTTGCAGGAAATGCATCTTAGAGCAATATTACACAATGACCCACTCTGGCTTTTGGACAAGTTGGAAGTGCCCTATCAAAAAATTTTGTTTTGAATTTGAGTTGGTTAAATATGTGTGTATGTATGATTTTTTAAAAGAATGTTTGCCGTGTTTTAGTTAGAGAAAAAATACTGTCATCGTACACTAATTATGAAAAGGCATTTCTTTCTTTTTAAAGGAAATTATTATAGTAAGAGCAGTAGCTGTACGAATAAAGAATTAATCTACTCTTCCCCAGTTACTTTTACCACTGTACATTTATTTTTTTTTCTTGACAGTTTCCACAATGCAAATAAAAAAAATTAGGCCTTGTGTTATCACTTTCTCTCATATGAGCATACCCAGTTCTGATGTTTTTCTTGAATTCTTTGCAGAACGGTTGCTTTCAATTGAATCTATAATTAAATATGCCTCTCTTGATCATTCCATATCTCTAGTCATTTGACTTTATTTTCTTCAGACTTAAGGATGTTGTTTGTCAAAATTTTTGCATTTCTGTAGTGTATCTGCAGCTTGTAGTCAGACTTTTCTGGAGTCCTTCAAACTCTGCTGTGGGAACTGCAGGAGAGCAGTGAATCACCTCATGGGTTAATGTGCTTACGCAGTGGTTCTCAGCAAAGGCTTGGCTGGGTTAAAGTCCTTTGCACAAATAGCATTCATTGGGGAGATTTTTCTTTTTTCCTAGCCCCAAGCTATAGTGATGTGTTCCTGTTTGGAATTTTTGTCATTGGAGATGGGATGGGAAATGTGGGCTTTTTGCCAGAATTAAGCTGGGACATTCACATTTTCTGGTATAGGAATTCTATAATTCTGCCTGGGGCTTTGGAAATAATTGCTAATTAAACTTATTGTACTGGTTCTAGTAGGGTGACCGTGTAGCTGTCATTTTAACAGGCATAAACTTTGTAGCCCCTCTAGTTTGGTTACTGAAATTCCAACCTACATTAGGCTGAAAAGGAGTAGTATACCCTGGTGCTGTATGTGCTGTGGTGTGTATGACAAGTGGTAATCTTCAGACATGAAGACTTCTCCATCTTTGATCACCAGTCCCTGAGAATTCCCTTAGAATTGCTATTTTTTGTTTTATAAACACCAGCATTTCTTTCTCCCATTTCGGAGAATTCAGAACCAAACTTTTCTGCCTCGGCATTAGCTTCTTTGAAATACCATGTTTGTCTTTGGGAGTTCTTTGGAGCTCTGTTCTAAAATATGGAAGGTTGGAAGTTTGTTGTCAGTAGAGATAAAGGAGAATTTTTGAATCAGGTGAGATTTTGTAAGTGGAAATGTTTATGTACTAGTTTGAAAGCAAAACCAGCGAGACTCCAAGTCAGAGATACAATTTAA
>VRYO01001878.1:10370523-10400459 GCA_009812075.1 Sialia sialis | reverse complement strand
CCTTTGGGCACATCTTTACATTGTAACCTAGGACAGTTTCACAGACTAGGAAGTAGATTTCCTACAGGCTCTCCTCATAACTGACTTAATGTGCCTGGGCAGCTTCTATCACCTTGCAGCGGTTTTTGTAGGTAGTGCAGAGCCTGTGCATGTGGAGGTAATGATGCTGATGGTCCATGCTGTTGCTGGTGAGAAACACGTGCTAGCATGGCAATTACTGCTTGGAAGCTCTGAGCAAGACCAAACTCTTTCTGTGCTAAGAAGTGCCTCATATACAAGAGCCTGTACTTAGGAACTGATTGTATGGAACAGGTCACTGTAGGGAAGAAGCAGCTCTATTCTACCCTTTTTAAAAATAATTGAAGCTAAGGGTGACTTAATTTATGTAACTTCAGATTGGGAGCTCATAGGAGGGCAGAGGATTAAGCTCAAGTATTTGGCGTGGTAGAACATGACTGAATTGTAACCCCAGACTTTTCATCTGATTCTATTATTGGAAAAAATAAAACAGACTACCCTTTAACTGAAAGTTGAAGCTGTTACTGGAATGTCAAATACAACTTTATGCTAAATTTCATGCATCTCATTTAAGAAATATTTTGCACAGAATTAGCTGCAGCAGTCCTAACCACTTTGGCTGAACACAAACACTTGATACAGGCCAGCTTAGAACTTGAGGTGTTGTTTCATATCTCCAGGCCTAGGGGAGGAGCTGTACTTTATTCTCAGGGCAGTAAGCCTGCAGGCACGCAGAATGCAGTATGATCTGTCTCTGGGGAAATTAGTCCACTCATCTCATCAGCAACTGATTCTGGCAAACTACTGGTAAATGTTACAACACATTATTGTCTTTCTAATGTATTCTCTCTCTTTGTCTCTTAATATGTGTGCATATGAAATGCATATGGTGGTTTGAGGTTATAAACATACTGGTATAATTCACAAGTAACAAATGAGCATCAGTTAAAAATTTAGCTGATCCTTCCAGCAGTAACCATTTAAGAAAGCAAGCAGCAGTATGAATCACTTAGCTGGAAAAGGAGAAATACCTCGATACAAATGGCATTTGCAAAATGAATGATGGCATAACAATCTGAATACTGTACAGACCATGACCCAGCTATTGGCATTAGTTTTAGTGTCCTGAATTGCTCAGCTGCCACACTCTTCTGAGGCTTCAGAACATCATAAATACTTAAGTTTGTATTCACTGGTTTAAGATGTTGCCAAAAGCATTACAATAATTACTATCCTAAATTAATTAACTTTTGTTTGTTGAATCTGTAGTGTGGAACAGAAATGTCAGTTTTATTCAGACAAAAGGGAAGCTTCATCTCCAGGCCATAACTGATTTTGCCCTGGCTTAACGAGTCATATATTTCCACTCGACCTGAAAGAGAAATTTTTTTAAATGATTGCTTCAGGCCACATACAACCTCATCATTTGCAGCAGTGCAATTTAAGGGATTTAACGTAAACTACTTGAAGCTTTTTGATGATGTGTTTCACCTAACCACAAGAAAAAAAGTTGCCTAACCTTCAGTTATAGTGGTACAAGAAGTCAGCAGATATGAAATAGTTTAAAATGGCACAGTCTGCCTGCTGTGCCGCATGGTTGCCTTGTCTTTTGCTTTGAGCACATCATTGCCCACCCTCCTGCGTGTTGACACCTTTCCTGAGTCAGAGGCAGTGGATGTGTGGGGCTGAGTCCTCTGCTTGAGTTCTGCCCACCTGGCAGCCCTGCAGGGCTGCCATCCCAGGGACTTGCCATCAGGAGTGAGCATGGTGATGCAGAATAGCTTGCTTTGATTTTCTTTGCTCTTTCAAAGTCTGGTGTGATCTTTAGCCATAGGGACAAAGCATGTCAAAGTGAGAAGTGCCATCGTGGAAGTGGAGTTTGCCATTATGCTTGTTCTTCTTCTATCTTCCGTAACAAATCTGTTGTTCTTTTTCAGTTCCCTTACACCAGGTAGGGACTGCTTTGTGGTGGCTGGTGGAAGCACTGCTCTTACCTGCCTTCCTACCTGTGTTTTCCAGCATAGTTCTACTTGGATTAGTTCAGCATCTGCGTGTGATAATTGGTTCATGTAACAGGTTTGTAGATCATAAGAAGAGGTTTTGTAGTCACAGGGTTTCCGGTAGACTGCAAATACCTGATTTTTTAACCTGCAATTATTCAAAACCATAATATTGACCTCAGCATTGTTAAAACTGGCTAATTCTTCAAATAAATGGATTTAAAAGTGAAATGTTTTGTTGGTATGAGGATGTATCACATCTTTTCCAGTCTTGTAAATGGAGGGAGTGGATGATGCAGGGGTGTACTGGGAATTGATTGTTTTTTGAATCAGTAGCTGTAGTACTATGGATGTGTCCAAAAAAGTCACTACAGTTCCTTCAGCATCCTTGTATACATGCTTTATCCGGTACAGGAGAGGTGCCATGATGCAGTTTAATGACAGTGAGAGGCAGATGAGAAGGAAGGACAGTGAAGCAGAAAAAGATTTGTGTATTGACTTGAAGAATTACATGCTATATACTTATTTGTCATGCAGCTTTGAATGCTGCTTGTTCTTCTGTCTATGCCTTCATTCCTTCATTCTTTTGTATTATCTTTGTAATGTCAGTCTGAAAGGGAAATGTTCTCCACCATAGGTTGTGAAATTGTTTTCCAAAATCAATTCCTCCACTAAGATTTGTTTTCTTCGATAGGTCTTGTACTGTTTGAGGTGTTTTTGTGTTGTTTTTTTTTTGTTGGTTTTTTTTTGTTGTTGTTTGTTTGGTTGGTTGGTTTTTTTTGTGGGGGTCTTATATCTTGCGATCTTAAAAGGCAGGTAATATTTATTTTCTGCTGGGATGCAGTATTTGACTGTACTTGAAAGAGTTTAAATCTTGGATATGAAATGCTGCAACTTTTGTATTCTGGAAAGCTGTTTTAGAATATTCTGAAAGGTTTTAAAAAGCTATTAGCTGTAATTTTTCTTTTCTCATGAATCCTGGTAAGTGTTGAACATATAGCAAAATGAAGCGCTGTTCTTTCCAGGTGGAAAGAGAAAATAAATTGTTCAAATAAAATATTGAAAGCTTTGTAAACAGCTGCTTAAGTAGTTTTTCAGTAACAGTATGTGGTGTCTGTGGAATATGTGGCCTGCTGGACACTAAAGTTCCCCCCTTCTAATCAGGATGCAGTTGAGTTGAACTCTGTTCCTCATGAGGACATTGAGGTAGTACCATTGTACAAAGTCTGCGCTTGGTACTTCACCATTCATTCTCTGCTATTTTCTGAATCTGTAATTGTATAAATTATTTTTATATTTTCCTGTAAGGATGCTTCATTCTGCAGCAGTGAGTTGTATGCATATATTTTTTATTACTTCAAAATGTTTGTTTAAATATTTTATGTTCCTAATAGTGCTGAGCTTTGAATTCTACGCTTATGTTCTATCCTTCATGGCCTGAGCACAAGTAGTGGAAGTAGTGGTAACTATTGTTGCAGGATGTTTTAGATGAAATTTAAAGAATTCTGTGGGTTGTTGTGGTGTGGCAAAGTTTCTAATGTTTTTAAGCACTTTTAGGCAAAGTGATTTAAGGGTGATTTATATCTTGGAGTACATGGACTTTAACAGCGCTATTGGAGCAATGAAACCTTAAAAAGTTGATTCAGTAAACCCAGTGAAGAAGTATTGGTTGGGTGCTATTGAAATCATAGAATCATAGAATGGCTTGGATTGGAAGGGACCTTGAAGATCATCCAGTTCCAGCCCACCTGCCATGGGCAGGAACACCTTCTGCTAGACCAGATTACTCCAAGCCCTCTCTGACCCAGGCGTGGACATTTTTAGGAATGGAGCATCCACAGCTTCTCTGGGCTACCTCTTCCCATGGTTCACCATCCTCACAGTGAAGAATATCTTCCTAATACTTAACCTAATCCTTTTCAGGTTCAAACCATTCTTCCTTGTCCTATTACTATATGCTCTTGTAGTTTATCTTTCTCCATCTTTCTTGTGGGCTTCCTTCAGGTACAAGAAGGCCACAGTTGGGTGACCGAAACCCCTCTCCTGAACAAACCCAACTCCCTCAGCCTTCCCTCACAGAGAGGCGCTCCACCCCTCTGATCATCTTGGTGGCCTCCTCTGGACTTGCTCCAACAGGTCCATGTCCTGTGCTGGGACCCCAGAGCTGGGTTGGGTCTCACAGCACAGAGCAGAGGAACACAATCCCCTCCTTGGCTCTGCTGGCCAACCTAGGTGCAGCACCTTGAACTTGGCCTTGTTAAACTTCATGGGATTCCCACAGGCCCAGTTCTCCAGCTTGTCCAGGACCCTGTTAATGGCATCCCATCCTTCAGGTGTGTCACCTGCACCACTCAGCTCAGTTCATCTGCAAATATGCTGAGGGTACCCTTGATCCTTTTGTCTGTGTCATTAATGAAGATATTAAATAACACTGGTCCCGATATGAACCTCTGAGGAGCACAACTTGCCCATTGAGACTCTGAGCCATTGACCATTATCCTATGGTTGTGATTCTCCAACCAATTTCTAATCCATCTAATAGTCTACTCATGAAATCTCTCATTCCCCAAAGCCATCCATGTCTTCATATCTTACAAAGTGAAGGAATGGTGTATGCAAACATAGTAATGTGTCAATTTTTTCAGCTTTATTTAGTATGGATTTTTTAAAAGATTTAAAAATAATTCCGTGTCTGTAGAAATCTTATTTTTAAAATGGCAGCAGTGATGCAGCAAAATATCCAAAGAAGATATGTTTTGTGGTGTGCTCCTCCTTCTTGCTTTTCTGAATTGACTATCTCATTAAGGAATTCACAGTAACTCAGTTTATTTGCATGAACTTTATGTTACCTGGTATGACTCAAGATCCCTCTTTTGCTTGTATGTAATTAACATAAAACCTCAAACTGGAAGTCTGCAATATAGTGTCTCATCACAAAAGCCAGCTAACTGTAAAAGCTGATAATGTTTGTAAAGCACGTTAAGTTCCCTGGGTGAAAGGTACCATAGAAATACAAAGTATTAAGCCAGTAGTTTAATTATAAGATAAGAAGTAATTGAAATTTTCCAACACAGTTGCGTGTAGAAGACATTCTGGTGATTTGCTTTGTAATATTTAGGTCAGTGAGTTGAGATGTCTTTCTAAATCCTTTATGAATATTCTCTCATTTAAGTGCATTGCTCGAAGGTGTTTGATACATTTATTTGGCTGGCTGGTACTGCAGTTTAAAAATACCACATTTCAAGTAGGCAGGGAAGTGCTGTATAGAAACCTTTGAAATAACCAACCTTCATCCTTCAAAATGACAGTTATTGTGCTATAATAATTGTAGAAGTACTGAATTTGCTTCAATTGATTTTTTTTTTTTGAATAGTAGACTGCTCATTTAATACACAATGCCTCCAGAATTTTAATCTCCGTGTCCTTCTTGGGGTTTACGATTTGGTGCAGATTTCCCTTGAGATATTTTTCCTTGCCTTACGTATATCTATATAAAAACCAAACATTTTATCACGAGTACTAAATCCTGCTTTATGGCACTTACTGTGCTGTCAGATAGAACAATTCATAAGGTGAAATCAGTACTTTTATGTGGCATTAAGTCCTGAAAACTTTTGTACTACTTCCATTTATAATAAAAGGTAGCCTGTAAGAACTGTATGATATTTTTGACTCTGAAATGTCCAAGACAAATCTTAATGTTGTAGTAGTTCCCTCCCTGTTGCATCTGTTTCGACTGTAGGAACATGTTAATTTGGGTGCAGCTTGGATCCTCCCAGCATCTTTGCATTTCTTCCCAAGCTGCTTCCATGGTAGGTAATGTCTGATAGAGTGGACACTGTGTGGGACAGAAGGAGGGATTTGAGTCTCCATTGTGCTCTTAGACCCTCAGACCCTTACTCCTTGGTCCCCTGCAGCTTTTCTCCTGCAGTCATGGCAACACTGCAGGACCAGGAGCAGCCTTGTTTCCAGCCCAAAACTGTCTTTCCTGGCTCTACTGGTAGGAGTTAAAAAACTAAATGGACACCCTACTGCATTCTGTATGCAGTAAGGCAGCGTTTTAGCTAATTGTAAGTTTGTCTTCATTAGAAAAATAAAAACATTGAAATGTTTTAATTTTTTTTCTCTCTGCACAATAATCCTTTCTTCTGAAGAGGGCAATCTTTATTCTTTTCCTTCCCCTCTGATTTTGTGTCATG
Organism: Sialia sialis; assembly: GCA_009812075.1. Lineage (NCBI taxonomy): Eukaryota > Metazoa > Chordata > Aves > Passeriformes > Turdidae > Sialia > Sialia sialis. The sequence continues at coordinate 10,394,242 of VRYO01001878.1, read as the reverse complement.
GAGGAAGAGCCCTGTCCTGTGGGACATGGCTGTGGCAGAGCCCGTATTGGCCGAGGTGTGCTGCAGGAACGGCGCCTCAGACGGTGCCTTTGCCAGGAAGCTGCTGAGCCAAGGACAGAGGCAGTGGTTGGGGGTGTTTCTCACTATGATAAAAGCTGATCTCTAAGATGTTGCAACCTTGAGCTCAGAGGATGCGGAAATTTTTAGGGGGACTTGAATTTGGCAGAAATGCTAAAAGGTTCTTGTAGTTAATGGTGTAAAGAGTTTTCAGGTTTAAAATTATAACTTGGACTGGACATTCTAAAGTTGAATGTGAAAACCAGATTAAGTTTAGCTGCTCAAAAGTTGTCTGCATGGCTGCAGGGATTTAATGGCAAATTTACAGTAATTTCATGTGTATAAGGCGCACCGGAGTATAAGATGCACTTCCAGGTTGCCGACACTTTCCTGTACTTTGTCCATATAAGGTGCACTGGTGTATAAGGTGCACGTTTTTTTTGCAGCGAGGATCCGCTGCTGGCTCCTCCCGTGCAGCCGCCAGCCCCCGCCCGCCAGCTCTTGCTGCGGCTCTCGCGGATCGCACTTCCAGGTTGGCAAATTTCCGAACTTTGTCCATGTATAAGGCACACTGGCGTATAAGGCGCACTTCTGGGTTCTGATCACAATTTCATTCAAAAGGATGCACCTTGTACGTGGGATATTACTGTAATTTTGAAAATAAGTATCCTTAAAGATTTAAGCTTTGAAGAATTGAACATATTTTCTGTGTATTTCAGAATGTGGAAACCTAGAACTGAGCATGGGGGGCTTGTTTGGTATCTTCATAGCTAAAGGCTGTGGCCTCCATTTCCTCCAGCTGTGCTCTGGGGCTGTGCTGGGAGGGCAGTATGCTTCAGCCTTGCAGGCCTGTTGCAGCTCAGTGCCTCTCTTGTCAAGTAGAGAAACTAAAAGGACCATTAATTCTCTGAATTATGGTTTGCAGTGCAGGGTGTCCTCTGAGGGATACAGAACAGTTTGCCTGTGGCACCACACAGCTTTAACCAAGCTCTGCCTCTGAGCACCAATTGCAGATGTGCAATCCTGTCGCTTTATAAGGAAAACAAAATTTTTGCTGTGAAGTTAAAGGCATATTTGAGTGTCCCTAAAGGAGGAAGCTTTCCTGAGGAGAGGCTGCTCAATTCCTTCTGGCATCCTGGGAAGGCCCCTTAGCAACGTTTTTTTCCATACTTTCCATATTCTATCAATCCCCCTTGATCTTCCTGCTTATTATCATTCCCCCATGCCCTTAACCCTTGTTTCATCCTGAACTCCAGAGAAAAAAAAAAAATCCACTGCAGCCACCCTGCTGCCATTCCCTCAAGGCTGTTGCCTTTATGAACCCTGTCCTATGGGACATCCCAGTCCCAGCTGTGCTGCAAATCCTCTCCCTGGAGGAGCAGAGGGGGTGCAGCAGTGCCACAGGAATGAAAACCTTGGCTCTTTAGCATGGTGCATGGGAGCAGGCCAGCTGCAGCCAGCCAGCATGGTTGGTATGGAGCACAAGGAGGGCAGGAATGTGTAATCGTTGAGTACAGGGTCTGTCAGCGATTTGGTTTTGCCTTATGTAATGGATTGAAAATACACTTAGTCACAGTCTAACTCTGCAAATTATTGCACTTTTAAGATAGAGGCAAATGTAAGAAGTAGGAATTCCAAGTTTTACTCTGAATGACAGATCTTTCATTATTGTCTGTGGCAGTTGAATTATCTGTTTACATCATTTTTTTTTTTAACATTGAGGTGGCCCTGTGTCAGTTGGAATTCAGGAGGGACCTGAAATTTTATTGCCTACATATTCAATTGAATGCTGTCATGCTTCATGGACCATGAAGTTTAGATTGTATCTAGTAAATGAGCAAATGTTTTTTATAAATAATTAGTCTTCTGCTTAATTACAGGACTAGGTTTTCCAGCACATTTGTCATGTGATCTATGTATCTGGTGTTGCTGTTTATAATTGAATGTGAGAAATAATCGGCTTTCTTAAAAACTTTGAGTCAATACTTGCCTCATCAAACTGTAGCTGGTGGATTTAATTTGCTATTTATGGAGTTATTGATTAAATTACTTAGAATTCCTTGAGAGAGAGGTAGTTACCTGGAAACTTGCACTGCTTCTCCTCTTGAATGCCCTGGTAAAAACAGCTTTCTAAATGTTACTGTTGATTAATAGTTCACTTAGCAATAATAAACCCAGTCTAAATTAAATATAGTATGGTGTTTCACTGTAGTAGACACTTTCTCTTTTGAATTCATGTTTGATTTACTTGCAAAGTAGCTTCTGCTTTTTACATAGTACTGGGAACTAAAATGTAATGCGTTTGCTTTATAGGTGTTTCATCTCAGTTTTGCTTGAATAAAATTCAACTTTTTTCCCCCCAAGATTATTAGGGCTTTTGCTGAAAAAAAATACAGACTGGAAAATCACTCAATCTCTTAAAAATATTATAATTTACCTTATGGAAAAGATGAACAATGATGTGTATGATGCTTAAAAGGCAAAATTGAAGAGATTTCTTCCTCAAGGAGAAGTTGCCAGTGGTGTCCCTTGGTGCTCTCTCTTCATAAAACCTGTCTAAACCTCATTTCATGCTGGGCACCTGGAAGAGCAGCTTTTTCACACTCATCCCTGCCTCCTCTTCCTGCCACTACCACACACTTTCCTCTCTTTTATAGGTGACCCAGGATAATTGCTAACCAGTATAATTACTGTGTATGTTTCACTCCTCCTTGTTACATAGTTTTAATCTTTTGGATGATGGACTATTTGTCTTTGGATATCTGTTTACATAAGCTAGCAATATCAAGTCTCATTTAGAGTTAGAATTAGTGACTGTAATCCCTCATTTTGTGGTAAACACTAAAACAGAAGCTTGTTTTCCTTCAAAGGCTATTTGAAGGTTTGTTTTAAAAATAAAAATTTGTAAAATGAAAAATTTAAAAATACAATTTTGTTTTGTACATAAATTAATGTTTCAGCTTTGGTTTTTGATTTCTTTTCCAACTGCCACCTACTGGTATTTTTGAAGCCTTCTTTGGTAAAATTTGCCACTTCAGAAAAGGCTGCATGCTTCTTTTTATGGAAAACTCCTGTAAAGAAAAACGAAAAGAATTAAAATGAATTGAGTATTTTGCAAGTTTATTATTTGGTTAAACTTGTGTCCATTTACAGATCTAGATATTCTCTGTTTCTTTTTTAATGAAAAATACTTACTAGAAGAACCCTGCCATACTTTGTCCCAATTGCAGTAGTACTGTGCGTACAATTTTTCTTCTTTCTTTGACAAATGTGCTACTGATCTAATGTGCATTTGATCACAAACCTTGCCTTAAAAAAGAAAGAAAAGCAGTTTTTTCTGGAGGTGCTTTTTCTAGCAGTTCAGTTTCAAGAGCTCACGGAGCTCTTTTGTCCTGATTTTGCAATTAGATTGAAGTGGTGATTTTGTGGAGGCTGTTACCAAAATCTCATATATTGCCCCTAGAGGAGAGTGCATTCCAGATCCTGCTGCTCTGGGCTCAGTGGGAAGGAAAGGCTGCTGCCCCTCTCCACTGCTCCTGTACCACTCCCTCCAGTGGAAAGCCTGATGGCTTTCACTTCTAATAGATCAGTGTGGTTCTAGCAGATCAGAGAAGCCTTGGTCTCCAGTACTGTTATTCTGGCTGACTCAGCAGGATTTGGTACTTTGTTTCTTCTTTTTTCCTGTGGAACATGCCAGTTAGGCAAACCCATACCATTTCTTTCAAATAAATAAATATATCTGCTTTCAGAGCTCACAGCATGCATGGCAAAGAGATAACAGATTGAGAAAGCTGAGTTGTATAGTTGAATCTATATTGCCATGATTTTCTCAGAGTATTTGATTTCCTGCAGACTTTAGCAGTACCATCAGTTTGGACTCTCAGAAGGTGCTTGCTTATTTTGTTTTGTTTTATTTTATTTTATTTTATTTTATTTTATTTTAATTTATTTTATTTTATTTTTTGTTGTTCTTCAGTTCTCAGCTTCTGATAAATCCCTATTTCTGCCACTAAGTCTGGCAACTTTCATCCTCAGTTTGTATCTTTGAAGAGTGGATTTTGCTGGTCCATGCAGAGCTGGGTACTGTTGTCCAGGTGCTGGAATGCCTTTGTTCTCTTACAGCTTCAGTGTTATGAAATCTTCTAAAATGATGGGAGAGTTTCTTGACGTATCTGGAAAAGATGATGATAAATAGGCTGCAGTACAACAACTCTGGTTGGAAATATTTTTGTGGTTCAGATTAAATGGATTAACTTTCTTTCCTTGGTGGCGTCCTGAGCACAAGGCTTGTCCCTTTTACTGTCTCAGTACTGTAGGACAAATAGCCGTGGTGTCACAGATCCCTCAGCAGCAGCAGTAATGATCTTGGTCACTTTTGTATAATTATAGAAAGTTTCAAACATTTGTTTTTACTTGATAGACGGTGTTTACATATAGACATACAGAAGCTGTTTCTGAACTACAGAAGTAAACACTTTGTGCAAAAATACTTTCTTTCCAGAAAAAAAATACATAGTTACTGTGTGTCTTTACAGCTTTTATTAATTTTTTATATAGAGTAATTTCACGAATATAAGCCGCACCTTTTTCATTGAAGAATCCAGCCTACCCCAGTGGTGCGGCTTATATTCAGGTGTGGCTTATCTATGGACAAATCCCAGTGAAATGCCAACCCGGAAGTGAGAGCTGGCCAAGCAGAGTGGCAAGTGGGCGGGCCGGCCCCTGTGCTGCCGGCAGCCTCCGGCAGCGTGGGACCGCCAGGAATGGGGGCTGCGCAAGGGCGGGCCGGCCCCTGGCGCTGGGAAGCCGGAGCGCCCCGCCCCCTCTGCTGTGTGGAGTTTTTAAAAAAAAAAAAAAAAAAAAAAGGCGCAGCTTATATTTGGGTACGGCTTATATATGGACAAATCCTGTGGTCTTCCCAGCTACCCGGAAGTGCGGCTTATATTCAGGTGCAGCTTATAATCGTGAAATTACTGTACATTGTTTCTGAGCATTCTAGAACAAATTTCTTTGTGCTCACAGAAATCTTGAACTGCAAATTTAACATGGTTGTTTTGTATTAGATATAGTTCCCCTCCTTTCTTCACTCCCCAAATTTCATCTCTCTCTTCTTCACATCTTTCATATATATATGTCTTAAAACCATAAAATAAATCCTGGCTTTGCTTCTGGCAGATTGCCAGTGTGCTTTTTTCTGCCAGCTGCTGAAAACACTGGAGAAAAAAAAACCTTGTGTCATTCTCATCACTCTATTATTCAGCACAGGATGAGATTTTAAGCATGTCAGAATCTGTGTGGTAGGACTTACTGACCTCCTGTTTCAGTGTTGCTGTTTTGTCATGGCTAATGGGCTCCTGAATGAAAAAGCCAATGAATGAGAGCATCTCTCTTACAAGGAAGAGCTGAGGGAGCTGGGCCTGTTCTTCTTCTGACATGACTGAGAGGGGACCTAATCAATGCTTATATATGTCTGAAGGCAGAGTGTCAAGAGAATGGATCCAGACTCTTCTCAGTGGTACTCAGCAGTAAGGCAAGAGGCAGTGAGCAGAAACTGATGCAAAGGAAGTTCTACCTGAACATGAGGAAGAACTTCTTTACTGTGCTGGTGACTGTGCACTGGAACAGATTGCCCAGAGAGATTGTGGAGTTTCTCTCTCTGGAGATATTCAAGAACTGGCTGGACACAATCCTGTGCAATGTGTTTTGGGATGACCCTGCTTGATCAGAGAGGTTGGACCAGATGATCCATTGTGGTCCCTTCCAATCTTACCCATTCTGTGATTCTGAAAAGCAAATAACAATCATGAGGTATAGCAGTTGGGTTGCTGAGCATAAAAACTAATGAAGCCTGCTTCATTAATTGTCAGCACATTAAGTGTTCTGGCCCCTTTCTTCCCTTGCCAAACTCCTGTCCAGAATAGGGCAAAAACTCTTCTCCCAGCTAAAACCTGTTCCTTTTGCAAGAGCCGGTGACAGTCTGGCAGTCAGGTGCTGCCAGCACTTAGTGCGTTGTGCTGTGGCTCCTCCATTGCTCTGTGGAGGCTGCAGGTACTGACACTTCCCAGCAGCTGATTGTTGTTAAATGTATAGGAGCACAATTATTTTGTAGGGTTTTTGTCCCTCCTAGAATTTAACTAGAATCAGCCAACAGGCTTAGAGAGTGCCTAGGCAGAAAATGTGATAAAATAAGCTGAAGTCCTTTGGAAACCAAATGGATAATTTAAAAATAAGTGTTTTACATAAAGTTCCTAAATCAAGTAAGTCCATTTATGCCACAGTGACAGGAAAATTTCATAGTACTTTGAGATCCTAACTCATGAGTGTAGTGAAAAATTGTCCCTAACCTGAGTTTTGGTTCCTAAATAGGTGTGATTTCATCCCTTTTAATAGTTTCATTTCTGGTCTAGAATAGACAGTTACCTGATACTACTGGTGGGAATGACCTCATATATGAGGGTACAAAAAGTAAGTAACCTTTAAACGTATTTCTGTAGCTAGTGTGTATTTGAGAGTTCTGTCTATACATTATCATCATATGTAAATCCTAATGCTGGATGCAGACATCACATCTGATAGCAGAATGTTGAAAGCTTCAGAAACAGGTTGGGGTGGAAACCTTGAAGATCTGTGTAACTGAAGCTTCAGAATGAGAAAAAGTCTTCCTATAACATTTCTGTTCTCTTTGTGATAGTCTGATAGAAAATGACATAACCTTCCTTTTATCAGCTGAAAGTAGTCAGCCACAATGAATGTGCTTCCCCAGTGAAAGTTGTTTTGTAAAAACAGACCAAAAAAATTTGAATTCATGTATATTTATCCTCTACAATATCCTCAGTGTCCTGATTTGCTCAGTTCAGTGATCACAAGAATTATGCTTTCTACTTTGGTACTGAGGGTCAAATACCAATTTCCTGTTTTCTGTACAGCTGTCTTTTTACCTATATTCTGACTTAGAGCCACACCTCCCAACCTTCCCCAAAGCAATCAAGAAACCCAATTTTTGTGAGTAGTATCTGCATATAACAGAATCATAGAACATTAAGGATTGTGAGGGACTTTAAAGATCATCTAGTTCCAATCCCACTGCCGTGCAGAGTAAGAGTTGCAGCGTGCAGATTGGTATGTCATGATTTAATTTCCAAGCTCATGCTGCTGGTTCACTCTTTATTAGGGTATGGCTTCCCTTGATGGATGCTTCCTGTGGCCTTGTGGGATATTGGCTGTGGTGTAATAGATGCCCATGTGAATGGACTTGCCCCAGGGTAACAGTGTACTTGGGGTCATATCTATCATAGGTTGCAGATCACACTCTGTTCATACTAGGTTGCTTTTTGTAGCTGTAGCATTAATGTATTCTGGACTGTCTGTGCCCTGAGATACTTATGGTTTGTGTTTGCTCTGATAGTGTGGACAAGCTGCCATATGAAGCCTTGCTTTTTGGATAGAGACTGCTGTTAGTATATGACACTTTATTTTGACCTTATATGCCTATTGGGCAAGTCAGCCTCACTTGTTACTGCTTTCTTCCTTGAGGGTAAAGCAGTTTTCATCTCTTGGGGACATGAAGTCAGCTTCTGGAAACTTACGTTAACAGCCAAATAGAAACTGTAGTTGAAGTGGAAGGAAATGTGTTTATGGACTACAGAGGACAAATACAAGGAAAAAGTATTTTACATCAGATGTGCCCCTATCTTCTGGTGGAGTAAATAGCCTAGCAGTACTGGGGTATCAAGCCTTTCATTTTTTGGCCTATAAGAATGCTGGTGCATGTAGGGTATGGTGTGAAGTTGAAGTGTAATAGTGATGTTAGCTAGTTGCACTAGGTTTTCTGGGTATGCATCATTGTAATGTCGGCAAAGGCTATCAATACTTACTCAGGGCAGCAGTATTTGGGAGGCAGAGCTGCAACAGTTGATGCTGTAGTAGCTGCATGCAGATTATTTAGGCCATGACTTTCTAAATATTGGGCAAAGCTAGGCAGATTATTGAAAGGATGGTGCTTGAATGAGAACAAGGAAAATTGCTACTAGTTTGCCTGAGGACAATGTCCTGTGTCATTTGGGAACTATTCCTGTCTCTTAAAGCGATTGGCTCTGCAGCAGTGAAGCTGTCTCTGTCCGTGCCGTAACAGAATGGGAGGAAGCTACTTTGCCACGGAGCAGGTTTGCAGCACTGATCTGGAACGTCGGCCCCATGACACTTGCACAGGCTGTGTACTCTGTGTCCTGTGTCCCTGGGGCTGCCTGGAGCTGCAGCCTGCAGGGTGCTGTGCGCTGTGCACACGGCTGGCTGCATCCACTGACAATCCATGGCCAGGATGGGGCTCAGAGCCTGGCAGCCACCAGTGTAGGGTCCTGACAGCCACTCTGCTTTTTTGCGTGGACGCACCCTCCGCTGCAAAACTTCAAGTCAGCAAAAGGAAGGACATAAAGTTACTGCCCATCTCTCATTTACTGTCTGTCCATATCTGCCCCTTGAGCATTTCTTTTCTCTTTCATGGGGAATAACTCTCATGATCTCAGCAGAAGCAATATATTGAAGTATGGTGTGGGTTTGGTGGGTCTGTGATTTCATTTGTTCAGTATTTCTTACCAACCACTTTGGATGACACACTTGTTTGGGCACTTTATTTCAGTCGTTGTCTAATTAAGGTATTTGTGGTTAAGACATTTTAGATGTTTGATCTGCTTCAAACTTCATTTTCCTCTTGGACTCAGAAAACTCTGGTTTATTGTTTGACTAGGCTTTGGGACTGTGTGGGACAATGTGTTTGGCTGGCCCCTCAACAAAGGATGGAATTTTGTAACCTCTTGCTGGGGCCATGTGCACTTTGACTTCCTATAAAGCACATGCACTGGTCCCTGCAAAGCATGTGGGGGCTCCTGCGCCTCTTCTAGAAAGTGTTCAGTGTGCAGAGGTAAGCTGTCTGAGAAAATTAAACCAAGTGTTTTGAGTAGGTCACCTGCAAAATTCCTGTTTTCATTGTTTCCATCAGCTCAGACTAAGCCATGAATGATTTTGAAATTGTTGATCATGTGAGTTTAAATACATAGAAGCATAAGAAATTTTATCTAAAACTTCTTTTTTTATAGACTCCAATACCTCAAAAATAAAATTCTGATTGTTTTTGTAAAACTGTAACTTAATTTAGTAGAGGAATTTGGGAAATTTAAAGCAGTTTAAGCAGTTAGTGTCGAGACAAAAGCCCACCCCTTTTTGTCTTTTAGGTCACTTGGGTTGGAGATCCATCCATGGATCTCAGTGTTTGGTTTGATGGCCTGGTAACAGAACCACTTTTAGATAGCTTTTGTGAAGTGACATAATTTCAAGAAGAAGTAGAGCTTCTTAGTCTTGCAATGGTGGTTCACAGTGTGCTGGGAATAAAGAGTAATGCTTGTTTTCTCATCAGGTACCATGTACCCAGAGAAGAGAGATGGGAGAGTGTGAGAGCATTCTGCAGCATGGCATAAATTACCATTAAATTCTACTTTGATGCTTTTTTATTAGTATTATTTCTGCATGCCATATATTAAATATATGATAATTACATATTTGGGGATGAAATGTGTTTTAATATCCTGTCTGATGTTCTCTTTGGGAAATAAGAAGGTAATATTGTTAGCATTTTGCTGATTTACTGTTAGATCTAGGAGTTAGGGATATTGTCATATAATCAAAGGTAACAAGAAGTACAGACAACAATAAAATATTCAGGATTTTCATAGAACGGCTTTCCTCTGGATGTTCCCTTTGAGCAATTAAGCTGAACAGAAATGAAAAGGCGGCTAAAACTTAATTAGCTACTGCAACATGGTGGAGTCTGGGTTTATTCAGTTCTTTAAGGCTGTGTCTCTGGTCAAGCGTGAGAGCACAATGACACCATTTGGTATTTGGACTAGAGACATAATGTTTTGTTCAGTATTTTTGTTTCATTTTAAGCAAAACTCAGTTTTCTCTTAGACAGTCTAATTTTCCATTAGGCAGAACTTGAGCTGTGTTCAAGATGATTTTGAATTAAAAGAAAGTACTTTCCTGTACGTTTAAAATGGATGAAAATAAGCATCTACTTCACAAAGTCACTGCTTTTTTAATGACATCCTGGGACAACAGATATTCCCTGCTCTTCTGTTGTGCTTTACTGCTGCTCACACAGACTCTCATGGAGTCAGGCATTTCTCTTGCTGTGGCTGGCAAAGCTAGTGATGCTTCACCACACACTGATCCCTGTGGCTGTGTGTTGGCTGTCCTTGGGGAAAGCCAGCTTCTTCCCTATTACTTGCATTGCTGAACTGCAGCTCAGCAGCTTTCTTTAAATAAATAAAAACACCTGAAATTTTCCTTTGCTTCCAAGATCCGTAACTGAAACAGTAAATGTTTGGAGAAACTAGAAATGTGGGAAAAGGAGCTACAGCTTCTGAATCTGCATGGCAAGCCATTATCCGTGCTTTGATGGGTACCTAGGAATTCGTTATGGCTAACAGACATCTAGTCATCTTCTAGGCATTTGCCTAAGCTCACCATTTCCTCCTCTGTGTGTGTTTTGTTGGTTTGGGGGTGTCGGTTGGTTGGTTTTTGTTGTTTTTTATGTTTGCTTTGTTTTTTGAATTGTTTTTTCCCCTCTTGAAGTAAAATTCTCAAATGTGAGTCATTTCCACAGGCTACAGTTCTCCATGAACTGCTCTGAAGTTGGTTTTTCACATAGTGCAGTTCTTCAAAAAAGCCTCCCCCAGTGTGAGTCCCCCACAGAGTCAAAGGTCCAGGACACTTCTTTATTGTGGGCTCCTCTCTCCACCAGCCTGCAAGTCTCTACCAGGAGCCTGCTCTAGCGTGGGCCTCCCACGGGTTCACAGCCGCCTCTCAGGAATCCACCTGCTTTGGTGTGAGTCTCCTCCATGGGATGCAGGTGGATCTCTGCATCCTCAAGCTCCTCCATGGGCTGCAGGGGCACAGCACCATCACCACAGGCTGCACAAAGGCTGCAAAGGAATCATCTCCAGCACCTGGAGAACCTCTGGCCCCTCCTTCTCCTCTGACCTTGGTGTCTGAAGAGCTGTTCCTCTCACATACTTTCACTACTCTCTTCTCTGAGTGCAATTACATCTGTGCAATAACCTTTTTTCCTTCTTAAATATGCTGTCCAGATCATTACTACCATCTCTGATTGGCATGCTTGGCCTTGGCCAGCAGTGGGTCTGTCCTGGAATGTCTGGCATTGAGTCTGTCAGACATGGGGGAAGTTTCTGGCAGCTTCTCACAGAAGTCACCAGTCTTGTAGTCCCCTGCCACTAGCAAGACCTGGCAATGCAAACCCAGTACACTGGTGTAAACATAAAATCCTGAGTTAAGCGTTTTGGCAGACTTGTGTGTGTTGTGATGTGTAAAAACAAAAAAGGTGGAAAAAACCAGAACTGATACTTCTGCAAAACTACATCTCCAGGTCTGGCCTGTGGCTGTCCTCATTTTCACCATCCTGCACCTCATCTCTGGCTGGTGCCCTGTATCTCTCTGGGTCAGCTGCAGGTCAGATTTCCCTCCTGCTGCTTTCCATGCTTTGCTGAAAGGGTCTTACTTTAGGGGAGAGAGGCCTTGGGGCTTCCTTCCTTTGAGCAGACCTTCTGACCCTGGAAAGCCCCACTGCTTCCTGGCCTTGCTGGTGCTGCCTGAGATGGGTTCTGCTGCCCAGAGAGACCCTCTGTTTTTGAAACTACAGCTGTGCTCACATTCCCTTGCCCCGCCTTCTACTTAGTTTTCCATGATGATGAGAGGGAAAAGGGACTCTGAAGTGGACTGATTGAGAGAAGGGACTTTCCTACCTGTCCTCTGGGGGCATTTGAACATCTCATCCCAGGAGCTGCCCCTTCATCTTGATGATCCCTGAAGTAGTGAGTTGGCTTCCCAAGGGCTGCTGACACAAAGGCCAGCATGGATATTTCAGGGAGGAGCAGAAAGACTTTGCCTATCTGTGGTGCAAGTGAAGAGCAGTGGTCTAAAAAAAAAAGGCTAGAATATAGAGGTTCTGTTATCTGTGTTATTCTCTCACATATTTTCCTAAAATAATTGAGAATGTGTCATCTGTGTCTGGGGAGGCATGGCATTTGATCTCACATTTTTGCGGAGAAGAGGATGGGCATCTTTCAGACAGGGTGTAAGAAAGTATTGTGAACCTCATCTAGTGCTGGGTTACACCATTTTTGTCTTGCTGTGTTGTTTTCTTCTTAAAAACTTTTTATGAAGTGTCTTCTGTATTTTGTAATACTCATTAGTGGCAGTGCAAGTAAAACAGAATTGATAGGAGATGAGATCTCTGACCTAAGGAAATCTGTATAATGCACTTACAAATACGGAGGGAAATTAATGTGTTTGACTTCATAATGTATAAAATGCATGTAGAGTATGTGGAAATGTATTTTTTAAGTGGAGAAAGTCACTCCAAGTGAATAAAGTACAGTAATTTTACGATTATAAGCCACACCTTTTTCATTGAAGAAATCAGCCTACCCCTGTAGTGCGGCTTATCTATGGACAAATCGCAGTGAAATGCCAGACCGGAAGTGAGAGCCAGCCGAGAGGGTGCCTGGGGCTGCATTTAAAGGCTTCGCTGGTCTATGAAAACTGTTTGCAACTTGAGCACCTGACACCGAACCCCTCTGGCAGTGATTCTGTCACTAATTTGTTACTTTGTTACACATGGATCCTCGCTTTAAAAAAAATAAAAGTGCGGCTTATATATGGACAAATCTCGTGGTCTGCCCGGCTACCAGGCCGTGTGGCTTGTAATCAGATGCGGCTTATAATTGTGAAATTACTGTATGTATGCATATTTGCCTCTGATAGTAAATTCTATTGGATGACTTTTGCTCTAAAGTGAATCACAGTAGTTTGCAACATTTGTTACCAGGTAATATGTTTTCCCTCGGTAGAAATCATAAAGTCTCAAATTGGGATAATTTGATACAGCAAAACTAGACATAAATTAAATCTGACAAATCTGTCATAAACTGTAAGTTTTAATAGAAGCTTAATACAAGCTTTCATGACTTTGTCAAAACCAATAATGTGTCAGCAGCTAGCTCTAAAACTGGTTGTGTTGTACTACAGGACTGCAAAGGTTAACAGGTTATTAAGACCCAGCTGTGAAATTATATGCATTTTAAAATACCTTTAGCAGAAGACATATTATGATTGATTAATGGAAAGATATTGTGTGTTGATACTTGTTTGAAAATAATGATCTTTTACAGCTAATTTAATAATTTCTTTATTGAAATCCATTACTGAATATGATAGTGGTGACTGGATAGAATTTGGGCATGAAGAAAGTAACAGCCATATTCAGATTCTGTCTGTTTCTAATGAAATGAATTCAGTGTCAGGGCATCCTCACAATAGATAAGGCAGAAAAACCATAAAACATGAGACTTTCAATACTGCACCCAGATTCTTGTTTCATAGGTGACAGACATACAGAATCAAAGGTTTTGTCATTGACAACCTATAGAGATGTTGGGATAACGTGGCTTTGTAGCAATCAGATTAAGAGAAATACTTCTGTTAAAATAATATTATAGAATTATGAAGGTGCTTCATAGGAATCTTTCTTCAGTAAAATTCAACATAATCTATGTGACTTTAGGGAGAATTATATTGAGTCAAAACAATAAACAGACCCATTGAATCTGGATTTTTAAAATTAATAAATTTAATTTTTGACACAAGGAATCACCACAAAAGAGAAAAGCATTTTCCAGAGAGACCAAACAAGGAAAACTCAGGTCTCAAGATGACTCAAGAGCCAATTGTATGTGCACTAATTGAAGTTTTGTACCAAGCTAAGTAAGTTTGACATGGTCCCCCGATTACTGTGGAAGTGTTGTTGATACTTGCCTGGATTTTTGGGATGGGAGGAGGTTTTCAGGGAATTAAGACTTGAAAAATAAAAAAGCAATGATATTATGTATAGACAAACACACAGTTTTAGTATTTGTGAGGATTATTAATAGTTGTTAATGTTTTGTTGGTAGTTGGTTGGCTTTTATTTATCATAAAACACACAGCTAATGAAATAAGCCCTCTCTGGATGCTGAGGAGGGGTGGTATGAAGGGATGAAGTGGTGTGTATCTGTTGTGATTACTTTTCTGCAGTCATGTAAAGAGTCCAACACTGAGAGTTCTTAAGGCAAGCTTGGTCTTTTTAGGTCTAGAAGAGCAGTGATACCTACTTACTTTAAAAATGCAACTAGCAGTTCCAGTGTGAGAATAATAATAAAAATTAGAACAGATGTTTCTTTTGTAGTAAATTCGTAAGTTTTTTTTCTTAAGGACATAAATGTAGGCAAACGATTTGTGAAACAAAGTGTAAAATTGATGTATGTCAGACATCTGGCTTGTGCTTAACTTTTAGCTTGCAGTTGGTATTTTATGCATGACAGCAAACAGGTGATCATGATTGAGTGTCTTTCAAAAACATCAGCAAAAATTACAGGTTTCTGAAACTCTAATGGTAAGGAATGACTTACTATAATTGATGTTTTCTCCAACTCTTTAATGATCATAATTTCTCAGACATATTTTACATTTTATTTTACGCTTGAAAATTTGGTAATTCTGTGGTAGGAAGTTAGATCCTGAAGTGGAAAGGAATAAATGTGTTGATGGGCTGCTTGATATTTATCCTTTTTTTCTGTGTGAAATCCAGTGAAAATGTTGCAGAAATTAATCTGATTTGCCTCCTGCTTTGATTACAAAGGGTTTGATCAAAATCTTTCCAGTATCTGTGTGACCAAGCTGGGCTGTGTGATGGCTGGCCCTTTGCTGGTCTTTTGAGGGGTTTGAGGTAGGCAGGTCCATTTTCCCAGTGTCTGACAGTCTCAGCACGAAACATGATGGCTGTATCTCTTTTCACTAAAAACTTAAGACCTTATAGATCAGATTATGTAAGGTATTTATACAGTGTAGCAATTGGAATGCTTGTTTTGAAAGAATGGACTTTGATTCGGCCTTTGTCAATCTGAGGGACTCACAGAAGAGATTTTGCTGTAAGGCTCAATTGTGACAGAGTCATTCTTACCTCCTGTTACTGAAGTTATACAGGAAAAAACTTACTCATAGAGCAGGAGAAAACATATATGTGGAAGAGCATAGCTCTTCTAATCCAGCATTTTAGCGAATTCATCTGGAGGAGAAAAGTGTCCACTTCAGAAGCCTGGGCTTCATTTGTTTAATTTGAAGTGGCAGTTAAGTGAAATGTGTAAATAGTATCAGGAACTGTCTCAGGTATCCCCTCTTCCAGCAGAGTGCTCCTGTCGCTAAGATACAAATTGCTTTGTGCTTTCTTTTTGTGGCTCCATATATTTGGTGTTTTTCAATGTGGATCTAAAAGACTAATGTCTTGCCTCTTTTGCTTTGCTTCCAGTCCCATCTTCCCGCCTTCTTTCCTTCCCTCCTTCCCTTCCTTGGTGGTCAGAGTCCTCTTCTGGAGTGCTGGACTGCTGAAACAGGGGCTGATCTGTGTCCTACAAAGTATAATAAATGTGTTTAAATATAATAAAGTATAATAAAATGTATTTAAATTTTTAATTTTATTTTAAGAAATCCAAACAGGGCACCTGAAATCAGGAAGGATGTGAAGTCCTGTAGCCCAGGTGCTTGTGGATGTTGGACTGAACGCTGCAGAGGGACCCTGACCCTAGGGATGGGAGCAGATGTGTATGTTTGCTGTCCTGAGTGTGGGCAGAATACCTGGCTCACCTGGCCCTTGCTGGATCCTGTGTCTGACATGCTGGGTCTCCAGGCTCGACTTGTGTGCTGCTTTGGAAGCCTTGACATCCATTGCAGTGCTGCAGATCTGCTCCTATTGGAGCAAGGCTCTTAAAAGTGTTAAACCTCCACAGTGTGTGGATCTAGTCCAGTGCTCTATTAAACTCCTCTAGCATTAAATGGCAGGGGTCCTGTTTCTTTTATTGGGCTTTTGAGCAGGCTTTGGAGAGTCTGGTCTAATGAATTTCTTGCTGAAGAAGCAGCCTTACCAAGCATCACTGCTTGTGTGTCTTTCTGGAAGCCTTGCTCTGGAGGGCAAAGCAATGTTTTTTGAAAATAATTATGATCTGTCTTTATTCTGGTAAACCAGGATGTGAAGGTGCTTGACAGTTGGTTTTAACATTTTTGCCAAATCAGCCCATCAGTAGTCAGAGTTAAGCACTGAACAGACTAATGCATCTGCTGTGTGTTCATATTAATGCTTATATTAAAATTGTCACAATTTGTCATTTCAGACAAAAAAAAATTCCCCAGAAAAGTCTGGCATGCTGTTTACTTTGGAAGGTATTCTCTCATTTTAGTGTTTGCTCTACTTGCATCTGCTGACAAGTATCCCCAGGAAAAGCAGAGTGTAAGCAAACATCTAATTGTGATGCTTTCACAATATGACAAGGAATCAGAATATGTATGGACGATGGGCCTTGGTTCAGAATGGAAGTCAGGCAGATGTTCGTGTTGTCTTTAGCACTGATGGAAAAGCAGGAGTAAACTGTACACACCCACAAAAAATAATGGGCCAACCCTTTCTCTGTAACTTATGGGGAATAGAAACAGTCACTGTCCAAATGTAATCTAGTTGGACTTTCAGTCTGTTGGCTGTTTGGCTCTGTGTGACTCCCAGCCAGTCTGAGAAAATTAGTGTGAAATGGATGTCTGTAATCAGGGTGACTTTGGTGGTTTGATAATCTCTCTCTTCCACCCTTTTCCCATTATATATAAAGGAAATTTTTATTTAATTAGAAGAAAAATATTTTCCCTGGTGTCCTATGTTATGAAATCAAATAATACAATAAGCTCCTGGGTGCTTAGAGACTTCAGCTTTAGACACCTTCTCACCTTACGTATATTGACTTCCATGGCCAGTTACATGGTTTGGAATGCTCTTGGCTAAAGTGCAGTGTGGAAGGCAGGGTAAGCAGTTTAATTGCAAGCTGAACTGCATTGATGCAGCAGTAATGTTTAACTGTTTTCATTGAAATTGTACTTGTTCTAAAAAGTAATGTGGAATTTAGTCTTGCAGATAAGCTAGTAGTGTGGATAATGTGGATCACAAAAGCGTCCATTCAGTTTTGGCTCAAAAAGAGAGTGTTACTGTGTCAGTCAGAGTAAAAACATTCCAGTTATGGAGAACAGGAGATAACAGCTGACTTTGCAGAGGACAAAAATGATGAAACAGGGATTTTACTTTTTTCTTGAAGAACAACTAACTCGTGGTTCCCCATGCTGGGAGATGGAGGACAAGGCTGTCTTCTGCATGGACTTGCAGGTTGCCCTGTGCAGCACTGCTGCCTTGCTCTTCTCTCTGCTTCCTAAAGCTGTCTCCTCTTTCCGCAATTCCTATCAGGGGGTTCCTTAAGGATAAAAACATGCTCATACAACACAGCTTGCACCATTCTGTGTCAAACGTAGTTTATTCTGTGCATTCCAGTTTCTGTTGCACTCAGTAGCAGAGGGTAGGCTGCCATCACATTTCAAAGCAGTGATGTTTTCTGGTAACTGTACTGGGAAAAACAAGAATGGTCTTTGGGGAACTAGGATTTAGTTTGTCAGAAGATACTACTGGGTTATCAGTAATTCAAATGCCTTTTTTCACACTGGAGTCTTACAGGACTGAAAATAGAAACTGTCAGTTTCCTGATTGTCTGATTATGTAAAACCATCAGTAAAACCAAAACAAACCAGGTGTGATAGGATTATGTATGTGCATATATTTTTCTTGGAGATATTTTTATAAGGTTTGTAAAGGAAAGAAAATCACTTCCAGCTGTAAATCTTAGTGTTTTGCAGAGTGAACAGGAAAAAAAAGCTGTAAGTCTTCTAAATGTAAACTCATATTTTTAATGCTATTACAACTTACAGTGGTAGTCTTTGAGGCTGATCAAAATAATAATGGAAATGCTTAATTGTTAAAAAAAATATATCTTTGGCAAAATGATATCATTCACAAGACAGGAATATTTTTGGCTGTTGCCCAAATGAAAACTAAAAGAAATGTCTTGGAGGATGTTTGATTTTGGATCAGCTCTGGTCTGTCTGTACAAAATATGTATTGGAAACAGAGATAGGCAGGTACAAATCCATGACATTGTTGTTACCACAGAGTGCTGTGAACTTCTCATTCCAGTCTGACGAAATGAAGAAATACTTACAAAGCCTTCATATCATTGCTATATGTAGTATTAATAGAGAGCTAGGCAAATTTTTATAACTGTAAGCTATCAGTCAGAAATACTTCTGTACTTAATGTGTAGTATTGTGGCTTTTCTTTTGGGTACTCTGTTTAGGATGAATGTTTCCTCTAGTGGTGAAGTGAACCTGATATTTCATTAGACCTAAAATTCTTAATTTCTATGTGAAGGGAAGTTTTCGTAAGAGAAAAAGATACAGGGTTACTTCTCAGTGGGTTATGTGCTGTCTTAAAACATACTTTCACATTTAAAACAGCAGCCTTTTGGAAGTGAACTAGAGTAAATAAAGTATGTTTAAATATCACTTGTGAAAGTAAAAACAGTTTGCAGTGTCCATTTCAAATGGTAAAGTTGCACTTTGCTTACTTATAAGTAGAAATTGCTGTTTTTTCTTTCACTCATCAATAAAATTTAAGCCTGGAAAACCTTGTTAAATAAAAATACATGTTAATAAAGCCAGATTACTGTTTAGCATGCAGGGTGTTATTGCCACTGAATTACTGATAGATCTGATTTAGAGAGATCTATTTTTTCATAGACTCTGGTTTAGTGATTTTTATGGAAATGAAAAAAAAAGGTTACATTTTTGAGACAAAACGTTTTTTGACAATACTGAATAGGTTTTCTGAAGCGTGGATTTTATTTTGTCTCAGTGAAAGCCAGAAGGAATCAGTTTTATGTGAAGACCTTACAGATGGCCTGCAGTTCAGTCCCAGACCTCTATCAGGCCCTGGGGCTGCATCACAACTGTCCTTTGCAGGTTTATATTCCTGTCTTGAAGGATAGATGAGCGGCCTGGATCCCCAGGGCCATCTACAGTGTAAGGAGACACAGCAGCAATGTCCCAAGAGGTTTTGTTTCTGAAGGCTAAGCCTGGAAGACAGGACATGACTGTCAACTTCATGCCAGCTTTGTTTCACTGTGCTACTCTGAAAAGTTGCTCTTGTTATAATTGCATTTTGTGAACGTGACTAAATAATTCCCCCATAAGTCATGCTGATATTGACCCTAGAAAAAGGACCCATCCAATCAGTTTTCAGAACTTTGTCCATATATAAGATGCACCGGCCTATAAGGCGCACCGCCCCCCCAGCGAGGATCCATGTGCAACAAAGTAATGAATTAGTAACAGAATCATGGGATCGATCGCGGGGCTGTGCGGGCTCGCACTTCCGGGTTGGCAAACTTCTGACCTTCGTCCACATATAAGGCGCACTTCTGGGTTTCAATCAAAATTTTAGTCAAAAGAGTGCGCCTTCGATTTAGAGACGTGAAATTACTGTACATTGCTAAAAGAATAATTGATGGACTGAAATTAAACTAGGCAGTTGGTAAATTTTCTCTTTAGAAAATGACCCAAAGAAACTGAAGAAAAAAGCAACCAAACAAAAATCCCAACAAAAACACCCAAACCAAATGAAAAATTCTGAACTCAAAACCAGCCAGCCCTCTTTTTCATTCTTAGGTTGATCAAGGGAATTTGTCCATTTTTAAATTTTTCCTCATCAGTCCTCTTTCAAGCCAACAGATTTCAGCAAATTATATTGTGCACGGTGAAGAATCACATATCTTCTGCTTTGACCATTTTTGAAGATCCTCAAGCTCAGTGCTATTGAGAGTGGAGAATCAAAGCAACATCTCAGCTAATGTTGAGAGAGTTTGATTGACACTGCTCTATTGTCACCCGAAGTTTTTTCTGCACAACAGAGACAATCTTTTAGTTGTTTTGTTTTTTTTTAGGTAAACTTTACTGTGTGTTTTCTCCTGCAATTGCTAATGGTCTGAAGAGAATTAGTTGCCTGTACTGTTTTGACTCAGTTTCACTAGGGAGAAACAGATCATATGGGAGGGAATGGAAAAATTAAAAGGAGAGAATTCACAGCAGATTCCGTGAATATCCTTTTAATTTTTTTACCCCCCAAAAGGATCAGTGAAACTTCACATGACATGTCAAGTTATTGATTGAAATAATCTGCCTTTTTCAAGAGCTTGGGAGTCAGAATGCTTGTGCTCAAGCCCTACTATTGTTCAAATAGTCTTGCCAGACCAACTATGCTTAGTTTTGTTTCTGGCAAAAATCAGTGGCAGCACAGAAAAACTTACGGAGAGCTTACATGAGCTATGCTGTTAAAGAATCAGTCTTTATTACTTTCACCTTTGAAACTCTCAGAAGCTGACTTTGGCTGAAAGTAGGGGTAGCTAGCTGAACAAAGTGTTGTGAACAACACTTTCTGAGAATCTGTGTCTTGTGCTCATGGGCTCTGCTGAAGCCAGTGGCTTTAGAGAAAGGCGAGGGAAACCAGAGCTTGGAGAGTCACCTGTGAATTGTGTATCTCTAGCTGTATGACACAAATAAAAACAATAGAAACAGGACATCATGTTTATTATTATTTTAATTAAAACAGAGCTTTAATTAGCAGAAGCTTTGTCTTCTGGATGAAAACAGCAATACTTCTCAACAGATTACTTGAAAAGTTGTCTTCTCAAATGGACTGCAATGTATTGATTTAGATATTTATTTCACAAAAATCAGTTTAATTTCCAGTTTATGATTCTGAAGCCCAAAGGAGATATCAGGTCATAACTCCATAAAAGTGTCTTTTATATTTTTCATTTACCTTTTATTTTAGAGCAGAGGAAATATGCTGCATTCTGTGGAGTGTTAGTTGTTTGTGTCTTCAGAACTGGGATTTAGTTTCCTGTTGTGGCTGGCATTTGTCCATGTAAATTCTGGCTGGAAAGAGGCATGGAAACCTTTGCCTCTTGTTAAGACACTGTATATCTAGACTCTCAAGACCTAACTGATATTTTTTCATCAGAATAACTTAGGTTTATCTATTTTCCTTGTTTAACATGCAAATTAGCTATTCAGAATGTTTTGCTGCTCTAAAATTCTGTCAGTAGAGAACATTAATTTGCAAGCAGCATCAGTAATTTAGCAGCATACATTTCACGGTTGGCAGGGCTGGTGCGACTCCAGAGAAATATTTGTATCTTCTATAGTTAGTTCTCTTCATGTTCATTTTGTAATTGATGAAATACCACAGTGTGTAAATCGGATACATTTAATATGACAGCAGCATCTTTCATCACCTCAAAATCTGGGCTTTTTCCCCATGCCTTTTGCTATTGCTGTAGAGACTGGAGAACTCCAGCTTCCTCCTTCTTCTAAAACTGAGACTAGATGCACTTGCCATTAATGAGGTAGTCAGGAAAATTCAACTGCAGTGTTAATACCACATGCAGTATTGTCAAACCTAACCATTTGAAAAATCACAGTGTAAAATTAATTTCTTTGTTATTTGAAGTTTATTTTCCTGTTTCAGTGCTATGTTCTCCAGCACTTTTATGACTGTGAAAATGAAAACTTGACAGTCACCTGATCTGATAAATGCTACTTCCAGGTTGGGTTTTTTCCTGTATTGGCAGCTCATGTTACCATTTAGTGGCAAAGGCAGAGCAAATATGTCTGTTCTCTAGGTCAAAGTGAACTTTTAGCCCCTTGAAAAGGTCTGGTTAGGGTCTCTGAGGAAAGAAAATTCTTAATGGATAAGGAAGGGAGACCTTGAAAGTGTTTCGATTGATAAAGATGGAGTAAGAATATCTACAGATAAGTGCATCTCAATTTATTTATTTCAGTGCAGACTCTGATGAAGTAATTATGCTGATACATTAACCCAGAGATTTGCTATGAACATTTTACTGGCTTTCTCCAGGGATATACTTTTTTTCCTTCCTGTATTACCCGAAAATATATTAAAAAAAAATAAAAATCAGATGTTTATGACAGACACTGTAAACTGAAGCAAAGTGAACTCTGAAAATTGGCAGCTTTCTTTGCAGTCTGTGGCATCATTGGTTGTTAATGAGGGAGTGCAGTTAAAATGCATATTAATATTTAATTGAAGAAGATTCATGTAAACCCCAGCTGTGACCATAAAAATTGGTGCTTTTTTCTGAGAGAAATAAAAGCAGTGGTTCCCTATGGTCTCATTTGATTTCTTTATTCAGCAGCCACCCTTATGTTAGCATACATCTGTGTAGCCTTTTGTATACTTGCAGAATGGAATATGCAGTCCTCAGTCTTATTTTGGTTTAAAATGCTGGTGACAAAATTGCATGTTGTAGGACTGCTGATGCTCAAAGGTTTTAAATAACCATCATGAGGTTTTCTTTGTCATATTGGTGGTTGGAAGAATTGTACATAAACAAATGTACAGCAGATGGCACTGCACTGTAACTGTAGAATGAGAGGTTTGGGTAGAATGAACGTGTTCATTTAGGGTTTTGTCCCTATGTATGTAATTTGAATTTTCTTGTAAACAGTGACAGAAATCAGGAGGCCCATGTGTTTTAAAGCAGAATTATGTTAACTTTTATAAGATACATGTCGAGTAAAGCTTTCATGATTCTTTAGTAATGGTGGTCAGTACTGTTTCCAATGATTTTTCATCTTTTACTGAAGCTCTGCTGCTAAATACTTAAGAGCTTAGGTGTTACTGAGAAACACTGAAACTAAAGTCAGGCAACACAGAGCTTTCTCCTGCTGCAGGACAGCAGATCAAGAACTTGACTAGAAGTTTGTTAGGGATAATTTCTCCAGGAGATTCTTCAGTTGGGTAGGAATTTTCAGCATGAGTTTTATCAAAAATTGAGAAACAAATACAGCTATGAGGAAGGAGAGCGTTCTGTGTAGGTACTGCCATCTTCCCTTTGCTTCTTTCTATATCTCTGGCATCTGTAAGAACACGACTTCATTGCTCTGTTAAGACATGAGTGACACATGAAAGGGATGGCAACCCTCAAACAGGCTGTTCTGCATTTCCACCACTTACATGTGCTTTTCCATGGGGATAGTAAAAGATTATTCAGTCTGTCACCTCATTGGATTTTGCCCCTTAACTAAGGGTAGCCCTGACTTCCTCTTGTGTTGAGTTGACAGCATTTTGTGCTCCGTAGCACTAGATTCCTTGTGAAGGATCTAGAAGGCTAGTGGATGCAAGTTTTTGTCATTCATGCCTCAAAATCTCAAAATATTATGTGCATCCCATACGAAAAAAAAAAAAAAAAGAGGGAAATGAAAGTCTTAGAATCCTTTGATGATTTCAACTTGATACTTTGTTGGTCTCTTCTGAATGTGGACACCATCTCTCCCAACACTGAGCTACAGACAGTGACCCCCCTTCTTGTGATGATCTTGCTGGTGTTATTTAGCTGCAGCCTGGTTCTTCTGCTTCCTAAGTGGAGTTAGGGTCAAGTCATGAACACAGCTGGGTCTTAGAGAGTAAAACTGAAATAAAAGAGCTTTTTCAGAACTGATAGACACAAAGCAGAAATAGTCAGCCAATCTGCATGCTGATAAATTTACCAGTCCATGCCCTTTTGGTTGGTCAGGAACATGCCTCATGGTTATAGCTAATTTAGAAATACAGTAATTT
>VRYO01001878.1:10342013-10363610 GCA_009812075.1 Sialia sialis | reverse complement strand
GTGTAAGGTAGTGGGCATGACATCAGCTTTTATATTATTGCCACAGGGATAGAGAAAAATCCCTTTGATTCCTCACTTAAATTCTGTGTGAGGGAAGAAAAGTGAAAAAACAGCAGGGCCTGTAAAGAGAAATATATGTATGTGTGTGTGTGTTTGACCTTGATGCCATGCAGTGAGCAATGAAAGTGATGTAATTGGGTTCCCTTAAAACTTCATAATGTCACCACCTGCAGCAGTAATTTGTCATCTTCTAATACCAATACACCTTTTCTTGCAAGTAGTCTCTGCATCCATACGAAACAAAAGAGATGCTTCAGGGAGCAGGGTCACATGATCCATTTCTGAGGGCTTCCCTGTTTAAGAAGTCCTGCAGAGACTGGACATACACCAGTCTAGACTAGAAAAAGATCAGTTTTTTGACAAACTGATAGCCTAATGCCATGCTGCCTCTGTGTCTCATCATTCACCTTGGGTCCCCATCCCACAGGTGTAAGTCTTTGTTAAGTTGATATCCTGTAATGCTTTGCTGGGTAGCACAGGGGAAAGCATCATGGGAAACTCTTCAGCAGGCTTCTCACTGTCTGCAGGGAAAACGCTGCCACCAGTCCACTGAGGGTCCTGCCAGCCAAGCTCTACTATGGTTTCAGCTTGAATTTTCAGAAGATGGTAGGTTCCAGAGGCTCAGTTCCACTGCTGATCCCCTTGGCTTTCACATGGAGATACATCTGTATTGGCTGTTGCTTCACAGATGCCTTAGCATTACCAACCAGTGTTCCTACCACCAAATATCCTTCTCGAATAATTTTCACTTCTGATCATATACTAGTTTGTCTTTTATATGTCTCTCCCAAATGTATTAACTGGAAGATGAATAAACTGCTTTGATATAAATATTTTCCCCCAACTTACCAGAAAATGATGGCACAGAGCTCTTTTCCCAGTGGGATGCCCACAGAGTTCTCAAAAAACAGGGTATTTAGTGCATCTTAGCTGTCATTCCTCTGCATCAAGGAGGTTAAGAGCAACTTTTCTGTGTGATTTATAGCTGTAGTTGCAGGACTGGTGTCATGGGAAGTGGGCAGTCTCTATGTACTTTTGTCAACTTTGGGTCAACAGAAGCAACTGTTTGCTTTCTGGGTTTGGTGGCTTGGAAGTATACAATAATAAGTAAATAATAAAGACCTGAGTAGGTGAGTCTTTTCTAGAGATCACAATTTTGTTTGTATCATGTTTTCTTTTTCTTCATTCTCTACAAAAAATGTTCCACTTTAACCCTTGAACAAAACAGCAATACTTCTCCCCCCACTTTTTTTCCCCTGGAATGCTTAAAAACACAATGAGGGATTACTGATTTCTCATCTATGAAATTTAGTGGAGATGACATAAATATTTAGGCTTGGAGAGTGAAAAATGAGGCATTATTGTTACTGTTGAACTCAGCAAACTCAGTTGCTTCTTACGGCTTTGCAGTGGTGCAGAAGAGGCTTTATCTGTTAGACTGGTGAGTTTTGATGAAATTCACTTAGGAAAATCTTCAGCCTGTTGCTCCCAGCATTAGGTTTCTTCCTGCAGCTCCTGTGTATGTATTCTGCCCTCATAGCAATTGCATCCTCTAACATATTTTGGCTAGTTCCTGTGCTTTCCCAAATGCACCTTTTCTCCTCCCCACATGGTTTGCTCCCCCCAGTCCCTGAGCAGATGTGCATTCTTACTCGTGGGTAGCAGCTGACCTCTGGATGTGGACTTAATACTTCCTCTTCTGTCTTTATTCTCCCTGTTCCTTTTTTTTCCCCCTACTCTGCTGATATAAGTGAAGAAAGTGCCTGAGTCCAGAAGGGCACTGGCAGCCAACCAGGCACAAGCTCCTGTCTGCTTGCAAAGGCCTTTTGCAGTGACAGGGCTTCTATTTATTATATTTGAGCCAGATGCTTTGACTTTCCTTGATGCTGCACTTAAAGTCCTTTGTACAATCCTGGCCGAGGGCTTTTGGCAAGTGCAAACTAGAGGCAAAGAGAGTATGAACTGCTGAATGCTGTTATGCAAGGCAGTGCAAGCCCACCAGAAATGCTCTGAATAGCAATTCCTGTCACAGAGAAGCTCATTACAAAATTAATTGCACAACTCCCTGCCTCATCCACCTGCTTACTGTCCTGGTGGGGTGATGCTGGGTTCCTTTGGCTGCTGGACAAGTGATTTCTCAGCACTGGGAACTGGCAATCAGCTACTGATACTTGTGTCAGGTTTGCCACAAGCAGCACATTTTACCATTCAGGAAGCACATCAGACAGCACAGCTAGGTCTCATGGGTCAATGGAGTGAAAGGAATCGGGAGAAAATACTCAACATATTGCAGTTTTGCACAGAATGCAATTAATGTGATGCAGGTTAGGCTGTAATTTTAATCATAGTCCTTGCTGCTTATATGTGTGCCATCCCAGCCCCATTTACCACCTTTTCTGTATTCCTGAAGACATCAGCTTGGCTCTGACCCTGGTTTTGACTTAATCTCTGGCCTTTTCCTTACGTTTCTGCTGGCATCTTGTCTTGAAAATTCATGTGATCCCCAGAGTGTCTCCAAGTCAAATTGGCAAACAAAGTGAACTAGGAGGCCGCCTTTGCCAAACCAGAGAAGGCTCAGGGAGCAAGTGTCCATGTGGCAGAAAGAAGGGAGGTGGTAATTCAGCAGTGGAAAAGCCTTTTCTTCAGCTGTAGTGGTGCTATTTTATGGCATTATTGGAAATTTTCTGCATTTTTACAGGAGAGCATGTGTTTGCATGTGTACATTTGGAGTCTAAAGCTGTTGTGTTTATACCAAAAAGAAATAACATCAGATTTTCAGTTCATTTATGTTTAATGAATTATAACTAAACATTTTGAAGTTAGTTGTGATCAATAAAGCTGTAATTTCCCACTGAATCTGTAGCATGATCCCACTTGCTCAGTCTTCTAAAAACTAGATTTCTACCTGTAAGTCACCTCTTTTTGGCTTAAAGCACAAGTTTCTTGGATCTGATTTGGCTGCAGTTGTTTTTTACTTGGTTCTGGACGTCATCATCACTACTTACATTTTTGATATCTATAAAAGAATGGGGATGATGTTCTTGAAAACATTTTATGGAACTATGTAATCATTACTGGTTTAGCTATCATCTCTGAAGACAACAGTATTAAGTGAAAATAATACCAAGTGACAAAGTTAATACTAGTATTACACTAATAATATGAATATATAAGACAATAACGTCTCCTGTTAGCTTGCTGGAGCAGATTATTTCATGCTCTTAGGTGTATCTTGTTCTTTTACCCCCGTGTCTTCTGGTTTTTCTTTGTGTCATATCTAAACTCAAAGGATTTATCAGAGCTTTGTTGTTTTGTGTTTTCAAATCGTAAACATCAGAAAGTGACAAAGATGTGGTCACCTTCTGGCTGGTAGATGGTGGCTTTGGAGCAGGACTGTGCTGGCTCCTTCACTACCTCAGGTGAGCTTGCTGTCTGTGAGACCTGTGAGAAGACCTGTCCTCTGTGAGCAGCAGTTCTGTAGGAGCCCCACATGAGTAAATGCTCTCATGTTGCCTTGGCTTTATTCCCCCGGTAACTCTGATGAGATTTTTAAGGCTGTTTCCTTCTTCAGTTCATAATTAATAGTCTGAAAAGAAAAAAATTCGAAAGCAGTTAAAGTTTCATTGCTCAGTGTTTTGTGCTTGATCCATTATACTGGGATTTCTGGAGATACCTGTAGGTTGTCAGAGCCTGTTCCTTGTGCTGGCCAGGGGACATGGGCAGAGGGCTGCATGTGGTTCTGACTTGGTTGTGGATGGCAGATGCTGTGTTTAATGGTGGCTGGTTAGTTCCATGTTAGGTTAAACAAAATATTCCTGGAAATGATTGTCAACCATCAAAAGTAAAATTTTGGTTTACAAATTCCTTCTGTGCAGCAGAGAATGCTTCAAACAGTGGATAATGTGGGTTTGCTCACATACCAATTGAAAAGCTATCCAAATAGTTCCATCAGCCAATTCTTTCAGTGCAAGCCCAATTGAAACATTTAACCTAGTAGAGTGTTTTGCCTCTGTACATTATTTTTCCTAAATCAGTTCTGAATAGCTCATAATCAAATATTTTGTCTTGACATCTGGGGCTGTATATGGCCTTGCTGCCTGGGGAGCAGTCATGATGGCCCCTGGTTCTGAGAAATGGACAGTAATTCTGTTGTTGAGGTCATTGCTTCTTTAGCTTTTGCTTCAGACACATTGCTTTATTCTTAACAGATCCTTAACCTGAAACTTCTATCCCAAAATTCAAGATGCTTTTAATAGAATCCTTTTCCTGTTCTTACCCATCAAGAAAGTTGCAAAGTATTCCTTTTTTTAATCTCTTCTCTTTTGGAGGTGTTGTTACATAAGCATCAAGGACAGGATGGATGTGCCCATGTGATAGCATTACCGTTAACAAGATGAAAAACAGCAAATCATGCCTGAAAGCTTGCAATAGTCTCTAGAAGGATGAAAAATTCCGGTATAACTTTCAAACAAATATTTTTTCATATAGTATACTCTTTTTTTCGCTGACAAGTTAATTCTTTCTGACAGACTTGGCAAGTGAGCAAGTGTCTCCAAGGCAGACACTGAAGCAGTTTCATGAATTCATGTTACAGTTTCTCTGATATTGTTGCTCTGCTCAAGTTATATTTTTAGCTTTATTCACAGCTTTCTTTAACATTTCTGTAAGTGAGGAAAATTTTGTTACCAGGTCCGAACCAAGCCATGGGTTAGTGTTTTTCATTGCTATTGTTTTTTGAAGAAATGGTTGCAGGACCTAGACTCCCTAGAAGGAAGCTCTCTGTTTTGGGAGTACTTAGCCAAGAACCTTACTGCAAAACTTGGACCTCTCACATTGCAATTTTATGATTTTTTTTTTTTTTCATGTTGGAATATTTTCCTTAGAAATGTGTAAAATATTCATATTCCTAATAGAAAAAAATCTTATGTATTGACTTGGCTGATATTTATTTTGACTGTTTTGTCATACAGTTTTGTTCACAGGAGATGGTTTTTAATTGAGAGTTTTAAGATGGAAGAGGTAAGGTCCTTCAGTGACCTCTGCTTGTGTTCACTTCTGCCTCATGAGCTGTACTGTTAGAGAGGTCTTGTCAAGGGAGGGTGTTCAGTGGAAAGCTGAGAGCACAGGAAGAATCTCTGCAGGATGGAAGTACAGATTTTTTTTTCCAGTGCCAGCAGCACAGCACTATATTTCATGTAGGCAGTGTCATCACAGGTCTGCTAGTCCCCAGCTTCCCAGTGTCTCCATCCTCTGCCATGCTCTAGAAAGTCTTGTAGCTGATTATCAGAGGCAGTAACAGCTCAACAGAGCATCATTGTCCTTTTCCTGAGATAGCAGGGATCAGAAGTCTTCTCCTGGCATGTATTAGACATGAAAAATAGGAACAAAATGTAAACAGTTAGGAAGGAGAAAGGCTCATTGCTAGAGACTCCAGGTTCAGATTTGTTTTAGGTCTTTGTCATTCAGATCCTTGTCAAAGCTACATAATTCAGAAACCTTCCCAGTACCTGTCTCAGCAGTACCTCAAGCTGGAAAGTTAAGCACACCTCTGTTTCCTTGAGATGAGTTCAAAAATGACAGATGCCTGAAGATTATTATTGAATAGTCTGTCCTTCTCTGGGGAAACTCAGACAGATCTAGATTAAAATCCAGTCCTTACCTGGGGCTCAGTCTGATACAGACCAGTGCTGCCCTGCTGCCCATAATGTAGTTCCGCACAGGTGATGGAGCCTGCATGTTAGCTCATTGTGATGAGCATTGCTTGTGATGGTGCTTTCTTCATTTGTATGAATGCCTTCCTGGTTTTACCTGGAGCTGTTCTTACAGAGCAAAGAAAATTAATCTGCTTCAAAAACAACAGTGAAAATGACTTGAGAGATCTGCATTGGGCAGCTTTGATGGAGCTTTAGGAAGAAAAAAGTCTGTTCAAGAGGATGTGGAAATGGACCCTTCTTGCAAAGAGTAGGTTGAATCACACATGTCAGCTGCAGCAGCAGTGGAGAAAAATAAGAGAAAATCAATTTAATATTGTAGGTTTCAATGTTCCTTCCAAAATAAGTACAGTCTAATGATAGAGAATGTCTTTTCAAGTGGCAGATGGCTGCATTAAAGCTACAGCTGTGCCCATCATTTTGGAATTTCTATAAGGCACACATGAAGAGCGGGCAGCTGCCTATAGCGTGGGTGCTAGGCCCTCCTAGGAAAGCTTATTTTTAACTTAGATCTGCTCCCTGACTTGGGAGCTTGATGTCCTGGACAGCTCTCCCAGTCAGCAGAAGGAGCAGTGTAGGGGCAGTGGGACAGGAGCTGGAGAGGCTGTGTGGGGAGAGCTGGGGCTGACCGTGACACTGGCAGGAGCATCTCTGCAGTCAGGAGCTTTGGTTCAGCAGGAGTAGGGAGCTGCTGGCCTGTGCCAGAGGTGGGGTGCTCAGCAGCATCTCCCAGTCCCTGATGAGTTGTTAGTAGCATGCCTAACCTTTAACCTGAAAATAAAAGCACAGCTGTCTGTCACTCTGCATCATTAAAGGGATCAGTAGACTTCGAGCTGGAGACACAGTTTTCTTGGGCTCCAAGCAGCTGTTTTAGAAAGAATAGAAAATAGAAAATTACTATTTCAGAAGCAATGTTCTTTTATTGGTCACATTTGTTTCAGTATGTGGGCTATTTGCAGATATATCAGAATTGGGCTGTGTAAATTTAACTAGCTCATGAGAGAAGGAAACTTAGTTTATGCTTCTTGTGTATGATCTACCATGAGTCTTCTTGAGGAAAAAAAATACATGCAGAAATAAGGTTAAGGTAATAAGAAAAGAGAGAGGCTATTTCTTGTTAGAAAATTTTATGTCAGTATACAGACATATGTGTGTTTTAAAATGAGTTTTGGGGTAAGGGGAAAATACATACGTGAGGCATGGTAGAAAGCAGAAATTGGAGGCAGTGGAGAGCATAGGGAGTCAATGACATAATAGAAGGAAAGACAGGGAGCTGTGGGTGAAAAGGAATCAGGCAAGAAGAACAGGTGCTAAAGGAGGTTGCTGAAACACCATTTGTCTGTAAGAACCTTTGGCTTCTTCCCTCTGTAGAAGCAAAGTAAGATGTTCACCAGCTCTTCTCAATTCCTGCTATTTTCTGCTGGGATATTTAACCTCTCCACAGGAAAGAAAAGCAGCTATTGAAAACACGATGAGCTACTACAGGATTAAAACTGATTTTGGAAGGGCAGAAAGACTTTTGAAGGATAAGGGAAAGATAAAGAGGAGAAAGAAGAAGGCAAGAGTGCAGGAGAAGTTGTCTGTAAGTCAAGCAAAAGTGGGATAAACAGCACTAAGCAGCGCAGAGAGATTTCACATATTAGAAGTTATACAAAATTATTGGAAAAACAACTGGATTAGATTAGAAAGACAACTGGAGACTATGACAATTTAAATAAATTTTCTCAACTTGACAAAAACACATTTTCCAACACATGAAGTTGCTGTTTATGTGTGAGTATGTTTGTAACTCACAGGGTTACTTTTAGTGCTTTATTTTTTCTAGGTTCATGGGTAACTTTTGATTTTTCCTGCCTTTTGAATACACCAAACGGCTAGGCATTTATTTTGATGTTTTTCAGGGCCTTTTATTATTTTGCATGCAAAAGAATTCAACACGTTCTGGGTTGTTTAAAATACACCTTTCAGTAATTTTGAACTTGCAAGTGTTTGAAGTTGTTAGAATAGCACTGCAGAATATAAAAAGTGATGGATCAAGATTCCTACGTTTGAGAAATGAGAACAACAAACCCTCTGATGTGTTTCCTACCTCTGCAATGCAGTGCTCCCCACAAACACTTCCGCCAGGTGACACTTCTGGTTTTAATCTTAGAAAGTCTAGTTAGTAGTCTGTGCAGCTTCTTGAAATTTTCTATCTCTAAGTAATCCACCTAGGTTTTACAGCTCTTAATTTAATCCAACTACTGTTTTTGTATCTCTTGTGGTCTAGTAACAAGTTAAGCCCAGACATGAGAACTCATAAATTAACACAGATGTATAATTGAAGTGTGTTAAATGCAGTGTTCAGAAGAGAAGTGGTATTAACCTAATCCCTTTCCTAAGTCAGTGTATCAGAATCCTCTCTAGCATGTCTCTTAAATACAGTATTTAATGGGATCAGATTACACCAATTTTTCCAGCAACAATTATCTTGAGTTTCTTGTTTGCTAAAGAATATACTTCAAAAATTAAGCAAGTCATTGGTATTACCCATTTTCAAAAAGCTAGTAAGCAAACTAATTTCATTAGAATGTAAAAAAATGAGGTTTTATTTTTGTCAAATGCACAAATTTATAAGTCCATATAATTTTCAAAAGCTCCCACCCAATCGAACAGCATTTACGTGAGAAGTATCGTTATTGACAAACACTGCTGTCTGACCGTGTGCCTTGTGCTACCTAAATGTCATGTCCAGATAGCACATAAAATGTTGTGACAATTTCTGCTTTTCTCAGAAGATACACAGTACCGTAAAAATCATATCCCTGGAACTTTGCACCTGCAAACAGTAGGTTGCCCTTGTGAGTTGAAGCAGAAATTTCTTTTCTCGTAGGTAACCATTCTTTCTGGAGAGAGCCTCTGTCAAACATCTTGTCACTTTTCTCAGTTTGGCATATTGGGAATAATGTAATTTTCCGTGAACTCCTGAGAGCTCTGTTGTTCTCTTTTACCATTAGTTTAAATTTTTTCTAACAGGATGCCAGTTGGTTTTGAACAATTATTGCTGAAAAAGTACAGAGTATATAATTATAAAATTTGTTTTTCCAATTTTCTATTGTTTAGGAGGGTTAACCCTTCTTCATTTTTCTGCCATTAAATTATTACTGAAGTCATGCATACATTGAGTATAGTAATGATGAAATCTTTAGCTTAGATATAGGGAAGTGAGAGAAAATTACTCACTTCTAGTATATATATAGTTTCATCCAAGGTTTTTTTAATTTTTATTCCCATTGCACATGCATTTGTTCTTGTTTCCTGGGTAACAGCATGTTTTAAAAACTCAGATTTTTACCGTGGTAGAAGTAAGAAAAGCTAATTTCAGATAACTATGTAGCTATCAAAATCTTACTAAATCTTAAACTTCTAGAATCTAAATTTCTTATTTCAGTAAGACATCTATATGTGCATGTTTTTACATATATGTATATAGGTTCTGGAAGACAAGAGCATATGTATTTGATTAGCTTTAAATTGTAGCAGAATTGCTAATTTATTTCATGTTATACCTACACAGTTTCAGGTTTAAAAATCTGTCTTGATTCTCTGCAGATGATATGTAGATTTGCATACTTTATGTAGCTGAATCACTAAAAATACTAAGAATTACTCTAAGAGGGAATATGTATATATAGTTATAAAAAGGAACGCTTATATGCTGGTCGAGATTTTAGGCTTCTCAGAAAGTGAACATTCTATTGTTTTCAGCCTATATGCAAATAAATTTTTTTTTTTTGCTAGCCTGTGAGATGCATCTAAAGAACATTCTTCACAGAGTTTGGGAACTGTGTGGACTACTCTTTGAAAGACTTACAGCTTTATTTGGAGGATGGGAAGTCTTGCCTTTTAAAAGAGTTATGAAAAAATAGTCTGCTGGCCAATATTTCATATGGAAATCATGTTTTTTTCTTACACAAAATATGTGAAAAACTATAGATCTTGGTAGCACAGGCAATATATATTCTTTTAAGCTGACACAATCAGTCACATTAAGTAATTGCAATTACTGTGGTCTCTCTGTGCCACTAGAGGATTAATGTAAGCAGCTCCAACCAAGCTCTTTTATTTATCAACAGCTTTTTTGTAGCAAGGACAAAACATTATGTCTGCACCTTAAAGGAAATTCTGTTGGTGTAAAGTTTTAATAAAACATTTTTATTTTGCATTTGTGCATTCAAAATGATCTCCAGGTTTGAGAGAGGAAGTTACAGGATTTTGACTTTATAGTATCTTCAGTTCTTTTGTCAGAAGGTATCAGTTTAAGGTTTAGTTCTCCTCAGTGGACTGCATACATCATCACTGCTCTCTAAACTCTGTGAGGTGCAGAAAATAGGGCTGTATGATTATCTTTCCAGGGTAAAATTAGTTTTAGAAAGCTTATAGGTGATCAGCTGAAGGATCTTTGTTCCTGCCTTGAACATTTTTGGATTATCCAGGTAAATTCCCAATGTAATATAACCAATCTCCTTTTGTCTTTTGTGCCTTAAAGGCCTTGAAAGTTAAAAAGGGCTTTTTAAAGTGATTGTGCACCATGTATTCCTTTCTCACTACAGACTGTCAGCCCAGCACTCAGAGAAGGTTCCAGTTTTGGCTGTCAGCAAAGTGCCTGAGAGCCTCTCTGGGAATTGCAGATGGAATAAGGAAGTATTTGAAAATATTATTTTATATGCTGCCTATTGTAACATTCTCCCCCATAATTTTTCCCCTTGTTGTCCATGCAGTTTGGTATCTAAGATTAATTTCTGAATGGTATTGCTATCAAATTTCTAAGTATGTAATATACAGTATTTGTTTATATTTATAACCCATTATCTAAAATGAATGAAGTGCTGTTCACACAAAAGGGAGAAAACTCATATTCTATCTGAATATTTATTAGTGCCTTTCAGTCTTCAGAACTGCGGGAAAAACTAGATGGAATGAACCTCTGGAGATTGTACAGTTGGTCTCCTAGCCCAAGGCACTATCTTTGTCATTCCTCACGGACATTATAAGGAGAATTATAAAATTTAGGCAGGCAGGAACTTCTGGAGTTTGCCTAGTCCAGCCTGCTGTTCCAGGCAGGGCTACGTTTGAAGCTGGGTCAAGTTGCTTAGGGCCCCTATTCAGATGAATTTTGAATAACTAAGGATAGTAAGTCTCCTCTGAGAAGCATGCTCTAAAGTTTTACCATGCCTCCATGATTTTTTTTCCTCCCTTCTATCTAATTAGAATAATTTGAGTTTCTGTAACATGTGTCTGTTGTCTTTTGTCCTTCCACTGTGAATATCTGAGAAGAGCCTGGCTCACTGTTCTCCAGATTCTTGAAAACAGCACTTTGATTTCCCTTAATCTTTTTTCTAAAGGTTAGAAACTAAACAGACTCAAGCCCCTCAGCCTCTCTCCATGTATGCTCTAGCCCTTCATCTCTGCCACAGACCTCCACTGGGCTGGCTTTAGAATGTCTCTGTCCTGGCGTGCTCCAGAAGAGACAAAGTGCTGCACGTGCTGTCT
This sequence comes from Sialia sialis, assembly GCA_009812075.1. Classification (NCBI taxonomy): domain Eukaryota; kingdom Metazoa; phylum Chordata; class Aves; order Passeriformes; family Turdidae; genus Sialia; species Sialia sialis. Next base: position 10,352,307 of record VRYO01001878.1, on the reverse strand, counting down.
CACAAGTGCTCAATTGTGGTGAAGGACAGCACCTCTTTACCTGCTGTTACTGATTCAGCCCGGTATGGAGTTGGTCTTCATTTCTGCAAGGATACACTGCAAGCTGATGTGTTTTCAGCCAGGACGCCCCCAGTACTTTTCAGTAGAGCTGATTTTTTTCCCAATTGGTGCCTGTGCTGCAGGTCTTGGCATTTGCTTAAGTTGAATTTCTTGGGGTTTCTGTCAGATCATCCCACTTCCCTTATCTGCTGAATGTTTTATTTTTTGTTCCACCTGAATCTTCCAGACATCTCTGTAGAAAATGAAAAATAACTTTTCTTTCTTTTTCATGGTCTTTGATGTTTCTGTGTATTCTGTTTCCTCTCTGCTTCTCCTTTATTTCTTATTCTGGTTAAATTTTACTGATCTTTAATCCGTGCATGCTTTTTGAAAAAAAAAATCTGACATCTTAAATGTGGACACAAGCAGCCGGTTTAGACCATACCAGTGTAGGAGAGCAAAGAAATAACTCTGTGTGCTATAATGCTGTTAAATATGTGTATAATTGAGTAGTTTACCATAGTGGGTGTTGTGTAGCTGGGTTTAACTACTGAATGATTGTGGTAACCATATGGGTTTCAGGGCAATAACTGCCTAATCACTGTTCTTCATCCCCAGGTTATACAGTTGCATATTCCTGTTTGTTGGAATATCTTGCATTTATCCTTATTGAAAGACATCTTGTTTCTTTCAGATGATTACTTCAATCTGTTTATTTCCTATTCTAATCTGCTGATCCAGTGTGCTTGCATTTGGTCTAAGATGGGTGATGTCTTGGGATTTATTCGTGACCTAGATAGATAAAAATGGAAATTGCACATAAAGGGTTGCATATGCATAATGTATACAAAGTAAAATATTGAGTAGCAGTGGATCCGCATCTTCCAAATTATTTCTTTCCTGTTTGGATTCAGTACAGCTTTCCAGTCAGTTTTGCATTCGCCCTGACATAGGCAAACTTTCTTTAAGAGAGTGACATATATTGCATACTTGTGAGACTATTTAGTTAGCACATATGACATCTGTTGTGCTCTGTCTACATGGTTTGCTGTCTTGCTGCTAATCTGACATTATTTAATCATGAGAGATCCAGGTTGGTTGTTTTCCATGGGTTGTTTGTTGATCTATTGTTTAAATGTTCTGTTTAATTTTTTAATCTCAGTATTTTCTTAAGTGAAAGTTTAATACAAAGCATCTTGTAAAGATCTTCTCTCCCTCCATCTGCTTTAACACTGAAGTTGACCTTTTCTAGTCTTGTATTTCCATGAGTCCTCAAAGATGACAACTAGTGGCTTTGAGACTCTAGAATTGGAACAAGCCCAGCTACCACAACTCCAGTTCCAATATTGAGGAAAATCTACCTCATACAAATGTGGTGGAATTACCAGCAGTTGCTGAGATTTTGTCCAGTAGTCACATGTCTTACATGAAAGTGCCATGGGCTCTTTAAATAATCACAGATGACTGAGTCTTTATTTTACATCCACTTTGAAACTGCTGGAAGAGTCTGACTCATATTGATCATAATTGTGACAGGGAGGAAGAAATTAATTCTCTTCGTGCTTAATGGATGCTGATGTGAATGTTAAAAATAAATACACATGAGTTTGAAAGAAAGTCTTCACATGGCTTGAATATTGTATTTCTTCACTTGTGGTCAGGCTATTTGTATAATTTAAACATTGTTTGGCATAAATTTTTAAGCAAATGTACACAGACATTAGCATAACCCTGTTTCTAAACAAGCCCTTGCATCTCCATGCTGCCAGTTAATATTGTTTCAAGTACTGTGCCTTTATCTGCTGGCACATTCACTATCTACTAGCTTGCTGAGAGTGTAAAAAAATCCTCAAAAATGTTTTCATTTGGTGAATATTTCTCAGTCCATGTGTAACTGCTGGAGTCTGTGGTATTGTGGTATTTGGCCCTTTGAGTTCAGACTACCATTTTTTTTTTGCAGGAGCAAAAGAGTATGGGTGAGTGAGAAATGGAAAGATGCTGGTAGGATGAGCCAGTGCTTAACCCATATGCATTATTTCATTGTTGCAAGATGCTGGCACCTTTGTAATTCCATGAATCACTGTGATCACAGAATAATTTGGGTTGAAAGGAGCTTAAAAGCCATCTAGTCTATCCTGCCCCCATTTCTGCCATGGGCAGGAATGTTTTCAACTAGATAACATTGCTCAGGGCCCTGTCCAGTGGATCTTTAAGGTTTCCAGGGATCAGGCATCCACCACCTCTTTGGGCAACTCGTGCTGATGCATCACCACAAGCATTGCAAAAAGCTTCTTCCATATATCCAATCTAAATCAACCCTCTTTTAGTTTAAAACCATTGCCTGTTGTCTATTGCAACAGGCTCTGCTGAAAAGTCTGCATCTTTCTTATGGGCCCCCTTTAATCCTGAAAGGCAGCATTGAGGTCATGAAGTGGTTGGCTCAAAGTCAGTGGTGCTCTACCCACAGTGAAAGGCCAGCCCTACTACCTCAGTTGTGAGCTGATGTCTCAGAAACGCGTGAATTGTTTTTTCACCTTGTATTTTGTAAATGGGTTTCTGTTTTGGTTTTCCTCTGTTTTTCTCCTCCCTCTGTTTAGAAATACAGATTTTTTGGGAATGTTAGACCACTCAATAGGTTAGCTTCTCACTGCACAAAGATTGAAAGATTCTGAACTTGATCAACTGAACAATATTGCCAATATTGTTCAAATGTTCAATGTTCAAAATATTGTACATAGAAGGGGGGAAAATAGGGCGAAGGATAAATTCAAAGAGTTAGTAGGGAAGGGTCTGATTTTATTTGCATTTTGTCTTTTGACTTAAAGAATATCTTTACATTTTCAACATTGTCTCTTAAATCTTGTCTGCTTTAAACTTGTACTTGAACTACATGTTGAAATTCTTATTTACTTTAAGTCTAGCAGCTAGTTTTAAAGCAGCTTTATGATATATTAATAGGCACACAGTGCCTTCAACAATGTAGTTTTCAGAAACAGTGCTGTCGGCCTAATATTCAGTGTCACATTTTCCCTTTCACCTCTTGGAAGTGGCATTAGAGGGGATTCTGGGAAGATTGACTGCATTGGCAGGTAGAACCCATCTCATTAAATTGAATTTAAACCCTTGCTTGATGAGGCTTAAATGTGATTCATAATTTTATATCTTTCTCTCAAGAGGTTATTGAATACACTAGGTAAAATAAAGGACATAACTATTCCTAAATCAATCATGTGCCATTAGTATGGACTTGATTTTAGCCTAACTGGTGTACACACTATTAAGGATTATAGAATAGTCTTCCTAAACTAGACTTTTTCCAAAATTAGTGGCAGAAATTCTTCCATTCCTATGTTCATTTTTGGAAAAAAGAAAAGGCCCTGGAGCAGGCATCAGTTCCGTGTGCAAATACACTGTGTGAAAGGACTGGCATATCTTAAAGCTAGGTGTGCACGTTGGATTTTTTTCTTCAACTCTTGCAGGCTTTGGTTTTGCAGATTCCTGCCAGGTCTTAGCTTTGGGACCCGTGAGTAACAGTTGATGACATCAAGGATGTGAGCTGCAAAAGACAGGATGATTCCTCACCTGCCCTTTCATGCTACCATTTCCTTTTGGTTGTTGTAAAGTAACCACTAAAGCTTGAAATCAGAATCTGACAAAAACCCCTCCTTCTAGGTCATAAAATCGTTGAATGGTTTGGGTTGGAATGGACCTTAAAGATTATCAACCCCCCCATCATGGGCAGGAATGTCATCCCGTAGATAAGGTTTCTCAGAGCCTCTTCCAGCCTTGAACATTTGCAGGGATAGGACATCAGACAGTGGGAGTTTTTCCCACTGGCCTCAGTAAATGCCAGTATTCAGAGAAGGTGTTTTTAAAAGTAAGAGTAACCAAAATAAAAAAAAAACCAAAACTTAACATAGAGACCAAGAGAGAATATGGTCGAGATATTTTGCATTTTAAATCCAAAAGCAAACCATACACAATTTAGATTGAAGCTATGTCTGTTTCCAGACATGGTGTTGTAGGGCTTGTGATTTTATTTGTTTGCAGTCTTTGTGATTTCAAAGTAGCTTTATCTCTGTGTGTAATCAATTATTGGGATATGTGTTGGTGAGGTGAAGATGGTGGATCTTTCAGAAGGGGATCATTTGAGACAAAAAAAGAGAACATACTTAGAAGTAACTAAGCAGTACTTTTTTTTTGCTTTTTATTTTCATTTTTCTTTAAAGATGCAAAGTACTTATTTTTCAACTTCTTTGTCTGTTTACAACTCATCAGAGATCTTAAGTCCTTTTCAGAGTTTTGCAATTCTTATTTAGTTAGTCTTCTTATTTGGTAATTAGACTGGAAAAAATGTGATTTGATGTATTCAATAAGATTTGAAGTGGTAATGAATCATTATGTCTTGTAACTGAACAGGGTTTTTTTAGGTAACTAGATCATTTAAAAAGGTAGTTTGGTATAGTGACCGGTATAGTACATCAAATGCAGTAGGAGTATCAGAAAACGACAGCTATCCTGTAATAAAACAGAAGTGGAACGTTTCCTTTAGTTTTCCCTTTAAAATAAACATCAGAGTAGATCCAGCCCACATGAAAAATCCTGATGAATTTATGCCTGTGTTCTGTATACATTTCATCATGTTTTCACACAATGCTGTAAATTTTCACTGGCTTCTTAAACCGAAAACTTCTGTTTTTGACAATGTATTAGAAAAATAGCATAGTTTAGTTTTTATATTTTGGCAGTAAAAATAATTCTAGGAGTACTACATATACGTTAAAAAAATTAGCTTCTGCATGGTCTCAGCATTTTTAATTTCAAAACGGAATTTTTCGTAACAGTTCAGGCACGTGGTTCATTAATACACTTTTAGTGACTCAATGCATTTTGTAAAGTTCTTGTAAAGTAAAATTTGAGTAAATGTGACCTAACTTTGCAATTCTGCAAAATGTGTAACAAAAGGACTAGCAAATTAAGTGACTTCATCCATCTGTGGAATATTTCAAGGTCACACCTTTATTGGCTACAAGATTTCTAACTAAAAAGACAGAGGATGACAGTACTTAAAGTTTGATAATGTTTGCTTACTAAGCGTGAAATGAAATTTAACAGTGCACCATGTCTACATTTGTAAATTTATTGTGGTTGTTTAGACTTCTGGGAATATGAAATGTCAAGCCAGCACTCTTGGCTTCCAGGATGTGATCTTTAGGCCCACAGAAAAGTTCACTTTGTAAACTTTTTGTGTAAGTGTGTGTTAATTTCTTAAAATGTATTTCTTAAACAAAACAAAACTCATGGCATGATTGCATCTGAAGTTAGGATGTGGCAATACCAGCACAGCTGGGAGTATCTGATGCAGCTCATTATCATAGTCCTGGCTACCACCAGGCACCAGGCATCATGTTCAGCTCAGTACGACAGTGAGTGAGGTGAAGCTCTTAAAAGATTTCTAGATTGACATCCTGTATCACAGCAGTATAAAAATTGTGTCATCTACACCTGAATAAGTAGGGCATGAAGTAATTAGCAGGAAGTACAACTCCAAGAGTAGAGGTTATGAAGGTCAGTTGTAAATACCTGAGATGCCTTTTTTTAAGGGATTGAAGTCAGACCAAAGGGGATTTTTTTTTAAGGAGAAAGAAGAATTGCAGAATAGTTTATGAAAGAATCTTAATTGTCAGTCCACACCATGTGATACTTGCACAAAGTGGTATAAAACCAGGGAGAATGCATGAGTGTGTCTAGAGGACTTTAGTCCTTTAGTGCTTCTGAGCAAGAAGTTAATTGTTGGGTAATCCAAATGCCTATAATTGTAAAATAGAGATCGTGTCTGAATTTGCATCTTTCAGAACTACAGATGTATTCTGGGCATCTAAAAGAGTGAGAAGGTTTCTTGGGGTATCTACAACACTTACAAAATTCTTTGGGATAATGAAATTTTAGCTGTGTCAGTTTTGCACACTAACTGATAATGATTTAACTGGTCTGGTGTAAAATTTCCATGATATTTTCTTTTATTATTTTGTTAGTGTTGGTGGAAACTGAGGTGGAAACTGAGTATCTTGGTCTCTTGAATCTTGAGGTGATTAATTACAAGCTCTTCCACTTGATGTATGTGGTGAGGAAAAGGAATTTACTCTAGTCATATATTCATTTTCTGTGACTTTAGCAAAGAGGAATGCTATGTATTTCTTGATATGCACATTTTTACTCATGTGACCAAATACATAAAACAGTACAAAACCTCTAGGAGCTGTGAATTTCCACATTATAACCTGTATAACAAGACAGAAGCAATGCCTGAGCTGTGGATCTTACTGAAGAGCACAGGGCAGAGTGTGAGGATGAAAATGATTGTTAATAAGTGTTGCAAAGTGGATGTGTTAGGGATGACATCTTGAGAACAGCTTGAAAAGCATTTGTATTTGCCATTGATGAGGAGTGCCACAGGAGAGGAATGAAGTAAATCTTAGGTTACAGAGCATTGGTAAAGAGAAGTTTGAAAAATCAGACTATTTTGTCTCTGCTGAGTGTCACAGAACGTAAATTCCAAGTAACCTTTTGTTTTGGAGCTATCGGCTTTCAAAGAGAAGAAACCTCAATTATTCTGTTGCTTCTGAAATGTATGCTGAGGTCAAGGATCTCATAGTCTTTACAAGTAAAATCAGAATTATTTGTTATAGCCTTTATTATTACCCTGCAAAGAGTGCAACACTGAACAAGTGATTATATTTAGTTGCACAATTTTATATGGCAAAGTTGTTGTTTTAAGAGTGAATTTACAACAGAAAATGTCAAACCATATAGCGGAAGTAAATGAGATTCAGAAGCCTGGGATGTATGCTTTTATTTTTTTCCCCTTTGGTTTGCCTCTTAACATTCAAACACAGGAATGCTGTTCTTATGGAGGATGGAGCAGACAAGTTTGAAGTCTGTGCATTTGCTTTGTCTGTTTTTCCTTTGTTAATGTCTTAGAAGCAGCATTAAGCAGATTTTCCTCTCTCTCTCTCTTTTTTTTTTTTTCTTTTAATTTTTTCCTTTTTCTGTTCCCCTGGATGGAAAAAGGTAGACTTGAACTAGGAAACAAATTACACACTGAACAGCAGAACCTGTTCTGTGCCCTTGGAATGGGGACAGAAGGGAAGTGAAACCTCATCCATAAAGAGGTGTAGAGGTGTCAGCAGCTCTCATTTCCCAAACTGCTGTTTGGCGTGAGAGAGATGAAGTACCACACCAATGTTCAATGGGCCTTGCTATTGAGAGCTGGTGGATGGAAGCCTCGATCCTTCAGTGCTGTGGGCATGTACTTGGGCTTCATTACTGGGAGGTTGGTTACCTGTGAAGCTGTCCTTTTTGCCTTTCAAGTCTTTTTACTGTCTTTTCACTTTGTATGCTTTGCAGTTTCAGATTGTGTAAAGACTGCAGGAATTACTTCAAGCTGGATGTGGAGGTTAATAAAAGAGAAGGAGAAGGGTTAATCCATCTGAAAAACTGGATTCTTCATTGCCATCATGTTGGCCTATGCCTCTAGGGCAGTAGACTCCAGATGGATGGTTTAATTTGCATATATATTTACATAGTCTTTTATTGTAAATTCATGTGATCATAATGAAGAATTTCTCTACAGTAGTCTTTTCTTGACAGTTAAGTAGAATTTTCTTCTTGTCAGAACCCACCTGCAATAAAATCTTTCTATTTATCTACCACATCTTGACCCTGATAAAATATGGAGCTCAGGATACAGCTCAACTCTCTGTATGCCCATGTGTTATTTTTCCCAGAGGTGCTACTCCATTACTGCAATTTTGTGGTTGCCTCCAGAGTTTTTATGTTTTTCCCTCCGGATTTCTTTCCTGTTGCCCATCTTTTATTACTTCTAACTGCTCTTTCAGTTTATTAAACAAATTACAGAAGTTTCTTATTGCTGTAATTGGTCCACCGGAGAAATGCAAAATATATGACTGGTGGATGTTTTCAATAATGAAACCTAACAAGGCTTTTACTGCTCTTCACAATTAAATATTGGTAAGAGAAGAGGGGGAACATAGCAAAAAGTCTCTTGCATGAACTCCAACGTGTAAAGAGATGTTGAATGATTGATTTTCCCATGATTTACCTTAAATGTCACACAACATATTCAAAGAGGTCCTCCACTGTTAATTAACTGTGAAATCCCACCTTCTGCAACCTTGTTTGATGGCACGCTATATCTCCTGTGGTCTGCAGCCTAAGAAAATATTTTGATGCTTTTATTTTAAGAACTTCATTTAATGTGTTAGCTAGGTATTTTTGTTCTGGGCAGCTGTAATTTCATAGATTAATTATTCATTCTTTCCAGTACTCTATGTGCATTTTAATTATTGTTAGAGTTGATGCATGCAGTTGATGAAGAATCAAAAATTAGGGAAATATAATGCTTTTTTACTCAGGGAGGAGTAAAAAACATATCAATATTCTAAACCACTTCTTCATTTGTATTTCACAGTTGATTTGTCATATCCTTTGTGCATAAAACAGACACACGATGCAAAATCTTGGTTGTGTTCCCTCTAGCCATTTGCTACGTTTCTTTAGAAAGATGAAAACACCTTTAATTCAGACTTTCCAAAGAACTGTGTTCTAGTTTTAGTATTTAAAAATTTCAGTCTACTGCTTTAACCCTGAAGGAGTTTTAAATCTGGTTGGAGTAGTTCTCTGCTTGGCTTTTCTTGTAGAATGATTATTGGTGTCACAAAACATTAACGAAATTTGAACTTTTTTGGTACCTAATTTTACCTGAGCAGTATTTCTTGGTGGTGGTAAAGTTAGCATTTGTTAATGCATATTTGTATATTCTAATTAGTCACTTACTTAAAGCCAAATAGGCTAGAAAGACGAGAAAAAAAATAGAATGTATGCAAACGGCTTTAGCTGAATTGAAGGGGAAAAAAAAAGTGTCTTTTCCCCTGGAGCATACATTCTGCATGAAATTCAACTTGACAAGTGACCCTTTCAAAACAGCGCCACAAAGATTTCTCGGCATTCTCCATATATGAGGGGAGAGCATTCTTGTGTTGTGCACACAAGCAGTTCCCCAGTTCCCTCTAAATGAAAGTAGCCTCTTCCTCTGTCCTTTGTGTTCTGTTTTACCCTCATCTGTGTGTTGGCATTCACATTTAGGAGCACACTTTTATGTGAGAAGATTTTGCAAAAAGAAAAAGCACTGGGGATGTTAATACAAAATAACATGTATGATAGAATACAATAAAGAACTAAAGTCCTATATTTTATTTGAAAGTATTGAAAATGTGTGTGTGTTCACTTGCAAAAAAAAGGAAGAAAAAGGGAAAAGAAAAAATATTTGGCAGTTAATTTAGTTTACAGTTAGGTGACGCAAAAGCTGAACCCCAACTCTCAAGTCTCGCATTAATTTAGGAGCAGAAGACAAAAATGGTATATGATTCTGTGTGAGCAATTAATAACAAGAATGTATACCTTGTGAAACCGAATGTAATGCATTAAAATCAGAGCAAACTGATAATTTAACAGTGTATAACAAGTACCAGATCTTAAAAATAGCAGTAGTGGATCAGCAGTATTTTGCCACCATCCAGTTCTCCTGCAGCATTATTTTAGAGATAGTGCACTGGTTATCTTGCGTGTATATAAACTGTCAAATGGCAGACATATGCACTGTAATATTTAGTATGTCCCATGCCTGCAATGCTCTTTTCAGATGTCTTTAAGAAGAGAATAAAACTTGTGTTGAGAATCTAGCTTGACAGAGAGTTTTTGAGTGGGGCAGTGGTACCTCAGGGGATGGTGGGCTGCTGCTAGGTACTCTTCACACACAGTATTGGCTTTATGCACAGCACTGCTTCTGCATATATGGGCCATATGTTCTTACAGAATGTAATAGATTGTTGATTACAGGCATTTTGTAATTTTCAAATTTCAAAGCTCACATTTTGCAGCACAATTTTTAGGGCGAAGAGTGGAAAATTGCAGCCTTGACATGAGCAATTATTGCATGTGAACAAATATCACTCGAAAAACTGGAAAGTCAGGCAAGATGATACTGTAAGATAAATAAGGGGAATAGTTCCTTTGTTAATTATTGCTGGTCTTCAAAAACCATGACAGCAGATTATTGAAGACATCCCTTAGTTGAAGGAGAACCAGAGAAGAGGCGATTGGTTCGTCCCTTTGAGATTTGCTGTACCTTTATGCTCTGGGGTTTGAGGGAGGTGGGAAAAAGCCTGTTTCCTCT
>VRYO01001878.1:10313703-10341013 GCA_009812075.1 Sialia sialis | reverse complement strand
TGGATTCTTCAATGAAAAAGGTGCGGCTTATATTCGTGAAATTACTGTAATCTTAGTTTTTGTGTTGTCCATATCTTATTCTCTGAGTTTTTTTCACAAGAGTAACCTGAAGCCGGTAGATCTCTGCACCTGCCATTGTATACTCTCTTTACATGGTTCCCTCCCAGTGAGGGGCGTTCCTTCTCCCATCAGAAGACTTTTAGAGCCTGCCCAGAGAAGCAGAGGGAGATACAGGAGAGTTCATCTGTCTGAACTATTCTTCTTTTAAACACTGGAACATACTGATTAACAGGGTGCAAAATACCTGCCCAAAACTGTTAATATTTGTTGTCTATTCCATTCTGTATTTATGATGCAACACATTAGAGAGTCTTGCTTCATACACAGGCTCTGGTTTCAAAGCATCATGTTTGCAAGTCCACTCAAATGGAAATACTTGTTAAATATTTACTACCTTAGTGTCTCATCCTTGGATACCAAGATGTTTTTCCTGCTGCTTTTCCAAAATGCTGGAAAAAGTGCTGTAGAAAATAAGTATGTCACTTGTGAAAGTTTACCTTGATAACTTGTAGAGCTAATTTTGTGCAAATAAAATGTTAAGTGCAGATATTTTATATGGTGATAAATCTAATATTTGCTTTGGGTAGGGTATAAAGACAAGTTAAAGCTTAAATGCTGACATCTGTGTTCTAGAAAAATATCCGTGGCTGCAAAAGCATTTGTGCTTCTGCTCAACTTATTTATGTGTATTTTATTGTTTTTATAAAGTCTTTTTCCAGCAAGTCACTGGCTTGAAACTGATCCAGTTTGATGGAGCTTCTCCTTAACTTAAACAAGCTACAGTAATTTCACGTGTATAAGGTGCACCTTTTTGACCGAAGTTTTGATCAGAACCTGGATGTGTGCCTTATAACCGGTGCACCTTATATATGGACAAAGTTCGGAAATTTGCCAACCTGGAAGTGTGAGCCGTGGGGCGGGGTCGGTAGCCAAGCGGGGAGGGGGACGGCAGCCGCGCAGGGCAAGGCCGGCAGCTTTTTCTTTTTTTAAAAAAAATAAAGTGCGCCTTATACGTCGGTGCACCTTATAAGTGTGGAACTAGTGCAGTTATCAGAATGGAGTATGCAAATATTATCTAATCGGTTCCACTTGGCAAAATTTTTTGGCATGCCAGCCATGCTGGAGACAGCACGACAATCCTTGCTTCTTCTAAGGAGTCCCTTGGAAATGATAATAGAATCCGTGCTTTTATTGGGGTAGGCAGAAAGGATGAGCCAAAGAGCTTCAGACATATTTACATTGCAACTTTCTGCTGTTGCATGAAAAGTGATTCTTCAAATTCTAGTTCCGAGACAGCTTCAGAATATAAGCCAACATCTAATTTTATGCCCTCTGGCCATAATTATCCTATTCTCTTTGTCATTAAGGATGAAACTCATTGTCATCTCTGATGTTTTGGATTTTAAAAATTTGAAACCAAGTGTTTATTTCTTTCTCTGCTCATCCTGTACAATCAATATGCCTTTCTGAAACTGCCATTATGCCACTACTAGTTTCTGCTTTTTATTTTCAAGCAGAAGGTTGCAAGAACCATGTTCATGTTCATTAAGAAATGAGTTCTTCTCCACAAGAAGATGGAGAAGGGTGAAGCCTGAGCAATGGGAAAGCAGTAGTTAAGCTGTTTATTTGAATTTTTTCCTAACTACTGTGTTTATGAAGCTGAGTTCTCTGTGTATACCTTTGAAAGTAGGACTGTGATTAAATATTTACAGGTATGGCATGAGGAGTAGCTAATGAATGTCTCCAGTATTTTCAGGAAACTCTAGTAGTGGTATGTAATGCATATGAAACAAAAATTTTGTTCAGAAATCTTACAAGTATAGTAAAGCACTTAATGTTGTGACTCGTATTAATATATAACAACAGTGTCCTCAGTTACGGTATTTACTTTTCTTTAAATTTCCCCAAATACTGCAGTGTTTTAGGTCAGAGAAAATCCAATCAAAAGCTTAGATTGCTTGTTGTTTTTTAAAAAAATATGTAAAAATTCTGAAACTATATGTGTCTGCTGTTTGCATTCATGTAAAAGGAATTGAGTGTACGATTTACATGCTGGCAGGATTGTCGGTTTGTGTGTTACAAACTGCGGGTCTGCTTCTGCATCTTTAGAGTGGGAGACAAAGCCTGGTCTTTGTAGGGAGGTGGATAAAGTGAAGTGCAGCAGAGCTTGAACCCCCTCTGCTTATCTGAGGAGAGCCTGTGCTCCCCCACAACCCCTTCATACTTTACACACACCATAGGTGGGAGCTATTACCCTGAGCACTGGCCAGTAATACCATTTCATGAATTTTCTCTGCTTTACTATGGCAGCTGTGTGATGCACTTCATGAGCATGAGCGAGAAGAGGAAGTCCATTGCACAAGGTAATAATGATGTACTTTGCAAAGCTCAAAATTTGCCTAATCTTACATCAGTTCTCTCTAGAAAGTGGTCAGGCAGTTGATGTCCTGCACCTGCTGCTCGTGCTGCAGCTTCAAATCATTTGGTTGGTCCCTTATCCACTTGTTATAGAAAGGACCGAAGTCTCCTTGTGGTGTGCTGAGGACTAGGGAAGCTGCTTCTGCTGCAGCATGTTGAGCAACTAAGGCACTTTTAAAAGTTGTATTTACAGAAAAGCCAAGTGTGTCTGCTTGATTCCAGTTTTCAGCTTTCATTTAAAAAAAAAAAGACAGAAAGTTTTACATTTTCTCCTTCTTAAAAAGCTTTGTAATTTTTAATCGAACTTAATAACTTAACCTCATGGAGCGGTGATGGCTGGAAGACTTCTGTCTTGATTGTTTCTGACACCTACAAATACATTTTCCACATCTGTCAGGTAGAGTCCTCAATGGGGGCAACAAACCAACATTACCCTCTCTGAAAAGAAAGTGCTGCTTCTGCTGTGGACTACATCTTTGGATTTCATGTTTTGTGACAGTAATGTTTTTGCTGCTTGGTGGCAGAGCACAGCAATGATGCAAGCTGAAGCCGTCATACAGTGTTCTTCCTAAAGTCCGTAGGTGAAGTTTTATTGGCCATTTTGTTTTTGATAATACGCCTGTGCTATTCCTGTAAGGTCTTTACCATGTAAAAGCTGTGTGATAAAGACAGACTTGTAATGAAACACAACTTCCTTACAGAAGTTTCACTAAAAATAGTTCTGGTGGTGCCCTGGGGGTGTTCATCAGCTAGTGACAGCGGCTGCATTTTCACAGTGGGAAAGTAGGGCTGGTGAGGTCAAGGAGGATGAATCTGTATTCCTGTGGGGAGCTTAGCAGGAGCATACAGGGGTTTTTGAGCTTTTACGGATAAAATGAGTGTGGGTTTATGACAATATTGTTTTAAAATACCTGGAAAGCTGGAGCAAGCCCAGAAGAATTGCAGTTCCATCTTTCAGTGTGTGTGTGGTGTGTGTTTTAGGATCCTCAGGTATCAGGTCTAGCTGACCTTTGCTTATAACTTTAACATGTTTCAAAATTAGAAAACCCTAACTTAATATTGATAAATCTCTGCATGCTTCTTTTGAAACAGAATTGGTAAGTTACAATCCTGATTTTTGCTTTACTTCTTCTTTTATGGTTTTGAAAACGGTGCCCTGGTTTACTCTTTGCAAAATGACTCACTGAAATGTCTGCATCACCAGAAACTAATCCCTGCTCTGCGTACTTTTCCTTTTCCACATGATGAACCTGTAAAATCTGTTTTACAGGAAGACTTTCTGACTTCCTTATGCTCCTAAGTGCAAAATAGTCTCTCTTGGGAGCCTGGATGCAAGCGACCATGTTCAGCACATAGTTTGACTGAGGTGACTGCTGGACCCCTGACTTGTGCCAGGAGACAGGAGAGGTCCTGCTGGACTAGAGACTTTGCTGGGTTTGTAGGAACATGATTACATTAAAAAAACCCTGACAGATGTCAACGTGATAGGATTCGAACAGTCACTGCTTTTGTTTTTGTGTGGGAGGGGAACTTCATCAGAAACACGGATGAAATTCCAGCCTTATCTTAGGGAATGCGTGCAGTTTTTAAGCAAGCAGCAAGAGAAGAGAGCCAGTGCCTTTTTGCTTCTCTTACCCTGTGCAAAGCATAATCTGTCACACCTTAATTTTAAAGTTTTTCGAACTCTTCTGGGATTTGAAATGAGTATTGTCATAGTGTGCTTGTGATGTCGCTTCCTTTGTTTGTCTATTGCCATATACCCTGGCCAGCTCTGTAGGAGACCTGTCTGGAGTGCCTTTTAATGTTTTGATCTAGCAGTGATTAGAATACACTAATGCCCAGTGGGTATATGTGTCATTTTTTAACAGCTGCCGAGCTTTCTCCCTGCTGCTCCAATTAACACATTCGGCGCACACTTGCCGGTGAGTGGGCTGTGTGTACGGATTAAACCACTTTGCTGTTTATTCATTCAGTGTATGAGATGCCAGAAATGGATTGGCATGTTTTCTGTTCTTACAATAAATGAAATCAAACGTGCTCCTGAGCCTGTGCCCGGTAGGTACTAGGGCAGTATTTAACTGGCGGATGGAAACCTGTTCTGCCTCGAGATATGGTTCATTCCATTGACTAACATCTATCCCCGCCTCCCAGCCCCTCTTCAAATGATGGAGACACAGGATTGGGAGCTCTCAGTGCTGGGCTTCCCCTTGCTGGCAAGCAGGTCTCTTCAACTTTGTCCTCTGCTGCCTAATAACAGCTAGAAATCCTGAAATTCTCCTTTCACCTCAATGCTTTCCTCCTTTATTTATTTTCAGGTTGAAATATTCCAGTCAGCAGATTTGCTAAAGTGTGTCTGTGTGTGTGTCCCTTTTTTTTGATTTTTTTGTTTTGTTTTTTTTAAAAGGGAAAACAATATGCTTCCCAGTGATAGCTGAGATATGGGAGGGGTTGTTTGATGGTAGCGGAGCGGCTGGTGGGAGCTGCAGCTCTGCTGGGGCGCTGGATTCATGCTGGGACAGCTCTTTGTGAAGCACAGGGCGAGGGGGGCTGCTGGCTGCGGCCGTGAGTGAGGAAGGACATGGAGCGCTTCTTGGGCTTTGTCAAGCAGATAAGGAGATCGAGAAGAAGAAAAGGCAAAAAGTACCGGCCAGAGGAGGATTACCACGAGGGCTATGAGGATGTCTACTATTATGCCTCAGAACATTTTCGGAGTAAGTATTTTGCATAACCTCGTTTTCCTTTGGCTGTGATAATAAACAAAACCTTATGTTGTTAAGATGCTTAAACTCCAAAAATGCAAGCAGTATTCCTCCCTTGCTAGAACCTGAGCCTCGTGTATGTATTAAAAGTCAGCTCCTGGGAGAGGTCTTTCTGACTCTGCTGCCGATGAACAATACAAAGCATCTGAAGTGGCACAGAAGCACTCAAAGTAAAGAGGGTCTGTCTGCAGACCCTGGTGAGATTTCAGATGCAGTTAATCCAGTCTGACTGCTGGAAACCTTTTGTTAAAACACTGTTTTGAGAAGCGATTAGCGTGGCGGTAGCCCTTGTATAGTGCCTTTGGAAGGCTGTGTGGATATTTTTAAAGCACTACAGAGGCAGTGAGCACTCATTTGTAAGTTGAAGTTGATGATTAATGCTTGCTATTGAGGTAGAGTCAGTTTACTAAGCCTCTGCTGTGACCTGGTCTTTTCAGTAGCGAGTAAATTGAGTGGGCTGGTTCCTTGCTGCAGGTCCAGGACCACTCCTGGAGAATTAAGTGGGGATTTTTTTTGCTGGCACTCACGTGTTGGCACTCAGCAGCTCTGCCAAAACCAAAATAAACCACCCGCTCAGAAATCCCTGTGTAAACTGTATGCTGGACCCTGCAGCTTCTTAGAGTTTGTCTGCTTGCCTGTCAGGGTGCAGAGCTGCTGGTCTGCCATGGTCTTGTGGAGGAGAGGATGTGCCCAGAGGTGCCACAGGGAGGGTGGGAAGGAGGGAAGCCACACTCAGCCCCTGCCTGGGGTCTTGTGAGGCACCGTCAGGGCGAGGTGGTGGCAGCAGAACCAGCTGTGAGCAGAAATTGCCTGTCTCTGCTGTTTTGGACACTGCTTTGGGACCTTTGCAGTGAATCTGTGCCTTGCTGAGCTGCTGAAGTTTGATGCACTTTTTTGTTGTTCTGTACCATGTGAGTGACTGTCAGTGTCTTTTTTGCTTCATTTCCACTTTGCTGAAATAAATCATGACTTTATGTTTGTTTTAAGATAGAATGATAAATGTGATTGTGCCTTACAGCACCAGAGAACTGCTATCTTGAGCAAAAGCTAGGAAATTAATTACTCGTACTGTTTTTTTCCCAGTGTGCCATGCTTGCCTATCTCCTAAAGACAATTAATGTAGGGTGCTTGGTTGTGTACTGCTCTTCTTGATACAATTTTGATGGCTTTCCATTTTTAAGAAGACTTACTGTGCTGGTAATATTAAACTATATAACTTGCCTATGTTGTCAAGAGATAGTTCTTGCAAGAAAAGGATCTGTTTGGGAGGCAATGCAGTCAAAATGGGTGACATAGTGACATGAAGTCTGCTACACAAAATCTACTACACACCAACTAAAAAATTTAAATCTGTTTAGCAGTGAAAGATTTGAAAGAGATATATGTTAGTGGAGGCAGGTAACTTTTTCTTGCTTTAATTATGAAAATCAAAAGAATGTATCTAAGCCGTATGTCAAAATATTTCCCTAGATGACTGTTGTTGATGAAGGTCCTTTAAAGAAGAGAGCAAAGCCTCTCCAAAAACTGTCAAATGTAATAAGGGTTTCTTGAATGATGATTAATAAATTATTAACTCTTAACATAATGTATGAGCCATAATGTATTTGAGCCAAATATCTAATAAGTTTTTCCTTTTACTCTACAGCTTGTGGAGTTCTTAAGTATTTCAGATTGGATGAAGTGTGTGTCAGATTTTGAAGTGATGCTTACAGCAGGGTTCAAGTACTCAGATTGAATTGAACTCCAAATAGCACACAGCCCTATGGAGCTGGATGCACAAGGAGTTACTTCTCACAGTTACTTAAACCAAAAGTCACAGGAGATCTGGGCCATGCAGTCTTTATAGTGATACTGTCTCAAGCACAGTTCCTTCTCAGGTACTTTGGTCTGGTCTTTCCATGTGCTTTATATATCAGTGTTTTGGTTGGATAGGTGTGGTAGTTACTTAAAGCAGTGTGTAAAATCTGGAAACGTGCTGCTAGTGCTACTATAAATGCTCTCATCACATTGAATTTCATGTGTTTGGGACAATGAAGTGTTTAATATTTAATTATGGTCTGGTTTTACAGTACAAATTTAGAGTAATTGCAAAGCTTTTAGTAGCCATTCCTTCTGCAGTCATTTGCTTAGAAGAATGCATGCTTGCAGGAAAGATTATATTTAATGTTACAATTTTTAGAATATCACAACTAATGAAATCAAATGCCTATTGTTCATTCAACTGAACAAAGCTGTAGCTGTTTTAGATTTAGTTTCCTTTCTCTACATTGTTAGGCATCCCTTCTCCATCATCATTTATGAGTTATATATCCAATTAGCCAATACATTTGAAGATTGTCTGAAACAATCATTTTATGAGCTTGTTACTCTCTCTCTTCCCCCATTTGTAATATGACTTAGAGTGTTGTATGAGGAGGCAGAATTAATGAAAAAATGCAGAAACAGCATTAGAATAACTGCAGTATCAAACAAAGACAACAAAGTTAAAAACAAAATAGGCCTCTGGGAATCACAGGAAAAAGGTGACTTTAGTTTGTCCTCAGCCCAGCTGTGCCTGGATGCTGGGATATTGTTGTTCCCACTGTTTGGTATTGTCTTTACTTCTCCAAAGCTTTGCTATGGAAGACCATGTTAGATGTGATACTGGGACACAGCTGGATGAAGGGAATGTACAATACTGCCTAAAGCTCCCTGGGTAAAAAAAGATACTCCATCCCCTGAGGCAGATGTCTTTTTTCTTGGACATTTAATCCACTTGTGTTCAGTTAATGACTAACATTATTTTGACTTACAACACCAGCTCTCTTATCTTTCTGAAGTGTCTGTGCTATGTAATGCTAGAAAAACTAAAGTAATAATTTTGGTATGCAAGCACATATTGACATCAGTAGTGCAAGCATCATGCTCATTTCAGTAAGAGTTTGCAGTGTTAACATAGTGGGTGATGAAATTGCTACCCAGCCTACACAAATAAGTTGGTGCTTATTGTATAAAACATTTCAAAAAGCATCATACTTATCTTGAGCAGCATTACAGCGCTGCCATTCAACCTGTTCCTTAAAATGAGGCTTTGCATGAAAAGGGCCTTGTTAAATTATTACAAAGACTGTTTGCAAACCATCAAGAACGCTGTGTAGCAGAACTTCTTGGAATGCTCCCAGGTATGACATATACCCTGTTTCTGAAGTCAGGGTGTTGTGCCAAGGACTTTGAGTTTCAGCCTAGACTTGAGTGGGAGTGTGGTTTTGGGACCCAGCCTGGCTTGGTCACCTCTGACCATGACAAACACTTCTTCCCACACCCTGAAATAATTTCAGCACTAAGTCTTTATTTTTCAAACTATTTGGAAGAATTTGGATTTCTTCCAACTAATTTTCGAATTTCACAGGTTTCCAGAAACATGCAGGTAGAGGGTGAACACATCTTGTTAAATGTTGCCTTATTTGTATTACTTCTGGTGTCTGTCATTTATCTCCTGAGAGACCTTTATTTTTCTCATTGGTGGTTTCTTCTTATGATGTTGTTATCAACATGATTCACAGCACAGTCTGTTGGCATAAAGATTTTACTTTCTATGTAGATGCAATGACAATATTAAGTAGTGATAACAAAGAGCAATGTTTGAAGAATTCTGCTAGTAAACACCCACTAACCTGAGAGGTCCCACGATTTTAGCCTTGACCTTAAAATGTTCCATTTAGTCACTGGGATCCAATGAATAACTTTCTTCTGTCCTTTGTCAAGGCTTAATGTATGTTGTGTAACAAGAGTTGCTGTGTTAGACAAAGTAATCTGCCATAGTCTGCATCTGAAGTGAAGTCATGTGTCATTTCAAACCTCTCTGATGCCATCTGTTAATTATTTCACAATTCTGATGTGAGAATCATCTGGTTCCTCAATTTAGTACCATCAACCTCTTCAAATTCATTCTCTAAATATATGTGGTGGCCTTTCCATTTTTGGCCCTTCTCCCTGCCTGTGTCATCACTGGAAAGCGAAGAGAAAATATTTGACTCCTAGCCTAGCAAAAAAGGTAAGAAAGGAAAAACTGAAGGTTTTAAATGTCTCTGAATTGAAAATTTCCTCTATGTTGACTGAAATCTGGGAATTATTAAAATTAATATTGTATATATGATACACTTCTTGAGATGGTGTCAGCAGAAAAACTCCACTTGGGTGTTCTTCTCCAACACAGCTCAATGTTATGGTGCAGAAACTCCCACACCATGGCTGCCAAAATGCTAGGAAAAAATGTCTTTGAATTTTATTCCCAAGGTGGTTTTAAAGCTGTATGAAATACATAAGATAAAACACCAAGGGGAGTGACATGCCTGTGGTTTCTTAATGCTGTGGTCAGTAGCAACGTGATTCTTGTCAAGATTTTCTCCATTTGGTAAATTGGTACAAATAGTTTTTGTTTGCAGCAATCTCACATATTTGATAGTGGTTTCAGAAGAGTTAATGGTTTTATGAGTCATGTGGTGACAAGGGAATTGAGTATCTCTTGCTCAGGTTGCAGAGATGTTAATTGATCCCGAGGCTAAGGAATGCAGGACAATTGTTTTTCATTTTGCAATGGTTGTGTGTTGCTAGTTTGCAGTTTAACTGGATGCACATGAGTGGGGGGTTGTTCTCCACCCATCACAGATCTTGTCATGTCAGTACAGTGAAATGTCAGCTTTCATAGAAACTGAAGTATTTGCTGAAGCTGACAAGAAAAAAAGGCTTTGTAACCTGAGTCGAGGATATGGCAGACTTGGAAAACACAATGAAAATAATATAAAAAAAAAATAACTAAAATTCATTAAACTTCTTATTTCCTTCATCGTAAGAACTGTTTTATGGTTGCTGCAATCTAGAGATTTTCTTTAATAGACTACAGGTTTTGATTATTTTTGTTTTCCATATGCCACCTTTTTCCTGAGTTCTGGATAGCCCCAATTCCTCCAGTTCACCATGGATGCGATGCCTATGTCCAGACAGAGTCTTTCATCACAGGGCTACCACCCAGTGTCAGTTTGCAAGCCAGCCACGGTGATAAAAGAAGCTGCTGTATTTGAGCTTTATTGCTGGGACAGGTGGTGACAACTTCCCCATTCAGGGTTTTCTGAATGAAACAAAAACAGTACCAAGTTGATGTTGTCTCTGCTTCCGCTACTAAGATTTCCAGTGTGACAATTGCAATATTTTCCATTTTGGATAAAATTCACGCAGTCATTCGATAAGGGTCTACACACATGCTGTTTCTCTTGCTTCTTTCTTCTTCTTCCACACAGGTGTTAAAAATTGTTTAAATGCTGTTGTTTGGGTTTTTTTCAAACAATTGGTGATTGCATCTAGTGCAGTTTTATATTGCATGACAGCCATCCTCTTGTAGAGAATCGCTTGACTTCTGTTGAGGGGTGTGTGTGTGTGTGTGTTTTGGAGATGATCCCATTTATCTACCATTGTACTCATCATGGTTGCTAGTGAAAGTGTTCTTTCTAGTGGAATCCGAGTGGAGGAAAAGAATTACATACTATTCTCATTTTTGTAGACAAGCAAGCTGATAGGAGTAGGTAATGAAAAGAAGACTGTTAGCAGCTCTTCAGCCTCCCACGAAATTATTTAGGTTTTCTAAGCCTGAAAGAAATATGCATATATTAAAATCTTATTTTACTCCTTTTCTGTTTTATATTGGTTAGAACATGTAAATCTTGTGATGAGGCTTGTGTTTGTAGATGTTTAGTCTGTTTGAATAGTGGCTTTAGCTGCATTATGTTGCTTATATAATTAAAATATAGTAAGTTGGTGTTACTTGTGCTGCATTAGTGTGATACCCAGCCACACGGTCTGTTAGTGTGGCTCTAAACCTGAGCCTGTGGGGCTTCCTGCAGGACTGGGGCCATGCATCTCTTCTAGCCAGGTGGGTGTGTGCTGCTTTTGGTGAAACATTTTCATTATTTGTGAAACAGGCCACGAAAGCCTAATTTTGTTTTCTTCTTAAAAAAGTGGTGCAACAGCCAGTTTTAAGTTTGTTAGAAATAAGATTGCTTTCTAAAATGACCCTTTGTGGCTCTTCTAGAAGTGGCCCTTAGCCTCCCGGGGCAGCACAGAGCATGGAGAGTAAAACATTGCTTTGGAATTACTTGAGGGAAAACAGCTTATTTATTTGAAAGCACTGAAATAATGAGACCTGAGTTATATAATTCTTTGCATGAAGTGGGAACACTTCTCCCTGCTAGCAATTACGAGCGTACAATTTCTGTGCTACTTTTCATTCATTTACTTTGCAGTCCTGTTCTTTACTGAATAACTAAAGATCCTGATTGTCCCTGCTCAAGAAATTTACTTGTTACAGGTCTTCCTCTTCTTACAGTGACTTCTGGTATAAGGTTGTGCTTTGGTGTTTTAGAGAATTTGGCACCCTTTATATTTTAGTGTGTCTAGAATATATGATGTTAACATTGAGACAAAGAAATTCAGAGAGGTCTGGGCTTCCTGCTTCCTGAAGTGATGTGTAAAGTCCTTGGTTTTAATCATGGCTTTGTCAGTTTACATCATGAACATGTAGTGATGTGATTATTTTTCCTTGGATTTTGTAAAGTGAATGAAATATCAGGTTTTTTGAACTGAGATTGAAGTGAGAGGTAGAAGCAACTACTGAGTTGTCAGTTTTAATATTGGCCTTGAAACAATTAGTGGAGCAAAGAAAGAAACAATACAAGTCCCCTGCCAAAGAGATGGTAAACATTTATTGAATGTTTTGTTATCAAGGCATGACAGGAGCTGTCATTAATCATCATCGTGAATATAAGCACACCTGTTTACTGTAGTTATTGTTTCTGTAAGACAAATGTGATGATACTCATTGTCTGTACAGAAATTATCAGGCCATTTTTCAAATGTTTTTCAGTAGAAAAACACAGGGGTTGTGCTGTAACTGGGTACAGTGTCCACAGTGACTACACTGCTATGACCCAGGCACCTTAATGCTACTGTTTTTGTTCAGAAGGTTTTCTATTTCCATCTGAAACCCAGGAAATCATACACAAATCATTCTGAGGACACACAGTTCAGATTTAAAAGACAGCAGAACTGAGAGTGCCTCTAGGACCTTCATTTGGCCTCTCATGAAAGAGTCCTTAATGAAGGACCTGGTCACTTCTGTAGTGCTGGTGTGACAGAGGCTGCACCAAATCCTCTCAGGGTTCATCCCTCATTTTCCTCACTTGAGAGCATGAATTTGCAGATGTCTGGTACCAGTTGCTGTAGCCAAGGGAGGTTTGGTTTGTATATACAAAAATTACATAAGCCTCAGTAGTCTGAAAATCCAGCCATAAGGCATCTCAGGCTGCAGCCTTTCAATTCTTGCATACCTTTGATGATAATCTCCCTGTACTCTGGTTCTCTGCCTGTGAGATGGGGTTAATGGTACCCCTCCTTCACAGATATGCTGTGGAAATAAATGAGTTTTTGCTAAGCTAGCAAATTCTTCAGTGATGAGCACCACAGAACAGCTTGGGGAGAAATTAATATCTGTCCAGAGAGAAGGGCTTGAATAGTGGGTGAGAATTAAGGTATGGAATTATACTTTCAGCAATGAGAAGAAAGCAAGGTCTTAAATATTTTATCAAGTAGTTAAAATAATTTATTTTGGGCATTAAAGGAAACAAGGTCACATGTAAGAAGTAGATCAGGTAATTAAAAATTATGTTGTAAAGCATATGCAAAAGGCGGCCAAGTTGAGAAATTCTTAAATCTGGAACTTGCAGTTTGCTTCTTTATTGGTTTGTGTGTGGTGCACATGCCGGCAGTAGAAAGCATGGAAGCAACAATTCCTTGGGGTTTAGCATGCCATGAAAATTTCACAACATGTCATTTCATTGCATGTGGATGTAATATTTGCTATAAATGAACCAAAATCTCCTTGAAGTTAAGATGCAGAAGTAAATTTTGATGTGTGGCTGTAAGATCTGATCATAGGTGTATCACTTCAGTGCATTCTGTAGTAACAGTCCCTGAGCTGACACTGTGAGGGAACACTGTCAGCAGCTCTGGGACAGAGAAGGGAGGAACCAGATTTGTTTTTTGGCTGTCTCTGGGCACTTTGAACAGATGATAAGAGACACTTAAGGTGGCCTATCTTTGGAAAGATTACCATGGGAAGAGCCAAACTTTGGAAAGCAGAAAGGAGAAAAGAGAGATTTAACAGAGCTCTGGGAGAAATACTATTTGAGTTAAACTGTGAAAAAGAGAAATCAAAAGTACACGGATACAATGTGAAGTGTTAACTCAATAAATTGTTTTCAAGTCTGTTTGCAAATCCTTCCTTTGGGTGTGTTTAACAAGCTCTGTGGCTGCCCAGGTCTATTTTATTTTGATACCATTTTCCTCTCCCAGAAGGGTAAAACTCCTCACTTAACAATGCACTCTGTCAGTATTCTGTCAGCTGGTACCATCTCTATTAAAAGAGAAAAGAAAGTATTCACAACGTATTACAAGTAAATGCAATAAAAAATGAATGGTATGCAAACGTATTAAATACAGAGAGATGCATGCTTTTTGCTGTTGGAGTAGGAAATATTTTAAAGCCCTGATGACCTCCTACCTGCACCCCAGTTGTAGGAGCCCAGCTAGTTGTGTGGTCACCAAGGGAAGAGTCACAGCAGCAGCTGCAGGCTGCAGTGCCAGCTGCATTAGCGCCGAATGCTCAGAAATTGAAAGGGATGTTTGCCACACTGCCCGATAGGGACGTTGCATCTGACAGCCCAGTGCAGGGAAAATAGAAAATGCTTGTGAAGGAAAGTTGGGAAAGAGCCTGGATCTGTGGCAGAGCACCGCCAGCAGCAGCAGCAGTGCTCAGGTCAGTTGTCAGTAAATCTAAATATGTCTGGTGGCATTTACAGTTTGGAAGGCAAGAAAGCGGATTTTCCATCGCGTGGTGGTAGAATGTCACGTGGCTTGTCATGAAAATGTTTCGCTCCCTTTCATTGCTAAAAGAAGACCAGAATGGCTTCTGAAGTGAAGAAACCAAAGCTGTTCAGACTGGTAGTTATAGCTGTCCATCAGTAATTAAATAGAGTGCAGCGTGGTGGTGAAACTCTGAAATCCCCATGAATTTAATGTCATTTTGGTAGTCTCTGAAATGCTCCCTCTGTAGCTTGACCCATATTTCACCCGGGCTTCTCAGATTTGCAGAGTTACACAGGCATCCCTGGCACTTCTAAATCTCTTGGCCTTCACTTCTGCCATACCCTGGCAGAAAAAAAAGAGAGAAATCATCTGAAGCTTAGGTTAATTACGATTTACCTATTTTTTTATTGGTTTACACTAAACATCTCACAAAAATAGAGGTGTATTTATGAATGTGGTAGGTTTTGAAAACAATCAGCTGCTCTCCCAATTGTCATGTGTGTCTTAGCTGGCTTCTTCAGGCAGGAATACCCAGCCCTGTGGTACAGAAGAGGAGAGCAAGAGGTTTGTCTGCTGGAAGAGCACAACCATCCGTTTAAAATGCAGCACTCTCAAGCATATCAAAAGGGATGCAGAATGCACTGAGTGGTTTTATTTTGTAACTGATTGATTAATTGAATTGTGTGCTGCAATTCAGTGTTTGAGGAGGTAGAAAGTAGTGTTCCTTTCTAGTTTATTTTGGGTTTTTTGGTATCTTTTTTTTCCTTCCCTGCTCCTTTGAACTCAAGCTCTTACAACAGTACGAAAGGCTGTGGATTTTATAGGGCAGATTGTGTCATGCAAATTGTTTCCACAGACTGAGCAAAACTGTTGAAGGCTGTTCTAGTTACAGCCTGGAGTTTGTGGTCCTTTGTCTTGTACAGATAATTGAGCTTTTTACAGCCACATGTCCATTCACAATAGGTTGTTTTCTTCCATTTAGGTAGAGAAAGAAGTTTATTAGCTGTTGGTTTAAGTCTCTTACAAAAATGTTGCTCATGGCATAATTATTAGGGAGGTTATATCAGTGTGAGTAGAGGAGCAGGCCAAGGTAACACGCTGCTCTGCTGGGTGAAAAATACGTTCAATATATAGAAAATGCTCAAATCTCTCTTTCTCCCAAAATGGAAATTAAGACAATTTTTAAAATTCTGTGGAAGCAGTTGATTGGAATTCGTTTTTACACAGCTTTAATATGCTGGCATTCTGTGCATGGGTAATAATGTCAGTGAATTTTCAGGTAAGGAAAATGTAGTTTTGATGAGTGAGCTCTTATTTTGTGATGAAATGTCTTGTATGTTTTGCTGACTTGGTAAGTATGTCTTATATGATTAATTAATGAATGGTAAACAGCAGCAGTTTTATACCTTAATTTTATGTAAACTACCAAAAACTGATACAGGGATGTGTACAAATAAGGAAAAAAATGTAACTTGATTTTGAGTACCCTACAGAAGGTGATTAATAAACACTTATGATCACTTCTGCTCATTTTAACTGCTGCTCTAAATGCTTAAAATTGTTCTTGAAATTACTGGTAATATTTTCTTGGTCACAAGTTATGTTTTTTAAATGCACTGCTAAATGAAGCTGAAAAGACTCTGAGAAACAGGCAATATTTAAAAATGTGTAATAGTTCAAGAGGTGAGTTTTTCATTTGATTATTGTACTGTTAGAAAATGATTAGTGCTTCCCAGAAGATCACTGAACGGTCTGTCTGTCTGTAGGCTTCTAAACTCACCTTGTGGAATCTGGAAGATTTCTCCAGTTTTGAAGTCCGGTATAATACAGTAACAAGGACCATGGTATGGAGAGAAAGGTGAGAGAACACACATATTGGCATTATATACAGCCCACTAGGTACTACTGTGGCAGTAGGTTTTTCTTATTTTTTTTAAATTTTAATCCTTCTTCAACCCACCTTCTCTCTGCTGATGCATATACTTCTTTAATTCTTCTGCTGGGCCCTGGGCAATTGAGTGACCCTGTTTTCCTGATTTTCTTTTTCCTTTTTCCAAAGCAGAAATCTTACATATTTTCTGAATTACATACATGGAACTCCTTTCTCCTCACATATCCTGAAGTCCTTTTAAACTACTTGAAAAATAAAGTTAATGGCACACAGTACCTCCCGAATTTGCAGTCTAATAAAGATTTTTCTTGCAGTTTTGTCATAAAATCAAACCATTGTTGCAAAGGGGAGAAAGCCAGCCATTTGCAGTCATTTAAACCCTCAGGCAAAGAAGGCTTTCTGTGGTATTCAGACAGGAAAGGGTGTGTTCAGAGGTGTGTGTCTTACTACTGCAAAATGAAAAATGCCTGCTCCTGGTCTACAGTACACAGTTTGCTTTTAAAAAACATAGGTTACTTGTATGCTGGCTGCCAGCTGCTCTTTTCTGCTTACTTATTTATTTAAACAGACTAGTGTGTGCTGCTCAGTGAGCCAGGGGGATGGTCACTTGTTAAATGTGACAGCACAGTCTAGAGCCCAAGATGTGTGTCCTGCCTTTAGGTTTGACCCAAGACCGCTGGGGATGCCTTAACTTAAGGCAGGTCAAAAAAATGTGAATAGGAAGCTGTCTGGGAAAGAAGCAGAGGAAGTGAAGTTCAAATAGCCTTTGCATCTTCAAATTCAGCTGTTTTAGTCAGGGGTTCTGGTTGTGGGTTT
The DNA here is from genome assembly GCA_009812075.1 of Sialia sialis. Lineage (NCBI taxonomy): Eukaryota > Metazoa > Chordata > Aves > Passeriformes > Turdidae > Sialia > Sialia sialis. The sequence continues at coordinate 10,324,174 of VRYO01001878.1, read as the reverse complement.
TAATGTGTTTTCCTGTGCATCTTAAAATGCATGGGGAGATTTATTTGTTTATAGAGCTGCATGGAAAACAAAGCTCTCAAAAATCTGTTTGCAGTAATTGCACTTTTTCTGCTTGGTGTTTATTTTATCAAGCAGATTTGCAGAGCTGACAGTGGGAGGTTTTTTTGAGGTTTTGTATTGTCTCATCTGTGCCTTGCTGTAGGCCAACTGAAGACTTGGTCCTGCAAAAGCCAGGCATGTAACTCCATTAGTGTGACTAGTACCATTGGTATAGGTTTGATAGAAGTCTGTAGTTGGGAACCTGAAAGAAAATGGTGTGTGCGGGTAGAACAAAATGGTAATTCTAACAGTTTCTTCCCAGTGTTTGCTGTCTGAATTGTGTTTCCATACTCTCTACCTATTTCAGAGATAAAACGTCTTTTAACTGAGAGATCAGTATCTCTGTATTGTTTCCTCTAAGAGAATTTGTAAGCACGGTGGTTCTATTTCATTTTGGTTCTCAGTGAAATTGCTCAGACTTCAAAAACAGACAGTTGATTGTTCTACATTATTTCATATCAGTGCATTATTTCAATCTTGTTCATTAAAGCTGAAGAGGAAAACCTGGTTCTGAAGGACCACTGTTGACAGGAACCACTAGCCTGGAGCACAGAATTCAATAGTCATTGATTAATACACTTTATTGTTGATTTCTTTTCTTTAGAAAAGCCAATTATACTTGCCGATATCTTTTACACATGAGCCTTTGCTTAGAATTTAAAATTGTAATGTATAATAATATTAACATTTTAAACTGTATAATACTTGCTGGAGGGCAGGAGGCGGGGAAAGAAGGAAAAGAAGGACAAAAAGTGAGACATATTTGATGCTGACCCTAAAATGCTGTTCCACTGGAGCAAAACCTGAAGTAGATGTATTGTAGTAAATATTAAATGTGTTAAATTGCCTGCCAAGTACAGTATTTTTTTATTTATTTCATTTTTATTCACTCTGAGTGGAAAGTGGGTTTATGTGGAGTTTTATAGAAGATATGATTGCTACTCTTTACTGTATGAAAGCAAATTGCTGTTACAGAATCCAAGCAAATGAATGTGTGCTCCCTTTGGTGGGGAGGCCAGTGGGGATGCTGTAATTGCAGACTGATTTTTGGAAAGGAGCTAAGCATATCTGTATGTGCATGCAGAAAATGCACAGGGGTAAGTGACAGCTTGAGGTTCTTTGGTAGGGTGTGAAAGATTGGAAATGTCAAAAGATGAGCTCTGTGTTTATATTGATCTCTTTGCTTAGAGCAGCTCAGTGTTGTTTCTTCAGATGTGTGAAAACAAGGACCTGAAGAACTTGCAGCAAAGCAAACTTCTGAGGTGCAGTCACTGTAGAATAAATCATTTACCTCTGGAACTTAGGGCTGCAGCAGCACATCAAAGGTACAAAGCTTTGGTCTCTGTGTCTGCAGGTAGAATTAAGTCCAATGTCACTGTGTGACTGCCCTTGCTGTATGAGAGTCCTGTTGGGGCAGAGGGGAACAGGCATGGGCACTCCTTAGTTTCTCCTGGGAGGGCAATTGTTAGGGGCAAAAACTGTTCATGCTGAAATTTCAATTCAGATATCTAACTCAGATGTTTCAACTCAGATATCTCACTGTGTGTTTGTGTTATTTATATATATATATATATTTCAGAAATCATGACTTTTGATTTCTGAATGACTTACTCACTTTTCTGCACTTATTTCAAGAGCAGCATGTACAAAACCCCCTTACGGTGCTGCTTTAGTGTAGATAAGCCTGCATTTCTACTCAGTGAGCCTGTTTGAATTGGGGGAAAAATGAGTGATCTTCCTAAGAGGCAAAGTTCCTGTATCCTCAAGAGTTCAAACACCTTCAAAACCACTTCAAACATATTTGGGTTTTTATTTGTAGATTATTTTCTTGGCTTTTTTTGGCCACAGGATATGAGAAAGTAAATATTTATTTGACATGAAGACATTTTTCTGTGTTGTGTGTGTTGGGGATGTCTCCCTCCCAGGCTTGTCTGCAGACTGCCTGGCTGTCCCCTGGGCTTGATGCTTCTATGCTGCTCAATATCTGATGAACAGCACTTGGCATGTAAGGACAACAGCAGTTTCTTTTACTGATATTTTCTAATTGCTGACAAATTGTGAAGTAAATCTTACCCTGTCATTTCTTGAAGAATGATTGAAATGTAGGAGAAAATTTGTGGGGGGAATTTTTTCTCCTTTTTTTTTTTTGTTTATCTTTCTTTTTGCTTTACTGATAGTCTGTATAGTTCAGTTTCTGGTGGGAGCAGAGGTACTGGGTGAAGAGGTGCCAGAGACAGGACAGTGTCTGTGTCCATTTAACAGAATCATTAAGGTTGGAAAAGACCTTTAAGATAATAAAGTCCAACTGTTAACCTAACACTGCCAAGCTTGCCACTAAACCATACTCCAAGGGCTGCATCTAGATGCTTTTCCTCCAGGAATGGTGATTTCACCACTTCCTTGGGCAGCTTGTTCCAATGCTTCACAATGTCAGTGAACAAACATACTCTGATAAGTAATTTAAATGTTGCCCATGCTCTTTTCTGCTCTGTAGCACGCAGTACTTTATTCTTAGACATACCTGTAGCACCAGATCTGACCTCAGTCTACCTTCACCTTTGGTACATCATATACAGTCCTACTGAGGACAGAAGAATGTGTGATTTCTAAGTGAGCTTCTTGACATGATGATGAATGTGAAGGCTAAGAACAGTTTTGTCTAAAGAGGATTTTATTAAACATGCAAATGGCAAAAAATAGATGGACTCCCCTCACCCCACCCCTCCCCTCTCCCCCATGTATGTCAATCTCAAGATTGTGAGTCCACTCTGGGAAAAGGGTTTGTGACTTTTGAATAACCTTTAACTCTAAGAGCCATTCAGAGATGCAGAGTTACAAAATTATTTTAAAATGTCAGCCTGTCTACAACTTGTTTTTCAAGTATTCTAAGACTAAAGCTGCCGAAAAATATTGCATCAATGTTGCTGTGTTATAAAAGTTGTTTTTACTAAGCCACCTCTGAGACCACAACTATTCTAAAGTTCTGAAGATCTGTTTACAGTTCTTCACTTTATTTAATTTGAAAGCAATCTCAAAAAATGTGAGGGAATGAGATTTATTTCTACAGAAACTAATCTGACTGGCCCACACACACCCTCAAGCTAGACTGTTGAATGTTATAAATGGAATACCATGGTGTGTCAGACAGGAACAGTATTCAGTAGAAGGCCAGAGATTCCTTCCCAAGTCTCAGCCACCTCCTCTGTTTGTCTATTAAGGGGCTGTGTGGGACCTGCTGGGTTTTTTCTAGCTTTACAAGCTGCTGGAAGCCCAGATTCACGAGTGCTGGCGTTTAACTCATCTCTTGTTGGACTTGTGGGGCTTCCTGACGTGGGCTGGAGGCTGCATCCCAGCCCCAGTTCTCTCTCATCACCTCTCCCAAAAGCCCCCCTGACACCACGGATGCAGCAGCTCCTCCTGGCTGGAGCTTTTTTTGGGCCAAATCAGATCCCACACTTACTCACCCAGCTGGTGATTTCCTGCAAAGCATTTAGAGCATTTATAGGAAAAATAAATTCTTTTTGAAAACAATGAGGAAGAAAATAAAAAAATAGGTAAATTCTTCTTGTCAGCAAGATGTATTTACTCTTTGCTTGCAGTCATAAAATGCTCGTAGCAGTGAGTTTTTGCTTGTCTAATTAATGCCAGCTAGATATTGACTGTGTGTATGATTTTTTTTTTTCCAGAGACACCTATTGAATTAAGGGAAACAAAAATATGTTGCAATTACTAAACTTTTGCCTTAGGTGTATTTGGTGTTTTGATCTACACCGTTTTCCCTGTACTGACTGATTGCCTAGCCTGAATATTTTATTTTCCTCTGCATGTATTTGTTCCCAAGTGAAAATTCTGTCTATGTGAGAAATACTTAATAATGTATTTATATGTATATAAAATATATAAAATTTGAATTGTCTTTCTGAGAAGTCTTCGTGCTTTTGACTTTGAAAATGGCTGGACATACTGAATGAAATTAAGTGTAGGTTCAGTGGCTGCAAAGATACTGTTTTTGAAAATTGAATGTCAAGCTATGTAGGGAATACCAAAGATATGTAAATCTGTGAGCAGGGTTGTGGGAAAACCAGACTGAGGGTGTATGGATTAAGTGAAGTGTATTTAGATGTCTAAAATAATTGTTTCCAAGCAACTAGTGCCAACTGTTGAGAGTAAAGTTAATTTGCTAATGTGAACATTGGACCCTTTGAAATGCCATTTCAAGTACCAAGTTCATTTTAGAGATTTAATAATTAATCAAAGTGACTGTTTTAAATGTCAGTGAATATATCCATGTGTTGCTGTCATAACTCTCTCTCAACATGAGTTTCCAGGCTCTTAATGATTAACACAGTGGGATCTGTAATGTAGTAGTAGTGCTGGTGCTCTGGAAGGCACAGTGCCTCTTGAACATTCTTACTGCAAATTTTTCAAATTGGACTTTGTTACAAGCAATGGATATGAGGAGCGCTTTTCATGGGTTAACTCACACCCACAACTTGCTTAGAGTTTGCTTTTCTTCTTTCCAGAATTGAACCAAAAAATACAGGGCAGGCTCTTTAACTCTCACTGTCACTCTCCCATGGCTTCCCTGTGCTGCTCTACTGGAATAGCAGATGTTGCAGTGAAGATGCCAGGGTTGCAGACAGGTGCATTTAGCACAGGGGAATGGGCTGATAGAATTTGCCTTGCTGATGTCTGTGTATTTCTTATTTCTAGTTGCACATTTAACGAATTGTGTTGTCATTCAAGGTGTCCTTGTCCTGTGACATAGGATTAAAATGATAGAGTGTCTCATTTTACACATCTGTGCAAGTGTGCGTGGATCTTTCAAGGCATCAGACGTGGTAATGCAAGAAATTTGCAATAGCAGCTATATGTGATACAAATAAACTGGAATTGCGACGTGTAGCATGTTTTTCCATGATTGTGGTCATGGAAAAGCAGCAAATATTTTGCACTATCAGAGTGTCTGTGTGCTGTTGTTGGTAGTCCTTTATTGCAGCGGGTTACTCTGTGTGTGGCTGTACACATGCATACACTTGAGATAGTTCAAGAAAAGCCTTCCAGCCTTCTGGGAAGAAAGAAATCATTCAGTTCTTAAAAATCACTTATGTGCAGAACAGTGTACTATCTAGAGTGGCTTGCAGTGCTCTTTGGAGCAGCACTGAATCACTGAACACTTACTTCAGCTTCTGCATAATAATCCTGTTTTAGAGAGAGGCACATGCTTGATGCTTTATGATAAGTCACGTTAGTAGTGAATACTTGTGTAATGTAGTTGCCATATAATCGTGGGGTAGACAGGTCAGGAGCATAAGGTCTGGGACATAAGATTTGGTGCTGGGCTTTTCAAAAGCTTGTGGCTCAAGCTGGTGCTTGAGGGAAGATGCTCTGGGCAGCAGGGATGCTGTGTGGAAAGGATCCAGGTCATAATGGTCTACAGAGGGCTACTAGAGCTCCCAATCAGTACACAGCCTTGGTTCCTTGAGGACTCGAGTCACTCAAGGTAAGCTGCCAGGCTGTATTCTTTTGTTATTTCCCATAGCTTCTCCTGTGAGAGATAACAGTCGAATTGCACAGCTTCAAAGGTCTTGGAGGGAAAAAAGAGAGGCTGTACTTCTGAGTGATGAAAATTATCAGAAATGCAGCATCAAAAAAGACAATAGCCTTTGAAATGACAGTAGGATTTGTGGGAGCTATAATTATTTCAGAGCTACATTTTTATCTCTTAGAATCTGTATGGTTCTTTAGAAACAGCACTGCCCATAACCTTATATTAGTAGTGTACAATAATATTTGCAACATAAACACTGAGAGAAAATGACCTGAATAAGAGGCCTTTGAAGTAAGTAAGCGATGTGGCATTTGCTTCTGCAAAGATCGTAGTTAATCCAGGTAGTCAACATACTAAAGTAATTAAAGAATTCCTTTCACTGTACAGCTGCCTGCATACTCTCACACCACGAGTTTTATTCATAACAATATGTTCACAGACCTTCAAAAAGTTGCTAATTAAAACTAGTAAAGTTAGAGATTACTTTGTATTTTTTACTAGATACAATTCAAATACAGAGGTGGTTTTTGTTCTGCTGTTTTTGGACTACTGGAATGCATGGCAGGATTGCAGAAGTAAACCCATTGTGAAGGATTGTCTTAGAGCCAAAAAAATGAAGAGAAACCAACAACTCTTAAAGCTAAAGAGAAATGTCTCCAAAGCAAAGCAAAAGATAGGGATTTCTGTTCGCGTGCAATGAAGTAACAGTTCTTTCCCTTGTGGTCTCTGTTGTCTTTGTGTTTGGCTCTTACATGTGCTGACTCATAGTGATGGACACTGTAAGCAGGTTGACAGACATCAAAACTTTTCATGACAATGAGGAGATCTTGCTAGATGGAATGGGAATTTTCAGTACTTCTTAAACACTAATTTAAGTAAAATTATCTAATAGAACAGTAAAAAACCGGGAGTTTGAGGGTAGCGTATATATCTCTAATTAAAAATAAACTCTGGAGAAGTTTATTATCATGTGAACAATGCAGGAGGTAATTGTAATGTCAGTGGCCAAGAATTGATAGAGTGCAGTAGAGGCTGTTGTTTTATCACTGAAACTGTACTGACACTAGAGGCGTGAAAGCATTTTGTGGCTATGGGAAGTGTTTTTCTTCATTTACTGGAAAATGTCTCAACTCTGGATGTAAGACAGTACTTTAAAAAAGGATACAATTAAATGTGCCTGTTTTTAGGTTTTACCTAAAATGGAAATTGCAGAAAAAATGGAATTTTTTTAAACCTTACTCTGCTAGAATTTGCCATTATGCAAAGATGCTCAAAATATCTTTCTTTTGCTCTGCTGAAATTTGGCAATAACATCCATGTTTGTAAACATGTTCATGTTTGTACAAGATTGTCAGAGTACTAAAACAGGGATTAAAATACTGAAGATCGTGGTTTCCTTTTTATATTTTCACTCATAACATTTACTTTATGTAGTTTTCTTTTGTAACAACTTCATTACTTGTCATTTTTACCAAGCTTTGCTATAAAATTAGGAGAGAGTTCAAAATACTGTGAAAGTTGGCATAACAAGGAAGTTCCAGATAGAGCAGAGCAGGGTGAGCTTGGGTCTGTTTTCTCTCATTCATGCAACTTGTACCCTGGGTTTCCCCTGAAGTCTGTCCCTTTCTTGCTAGTTTTCCTTCTTATATAATTGAAGGAATTGCATGTATCCAGATACTCTCAACAAAAACAGGTAAGAAATACATCAGAGGCAGCATGTCCCCTTCCTCCCAGTGAGAGGGGAGCAGGCAGAGCTGAAGCAGTGCCAGCTGCCTGCCCAGGCTCCGAGAAGCGCAGCCGAGTGTTCCACTGGAGCGTGACGCATCAGCAAGGCATCGCTTGAGCCTTGGCTGCCAGGCGTGACAGTCCTTGTGCCCCGAGAACATGTCAGAGTGCCTTGAAAGACTCTTATGTCAGGAAATCCTCTGGGATTAATTTCATTTCCTCAGAGTGTTTTTCCTTTAAGTCACCTTTGTCCCTGCTTCCCAAATTTCAGATACAGGAACTGAGAGGGCAGATGAGTCACCAGAGCTGATTAAGCTACAGGAGAGCACCATATTAACTGGTGCTCTGGAAGGAGCTTCCTTCCCACAGCACATGGGAGCTGCCCCAGCTCCACGGGGTCATGTTCTGTATTTGCCAGGTCAAACTATGCAGTAAACCTACAAACTAAAGGAAGTTCCCATCCCACTCTTCTTCTCTACGGTGTATAAGAAGCTGACAGACACCCTTTTTATCCTCTTCTCCTTGAAGATCTTCCTGAATGTTTACTGATTTCATTCTAGCCCTGCTGAGTAACAGTTTTAGAAATGGTCCACATAGGAAAGATGCCTTCAGAAGTGGTTATTCCCTTGTGCTCTGTGTTTCTGGAAACACAGCTGCTGCCAAAAACTACTTCCATGCGGGAGGAATCTGTGCCTGTCCCTCCAAGTAAGCAGAGTGGACATGAGATGGAGATACATGTATATATATGCATATAATGTAGATATGTAAATATGAAACTAACTTTCAGATGTCTGGACAGCTAAAATTGTTTCCCAAGTACTCCCCGTAAAGGTTAGAATCTGTGTTTTTGTCTTTGCTCTCAATATTTTACCTGAGTTATGTATCCCAGAGCTGGGCTTATAGCAGTCAGAGAGTTGCTCTTCAGGTTGTAGAGAGAAGTCTGTTTTGGAGAGCCAATTCTTGATAAAATAATGATGAAAGTAGGAATAGTAGCACTGAAGTTGTGTGATTGCTTGTAAAATGGAAATTTAGGTAGTAGACACTAACACAGATAAATTCCTCTGTGGTACAGCTTTTGGTTTTTCATTTTCTATTCCCCACACTGCAGTCTTCGGATGCCACAGCTGCTAACACCCTCATTTACATATGCTTAGGAGAATGGAATTCCCTCTTGAGCATCCTTCTTCCCCTCAATTTTGTTGTATTTGACCTACTTTTCAGTGCATTTCCCATCATTAACAAACATCTTCCCTAACCAACAACCTGTGAGGAACAGCTGAATGACCCTGACCACCCTTCAAGAAAGCCCATAGATGGTTATTGCAGGAAGTGCATCCCAGTAGTTCTTGAGGACTGCAAAGTACTCCCTGATGAGTTGCAGTCATTGCCTTTAGGCTGGTTTTAGCAGTAGCACCCACAAAGGAGATCACTGTAGTTATCTTCAGGTAGAGGAACAGTCCCTAAGCTGTGCACTCAGCTCTGCTAACATTGAAGATGAGTCTGTGAGAGGAAAAGGTGAGAAAATTATGAGCTGAAATGATGGAAACTTTTATTTTTGGGAAATATTATAAGCCAGTGCTTTGACAAGGTGTTGTAAGAAAACATTCAAATAATTGCATGCTCCAACTCAAAAGAAATCTTGACATTTTGAGTTGACACTGAGAATCAGAACAAATGGTATTGTGATACACAAATGTCAAAGCATTTTCTAGATGTATTTTTGAAAGAAACCTGCTGTGCATGTAGCTCCCAGTGTGGCTGCAGGCCTGGAAACAGGGCTGGATCCTTTGCCCGGTAGAATCTTGCACAGTTAGCATAGGTGAGCTTCTTAAACAGAGCACTCATCTAGCCTTTTGAAATGACCTTCCTATTCTGTATGTGGGATCCAGGCTGTTTGAGCCAAGTGATACTTGGTTAGCCAAATGGTGGACTAGTATGTGCTTGAAATCAGGAGATTTTGGAATAGAAGATGAGAGTCTAATATGATGGTGTGTGTTCTAGGATGCAGTATGTGAGCTTGTGCTTTCCCTATCATCTTCTTGTGTGATGCTCAGAAATACAGTGCAAGTAATAAGCCTGCTATTGTTGAGAGAAACTCCTGCAGATTTGCTGTCTGTGCACATTAAATTCAAAGACAAAGCTTTTGCAACCCAGTGGAATTTCAGCTCTTAAATTAATCTACTGAAGAAAAATTCCTTAAGGTATCCCTAGAAGTCTTAGCTAAATCCAAGCAAAAAGGAAGATAAGATTATATGTAAACTTCAGGAGATGGTTTGTGTGATGTGGCATTTAAGGCGTTTGTCAAGACAGCATGAAATTGTTATTGTGACTGAGAGCTGAAATATGAAAGTGTGTAAGCTTTTATCCAGTTGCAGCAGGTCCAGTTTTAGTCAAAATACTCATTTGCCTGTGCTTAGAGCCATGGCTGCAAAGATGGAGCATTGTGGACTTTTACTCTGGCAGTGTCCTGCATGTGTGCTCTTTCTAGCTGTTGGACACAGTGGAGGATTGTACAATGTTGTATTGTCTGCCTTGTTCTTTTGGGGCATTTGAGCCAAAAGCTGCAAGTGGAGAGGGGCCTTTGTGAAAAGTTAGAGAGCCACCACTGAGATGCCTGGCAGAGTCCTAACAAGCACTGCACCAAGGAAATGGCTTGGAAATAGGTTAAGCTAGAGAAGCCAATGCCAGAAATGGAATTACCCCCTAACATAGAAGTGGTCTGTTTGAAATGTTGAGCAAACCAGTCTTTTTTCCTCATTCCTTCAAGAACAGTTGTCCATAGACAGTGTCCTACTGTAGTGCATTGCCTAAACATATTACTTAAAAGGGTAAGGTTATTAAATACTGAAAACAGACTGATGGAGAACCAGAAGTATGATTTTGTATGTAGGAGGCCAGTTGTCACATATTTTTGCTCAAAGATGAGTGGAAACAGGTAATATCTTCCTTCATGTTAAAAATGTCTTATTTGTGACAGAAGTTAAAATCTACTCTCCTGACTTTCACATAAGGAGGAACAGGAAATAATTAGAACACCTGTTGGTTCAGGTACTAGAACTGCTTTGAATTCCTCAAATTGTTATTGCTGCATTGTTT
>VRYO01001878.1:10293614-10311031 GCA_009812075.1 Sialia sialis | reverse complement strand
ACATTGGGAGTGGGGAGGTAAGAGCTGGGGCTGTTCCACCTGGAGAAGAGAAAGCTCAATGGTGTCTTATCAAAGCTGGTGATCAGAGTGAGTAAAGAGGATGGCTCTTCTCAGTGGTGCCATCAGGCACCAATGGTCTCAGGGCGCAGGTCAGCAGGAACAAATAGGAGAAATTCCATTTGAAAATAAGAAAAATGTCTCATGAGTGTGAAATGAGAGATTGCCACAATGAAATATTAACAAATACATAGTAAGTAGACATCTTAACAGTATTGTGTGTAATGCTCTGCCTGTAACAATTTACAGAGTGCCTCGTCAAGGACAAGGAAGTTATTAATCATTGTAAGTAGCAAATTGATCTTGGTTTTACAGACCGACTGAAAATAAATGTTCAGCAGAAAATGAGTTGATTCTTTTTCATTTTGCTGTTGTGCCAATTTCTGCTAAGAATGCTGTCATGATTTTAGCAGTTTGTCAAAAAAGGCATGATTACATCCTAAGTACTGTCAGGAAGAATTTAAAATTCAGCACTCTTGTGAGGGAAGTAAATGAAAGTATCTTGTGCCTCTGTGTGTTGCTGGCAAAAAAGGCATACTAGTATTCATCCAGAAGTGCTATTTTTAGTCAGCCTGCCTAATAAACTTTACATATGTACTTGTTACCCTATTATTACTTAGCTTTTATTTATGGTGATTGTGCTTGTTTAATATAATCCTTTCTATTAAATAACATATATATACACTTTAGAATTAGAATGGCATAGTAATATAGATGGGAAGATTTTGTGACAGAGGAAATAATTCATAGGTCATGTGCAGTAAAATGTAAAGAGGAAAGATTAATGTACCTCCATACATACAGATTACTAAAATGATTGTAGTGATTTTTAATAGGAGATACAAAGGAAAAAGCAATTCTCTAGTCCATGTCATAAATGGTCTATCTTTTTCTAGCATCTTGACTACTTAATGCAAACTCTTCCTGTGTTATTTCAGTAATAAAATCTTGTCTCATCCAGCTGACAGACAGGATGCAGATAAATTTCTGGATAAAATGTAATATCAGAGAAAGCTACAATTTCTCGATTCTTTATTATGTTAGTTCTTCTTGATGGAATATTTTTAATTACATGCCTTTCGTAAAATTTCTTAGAAGCTCTCTAGTGCTTGTCTTCAGTTATATCTTCAGGATATGAACTCAAGTTAAAAAAGAACAGTAAAATAAATTACAGTAATTTCATGATCATAAGCCGCACCTTTGTCATTGAAGAATCCATCCTACCCCAGTAGTGCAGCTGATCATCAGGTGCGGCTTATCTATGGACAAATCCCAGCGAAATGCCAACCCAGAAGTGAGAGCTGGCCGGGGAGGGTGCCTGGGGCTGCCTTTAAAGGCTTCGCTGGTCTATGAAAACTGTTGCAACTTGAGCACCTGACACTAAACCCAACGCTGGCGGGATTCTGTTACTAATTCATTACTTTGTTGCACATGGATCCTTGCTTTTAAAAAAAAAAAAAGTGCGGCTTATATTCAGGTGCGGCTTATATATGGATAAGTCTACCCGGCTACCCGGATGTGCGGCTTATAATCAGGTGCAGCTTATAATTTTCAAATTACTGTATTAGTTCAAGAAGCGTGTGATTGTACTTGATCTTGTATTCTGTCTTTGGAAGATGGATGAAATAATGATTATAAAAATGGCAGGGAATGCAAACAGAGAAATACAACCAATTATTTTAGTTTTATGATTTATAGCATTGATACATGATTTTTTATTCCAAACTCTCATTGGCTGAGATTGAGAGGGCGTAACTGGTGTGTGCTTATCGAATGTGGCTGCTCTGTGTTTGAATCTTGCTGTGCATCAGTGGTTAGAGCACACAGAAATGCACATCTTAAGAAGAGAGGGACATGAAAGTGTGGCACATGGTTAGTAAATGCTTCAGAAAGTGGAAACTAAACGTTTTTCACAATTTATAACAAGTTACTGTGTTTTATCTCAGAAAAGCCATTTCCTGAAACAAGAAAAAAGCCTTCATTGCACATCTGCACCTTGTTGTGGCACAATGGGTAGTTAGATCTGTAAGCAGCAAGCTATCTGATGGTGCTAGTGTTTGTCTTCCTAGGGAGTGCAAGCACCTGCTTCTCTACTTTATAATTTCTGTCACTTGAATAGGAAAGGAAGACTTAGCAAGTTTTAAGGGAAGAAGTGGAAAACAAACCTTTTGGTAATCTGGGAGAATAATGTGTGCTTAGCAGCTGGCAATGTAATTTTTGGTTTGTATGTAATTGTTATTCAGTTTTCCATGGTGCTTATATTCTTTGCTCCTGTTGAGAAGATTCATTTGTACACATCATTATTATCTCTTCTGACATACGCCTTAGTGACATTAATCTGTGTTTTATTTTCTGCAGTGGTAATAGTGGGGTTGTCTTTCCCTAGCTTTATCATGTTGTTGGGCTTTCTTAAGTTGTCCTCATAACAGAAGGAAAAGTATAACATAGAGATCTAGGGAGAACCAAGTAATACTGAGTGCGGGGGAAGCAGCTCCTCTCATCTTGCCTCCTCCTTGCCAGGCTGTGATGTGCTTTCCTCACTAGTGGGCAGGCAGGCAAAATCACTCCTTTTTCAAGTTGTGCAATTGAAAAATACTTAATTAAATGTCTCTAGAAAGGGTGCAGCCACAGAAGCTTTATATTCTTGACAAGAACATTTGAAGCCCCTTTGCAGTTTGTTCTGGAACCGTGCAAGATTGTTGGGTGCAGTTAAAGATTTATTCACTTTTAGTTGGACTAAAATAGCCTCATTACTTTCAAAATGCGAGCTGGTAAAATGACTCACTCATTTGAAATCATTCAAATGGTGTTTTTCCAGACCCTCTGATACTCTTTGCTTTATTGTGAGATGCTGATGAATCTTGTCAGAATGCTGAGGAAACTTTGGGTCCACTGCACTGTGGCACATCCTGGCTAGTGCAGTGGTGTAGGTGTACTGTTTCCTTCTGCTGTCATCTTGGGTTCCTGGTTTTTTCCCTACATTTATTTTTTTCCTATCCTTACACATACATACTAAATGTATTAAGATCTTTGTTCTGTCTCAGAATTTTTTTTTAGGTTTTCTATGAAAACGCAATACTCAACGTTGCACATTTGATTGTACTATTAATGGGACAAAATACATGATGGAAAGATGGAACCCATGGGGGATGGAAGTTTCACCTCAGTATCTCCACTTCTCTTTCTGCTCATGTTCTTTATCCTCCTCCTGTTTTGATTAAATACTGTATTTGAGGAAGATACTGAAATATGTGCACAGTAGCTATATAAAGTAAGTGTATCAATATGAAAAAGTTGAAGATTAAAATTAGGGGGTTGCCTTTATTTCTAGTCTGCTTGGTATCATTCCTTTCCTGTTATTGCCTCCATTATAACACTTGGCATTCATTTCCCATCATATAAATTCTCCATCTTCACATATCACTAACTGACTTCGTGTTATGGATACTTATTTCATCTGGAAAAAAAATTCTCTCTCTTTATGATGTTGCTGGAAGTGTTACCCACTGCTTACTGAAATTTAAAAAAGGAGGTCTCAGAATCCATGACTCTGAACTGTCATTGAGGGCAATGTGTTCCATTGGTGTGGATAGCTAAAAGTCTGTGGGTGGGGACAAAGTAGTGATGGTGGTGGATTGTGTCTAGCTTATGCATGGTCTCAGGATCATCTTTTTCTCTTCAAGGAACTGGAGCATCCCTTGCTCTATTCATTAGTATATTCACATGACCTGACAAGGAGGAGATGTTGCAGTTAGAATGTGATATATACCTCTTTAGAATGGCATTATACTATTCTTTTCACTGAAGAACCAGAAAATTTAAACGATGTGTATGTTTTCCCAGAGTTTAAGAGACTCCTGAAAATTTTTGTTTTGATGCACTGCATTTTGTTGTTCTCTAGTAAGGTTCCTGAAATCCTGCAGGCATGGATGTACTGTAAATTAAAGCATAATCTCATTGTCCTTTAATTTTTTGCAGCATAAAAGTGCAACTGTGAGAAAACTCATTTTGCTTTAGGACAATACATGTGTTGCGTTTTTTTCCCTTTTCTTGGACTGAACAAAAGGCTTTTCTTTTACAGGCATTTAATCTGCAAACAAGTAAGTCTAATTACTTGTTCATGTGTGTGTTAAACTATGCAGCTCTCTTTAATGTGCTGCAGTTCTGAATTTATGTGGCTGCTTTTAAACAGTGATAAACACATCTTTATGCTGTGATTGCTTAGGAGTGGAGAGACAGGGTGATACTCATTTTGGCAAAGCCCTATTGACTTTGGTGCTGTCACACCACTAGTGATACCTCTTTATGTTACTGCATAACCTCAGTTGCTGGTGTCTGCTTGACATCATTTATTACAGTCATTGCTACTTTTACTTACCTTTATCATTAGTGTTTTGCTTTATTGGAACAATAATTGGATATCTTGAAGGCGTGAGCAGTTAGTGGAGTGGCAATAGTTCCTAAAAATACCTACTTGGTAGCTTTGTAGTGTGTTAGAGAAGATACCATTGCCATGGATCCATCAAAACGTTCCCCTGCAAGATACCTTTGATGGCCTCCTGCAAACAGGAGCAGTAAGGCTCTGTGCTGCATGAAGGATTGTGTATTATGAGTTACAATATAAAAAATATCCTCTAAATAAAAATACAGCTTTTGGTATTGTTGCCATTTTAAGCAATTGCCTTAAAGATCATTCCACATGTTTTTTATACAAGTTGAATAGCTCATAGGACGATTCATCTGTCTTTTTTCTGTCTTTCGGGAAAAATGCTGCTGCTGCCAAAGATGATAGCAGACCACAGTTATTTGCCATTGTTCTCAATGTGTACAAGGCATTCTGATTCTGAACATATTGCCAGAAGTAGGGATTATACTGAGGGTTTTTCCTCCGGAAAGGTAAATGTATCTGTATGCTGTCATGTAAATGCACATAAAGCAATACATTAGGCAGTCATTTTGGGTAGTAAATAAGAAACAGGCAAAGTAAGTCAAAAATTCTCATCTTAAGAAGAAAGGGAGAGAGCTTGCAAGATAAACTTTTAATGATTGAAAAGACCTCTTCAGGGAGAGGTCACATGCAGTTGGTCCACTGCTTGGAGATTAGTTTGATGCCCGAGTTGTGCACAGCTTGGTTGATATTCATCCATGTAGGGTGGCTGCACAGTGCAGTGGTCATGGATGTGCTCAATCTGTACATTAGACTGATGTTGATAGGAGGGTATTTGTGTGAGAAAGCTTGATCACAAATACAGACAGACACTGTTGTCTCTCCTGTTTCTAGTACGTGTTAGAAGAACATGTAGCTCTGAGCAAGACAAGGGAGTTGCAACAATAAGCCTTGTATATGTAATTAAAAGACAGTTCCTGCCCTAGAGAGATCTTTGATACAGCTTGTGGCACAGATGGATAAAAAACAAAGGGAGGATAACAAAGAACCACTGTTGCACTGTTCTGATAGAGTTGTACAGTCTAAAGTCTTCATCTGAACTTGTACAGTTCATGGATGACTGATTTTGTGGTGCGGGCTGAATTTCCAGCTATCACTGCATGTTTTCATGAGGATTCATCTTGTAGAACTGCTGTTGAAGGCTGCCTGTGACCTTATCTATAATTAGTTATAATTGTACCAACTATCAGCAGTCTGACCGATGCCATTTATGAACCAACAATGATAGGAAAGATGTCCCTTTTTAATAATATATTTAATAATAATATTTTCTCTAAAGCAATATTTCTCATTGCTGTAAAATCAGGTGCTCAGCTTTCCAGCCTACTCCACTGATAACTGATCTCTGTGTCTTTGAAATTCAGGTCACTTGGGCTTTGGCAATTAGATTTAACATCCCAACTTTAGTCACCCAAAACTTACAACCCGAACAGTATGTTTTTACCCAAATCTCTACCCACTCTTGAAGAATAAAATTATTTTAATGTGAACTGATAATAAAGTTAAACCTTTCCTTGGCACAGTATTCCCCGATGCCCTATTTCTTCCATTGTTTAAAATGAATAGGCTGTCTCTGCCCCTCTGTCCTTGCTGACCAAGTTGTTGGCTCTGCAACGCCTCTTATGTATTGCTTCTGCTGAAAGGCACATTTCCCCCAGCTTTCTCTTGGAAGAGAATAAAGGGATTGTTGCAGATAAGATAAACTTTTTCGCAGTTGGTGATTCCTTCATATGCACAAACCTTCTGTCGTGCAAGCTGTAAATGGCAGAGTTGGTCTGTGGACTGAACCTGGTTCACAAGGCAGTATCAAGCCATGGTACTACAAAGGTAGAGTTTGGTAAAGCCAAACACAGTTAGGATGAGTAGTGGCAATGGATGGGGAGCAATCTGGCAGTTTTTTGAAACATCCAGCATCGCCTGCCTGGGTAGGTTGCTTGTTTGAGGATCCAGGTTGAGTGGTATAGGAGGCGTGCAAAACTGGGGGTGACAGGAAAGCTCCTTCAAGAGGAGTGTTCTGGGCGCTGGGCAGAGAGCTCAGTTTGATCTTGACTGGGTTTGCACTATGCAGAAAGCTGAAGGGCTTTGAAGATGAGTATGGCAGCAGTTTCCCTGCTGAGGCTCTGTGCTCAGGTGAGGAGACACAGACCAGGGTGGTGGGCAGTGCCCCTTGAGCAGAGGTTTGCAGTGCACTTTCACTGCTGTATCAGCACATGGAGGCATGTGACTGTCATGGCTTGGGTCTGTGCTTGAGTTGAAGGTCGCCATCACCCTTCAGCAGTCTGGGTAGGAGAAATGCTTCCTCTCTTAGGAGGCACCATCGCTGTGGGGTGCTGGACCATTGCCCAAGAAACAATATACAGCGCAGAGAAGGGACCATGAACTCTAGAAAAATTAAGGGTATATTTGGAAGACTGGGGCTTGTGTCCATAAGAAGGGCCATAATATCTTGCTGTCCTGTCTCCACCTGTAAGCAACTGCCTATGGAATAGCCAGACCAGTGTGCAAACATACACAACACTCCTTTCATAGCATCAATTATTTTTTTCTGGTTTAGGACCTTTGAAGAAGTGGCTTTTTAGTTAGTAATGATCAAGATATCTTTGTTTTATGGTGTTATCCATTTTCCTCTTGAAAAACGTTAAGCATCCTTTGGTAATGAGTTCCCCAGGTGTGCTTGGTTGCGGCCTGGGGCTAAACCATGACCAAAAGCAATCACAGAGGGCTGTTGGGCATAAAGCAAAGCTAAGCTCAGCTTTAACACAAAGCTTATTTTCCTGAAGCAATTGGAAAAAGCCCACAGTGATAAGGCATTTTATTTTGTTGTTCTTCAGCACAGTTGAAAGTCATTTAATCTAAGCAACTGAAAATCATTTTAAGTTTAGCAACATGTTGAGACAAATGATAAAGTATTTAAAAGCTTCATTTTATTGAAGAATAACTGTCCTTAACAATTAAATTAATTTTAAAAAGCTTTCAGAGAGGCACAAAAGAAATTTAGCTTACAAAATCGACAATAATTTGGGATTTTTGGTTATATACAGCTTTGCACTGATAGTTTCGCTGAAGCTTCAAAAATACCATGAAGATTGGGTAATATTGAAGACACTGGCAGACTTGTTTTGTTTTGTTTTATCACTGTTCCTTTTCTAGTCTACTGTTTCAAATATGAATTACACTTTACTGTCCCTATTCTTTTTTGGTTTTAATATTCAATGTAAGATAAATGTAAAAATGTTACAATTAATTTTGAGTTTGAATGTCCCAAAATTCTTGAAATAGTGTTCATGTTATTTATTTTTCCAAGACAAGATGGAAAATAACATGCTTGATTTTGTTATGTAGACACTAAATTCAGACTTGAAATAATCACATCAAGTGTTGTGTTAAATGCACTAAGCCTGTGCTTGGCCTTACAGCTTATTTTTCATACTATTTGGTATTTCAGTATTCTAGAATGCATTTGTTAATTAATTAATTTGTTAATTAATTATTCAGTACACAGTCGTTTCTATTTGAATGAATTCCCTTGGTTTGGATCACCCATCAGCCATTGGCTTAGATGTTCTAGTTCTTGACTGATGCTGCATGGAAAAGTTGTCATGGGACATGGCTGTGTCCAGAGAATAACTTGCATTCAAGTCTGGCCTGACAAGCAAAACTATTTGGAAATGTCTCTATTTTGGAAAATAACTTGAAAAAGATAAATAGAAAATCTAGCATGTTTTACCCTGCGTGTTTCTTCAGTTTCTCTACACTCTCAGTTCATAGTTTTCCTTGGTCCTACAGTCAACAGAAGCTTTTCCAAACCCTTCCTTTTGGATTGATTGTGCTCACCAGTTAGAAGGTTTTGTTGTATTGGTTTTATTAATGGCAAATAATCTTTACCGCCAAGACAAAAGTTTGGCATACATTTTATGATGACTTCTTTATCTCTGTAGCTGGTGAATCCTTTCCTCATGTTGATTCAGCTCAAGTTAAGTCTTTTTTAAACTCCAAGTTTTCATCTTTTGTCCCTTCCTTTCATTTTAAAGAGTTTTGATTTCAAAACAGTCATTGCTTCAGTGCCAGTGGCATAAGTGTAGACTAGGTACTGCATACATTTTTGATATGTAAGACTGTCCTGTAACAGTAATACAATTGTGTATTTTTTTTTCTAGAATAATAATTCAGCAAATTTTGATTACTCTCATTCCCGGATACTGTCCTGTCCCCCTTCCTCCCTCACTCCCTTAACTGGACTCTTAAAAAGTATGTTTGTTGTTTTTGTTTTTTAAATTCGTATGTCTAATATTTTTTGTAAACACAAAAAATTTAACTCAAATTTGTGAGTTTCATTATTTTGAGACTTAAAATTTCTATGAAATTTTCCCAGTTGCACTTACACTTGCACTTGGAGACTTTACCTGGATTTATGATAATGCATATTGATAATTTTGATCCTTTTTCACTGTTGTTAAAAAAAGATAAACAAATCTTTCTTGTTTACTCTTCACATAACATGGCTGTCTTCACAGATTCACAGAATGGGTCATCAGAGATGGGAAGGGACACAGGGGTCATCTGGTCCAATCTGCCTGCTCAAGCAGGGTCCTCCCCATGGCACAGGATAGCATTCAGACACTTCTTGAGTACCACCAGTGAGGGAGACTCCACAACCTCTCTGGACAATCTCTTCCAGTGTGTGGTCACTGCACAGTAAAGAATTCTTCCTCATGTTCAGGTGGAATTTCCTGTGCGTCAGTCTCTGCCTATTGCCTCTTGTCCTGTTGCTGGGTACCATCAAGAAGAGCCTGGATTTATCCTCTTGACATCCTCCCTACAGATAATTATAGACATTGATGAGGTCCCCTCTCAGTTGTCTCTTTTTGAGGCTGAACAGTCCCAGCTCCCTGTTGCAGTCCCTTGTAATGTACTTGCTTTATTTAAAATGTGTGCTGTTTTCCAGATTCCCTGGTTGCCATTTTGATGAAATGCTTAAATTTATTTTTTTAATATCATGTCAGTCCATTCAAAAAATACAACTTTGCTGGGTTTTATTTCTCTCTCAAATTGGGAAAACGGACTAGGTATATTATTGTGCTTTTCAACCTTAAAAATTAAGATTTTCATTGCAGACACTGTTGGAGATCTTTTGTATCTCTGTGTTGTATTTTACAGTGGAATTAAATCAGTTCCTTTTTCAAGCCATCTGGTGGGGGTTTTTTTCATTATAACTGCAAATGTCTAAATGTAGTTTCAGTTTCTCAGAGAAAAAATACAATCATTGTAAATAAAGCTTTAATTGAGTTTTCATCTCCTGTTTCTACAAAAGTGAGCTGGTAAGCCACAGAGAAGAGAAAACGTAAAAAACAGAGCTTAAAGAAATGGATATTTGGGAAGTTCATTGTGCTCAAATGTAGAAGTATGAAAATTTTAAACACCTTTTTAAGAAGTATTTGCTGTCTAATAAGCACTACACAGTTAAGTTAATGAGAAAATATAAGAAGACAACAATGGGTACACTTTTACAGAGGTGCAGAAAGCTGGAAAAATTTGCAGATAGAAATGTATCCTATCAAGACCTCTGGAGCAGTTTTTTAATTGCATTTATTATTTGTCTCAACAGATGCTTAAATTATTTACCTATGTCTTATTTAAAAAAACAATAGAAATGTGATATAAAATAAAAAACCTCGTGGTATTTTAGCACCTGTGATAGTTTGGTTGTTAGTGAGCTTTCCAGCATGTTTGGAATGTGGACAGGCTTGGACTGGAGTTGTTGGATTTGCTCCTTGTCCTTTCTGACCATCTTTACCCTGCCCAGCACTGTAAGCTCTTTGGGGCTTACACACTCTGTGTGTTACTCTCACTGTTTCAGATTATGTTTGGAAACATGATTTGGCTTTTTAACTCTTAGAATTACCAATCATCAATGATTTAAAATAGTGCAGCAGTACAGTTTCATCAGATGTACTCAGCCTCTGCTTATGGCTTCCAAGAACTGGCCATGGTGTGAATCTCAACTCCTGTTTCTGAGGAATGGTTTGGCATGCTCCAGGATGCTCTGCAGTGTATGAGTCAGGCAGGGTGTGTGCCACTAGAACTTTCTTTCACCAGTTGATGAGCGCATCGTGGGATTGTGGGGAGGGCCCACCAGAAATGCAGCTGGCTAGTGGGTGTGATTTTTCTAGACATACTATATTATTATGTCTTGGAGCTCTGCCTGAGGGATCTGAAAAGGGTCGCACAGCTGTAGGGGATGCGGGCATGAAGCTCAGTTCTGTAATCAGCTGGAGAATCTTACTCATTTGCCTTTAACATATAGAAGTAACAGACAATTTAAACAAGCTTCAGAATAGGAGAGGGGAGGATGAGATAAATATGGGCGGGCTGGTAGGGAGTGATATGTCTTCAGAGAGAGGGGAAATGCAGAAAGGATGTAAAAGCTTCATTAATCAGAGACAAGCATGGGGCAAGCATTGTGGAGTCAGGATGTGGCCTCCAGAGGCCACAGAGGCTGGAGCAGTCAGGGGCATTTCAATTGTATTTCAGAAACTCCACACCTTCTGCAGAGGGGGCACTGCATTAGTAAAATCATTGTAAATGTTAAGACCTGAGAACAATTAGTGTGTGTGGTTAGTGACAACCTGTCATTTCAGGTTGCCCCATCCCCAGGGTCACCTAAAGCTGCTGTGCATCAGATTTGGAGCTGAATGACAACCATAAATCCAGTCTGTCTCAGAAACGTATCCAGAGTCCACATATTTCAGCAAATTGTGACGGGAGAAGAAATACTGATAGTTCTAAAGCCTTCCAGTAGGATAAGATTTTGTTTATGATGTGTGGCAATAGTTTCAATCTACATGATGCACTGTGAGCCACGCTGGTTATCCACCAAGCTTGCAAGGAAGTAAATAGACTGTATGCTGTGACTGTCAGCAGTATGACAGATAGCTGAGGTATTCTGGGACATTACTCCTAAGAATGATGTTTTCTTGGGGTTTTTTATGTGGTGAGGTTTTTGTTGTTTGGGGAAGTGGTGGTGTTTATCTAGAAGATTTGTTTTTATGATTCTAAGTGCTTAAAAATTAAATACTTAACTGTTACAGTTTTTTAAGGTAAGCATAGACTTTCAAGTTAGCTTCCCAAAATGACCTCTGACCTATCTCTTGTGTCATTCTTACAAGGATGCTGTAAGAGTCATGTTTCCAGTTTCAAGACCCAGATCCTAACACTGCCAAGTTTTTAAAATGAATATTAAAAGTGAAACATCCCCAAAGAAAAGCAGTGCCAACTTACAGGTCCAATGTCTGCATTAGTAATTTTAGTTATAATGCAGCAGTGTCTAAAGCCATGAATAGGTGGAGGGTTTTAAGGGCACTACTGAGGCAAGGAGTAGCAGAACCACTTGGGAGAGTTGCCTGTCAAAACCCTTTTTGGCTTGAGGTGTAGGGCTTCTGTTTTGCTACAGTACCATTTTTCTAGCTAAGTCAGTCAGGAAATCTCAAATCAGATAAAATTGTTAACTTACCCTTTCCCCGTTTTACCTTTTTGAAAAATTGAGAAATGCCCTTGTGCTTGAGGCGTGCTGGGCACAGGGAGAAGGATATTGCAACTTATGCAATGCTTTTCTCCTCCATCATCTTCATATGTCAAGAAAGATGGAAGGGAGAAGTTCCTCTTCAGTGACAGGATATTTCCTTCTTGCTGTCAATGCTATAAGGGCTATTTTGCCTCTGTGTCTTGGTTTTAGTTTCACTATTATGGATGAGAGAGGCACAGAATAGATTTAAGAAACAGGTCTGTGCAGTGTGAGATGGGATGGTTTGAGGGAGGTAGACGAGTTGTGTTTTGGAGGTAAGTGAACTTGATGGAGAGAAGTGGAAAGAAACAAAATGAGAAGTACTTGCTGAATTCACAGAGGAGAAGATGTGACATGAAAAGAAAGGAAATATGCAGGGGGAGATAGCAGGAAAGTAATGAAGCACCAAAAATGTTTCATTACAAAAAGAAAAAGTTAAATTGGTCACAGCAGTGTGCTGCAATTAAATTTAACGCCTTGAACAGAGAGTACAATCAAGGAGCCCTAAATTTTATAATTTTTTATTATTACTGTTCTGTTCAAACAAATAAATTATTTGAAAATAATTAAAAGCTTATTTCAGACTGAGGCTTGTGAGGTTTTTTCACCACTAGCATATTTGTAGAGTTTGGTTACAAATGCCTGGAAATATATAAAAATGAAAATGCTGATACAGCGTAGAGTGTGGTAATGAGAATATGCTTCAAAAACTTGAGGGGTTTTATTGCATTAGGTCTTAGGATCTTAGGGTTGAATAATAATTTCCCGTTCATATCAGTTTTGTTCTTCCCTTCTCTTCCTCTTTTTTTTCCACTCTTCCTCCCAGTCTGAGAGTACTTAACAAGCACTGCAGAATTCTGTTTTGTATGAACATCCTTCAGTGCACTTCAGTGTAATGGTGAATGTGATGCAGTTCCCAGGCTAATTGCACTTGAGCTGGTGTGTAGGTCATCACCTTGTGCTTTGCTTTGTCTTGTGTCCAAAGAGCTGCTAAAACTCACATTGCTGTGCTGTGGCTTTCCAGAGGCTTTGCCACAAATCAGTGTCATCTTACTGCACCTGCAGCACAGCTTTTTGCTCTTTGCCAGGCATAAACAGCAGGTGGTCCCCTTACTGGAATATTTTATGTAAGCGAAGCTTTTTCACATTTAGCTCCGCTCCTGCTTCATTGCCACTTCAGGCAATAGGCAGCAGCTCTTCCAATCTCTTCAAAAATGCACCTTGGTGAAACAGCTTTCTGCAACTCCTGAAGAGTTAAAATTGTTGCTTAGTTCAAATGATAAAGAGCCTTGTATGTTGGGCACTAGAATGTGGCTCCATTGGGGCATATATAATTGAATATACATTTTTTCTTTTCTTTCAATATCTCATTCTCTCTCACTTGAAAGAAAGCTGCATCTCTGCCTCATACAGCAGTCTGAGCATTCATGTCCCATGTTCCTGAATGAATGAACTGAAACAATATGCAATTTCCTGTTTCAGCTGGCTTTTATGAAAATCAGTGGCCAGCAATGTTAGACTGACATTTGGTTTTCTACAACTTGAAATTATTTGCAGAACGAGGTTCACCACATTAGTGTGATGCTGGCAGCACAGGGACTGTGTGTACAAGGCTGCTGGGTCAGTTCTTCAGTCGTGTGCACCAATTTCACACAGCTGTAGCTCCAGTTGCCAAATTTTCCTGACTCTCTAGCATCCATCAAAAGGCAGTGCAAGTTGGATTTCACATGATCTCAATGCTGATTTAGAAGCAAAGATAGCACTGTGCTCAGCCTGTAACATTGCTTTTAAAACATCAGTGTTGTTTCTTTTGCCACCTGTGTGCTGAGTTTGTGTATGCAGGGCCTGGATGCAGCCCTTGAGGCCATTCCAGAAGCACACAGACATCACAGAAGTGCTTTGTCAGGGATATGGATGATGTGCTGATTCAGAACTTACCGCTGCCCATCCTCTCCCTGCTCCCCATGGGAAGGGGTATTGTCATCACTGCTCTTTCACGGACAGCAATTGCTCCCCTTCTAGAATGGTTGGCTCCAGCCAGTTCCATAGAAAAGGAGCATCTCTAAGCCTTCCTATCCCATTGATGTGTCTTTGTGAAATTACCACAAAATGTCTTCAAAATTTAGGAAGACAGAGTGCATCAGCAGCCATGCTCAGCTGTAATTTTTTTTTTTTTTTTTTTTAATAAAGAAAACTAGAGGTTATAATAAGACACAACATATCTCTAATGAAAAGCTTTTTACTTGAGGAAAAAGGTGTATAGGGGCAGGAAGGAGAGAAATGGAAGGGAGAAGCTTACATGGTCAGTGGTCAGTGCTGTTTAGGAAAGAAACTGAGTGAGGGAAAGAATGTAGAAGAGGAGACTAAAGGTTTAGGTTGTTTCAAATCAGAGGTATCTGTTGGAGTTTACTTCAGAGTACTTAGAAATCAGCTAAAAAATCTTTGAGTCATGAGGGTTCTTAAGAAGCCATGGAGAAATGCACTTTGAGGGGACAGAGGAGGGAGGGACAGAGATGGATGCCTTCTCTAACACAGAAGGAGAAGTTAATGGTAACTGTAAAACAGGTGTTGCAAAAAATTGAATAAATTATTAAATAATTTGCAAGTACTTAGCAAGTAGCAAGGGAATACCACAATGGATTTGTCAAGAAAAAATTATATTGAGTTAGTCCAACTTCCAGTTTTGACAGATGAACTGGCAGAAAGTCTAAGAAAGAAGTATTAGATGTGATCCATTCTGACTTTAGTAAGGCTTTTGACACTATTGCACTTGACATTGTACTATGCAAACCAGGGAAGTAATTTAAATGAGGTATCTCTAAAGTGACTTCTGCAGTGGTTGAAAAACCACAGCAAAGGTTTGGTTTTCAATGACCTGATAGTCCAAGTGCTGGGAATTCATTTTCTCAAGGGCTTTGTCATATGCCCTGTTGTTTTCAGCATTGCTTTTATGATTTGCATTATGAATTTGAAAATACTTATGAAAACTGGGCATGGTGCTCAGCTGAAAAGGGTTATGAATGTTTTGCAGACAGGACAGACTTCAAAATAGTCTGGATAAATTAGGATAAGGGTCTGAAATATTTAGGATAGTATTCAGTGGAAGCCACAGCTTGGAAGGAAAAATCAAATGCAAAACAGGAAATAAGCTAAGCAGCTGTGCTGCAGAGCAGAAGCTGTTCATTTTTAGTGGGTGACAAATTAAGCAGCTTAATGGTGTGATACTATTGCAAAGAGCAAGAGTCTTGCTAAGTGTTATAAAGACTGTCCCATGGGAAGCTGTTGTGGATGGTATCTGCTGTATTTGCTGAAAGGGATAGGCAAACTGAATATGGAGTGGGAGGGAGGATTGTTTTAGAAAACATGAAGTGAGACAGGGATGAAGAACTAAGACATTTTTACTTGAATTTAGGAATTCTCTATTTTTCTGGACTTGTCTGTTTACCAAACATTACAATATGAATAATACAGCATTTTCAGTTCCACTAGACTAGAAAAAAGAAGCAGGAATTGGCACTATGTGAAATTGGAGACTAGGAAGTTAAGCAAAAAAAAAAAAAAAAAAAATTCAAAGAGGTGTACAATTCTAGAAAAAAGTTTGAGGAGCTTTGGGGTTTGACTGTTTTCTTAGCAAAGAGAATATGAATTCTTAATTCAACCCTGTTACTCCTCCTGCTTATCCCCTGCTGGAATTAATAGCACTTCACATAACATTACTATTTAAAGAACCCCTAATTAGGATGCCAGTGAGTTTGCCTTCCAGGTTCTTCCACAAGTTGATGCCATTTTCCTCTTCTTGTAAAGAAGACAGTCCAAGTCATTGTCTTGCCAGTTATACTCTCTTCAGACATATTTCATTCAAACTACTCTTAGGTATTTTTCCCCCTTCTCACAGGGAAAATGTCAACTCGGATTCCCCAAAATTGCCATTTTGCTCATATTCTTTAGAACAACTTGGTCACTGAGAAGTTTTCCATGCTCTTACGTTGCCCCTGATGCACTTTTATGGTTGACAGCTGTCCTTCTTTACAGTTCTTGGTGTGCTCTGGAAGACTTCCACATCATCTCCCAGAGCAATGGGCCACAGCTGTGAAGGTGAGGACAGCAAACAGCCACCTTTACCATTGGTCAGTCTGCCAGATCATCTCTCCTGCTGAAGAGTCTGATGTTGCCTGGTGCAAAGTGTCTACCTGACATCTGCATTCAGTCCCTGCCTTGCAGAGCAGCATTGCAAGCTCAGCAGCTTTCTTCAGTTCTGCTATGAGATGCATGGAATACTGTCCCCTGGTAATTGTTGGGCCTTTGATGATATTAATTGGCTATGAATTATGTCAGCTTCTTAGGGGATGCAATTCTGTTGGGTCTCATGTCTCAGAAGATCTTTCCCTCTGAGACAGGAGCAATAGTTACAGTAGTCTGTCATGCTGAAATTGCTGTATGGCATTATGATGCATTACAGTAATTATTAATAAAGTGAAGAATGTGCAGGGGAAAAAGCTATGAATGCATCTAGCAGGAAAGAATTGGAATGACTGATGTTTTATAAAGACAGAGTGAGAATCTGTGTACCGTATAACACATATGCAGATTTTCCTAGGGTGTTCAGTATAAAGTCTATGACTTCAGTCTTTGCTCTATTTGCAGAATTTCACTTTTTGTTCAGAAAATTCCTTTCTATGTAGGAAATACCTCTGCCATATTCTGTAGTCCTGAGATTACTACAAACTAGTTACAAACAGTTACATTCTGTAACAGAGCACAAGGGGGAATATCTTAAATATGTGTTAGTCAGTCTAAAGAGGAGCTTTGGAACTTGATGTGGCTGAAGTCACTGTAACTGTGCTTTCAAAAAAACCAAAAATTATTCCTTTCACCTGACAGTGCATTGGGGTGTGGTTCAAAACTGGATACTGCTGATGCACACAGAATACATAGCAGTAAGAAATCTCCTGATGCTGAGGAAGGGGGAGTGGAAGCAGAGAGCTCCCCTTTAACTGTGTGCAACATATATGAGAAGGGAGGAAAAGCCACGAGGGAGACTTGTTTCATCGTTTGCTCTGAGCATCCCCCTTTTCTTTCATAGCCCATGGCTTGGTTGTCTTTCCCTTAATCTCCAGGTTG
This sequence comes from Sialia sialis, assembly GCA_009812075.1. NCBI lineage: Eukaryota > Metazoa > Chordata > Aves > Passeriformes > Turdidae > Sialia > Sialia sialis. Next base: position 10,293,845 of record VRYO01001878.1, on the reverse strand, counting down.
GTGGCAGGCTGCAGCTGTACAGCCTGTTGTTGTGTGAGTTAATGATGTGAGGGAAGTCCCACAGGAGTTTCTGTGGGGGAAGCATGCTTGGTGCTGCTTTCCAGGTGGTGAATGACAGTTCATTTCAGGAGCTTGACAGAGTCAGCGAGGAGGGGAACATGGGAGCAGCAAGAGGTTTTCAAGCTGGTACTTTTTGGCCTTTTCAGGCAGGTGGCATTTGGCCACATACAG
>VRYO01001878.1:10279262-10292614 GCA_009812075.1 Sialia sialis | reverse complement strand
TGAAATTACTGTAATTTAAATTTTTAACTTTTTGACGAACTAATATGAGACAGTTCTACATGGGAACAGTGTAGTTTTTCACCCTGTCAGAGCCAGGGAGGGCTGTGCAAGGCCTCCAATGGCAGAGGAGTTGAGTGTCACTTCTTGTGCATTTAGGGGTCTTGCTATAAACTGCTTAGGGCAGGAAAGAAGGGGGTAAGTGTGATGCCTGTACCTAGAAAATAAAGGAAAATTGTTTTATTTGAGATAAAAATGGGGAAACAATAAATAACAGTTCCGTCTGTTGGTGCCATTTCATAGTCCAATTCTGAGTAGAAACTTATATTGAATCTCATTTGACCAATACATTCTGCTGCTTAAGCTGCCCTTGAGATGATCACAGTTTACCCATGGTAGTTTATTGCATCTAATGCCAATGCAGATGTTTTTTTAAAAAGAAATCTCCAATAAGCAAAAGACAAAAATACCCAACTATAGTGTTATGCAGAATGCTGTTTTTCATTTGTAGATCAGATTTCTTCAAATTATCATGTGCAAAGCTGCAGTCCTATTTTCGTATGAGCTAATTGCCTGAACACAGGTCTATATCTCTGTCCTGGTTTTGGATGGGACAAAGTTAATTTTCTTCCTAGCAACTACAAAGTCTTGTGGATTAAGTATGAGTTTAATGTTGATATCACATTGATGATTTTGTTGTTGCTAAGTGGTATTTACAGTAAGTTGAGGACTTTCCAGCCTGTCATTCCCTGCCAGTTAGAAGGCTGGAGGGGCACCAGAAGTTCTGAGGGGACACAGCCCCACAGCTGGTGACCCCAACTGGCCAAAGGGATATTCCAGAGCACACAGCAGCATGCTCAGAATATCAGCTGGGGGCAAAGCTGGTCAGGGGGTGCTGCTAGGGACTGGCTGGACATCACTTGGCAAGTGGTGAGCACTTGCCTCGTGCATCACTCATTTTGTGTATTTTAGTTAATTTAAAATTACTGTCATTATTATTGTTTTCTTCCTGTTCAGTTCCATTAAACTGTCTTTACTGCAAATCATGAGTTTTCTCACTTTTACTCTTTTGAGTCTTCCCCATCCTATTGTGGAGGGGAGGGGAGGAGGAGGGGGAAATATGGAACTGGATGTGTGATGCTTAGCTGCTGGCTGGAGTTAAACCACGAGACTTTCAAATACTTAACTGCGAAGGGTCTGTCCCGCAGCATCATAGTTCAGGCATAACTGAACTGAAGCTGACCATGATCAAGAGTTGTCCACTGTGAAGAAAAAGTATTTTGTGCTGCAGGATGTCTAATGATTCTTTGATGCAGAAAGAGCTACATCAGGCAGAGGCTCTGTTGAAGGAATTTTAAGTTTAGTGCTACTGGTTTTTAATCTCAGAGTAGAGGCTTCTGTGCAAATTTTTCACTTAGAAGTCCCTCCTGCAAGACAACCAGTCTGCTCCTCTCAGCTTCTGCAGAAGACGTATTGGTATGCTTTGGAGGTGAGTGACTTTGGTGTGATCACTTCTGGCTTTCTCTACAACCCTGGAAGAGGTTGTGGCCACGAGCCCAGCAGAGCAAAGCCTCAGTGGAGATGGTGAACTTTTCCTGCTGGGGCTGTTCTTGTACCAGCCGATATGAAATGTAAAGCCTGAACTTTCAAACTACAATTCGCAGGGAGTGCTTGTGCAGGGAAGGTCAAGCTGATGGATTGTCAGCTTTAGTCAGTCCCACAGGGAATGGCATGGCCTGAAATGTTGAAAGTTCACTTCATGCTGCCTTTGCACAACTTTTTTTTTTTTTTTCCATTTTAATGCCAGAGTTTCTTGCTGCTGACTAGTTGAAAAGATAGGTGAATTTCTTTCAAGTCCTCGTGGCCAAGCTGGCTACATTCCAGGGATTGAATTGCTTTGAGGTGTTTATGGGCTGTGTTGTCAATCCAACATTTCATATCAGTGCCTGTTAAATTGACTCTTGGACTTAGACTTGATTGTAGTCACTGGTGTTGCTTCCAAGGCTAGACTTGCATAGCTGTTAAAGGTGACAGCTTTTGCCATGTGTATTTTTAAATTTTTGGGTTCTAATCATGAAACTTGGGATTATTTATATGAACTAAATTAACTCCTTAAACTAGACTTAGATTGTTTTTGGATCTCAGATGCTCTCACCTCCATCTTCAGTCTCCCTTATCTTTGTTTCCAGTCCTCAGGTGGCTTTTCCTTGTTCATTAATAATTCTTCCTTTGCTTGGGGTTGCTCACGTTCATCAGAGATTTCACTACGCTGATGTTGGAAAGGAAAACCAGTTTCTCTTCTCGGTGAAGAAGAGTTTGCAAATCCTGGATAAAACTGTGTAAGAAAACATTTTGTATCATTATTAAACAGGACAAGGCAGAGAGTTGATTGTTTCATTTTCTTTAGAGAAGATGGATTTTTTCCTGCTCTTTGATGTGAGTGGGAAGAGGAAGGGAATTTATGTATATAGTGTGCCATTCCCCTGATTTTAAAATCAATGTTTTTTCCTCTTCCTTTCTCCCTGAACTACTCAGACTTAATTACATTCTTCAGTTGGGAACATAGGATTTATTTGCATTATCAGTTATAATTAAAGAAAAGTCCATGGTAATTACTGTCTAATATGCATTATCATTATATGCAAATGTCGAATTCTTGCAGACAGCCTTATAGACCCAATTAAAAAATGATCTGTTTAAGATTAGATTCTTAAGACTTTTTCCATTCTGCAAATAAAAATCACTTTGGCACTGTATTTGTTGGCTTTGAGAGATGGCTGAGCTTGAGTAGACAAATTGTCATTTATAATGCATGTTGTTTTTTTCTCATACTTTAGTTTTCTGTGTGTTCCCTTTGCAAAGCTGCAGTAACACTTCAGAGCAGAGTTTTTATTAACTTACAAAGATGAACATTTACTAGGACCACCATCTAACTTCCTTTATGCTGCACACAGGTGCCACCTGTAATAAAAAAAGCATATTTCTGAAATAGTGAGCATGTATGTAGTGAGCTTCGTTTTTAAATGACTGGAGTATCTTGTGGTTTCAGTCCCAGTTACACAGAGATGATGCTCTTGGTGAGAGGGAGATGGCAAATTGAGCAGCAGGAAGCCCCGAGACAGCGCTGCTGGCTGGAGCCTGCTGCCCTCTGCCTGTGCAATTCGGGAAATCTATTTTATTTCTCTCTTCTGCATTTAACCTGGCACTGCAAAACTCGCATTTTTCCCTTGGGGAAATCTTAGAAATTCCCTCCCATTAGAAGAGCTTCTTTGCAGAATTTTTTAAGCTCCCAGCTTTTAGGGTGACATGTATTGTTAGTGTTTGCCAATCGTGATGAATTATTCCAGCCACGGTTTCTGTGAGGAGATCCATATTTAGGTTATAATATTCTCCTTCTCTCTCAGAAAAAAAAAAAACAAAACAGATTTGTGCCCATAGAATGGTGGTGCATGTGTGCCATGTTCCCTAAAGGATCATCATACCAGCACTCCCACTTTTAATTTTTTTTATGAAGCCTTCTGGGATAACAAGAATTTTCTGGTTCCAATTATTTTCTGATCTTTCTTATAAAGGCCTTTCTGAAGAAGCATGGGGTGTTCAGAGAGTTTAAATAAAGAATGAACTGGATCTAAAGTAGTAAAGCAAAAAGAATGATTTTTTAAATGATTATTTAAGTGGTGGTAGTAATGTCAAGTTACTTACAGTTTGAAGAACTTGATAATGTTTGAATCTGTATCCCATTTTTATGATGTGTGCAAATCACCAAATCACCAAGTGTACAGATAGGTGTTTGTGTGTTTAGGTATGAAGGATGTTAAATAAACAATGTAAAACTAAAGTTCCATGTGTTTTGTGGAGGCTTGTGGAGTTGTGTCAACCTTATGATTACTTCATTATACAAAACAAATTTTTTAGAATGATGTTTTGAGAAACAGAGAGCTTTAAAACAACTTACTGAAAAGAGCCGTAAAATCTCTCTCATCATCTCAATGACATTAATTTCTAAACTTGTCTATAATGAGTTCGTTGAATGCTCACATTTATGGAAGTACTGTGTTATTTTAGCAGAATATAGAATTTCCATGAAATGTGATATCAGGCAAAAAGAATAATCCAAGAGTTCAGCAATTCATAGGTTTGAAATGAGAGTCAGAGTAAGTAATGGGCTTGTCTCTGTAATTAATTGAGCCAAAAATGATGTAGCAGGCTGGTCACCCCTGCCAGGTCCCTCAGGTCCAAGGGAGGGTGAAGGCGTGTGGATAGAGGGGCTGGGACAGCTTTGCAGCCCTCATGCATATCCAGCCTCTTGCATTTCAAATTTCAGAGTAAAATGCAAGCAGAGATTTTCTTTTTCAGAGAATTCCATAAATAATTTAGATTAAGCAGAACATTCTGTTTCATGAATCTTGCATTATTTATTTTAAGCCTGCTATAATAATGAAATCTGAAAGTTTGTATGGAGTGAAAGACTAACAACCCAGTTTCATATCTGTGAACATTTCTGTGTGAACTGTGAAATTAATACTGGACACTTCTTTGATGCTAATCTGGCATTTGCTAGGAAGCTGCTTAGATTCTTTGTGCAAGTTATCTTGAAGATGCACACTGCAAAGCAGGCGACCACCAGCACTGAGTAAGATTTGGTGCAATGTACTGCAATGTTCACATTGTGCATTGCCAGCAAAAATATATTTATTTTTGGAAGATGAAAGTGGCATCTCTTGCCAGCAGAGGGAGTTCCCGATCTGGGACTCCACATCTATGTGCAGGGGTGTTTGGAGTGATGTGTGCTCCACCATGTATGCAGACATACTCAAATTTCTCTATGCTTCAGTCTTTTTTATGAAGAAAATTTTTATAGGGATTTGTGCTTATGGATCAAAAAAGGTGAAAAAATGCATCAGTGTTACTACATTTCACTTTTAAATAAGAGGGATGAAAGTTAAAATAATTATCACCTTGTTGCAGACACATCAAGACAACAGTTTTCACCATTTTACTGCAATATTGATAATATCTAAGGATTTAGCAAAAGGTCTTTGTTTGTTACTCGGTTCTGTTAACAGAAAATCTTTGTAAACCTTGGCATCACAGGGCCTGAGGCAGCTCCATCCCCATGGTTCTGAAGCTGTGGTGGACGAAAAGGCAAGGAGAAAGGAAGCATTTACAAAGGACTCATTACAGGGGAGCATTACCTGGCAGATGAAGAGCTGCTGCACCCAGTGATGCCACCTTTGTGCTTTCCAGACTGTCTCTAAGGGAAGGACAGATTTAAGATAGAACTGCTCGGTGCATTAGGAAGTGCTTTGGCCAAAGCAAAAAAAAAAAAAAAACAACAAACAAACTGATTGCTAACACCTAGATTGAGCATCTCTTGCTTTGAAATATTTTTTGTGTAATTGAACTGTTGCAGGAGACTGTTGTTCCCCATCTGCTGAGCAGATCTGGCTTTAAATCCACAGTTACCATCATCTCCACTCCACCATCTGATTGAGGAGTGGAGCATTGTCCTTTTACCAGCTGAAAGGTTGCAGTTGTTCCACATTTGTGGCTTTGTCTTCTTTGATGATGGCGGTGGAGTTTCCTGAGGTGTTTGGAAACAAGCTGTCTCATTCAAAAAACAACTCATAATTGCTGCTTTGGCGTAAGTAAAACAGTCTTCATTGTGTTTAATCAGAAAATATTCCCATTTATCATGACATGATTTATCATTACATCATTACATTCCCCCAGACCAGTGGGGTTTTGTGTGCTGGTCACTTGGTCACTGCCAGTCACTGCTCTGGCACCTGATGGCACGTGTCACTTCAAATCCTGCAGTGCAGTCACAGGGCATGCTGTGTCCCAGGGAGGTAACACAGGGACTCATTACAGGCACCAGGGTAAGGAATCAGTCTGAGCCAGGAGACTGCAATGTGTGACAGTGACAGAGCCCCCTCCGAGGCAGTTTGGGAAGTTTGGAGAGGATTTAAAACAATTCCAGCCTTTTCTGTTTCCTTTTCTGTTTCCTTTTTTAAACATGGAGCAAACTTGGGGTTTCAGTTTTGTCTTCCCACCAAATGCTCAATTCAGAAGTGTCCAGGTGCATTTTCTTCTGGTGTTGCTTCAACAAGCTTAAAGTGAAGAGGAGGAGTAGGAAAGTTTCATTTAAGCAGCATCCAAAAGATGCTGAAAAAAGAGCACTTGACTAAATGTGAAATGAATAGATGTTCCCCAAAAGCTGTTTATAAAGCAGAAAATAAAATGCAGCTGCCTTCTCTGAAAGCTTGTTTCTTGCGCTCTGCATAGAGCAAAGAAAGCTTCTGCATCGTCAGGGATTTGCAGCAGGTTCACCAGAGCTCTAATGTTGAGTATATATTCTGTACTCTAAAAGTATGAAGGGAAACTTATTTTTAATCTCTTACAAAATCAAAGCCTTCTTTTATGATACCTGTTTAATAATCTAACATAGCAGAGGAGTATGGAAAACAGCTCTTAACCTTGAAATTCAACTTGGGAAAAATGCTATGAAGAGGATTTATATGGTGACAAATATAACAATCCACTGAATTGCTTTTTCTCCTGAACTCTTGTAGCTGTCCAATAGAGGCATAGTATAAAACAACAACAAAAAAAGTATGCTTTCAGTTTTAGGAAAAAAGAGTATTTGTGGCCAAATTTAAGAAGTAGTGAGAGACTTATTTTTAGTATAGAAAATTTACTCTTTTTTTGTTTGAGTTTTTTATAGTTTCTCATTGGGTCTTGCTAAGTTTCTTATTTGGTATTAGGCTGGTTCATTATTGACTTAAATCATGTGTTCTCTGCACTCACAAATTAAGCACCACATGGTTCAGAAGCAATTGGAGAAAGAAAGACAGAATTTTAGATTTTGTCACCCATGCCAGGGAGATATTTTGCATATTATATGTAAAATACAATATGATAATGTATATGTGAAGACTGGAACAAAAAAGACACCAGTTGTAGAAATAAAAGCAACAACCAGCAATCTCCAAACACCTTTTCATAGTATTAAAACCCTTGACAAACAACGGAACAAAACCAAACTAGAGCAGTTTTCTAAAATATGGTAGCCTTTTGTGAAGACTATATGATATGAGTCTTCTGCTTAATTATAATTCCTAGATCCCACTAATCAGAGACATGACCTTTCCTTGTTAACGAAGTGATTCATTAACTTCTTCAGATGACTTCTTGTGTCTAACACCACTTTGTGCTGAGGTTTTGAACAGGCTCATAATGTGCATCATATTGTGTTTTCGCTTGCATTGTTCTTGGACTTCTAATTGAGGCTGTCTTTTATTACTCTGGTTCATACTGGCATTTCACTGTAACTCATTTGCTTGCAATTAGGTATGCCCCATCCCTGAAATGCAATTTTCTCTGTGCTGGTAAAGGCACAGCACAAGTTTTACATGATTATTTTCATGGGACTCCTGTGTTTGATAAAAATCTAGGATCAGAAAATGGTGCCACCAAGGTTGAGTTTTGCAGTACTTGAAGCAACTGGAGGCAAGTTTACTGTGGCTGGGACCAAAGTGTTATGGATTAAAACTATCTAATTAAAATTATCTGCGAAAGACTTGAGAGTGGGTTTGGGTGTCTGTCATTCCTACTCACCACTTAGTGTTTTGTCAGTCTGTCTCTCTCTGTGAAACCAAACTGAAATGAGCTTGTTGATCTTGGCAGAGAATGAAGCAGAGAGGAGGCGATATGATAGAGCTGATCATTCAAATGCATTGCTAATGGCAGAGTTTCCTTCCAGAGCCAAAGTCAGGGCTGCTCCCAGCAGGAATTGTGTTATCCGGGGACCAGGTGGAGGTGAGCTACACACCAGCCATAGCTCAGTGCCTTATCCTTCAGCCTGATTAATGTACGACCGCACTTAGTGGATTTGGAGCATTGAGAAAGAGCCTGTTCACCAAAGTGTGGTTTTAAATATAAGGCAAACATTACAATGCTGGCAGTTTTTTTGAGTGAAGAAAAAATAGCTTTTTGTTAGTCAGCCATCATGTAAGCATACTAAGTGTACTGCTCAAACAAAATCATGATGGGGATATTGAGGGATGTGCTATGATATAACTGTGGGGCTGTTATTTATTTCCATGCTGAAGCCTAAGATATTTACTTACTCGTGATTTGTTTCTGGTATCTGGGAATAACTTTCCAAGCAGCCTTACGCAAAAGGTGTCAAGTTGTCTCTTAATTAGTATTGAACCTTCTGGGAAAGGACTGCTGACTCACTATATAACTCACTCTGCAACTTCTTTGTCATTTGTCATACGCCACTAAGCAACTCTTAGATATTAGAAACCATCCATCAGTACCTCCCTCAGCTGGATCCAAACTGACAGCTTACAAATGAAAACCTCCCAAAATCAAAGTCAATCTTCTAAGCGATTCAGTCCCTTAAAACAGTGTTTCAGGTGGAATAAACTGAATATTAATGGCACTGATAAGAAGGGAAACCTCTGCCATTTTCTCTTCTTCCTTTCTTCTCAGAGTGAGTGGTAGTCTTCCCTTGGTTTGCAGCTCTCTGTGGGGTTGAACTCCAGACAATGTAGGCATTTCAAACTGATTGCACCCCTCTTCCCATTCCTCTTTGGCAAAAAGAGAGAACAAGGGCCTTTAGGGACTGAATCCTGCCAAGAGCTGGGTTCACAACCACAAATTCTGGATGAGACATCTGTTGTGCCTCTGATCATATCAGTGCTGAAGCTTATTGCATTATAGCTGTAGTTCAGAAACTCAACCCTTTAAGGGAAATATTCATATAAGCTTCCAGATGTTACATCAAGGATTAGGGCCAGTAGTTCCTATGAAAGCAAGTGGGGAGTGGAACTTGAGTTTACCTCTTCTCAGACCTTAAAGGAATATTATCAATATAGGGTTTGTTTCCAGGTTTTATACGGGATGGTGGGTAGTGGGGGGAACAATATCCCTTGTTGCTAGGGGACCCAGATGCTTTATTTAAATGGGTTTGTATTTTGCAGTTGACATTTATGTGTGCTTATCAGAGAAGGAGAAAATGGACTGGGAAAGAACACACAAAATGAATATAAATGAAGTACTTCAAAATTTATGAAAACTACTTACTTTTCCTCATTGTTTTTAGTGATAACATCCGGTAGTAGTAAATTCAATATTTTCAGAATTCCAAGTACTCTTTCTAATACCTGCACCAACTTTGCACAAAAGACAGAGAGAAGATTTGTCTACACCTCAGATGCAGACACATCTCAAATCTGTTAATTTAAAATGCCTGGGAAGAGGCCAGTGGGAAGTGCAGCATCATGCATACAGCAAAAGGCTGTTAGAGCTGTGTCACTTGGAGACTGCCCAAGCGAAGAGCCCTTGGTCATCACCTTTACATAAATTTACAGACTTAAAATGCACAGTCTGAAATGAGCATGTTAGTGGAAAATGTGCTGCCTCTCTCAGTGGGTAGAGTGTAAATGTGGATTATTATTTTTAGGTGAGGCTTTTTGTTCCACTTCTTTTGGAAAAAAACAGAGCATGCTTACTGAAGCCTCATGTGAAAATGATAGTAGCTGTAGGCTCATCTTCATGTTAGTAAGATGTGAATTAACATAAATGAAACACCTCTTTCAGGAGTATGCTGTGCTTCTAATTTAAAACAAAAATCAAGGCATGGACATGTTGTTACATGAGTGAGTGCCGTGTTTTGACCAGCTGAATGCAGGTGATTCCTCTTTCGAAGGTTTTGCGTATCCAAATGAAGGCAAGCATAGATTTATTGGTTTCATATGCATATTTTTATACTTTTTTTGTTTATACTACACTAAGAGTGTGTCTCTTGACTTCCTGCAGCCTCACCTGTTTCCCCCAGTGTGTTTGTCATTACCACAGGAGCCCGCATCTTTGTTGCTGGAGCACAGCACCAGCAGAGCTCTCTCTTCTGGAGCAATAGCAGTGGCTGTGTGAGCATGGGTCTCTTGGTTGCATTTGCTCTCAGCAGTGCTTCTGCCCCCCAGAGAGGAACTTTACCATTCACGCAACTCCAAATGTCTGGCTTCTTTGTTAGCAGGCTGCACCATTAGAGTTCTCCTCCATGACCTGGAAGGTGAGCCCCAGGTACAGCAGGCGTAGTTCACATCAGCAGCTTGAAGCCCCAACTGGGGCCAAGTGGAGGATGAATCTTTAATGCCTTCTACTTGAGCTGCATTGCATTTTCATGCATCACAGAAAGTGCTGCATTCAATCTTTATTTAGATTTTCCTACCAGGTATGAAATGAGCTGGTGGCAAAATCTGCAGTTACTTCATATTTTTAAATTATGGAGATAGATGGCTGTAATCTTCTGTCATTTGACATGATTTTTACCCTTATGTTTTTGTGCCTTGGCAGAAATGATGGGAATTCAGATGGTAATGAGGTGGCATCCAGATGCACAGCACAAACACACGTATGCACAAAATATTGATTTAAATATGTCCTGACAAGATGGTCAGGAAGCAATCTAAAGGAAAGGAAACTTCTGAAGTGAAAGAGAAATAATGACAATAATGAAGAGGCAGAACATTGATTTTAATATGTAGCAGCAGTATGGAGATCTGGCTCTGATGAATCAGTGGGGGGAAGCTGGCACAGGAGTACACTGTGATTTGTTGCATACATTTGTTTCCATTTTTATCCATTAGCAGCACTGTGAGCATTCAGATGCAGACGAGAGATTGGGAATGGGGAAAAGGGGGAGGGGAACTGTTAAAACTTCGAGAGGTGGTGAATTTATATCAGCTGGCTTTCTAATTTCCTGTTAAAATGTCCAGGCCCCTTTCTCCTTGCCTTAAAATAAATAAATAAATGGCACAGTTACCATCCTGTTTCTGCATTCCAGGCAGCAGCTTGGAAGTATTTCCATCACCTCAACAGTTTTATGGACCTTTCCAGTAAGGCAGCAGGCCTTGGAAGTTGGTGCAGTACCATTAGCATATGCCTCTGCAAAATATTTCATCATTTTGTGACTCCCTTTTGATCAATTAAGTTTATGTAGCTCTTTCCAAGTAAGTTCATAGAGAGAATCTGTACACAGCAGTCTCTTTGTGGTACCAAGTTTATTTTCATTGTTGAAGTGCAGCAGCTGGTGTGATGCAAACCAAAATGTATGTTGGGAAAAAATAGTAAGTACAACGGGAGAAAGTGCACTGGGGGAAAAATGTGCTTTACAATTGCTGTATGAGCCAGTTTTCATAAAGCCTGGGACACATGAACAAGTACAAAGAAATTCAACTGTACATTGTTTGCTGCTTTCTGTCTCTGGCTGTGAATACACTGATCTGTGGTATCTGTAGGTGGAACCTGTTTGTGCTCACCCAGGTAGAGTTTGACATTCTGTTTGAATGGAAAGCTAGTGACATGCCATTAAAAACACTAATATGTGCCCTTAAAGAGGAGAGGGGAAAAACAGGAGAAGTTTTGAAGAAAGAAGAAAGAAAGAAGCTTTGGCCGTGATCTTCTCTTTGGTTTAGTACTGGTGTCTATAAAATTTCAGTAATGAAATAAATATTGAATAAACATTAAAGAGAAGGCTTTCAGATCTTGAAGGTAATATGAATATAGTCAATAAGCAGTGTAGGTTTGTAAATAATGAACTCTGTGTCTTGTTTAGGGCAAATCTGTGAGGAAACTCCAAAGGGGGCCTCTCTAGAAAGCAGATTCAAGCCCCTCTGCCTACCAGTTTGGGGAAAGATTTCCTTGGAGAAAAGTGAAAAAAGAACCTGTTTATTCAACAAGCAAAGTATTCACAAGATAAAAATTGAATAATATTAAACAAGGAAACCTCTCGCTGTTCTGGAGAGATGGCAAACTCATAAAGTCCTTGTCATGGGGTGTGGCTTGGCTCACTCAGTCTCTTCTCAGCCCCTCCTTTGATGGAAAATGCCACGTCCTGGCCCCAGTGGGACACAGGTGTGAGCTCCCAGTGCTCTTATGGGCTTTCAGTCCAGAGCAGGACTGATCAGTTCCAAAAGAAAGAAAAATCACAGTCCAGGGAACTTCTCTGCCTCAGCTAGCTACAAAAAGTAACTAAGAAAAAATGGAGCTCTCTCTCCCCTGTCCATGCTGCAGATAGCACAGTCTGGGAGAAAAGAATGATGAAAGCGCTTATCTTTGTGGTTTTGAATACAACTGACTCACACATTTCACTGCTTCTTCTCCTCCCCTTTCGCTCTCAGCTCTAATTTTAAAGGTGCAAAAGGCTAAACAGATGAATGGGGTACAAATGAGCATCATAAAATCACCCCAGGACGCTGTGTCACAGTTTGGGTTATAATACAAAAATAATGGAAGAAATACTATTGCTTGATGCAACTCTTCAGGATGTTTTTGTATCTTCTAAAATATTTGGTGGATTTTAAATGCTCATGATATAAAAAGTGAAAATACCTCAAAATGTGTTAGTGAAGAAACAAAGATACAGACAGCAGTAGTGATGTAACACCCTCGTTAACTGTTGATAAAATTAGCAGATGAAATTAGATCAGGAGACCTACATAGTATTAAGAATGGAGATGTCTTTAACTAGTCTTTAAAACAACTAGAAATGTGTAATATGCAGAAGAATACCATATGACTTGGCAAGTAAATGTGTCTCTGGGGAAATAATCCAAGTTATATGATGATATACTATGAATAAAAAGCTGGGAAAGCAGCAGTGCTTTGAGGGACCAGCACATGTGGAGAAAGAGCAGTTAAGTTTGCTAATCATTTACAGCACCAATACTTGCAAAGCAACTAATGCTGTACTAAGAAAGGTCATGTCACAGGCACAGGAAAATAACTGCCCTTTACTTACTCAATTGTATGTTGGACTGCACCAAGGCTGTTAAATGTAATTAAGCTGCTTCTCATGTTGAAACACAGGAGTGAACAGAAAGGGTTCAGTAAAAAGAAGCAAATGGATTTCATGCCTGACTTGTTGCAAAAGTTAAAATTTGGGTATATAGAATATTTGTATATAATGATTATTATTAGAAGAACCTAGATATCTGTGGAGAGAGAAAATTATAAGGGAGTATTTGAAAGGTCACAATTGTTACAGAAAAGTAAGGGGAAAAATAAAATTATTGAAATTTTCACTGATACTTACTGAGTCATGTGAAACATGGTCAAAAGAAAGATTTTTGACTCTGTGACATGAAGAGGCAAGGTATCAACTTTCATAGCAGTGTGGATGGCAGGGTGTGCTGTGGCTGGTGCAGCCTGTGTGTGGGCAGCTGGCTGAGAATTCAGATAAGTCCAAGCTGGAGCTCTTCTCATGACCCTAAGGCCAGTCTGAGACCTTAGAACTCATCAGGAATTCAAGATGGGGCTGCTTGTACTTTTAAAGAAGACGC
>VRYO01001878.1:10258956-10278262 GCA_009812075.1 Sialia sialis | reverse complement strand
TGAAGATGTAATACAGAACTTGAAGTTTGGTGTTTGTTGGTACTCTAATTTCATACCTGAAGGTGAAAAAGAAAATGTGTGAGAAGATTTTGGTATAAAAATGTTGGAGTAAACGAAATTAAAACAGGGATTTGTTACTAGCTGATAATTTTTATAAGGGATGCACCCACAATAATACGGGAAGACCAGTGCTTCTTTTTTCAGTTACCCTTTTAATTTTGCAAGGCTAACATTTGTTTTGCTGATTAGTATATTTTAGTTTTATGTTGGGCTGTTCTGGTATGCACTGTTTTGCCCTTGTATCTAGCTGTCCCCAGTTTTTTATTGATCATTGTTGTATACAATACCATATTTACCTTATAGTAGGAGATTGTAGGATTTCTATGATTTAAAACAATGGAAGAGAGGGGAAACAAAATTGATGCATACTCTATACAGATGTTCAAGTGTTAATGTTATCTGGCCAAGCTAGAGTATTGTAAGAGTATTTTAGAAGGAACTGTTAAAAGTGTGATGAATAGCAGTGGGACACCAGTAAAGCATTAATGATCCGTAGAGGAATAACCCTAAAACAAGCTTGAGGTTCTCAACCTTTCACTTTTGAGACTTGCATTACAAATATTTCAACCCTATGCCTAGGAACCTTTCCTTTGTTTGTTTGGTAACTTGGGAGGAAAGCGTGGTGATAATTTCCTTTGAGTCATACATGCTATGTATGTATAACATGTTTGAATTTTCCTGATGTAAACAATATGCTTTGTGTTACTTTGCTCATGTATGTTTTCTGCCTGTTGCTGTGGATCCTGTGCCTTCTTTCACAGCAAAAGGGAGAGAATGTGTGTGGCTGAGGATGATGCACAAAAGGGTTTCCCTGCTTTTGAAATGTCAGTGTTTTGAGAATGTGGACTAATTGTGGTGTGTAATGGGGCACTTTTTCTAACACATTAAGGATTCTGATGATAAAAATATTTTTTATTTTAGTGTTAATTATATATTTTGTAAAACATTATATTTATCTATATGTAGTCAGTCTCATCTTTTAATACCATTTTATTTGTACAACATTTCATGTGCAAACCTGATGAGTATTTTGAGGAAAATAGCCTAAAAACTCTTCCAGTCCATTTTTTAGGGGTGTCCACTTCTCTTAGTCAAAGCAGTAGTTACCGCCAGTACGAGGCCATCAAAATCACATCTCTTGCTTCATTTGCTTTGTAAATCAAGGGAGGACATGTAAGATGTGTAAGCAGGTTATGACATCCAGCCTGTTACTGTTACAGCAGGTCCAGTAAGTGATGTTTCACAAAAATGCATATTCCAGAAAGGCAGGTAGGCTCTTCTGAGAACCATTTTGGTGGTTTTATCTGTCAGTAGGTCTTCCATTCAGCAAGTGATTAGTTTGAATTCTAACACCTGTCTATCAATTGATGTAGAAGCTCGTGAACACTTAATGTGTCCATCCCATGACAGCTCTTAGGCACTGTCTAATCAGGTCACTGTCCGAACTCTCCCAATCTGATATTACACTTTCCGAGTCTGGCACTGCACAAGACTTTTTTATTGGTCATATCACTCTTGGTGCCCTTCTCTGCACCCTGTCCAGTTTTTCAGCCTTTTGAAAGCAAATCTAAAGCATGCAAATCCCATCCTACATGATAGAGCTGAATACTGGGTTCTAGCATAGCTCTCTGTACAGGTAGTGATCTTTTCTATTCTTGTTCTCAGTGCCCCCCATTTACACAAGCAAGGATTGCATCAAACCTGTGGCCACAGTTACAAGTCATTGGGTTACCGTGAAATGATCTGCTCAGTTGTTTTTATAGTCATCATATTCTGGGATACACTCCCTGGTACAGCCAGTACCAGTTCTGCTTCTGGGATGGAATAGTCCACATGCCGTGGGAAAGTGCAGTGGTTGCTGCCAGTTGGCTGGCAGTGTGCACTCAATTTCAGTATAGAAATCCATTCTGTTCTGGTAAAGCTGCTGCTGCCATGTCTTGCTGCAGCTTGCACAAAGCATTTCCCTTCATCTTGCAAAGGCTTGAAACTATTGCCAGTCAAAACTGCTTGTGCCATCCTTTCCTTTTTGATGTATCTCTAGAACTGTAATATCCCACTGCCATCCTTATCTTGCACATAAAAACTTGCATAGTTAATTCCTAAAAAATTTCTTGTAGCAGATTAAATGACTTAACATTATATTCTAGACTCATACCTACAAATATACATTTTATTTTCTAGTGTGATATTCCAATTTCATGGCTGCTTAATAGGTTGATAAGAATATGGGAACAAAGCAGTATAGTTAGAGAAAGGTATAGTTATTCCACTTTTGTTCAAGTAGTTTTAGTAGAATCACACTCTCTTTTTTTTTTTTTTTCCTAATGAGGGTAGAAGCAGCTGTTTTATGCTAAGTGTAAGAGAGAGTCTCTGCTTCCAGTGTGATAATTTTGAGGGAATGCTTAGCTTTGTTTTGTTAGAGACTGATGTAGCAGTTGAAAGGTCATAGTTTTAATTAATTTAAAAAACCTCTACAAAGTACAAAGCCTTACAGAAATTGTAATTACAGGAGTCTTTAACCATCTAGTGCAGCATGTGGAAGCTACTTGTAAGACAGGGTCATCCTTTAGTTGTGAGATTACATTAAATCCCAAAGCCTGTAATTATATGCATGTTGCTGGCAGGAGCCCATGCTGGGCTGATTGTGTTCATTGAATGGGGTCGTGTCTTGCTATTTCTCTCCATGAGACCTACAACCATCCTGGAAAGCACAGTACCTACTACTTTCACTGCTGCTTCTGCTGAGAGGGCAAACAACTACTTTGGATTTGGTTTATTTCATTATATTTTGACAGATTACAGGTTCTTTATAATTGTCAGTTCAGAAGATGCAAGGACAAATTATTAGCAATACTCCAGAAAGTGAGCACTCTCTTCTGTCATTGTAAACCAAACCAAAAAAAGGGTACAGACACGTGTATGTAGTAGAAATGCAGTGACACCTGATTCATAAGCTCTTGATTTTGTGAAGAGACTTGATGCAAGGTGCACATGGGTTGAGGCAGTCCTGAGCACAAGCTGGGCAGAGAAAGGATTGTGAGCAGCCCTGCTGAGAAGGACTGGAAGGTGTGGTTGATGAGAAGCTCAACGTGACCCAGCAATGAGAGCTCACAGCACAGAAGCCAACCACATCCTGGGCTGCATCCAAAGCAGCGGAGCCAGTGGGACCAGGGAGGGGGTTCTGCCCCTCTGCTCTACTCTGCCCCTCTGCTCTGCTCTGGTGGGCCTCTGCCTGGAATCACTGGAGACACTCCAGACACTCTGGACTGCTGGAGCCATCATAAAGATAGTCCAAGTTCTGGAGCACCTCTTCTGTGCAGACAGGCTGAGAGATCTGGGGTATTCAGCTTGGAGAAGAAAAGGCTTCAGGGAGACCTTAGAGCACCTTCCAGTGATTAAAGAGAGTGATGAGAAAAGGGGGAACATGTTTTAGCTACTAGAGGAGGAGGGAGTTAGGTTAGATGTTAGGAAGGAATTTGTTATGGTGAGGGTGGTGAGGCATGGGAACAGGTTGCCCAGAGAAGTTTTGGATGCCTCATCCTTGGAAGTGTTCAAGGCCAGGTTGGATGTGGCTTTGAGCAACCTTGCAGATGATGGGGAGATTGAAGCTAGGTGATCTTAAATGCCTGTGCCAACCCCAACCATGCAAAGATGATGATGATGATGATGATGATGATGATGATGATGACGACTTGTTCCTGAAACAAATCTCCGTTAGTTGTGACATACTTGTGCTACTCAAGTTTTTCTTCTTCATAGTGTATGTGGCATATTCATATTTTACAAGCCTTTAAGTCCATAATTATTTTTAAACAAATATTAGTGGCTAAGAAAAGGTGGAAAAAGGTGACCAGCATGTTTTCCAGTACCTGAAATGAAGTTGAGTGAAAAGTCAGAGTTGTACTCAAAAGTTTTTTAACATCTTTCTCTAGTAAGAAATATCTCCTAACCTTTGTATATCAACATAATTTCACTGAAAAGGACAGGTTTAATTTCTGCCAGCAATTGAAACAGTCTGGTAAGATAAAGTTTTTTTTGTAAAGCTCCGGTGTGGGATTCTTGTAAAGGGTAATGTAGGCAATGCTGTTCCTTATTTTGTGCTAAAGGGTAATGTGCAGTGGATAGTTATTATCATATAGAAAAGATGTATGTATTCTCTCTCCTTTAATACTGCATTATAAATTTAAAAAAATATATTCTTAAATCAGACTTTTTAAAAAGTAAATTAAAATGTGAATCTTCTGTGTTGTAAAACACTTCAACAAAAAGCCATTCCAGGATGTGGCAATATTGACTGATTTTTTCACCACTTATTTAATACCTACTGATTCAAAAAGGTTAGCATTTCTTGGAGCCAATAAGTGAAGATTTTTGGATTTTTAAACCTAGAAGGCCCTTAAATTATTTTTCCTAGTCTCTTGCTAGGCAATCAAGCTAAAATACTTGCACGGTGCCATGCAACAGTGTTTCGGCATCAAATTTGATCTTTAACGGCAGATGTATTCGTACCGTATGTTAACCACTTTCAACAACGCGTCCTTGCTTTTCAAAGTGCTGCGTCTCATAAATGACATGTTCTCCAGAGAGGATCTCCTGAAGCCAGAGCAGCTTTTATGACTCCTAATGACCTGTAAAGCATTCTGCTGCCATGTCTGCGTGAAATTACCCATCAGTGTTGCAGAGGTGGTTAATAAAGCTAGAAAATAACTGCTGTAGTTGATTTAATAAAAATGTAAATTTACAAGATCCTCCAAATTATGTAAAGCTGACAAGTTGTCTGTTTTGATAATCTGAGCACTGGGGAATAACAGGGTGTCTTTATTTCACTTGCCTTTTTACTCCTTCTCCGTGTAGTGAAGGGGAATCTTCATAATGGAACAGTATTCATTGCAAAAAGCTGGGCTGACTGAGACTGCTGCTGAATGGGAATACAGCTCTTCTCTTTGGGATGAAAAATTTTGTTCAGATAGAGATTTCTGTTATAGATATAAGGTTGTATCAAATACTGTAGTGGAAACGTTTTAGTTTTCAAAACAGAAGTATCCATATAGCAATTTGTTATTTTCAGAGCTAAATTAAGTCTCTTTGTTCCTTAAAAATCTGATTTTCCATTTGAGTAATGTGGTACATGCTAGCGGTAACTTGTAAAATGATGAAACAAAATACTGACTGGTACAAAATCCTTATGCATTCAGATTTCATAATATTACATTTCAATTTTCTTATGCAGGTAGATCCAGCAGCTATCACTGTGTCTTCCTGACACATGAAGCATTTGATATCTGTATGGCTTTCTTGTTGCCTTAATGTCTTACTGATACCGTTGTTTGAATACATCCCACTGTCCTGTGCATTCCAGTTTGAATATTGTCCTCACTGAAGCCCATAGGTTGGCTTTCTTTAAAGGTCTGGGTGTGTGCAGAGCATCACTGTGACCAGATGAGTTCTCTGTGGTGCAGCTACTTCAGTGTGGTCACACACAAACTTAGGCCATAAAGAGAAATAGGAGCATGGGACATCCAAAAACCAATTATAGCAGCTCTTGTGGACAAATCCCCTGACGAGTGAAAGAGGGGATGGTGTGTAACTGGTTTTAAGGTGTTGTTCAATCACTGTGTGAAAGTAACAACAAAGTAACAAACAAAACAACTCATGTGTTGATACAGCATGAGTGGAATTTTACCTAGGGTGTCTTCCAGGTGTGTATATTCCTGTGAAACAGAAGCGTGTGTTTTCTGCATGAGAAGTTCATTTTTTGCAGACTCATTTTTCCCCCTCTAAAGACAATTTCATACTTTGCAGAATTTGTATTCTTCATTGAATACTAGTTCTTCACAGAAATTTCCTCATTGTATCTAAATGTCACACTGTATGAAGATTGTAATCTTCCATTTAATTTGGAGAAATTTCATTGCATTTCTTTATCCTATATAGAAGTGTAATAGATAGTAACATTTTTTCAGTCATTTATTTCAGCTAATGTGATCTGATAAGATTAACCAGAAGTTTGTGTTAAATAGGACACATATATTACATTGCCTGTCTTATCATATGAAAATATAAGCTTCTTTCATCTAGTGACCTTCTACTGAGTACTTATGAATAAAAATTCAGTTGATAAAGTATTTGTGTGTTATATATATTCTAGATTTATAAATAATCTTTCAGACTCCTGAAAAAAGGAGTGAGTGCAGCAATAAAAGTGTTACAAATTCATGCTGCTGCCCAAAAGGATAACAATGAAAAAGGATTTTTACAGGTGGATCGAGAAAAAAATTTAACTAAATAGGTAGCTCTGTTAATTTATAAGGAAGAAATATACGTAATTACTAGAGTTTAACCTGTGTTATATAGACTATAAATAATTTTTTTAGTATGTCTGAGGGTTTTTGATCTCCTGATATTATATCAGATACCTTTTTGTTTTACCTCCTCTCCCATTTTTCCTTCTGAAACTAGCTGAGTGGTTGCAGAGCTGAATGACGGATGTGTCAAAAAATGATGGCTGTTTTTCTGGAATGTTGAAACATTTAAAAACCACAAAATACTTAATTTTATATTTATATGTATATATTAACACATGATGTATAGTTAAATTAATTTCAGGAGAAGGACTTTGGACAAGAACAGTTCTGTTAATCCTCACAGTTGTTGTAGTGAAAGAAGATGATAAAACCACATCTATCATGAGTGAATATTTTAGAAATTCTTCCAATAACTGGATGTTTTCTAGACCTAGCAAAATTGAGGAAAAATATGCAGTACATACAATAGATCATTATGTTCCATGTTGTATTTGAATATGAATTCTTTATCTTCTGAAACCTTTTGAGAATTTCAAATCCATACATGACCTCGATTGGCAAGGACAGAAAAATTGTCTGAAGAAACATAAGCAAAAACTTGTCCTATTGACTTGGTTGGCAGTGATTATTGCAGTGCTTCAGAGGCTGTTTAATACACACACCAGTAATCTAGGAGTAGTAAACAATACAGTGAGCTTTTTGGATCAAGGAGTGAATGTATCCTTTCACTGTTAGTTAAGCTTTATCTGACCAAGTCTGCTGCTGGTTTTGCATATATATCACAGTTTCTGTACAATTATTACACTTTCACATAATTCTACTTAATCCCATCGGGACTCAGCATTTCCTTACCTAAAGGCTTGATTTTTCTCTGCTGTCTGAAGTCTCTGTCTTTTGCAGCCTCTTAGCTCTGTAAGTCTCCTCTGTTTTGCACCGTCTGCCAAAGGGGCTGAACCGGGGTAAGTTGTGAAGTCAGATCACAAAGGCAAGCAGCAAGCAGTTCTTCCTCATGGTGTAGATAAAACCTCTGCCCAGCAGATGTCTTCAATGATGTTAAAATTGCACAAAAGTGGATCCTTGATTTGAGACCTGCTCATCAAAATCGTGTTCTTTTGAAGGGCAGAAGGAGCACTGCAGGCTCACCTGGGACTGATGCTGGCAGGGGGTGGCAAGGTCCATTTCTGTAGAGGTGGGAGTGGAGACCTTACTGCCTGGAGTATTCAGTGGTGACCCCAATGCTGACTGGCAAGAATCAGAGAACAAATGTTAGGACAGCTAAACTATCATCTTGCAGTATCTTCTACTTGCCCATTTTTAAGGGCAAGTGTTTAAACTGGTCTGCCTGGGTCCAGTAAGGTTTATTGCATCGAGGACAGATATCTGGCAGATGAAAAGGCAGTAATAACGGTTATGGATGCCAACCTGCAGAAAGAGAGGAGCAAATTCAGGAAGCTTTGGCATCTCAAACTTGAAGGAGCTGTGAACAAGGCCTGTGTGCTGAGTCATAGTCTTTGGTTTCTGGAACAGCTTTTTCAGGGGAGCAGAGAGAAAAGAAAGCAGATATAGGGTGGTATTTATTGGTTTTATTGGTGTGAAGTCCTGTTACCTGAGCAGGAGGTGGCAAGAAAGAGTGGTGGCAAAATTTTTCATCTAAAAGCATGTTGACAGAGAACCTCTGTGGGAGAACAAAAACACACAAAACCTCTCTCCTTTTCTCTCCATAATAGTGCCAAGATTTTCTGCTTTCTTTCCAGACTACTGAATTACACTGAGTTAAACCTCCATCCTCTGGTTCCACCCCTCCTTGTATGCCCTGTCCATTCTTGGCCAGAGGTCCGTGGTTACAAGGATGGAGCCATCAGTTCACACCTTCAGGTGCCTCTGCTGTTCCACTGGTTGGGTTTTATGATACAAGAGGAACTGTAAGAAGCAATAACAAGGTTGATGTACAGATGACTCGATTACCCCTATTTGGTTTTAATGACAGTGAAATAAAATAATTTTTCTCCAGGTGTCTTGGCAAGTGTAACGGTGCTGATGAAGTGTTTCACCATACCCTTGGAAATATGGCTGTTGCTCTAACCAGTAAAACAAAACTAAGAAAAACAATCACTGTAATAGTAGTTGGAGTTGGACTGTGGGAAGCACAGAGGTGCTGATGCAGTGAAGAGCAGGCGGGGGAGAGAAATGGCTCAGAGTGTGAAAGCTGTCCATGTTTCCTCTTGGCTTTCTTTAACTGGTGGTGGAAGATGTGCACCATGGCACATTAAATACAGTGATGGATAAAAGATGGCAGAAGACAAACTAAGCAATTTTGTAATCAAAGCACATGAATGGGTCAGAATATATGAAGACGGTTTTAAAAATATCGTTCAAGTGAAGCATACATCTTGAGAAAGAAATAATTATCTGTTGTCTTAAAGGAGAGTATCTGGTGCAACACTTGGGGTTTGTGCATAGATTTGATGTGAAAAACTCTATATGGAATGTTTTGGTTTGCTTTCTTGGTTTTTAGAATGGGTATGGAGTTTTGTCCATAAATATGGTATGGAATTCTAGTTCAAGTGATATGCTCTACTTCATAATTTTCTGAATGGATTGTAAAAGCAGCTTAATTTGCTGTTTGAATAGGCATGGGAGGGCATAAAACTCCTTGTGAGCTGAAGAAATCTTACAGATGGTGCAATGTTTGGCCAGTTCAGCTGCATTAAAATCTGCTCTCTTCTCCCTTTAGTGAAGGCAGAAAACACAATTTGCTGTGTTTTCTCTTCAGCATAATTTTATTTTGGTGTGATCAAATGCTTGGTGGTCCTGCCCACACACAACAATCCATCAGTTCCCTTCACTCTCTCCCTCCCCCTGTGGTCTGTGCTTCATCGGTTGTCCTATACTTGTCTACAATTATCAAAAAGCTTCCCCGGTTATCAAATCAGACTTTTTTATTCCTTATAAATCAGTAGGATTAAATGCCTAATATGCTTTGATTAGAATATTTCCATTTGAAATGGGCTCCTTCTCTCCCCGAAGTGGCATTCCTGGTGTTTTTGCCCTGTTTATCCAGGGGAAACAGAAAAAGACAGATATGAGGAAGGAGGAGACAAATCACCATGTCTTGTAGAAACGTGGGACCCTTTGCCCGGCACAGCAAGCATCCCTCCCTGCAGGGTCAGGGAATGGAGAGGCTGGGGGATGCGTCCCTCTGACATCCATCTGTGTGTGCCGCTGGATGCTTTCTGCCTTGTAGAGAAATAGGGCGTTTTAAGCCCTTCATCTCCTCGTGCAGGTGGTGCTGGTGAATGACACAGCTTTGGCGGCTGACACGGAGCTGATCTCTGCATCAGCCAAGAGGAATTAAGCTTTGTCACTCCCCGCCGGGGCTACCTTTCGCCTGCTATGTGCGGGAGGAGGAATTCACAGGCTGCTGCTGCATTCACCCGAGCAGAGCCCCGAGCCAGCTTTGCCAAGGGAGGCAGGCAGCCAGAATGATAGCTGTCTCTTTTAAATGCCGCTGTCAGATCCTGAGGAGACTTGCTAAAGGTAACGTGCTTTCCTTCTTGCTCATCCAGGGGCTCCGCTGCATCCTTCCACCGACACTGTGGTGTTTTTACTTTTAAATATGACCGTGCTTCCAATGTACTGTCAGGCAACAAAGAACTCCTGGTACAGGAGGATGTAGGGGCTCTTTCCATTAACGCTCCTACATGTCCCAGGCTGTGGTTCTGCTAGCAAGATGCATTCCGGGATTTTTTTTATCTTTTTTTTTTGTTGTTTTTATTTTATTTTTTTTTTTGCTATTGCTAGAAGGAGGATTTTTTCCCAAGTGAAGTGCTAAAGTTATTGTGGGGTGCTATTGTTTTGTATTTCTGGTAACTGCTCAGAGGAGTCCCTCCAGGGTCAGTGCACACTCTGCTTTACTGGGAGCACCTGACACTGCTGTCCTGGACCTGGATGCAGGAGGAATTTCTGTGGTTTCATGTCCTTTGCAAGCTATTTTTACCTGTGCTTTAGGTGCCAAAGGTGCTGGATATGATGAAGTAGGGATAGCAGCGTGTGTTTTTTCATGTCACACTTTTGAAGTTAATTTGCTTGTTAGAGCTGCATGTATTTTATCTTACTGTAAATCTTTGCAGTCTCTCATTTTACCGCTCAGAACTTTAAAATACTGCCCTGAGTCCTGTGTGATTGTTAAAACAGATATGTGAAAACATGCCTAAGTACCTTCCCTGCTCAGGAATGAATATACCTTATTTTCTAAAAATAATTCTGATTTTCTTTTTTAAGAGAAGCTGTTATGTTTGCTAATTTTTTCCTTGTCTGTGTAAAAAGATTTGATTTGGGATTTTAACTTGACGTTTTGATGGAAACTTCCAACTGTAACAACGTTATGTGTCTGCAAATAAGAAGCTTCTATTTTTTATCTTGGGTGCTATGAAATATTTAATGGCCGTTACTGTGCAGCTGGGAAAACGTCCATATGTGAATGAAACTATTTTTATCAGCTTAGCTTGAAAAATCAGATATCTTTGATTATTAGTTAGGATAGCTCAAAATCAATTAGTGTTTTGTTTTGCAGAAGCGTGAAAAGGTAGCATGCTGATACAATGAGATCAGTAACAGAAAAATAGAAGAATACTGCAATCAAACTTATATAAGCATTTTCCTTTTATTTAGATTGCTCAGTGGGCTCATGTTGTTCAAAATATAGGAACTTAAATATTTATTAATCATCCTCTCAGTAGATTTGCTTCTCTTTCAAATCTGTGCCAGGTAATACCTGTTTTTCTCGTTAGTGTAAAATGTTTCTATTCTGGTAGCTCTATTACATGTTTATCAGTTTGAAAGTCTGTGTATTCTCTTTCTCTGGTGTGAGCAGAGCAACCTTTTTGTCTGCTGATGTCTTTATCAGACACATCTGGGCACTAATTTAGTCTCTCACTGATGAGAGTTGTTGTTCCACTTAAATACAGTTTCCCTGTGAATAATCAATAATCTTACATATCACAGCCATCTTAATTATTTAATGCTTCCATCATTCAACCAAACTCAGGCTAGTGGGTTTTTTCTCCTTTGAAATAATCTTAACTACTATTGAGACTCCTTGCTCCTCCCACTCCCTGACAGTAGGAACTGGCAAGATACTATTGATTTTTTGCATTAGTATGTCTCTAGTTGATAAAGAAAAAGACAGTCTTGAGGTATGTTCGTATATTCTGCTGTTAAGACATATACACACTGGTATTGCTGTCCTAATTGACAGGTTCCTAAATTTTCACTGTTTTGGGTGAAACCTTTGTTTTTTTACCTAATTCTCTGATTTTTTAGGCCTTGGCATTTGCATCTCAGACAACAGTGGTGGACTGCTCAGCACAGCCTAGCTGAGGACAGGATAAACCTTCACATTATTAGTGTGGAGAGCATTCCAGCCCACAGCTGGCAATGTCCTGCTGCTGTATCAGCTGGAAGATGTCCTTTCCTTCTAACCTGCTAGTCATGGGTTTTTGCACATTCATTGAGTTCCTTTGCTCCAAAAGCAGTTTTCCTTGCTTTAGCACCTGCCCCCAGCCTGTCTCTGCCGGGGTCTTTTTCTTCTACACTAATCCTGTAGCTTTGTACAGTTCCCTGAAATAATTTCTTTGCTGTCTTTCAGGCCCTACTGTGGTGAAAAGATACAGGTGTGCTGCACACTAGATTAGTGTCTTGTATTTTTAATAAAAGATGTGTGGTTAACTGTACATCAAAATGTGGAAGTATCTGCTTTATGTATGTTATGTCATTTTTCATGCCTGTCTTGACAAAGTAAGCTTGTAACTTCATTTCCTGCTCTTTCAGATAGGGATGTGAACAGAAATGCCTCATTTGGGCAACTGGAGACTCCCTAAAAGTAATTCTTTCCAATAGGGAAGTGTTCAGGCAAGATTTTATTTTACAGCAATTATACTTCCCTCTTCTTTTACTTCACATTACCCTTTCAGAGTAAAAAGGAGAGCTTTTTTGCTGTTTCTTTGCATTGTTGCACGTACTTACTGTGTAATTGAAAAAGATGCTGTCAGGAGAATATTCAGGTGTTGTGAGCTGATTTCAAGGCAATAATGTCACATAATAGTGGGAATGTTCTCCAAAACCCAGTCAGTGACCCACTCCTTCCCATAGCTGAGAGTCAGAGCCTGCCTCCGATAACCCTTCCCTCTCCTGATCTCACCTCCAGGGTCATCTTCAGATGGGGGCATTAGTTGTCTTCTTTGTCCTCTGCCTTCAAACTGACACCATTCATAGGAGACAGGCACAATTATAGAACCATGGAATGGTTTGGGTTGGAAAGGATCTTCAAACATCTTCCAGTCCAGCCTCCTGCCCCTCAGTCCTGCTTCACTGCTGCCCCTGCCCATGCACTGCTTTTGTGCCATGTTGCCTCTGTGGGTACGAGGGCTATGGTGGCTGCTGCAGCTGCTTGTACAGAAGTCTTCTGTGTTACCACTGTGTCGATCACCCCCTCTTAAAGCAAAAAATGTGGCAAACAAGAAGTGCACGAAAATTATTCATGCAAGAAATTTAGAAGACTATGGGATTAGGTCCCTTAATGTGATTATACTTCAGTATTGTGAGTCTATATGTTGAATGTTTTACATTTTCAGTAATGAAATTGCATGTTCCCAAGGTCAGACGAGGCTTCATATTTGTGTCCATTAGCAAGCAACCATGAAAACAAAGTATTATATTATTTGATGCAAAAACAGTGCTATATGAGACTGTTTTCTCATAGATGTGGAGACATGATTTGAATTTAGATCTAGTCTGTGTAGTTAGGAACAACAACAAAAAAATCTGTTTTTTTACACCAATGTGTTGTTTCTACACCAGTCTGTTGTTTCTGTGGTTTTTTTCCACTATGCTTTTTTAAAATAGCTATTAATGTGTTTATTGTGGATGTGAGTTTGTGCTGTGTATCGTTACAATTACCTAATTTCTTTAATTAAGAAGTATTTCATGCTTTTACCTTTGAGCTGAAATATTGCTGGGTCAATCTCTCTTCATTGTGAGTATCTATAAATTTTTGAATCTCTGTATGCATATACATACATTTTAAGCACTGTTGGAAGTTCAAGACTGTGGGGCAGGGGGCTGGACTGGAAGGTGCTTGAAGATCCTTTCCAATGCAAACCATAAGGTTCTGAAAAGAGAAAAAGTATCTTTTTACCATATTAAGTACTAAAATTTGCACCAAGAAGGGAATTTTGTAATTTTTGAATATTATTTTAATTTTTTATCTTTTTTTTTATCCCAAAAAAGCAAGGTAAGCCAAAAGCTACTTTAAGAATCTGAAGAAGAAACTGTTTTTATTGTTTTCACTATGAGAGGTACTGGGCTCAGAGAGAATGGTAACTTACATTTGTATCAAGTGAATATAAGAAAAGGCAACATTTGTAATTGTAAGACCAATCACAAATCTGCACTTCATACAGCTGCTTGTATTGTAGGATGATTTTTTTGTGTAGTGGAGAAACATTAGGGTTTTTTTCCCCCAGTTTATTCATATAAGACCTTGGGCATTGAGCAGTGTGCTCTGCATACCAAAGAGCCTGTGCATATATATGCTAAATAAAAATACTACAATTTACAGGTATTATGTTAGGTACAACAGTGAATAATATACACATATAGCATTCAGTAGTGAAAAGTTGCTGAAATGTGTAAACTAGTCAGGTTTACAGGTAAATTAACCACTTTATAGTTTAAAAATTACCATTCAAGTAGTGCACTACAATTCTTGGTTGTAGTTAATTTATGTATGGACATGTTTGTTTTTTCCCTTTATTAGCTGAAAGAACAGCACTTTTAGGAGGCTATGTCTGTAGTATAAAGTTGCTTACAGAAATTAGTCTCTTCGTTAGTCAGGAATGCAGTTTTTCACATACACAGATCAGTGAAGTTACTCTGGATTTTATTATAATGGAAACAGAATAGGAGCACTCTGATAAAGACATCAACTGTTGTTACACAGGGCATAGCATGAGGAGCTGAGTGGAATGCCTCTCACCCATCAAAGCTTTATAGCCTATCTTCAGGATAATTTATCACCCACTGCGCATACAGATCCTTTCTGCAGACATATATTTTTATTCTCCCAGTATGTTTCCAATACAGCAAGATAAAGCAAGCTTTAAAGGCAAGATGCTGCACTCCATTTTACAAGATGATCAGTTATCTAAAAATTGGATTGGGGCCTAAAGCATCAAAGGATGAATTCTGAATGTGGCTGGACATAGGTTATACTTTGCCTTGCGCACAAGGAACTACAACTTGAATAAACCAAGGGTTTGGGGTTTTTCTAAAGTATGGAATTCAAATGGTGTTAAAAATTTGACATTGAGGCTATATAGTATCTTATTACAAACTTGTTAGTCTTTCAGAGACTCATCCCTGGACACCAGCCTTTAAATTATTTTAATAGGAATTCTCATTAGGTGGTCTCTTTTTGCCAATAAATTGCTTATATAAATTCAAGTTTTAACTGCTAGAACTGAGTCAACACCTTGCTTTGAATGAAGTAAAAATCACAAGTAACAATATCTCTGGGGACTTTTAAACATAGTTGGTTCCCTGTCTTTCTAAAATTATTTCTGAGGGTTCAGAAAATTCCTATCTGCTAAGTTCTATAAATAGGCAGTCAGTATGGATTTGTTGCCTTTGTGCATTTGGTTGGGATTTCAGAAATACATTTTGAGGTTTTTCATACTCAACACCTGTTCATCCAAGCTGTCTGTATCTCCAAGATTTTTGCTTTTTATTTCTGAAAGTGACTTCTATGCTTACTCGGATTTTGTAAACAAACTACAGTGAAAGAATAAAGAGTAGAAGCAAAATCTGGGAACTTTCTTTCCTACTAGCATGTGGGAACTTCAGAGCCACCTCCAGAGTTGCAGCCCTTCCTCAGCCATTAGTGGGTACTTCATAAGAAGACAGAAGAGAGTACATAGGGGAGAGCTGTGGACATCTCTCAGCAAGGGAAGTTTTGGCATTGCTCTTAGTGCTTGTAATGCAGTAAATACAATTTAAAAAACAACCAAAACAAAAGCATTCCTTGATACTACTTGGCATTTATTTTTTTAGGTTTTTTTTTAAAATTATTTTGTTGCAACTCCTGTTTGTCAGATAAGAAAATGAAGGCAGAGAGTGGCCATGACCTGTCTTATGTCACTCAGCAGGTCCATGCTAGTCTTGGGGACAACCCTGTCCTCCTACTCCCATTTGTTCATTGCTGCTCAGGAACAGTTACTGAAGTTGGAAAACACTGTGAGAGAGCAGAGAAGACACTGCATGACTCTTTCCCTTCTAGATTTTTCACCAGTTTTGACTTTTTTATTTGCACTTAAGAGTGCCTTTGACCCAAATCGTTTTAGGATTGCTTTGAAATTTTAAGTGCCTGCATTATGATTGCTGAAGGAGAGGGAGAGAGAGGAATTTTTGTTAAGACGTTCTCTCTATAATTGGTATTTAGGCTTTCCAGCACTGAGTATGTGAAGAACAAAAGAGGCAGATTTTTTATATTTAATGAGCATTATTAGTTGGCAATATTGTCTTTTTGTTCAAAAGAATTCTTTGAACCTACTGTTGTAAGAAGTAATGAAAGGAGAAAGCATTTTCTCTTCTAGAGCAAGCCAATCACAGTTCACAAGTTCAAGCAATATTTCTTCACTACTAATATATTCAAGAAATGGCAAACTCTTTATTAATTATTCAGGATGATCTGAAGCACAGCAGCATACTAACCAATCTGTATGATGCTTTGACAGAAAAGAAAGACATAAAAATACTTTCCAATCAAGCATGTACTACTTAAAGTAGGAGCACTGCTGCAGCCCTTATAGTCGAGCATGTGTATATGACTGGAATTCTGCAGAGAATTTTTTTGGCTTAGATAAACAGATATAATCGTGTGTAGGGGCCTGTAAGGTGTGAAGAGAAAGCTGCATTCAGATAGAGATGGTAAGTGGTCATTAGCTGTCTTCTGTCTATTAAGATACATCTGAATATTCTGAGGTGAATAGTAAGGTAAAATAGATTACCATTTGTTGGTTGTTAGCTTTCTGAATATTAAAGGTGAAGTTATTTAAAAAAAACCAATTTAGTGGTAAGTGTTGCCAGTTTTAATATGAACGCAGGCAAGATAGTTGAGCTATAAGTAATGAAACCCCAGACATGCTCATGGGCACAAACATCCTTCTAAGTATCAGCATTGCTGAGAAATAGAAATGCATGGCAAATGTTTCATGAGTTTGTCTTTGGTGTCATTGCTGCTTCCAGCTGTAGAAGACAGATATTCCAAAATAGCCCAGGAGCCCAGTCTGGGTGAGTATCCCAGAGTGGCACAGAAGGTGTAAGCCAAGTGCTAGTCAGGAGCTTGTATCAGGTACAGTGGGACTGACACAGCACATTTTGCCAGTCTGCAAAAACCTACAGCCATCCTTGCCCTTGCATAAGAACAGTAGATTTTTCTTTGCAGCCAAATTCTCTCTCTGTGCTTATCTGGTGCCCATGGGAGTTTTGATTATTTGAAGTACAGTAATTTCACGATTATAAGCCGCACCGTTTTCATTGAAGAATCCAGCCTACCCCAGTAGTGCGGCTAATCATCAGGTGCGGCTCATCTATGGACAAATCCCAGTGAAATGCCAACCCAGAAGTGAGAGCTGGCCAGGGAGGGCGCCTGGGGCTGCCTTTAAAGGCTTCGCTGGTCTATGGAAACTGTTTGCAACTTGCGCACCTGACACCAAACCCCGCTGGCAGCGATTCTGTTACTAATTTGTTACTTTATTACACATGGTTCCCCACTCTTAAAAAAAAAAAGGTGCGGCTTATATTCAGGTGCGGCTTATATATGGACAAATCCCGTGGTCTACCCAGCTACTGGGAGGTGTGGCTTATAATCAGGTGTGGCTTATAATTGTGAAATTACTGTATCTTTATTCCACAGAATTCTGTGGATGGAGGTGAAGGCTGAGGAAGCAGGGGAAGGAGAAGGGTGACATGGGGTAGGAGGGAGGAGGTGGCACATGCACAGGTGTTTGCTTTGCAGTCAGCTGGCTGGAGGTGCCCATGGCCCCCATCTCTGGGGTGCTGTGGTAGTGGGTGAAGGAGAGCTGAGCTGCAGCTGAGAGATGCAGCACTGCTGGGAGCTCAGCACAGCAAGTGGGAAAGAGAGAAATGAGGGGCATGTGAGAAAAGCTGGAGGTGAAGCAGACATGACTTACTTGTGCTGTGGGCACAGCCTCTTGCTGCTGCAAAGGCACATGTGATGTGAGGAAAAACAGGAACTTGAGCTGCCAAGGGTAAAGCAGCAGGAGTTAAAAACTGTCATTTTATGGAATTTTTTACCCCATATAAAGTTCGAGTCTACAATTATGTTTTAGCTAGATGTTTTAGGAATATATTGCAAGCTGAGGCTCCAGGTGGAAATGGGTTCTGGTTCCTCGTGGGAAGAATGGACTCACTCTCTCATGAACTGTATATAATCTTAGGCTGGGGGTGTGCTAAATCTGAGAAACACAGTGTAACAGGGGTGAGAGCATACCTACTTTCTGAGGTCGATTTCTGCAGTTCACTCTGCCTGCCAGCCACTGCTTAGTAGTGCCCCATCTGCATTTCATATTGTGGTGCTGCTGATGTGCTTCTGCCATGGCAAGGTCCTGCTCTAGGCAGGAGGGTCTGTCTTCGTCAGCATAGGTTATAGCACCTCTCCAGGCAGCTGCCAGTAAATCAACAAGGGGTAATCTGATTTCTTCTGTCCTGCCTGAATTCCCTGCAGCAGTTCTGCTGACCTGGGGTGATCACTGCTGTGCAGGGTACACAGGGAGGACTACCCTGGCTGGAGAATATTCCAAAGGGCTAAGTTCTTGCAAGTTGCAAGCAAAAAGAAAGTGGTTCATAACGTGTTATTTTTTCCCTCAAGGGAAAAGAAAATTATATAAAATTTTAAAAAATGTATTCATAATATAAATTAATGGAACCTTCTGCATCAAAACTGATTTGCAGTGTTACCACAAACACCGTGTTATTCCCCCACTCTCATAGAATCATTTAGGATCATTTAGTTTGAGAAACACCTCCAAGATCATTGATTCAACCATTAACCCAGCACTGCCAAGTTCACTGTTAAAACATGTCCCTAAATGCCACACTACACATCTTTTAAATACCATTTCCCTGGGCAGCCTGTTCCAGTGCTTGACAACCTTTTCCATGACGGAATTTTTTGTAATATCCAATCTAAGCCTCTCTTGGCACAACTTGCGGCCGTTTCCTCCATCCCATCACTTTTTACTTCAGAGAAGAGACCAACCCTTACCTGTGCATTTTTAGGTAATTGGAGAGAGGGATGAGGCCAGAGCCTCTTTTCTCCAGGCTGTACACCCTTGGCTCGCTCAGACATTCCTCATTAGAGTTGTGCTCCAGCCCCTTCCCCAGCCTCTGTTGCCCTTCTCCAGACACACTCCAGCACCTCAAGGTCTGTGCTGTAGTGAGAGGCCCAGAACTGAACATAGAATTCAATGTGTGGCCTCACCAGTGCTGAGTACAGGGGAAGAGTCACTGCCCTAGTCCTGCTGGCCACACAGTCTTTGATATTTCAGAAACTACAGGCTAACTCCTGTTGTGTAAGTGTATGAACTTCTGAAGATGCTCATCCTTTATGCCTCCATTTTTCTTTTCGCATTTGCTCTAAAGCACCACTCCTGTAATATTTAGGAACCTTTTAAAATTCTGGGCAAAAGTTAAAAGAAAGCCTCAGCCCAGAATTTTGTTATTACGGAAAAAGGAAAAGTATACGTCTCCACTCAACCTCTCTATCTTATGCCTTGAACTGCTCATGTGCAGTTTTTATTAATGCTATTGGGAATTACAGTAGTTTCATGAATATAAGCCGCACCTTTTTCATTGAAGAATCC
>VRYO01001878.1:10196497-10227773 GCA_009812075.1 Sialia sialis | reverse complement strand
GCAAAGTGGGATTAGTCTCCCCATTCATCCTCTCCCATGCTGTTCCTTCCTTTCCTTTTCCTCTGCAATCCAATATAGTTTGGTTTTGCCCTTCTCTCCCTCTTTGCTACTTGACAACCGCATACTATGCACTGCATATATTTACTTTCTGTTATATTTTCTGTCAGACCTCATCTCGGTTTTTTATTCCTTTTATTCTTTATACACTGTTAAATGTATTGATCCTTTAAAGGGAAGAAGTGTGGATTCAAAGAAGCAGGCAGAAGGAATGCTGCTGTGGAACATACAAAAGCACAGCTTTGTTCAGCATCCCTTGCCTCTGGTCTGACCTTACATAGAAATATGAAGCATGGGAGCTGCTTTCACAGAGCTGTTTGGTGGAAGTGTCTTTTGGCAGAGAGAAAACAACATTTTTGTTATAAACTTGGAGACAGAATGTGTTCAGAAAGCCTAGGGGCAATACCATCAGCTCATCTGCCCTACAATTCCCTCAAGGACAAGTCTGCTTGGGTTTGTACTTTACATGGAAATACCAGGTGACTGGCAGCTTTGAACACCCATAAACCTCATAGACAATGAGTTTATTATTATTTATTGTCTTAAGGCAAGAAGACAGGAATAGTAATGGAATTTTTGTGGAGTATGAGAGACAAGGGGAAAGTGTTAGCAAGATGTTTTATAAGCCTCACAAAGAATAATTTGACTCCTGCATTATGCATAGTGAATGGCAGGTTTTTTTCTGTTATACCACTTTAGGTGGGTTTTAATTTGTTTGTTTTTCAGAGTGGTTGATGGGAACCCACGTTGTTTTTAAAGTGCATCTGCCTAGACATTTAACTTAGAGCAAGCAATCTTCCCTTCCTCCTCCCAACCCCACCCTTCTCCCCAAGAATTTTGGACTGAACAGATTATATTTGTTTGTTTACTGCAAACTCTGAAGTGGCTTTCTTTTTGAGCTTCTGTTGGACACTTATACAGCATGTGCACCACTGATTGTTGTTACCAGCCTGTACTTTCTGTACTCCTCCATCCTCTACACCCTGCCCTGCTGATGCTCCCAGCCCCTCACAGATTCACGCTCTCCCACAGAAGGTAGATGTCCTTCCTCCATGGGTCTGCCTCTCTTCCCCATGCTTTCCTCTCAAGGGATGTACCAGAGAAGCTGAAAGCACATGGAGCTGGCACTGTCCATCAGAGGAGTCAACAGTACTTGTTCCACAGCCCTAAATCATGTTTGGAAATGTTTTCAGAAGCATTTACATTTCTAGCCTGCTAAAACAAATGCATATTGTCGAGCTTTTGTAAAAGCTGGAAGCCATAATGTGTTGCCTACGGAGGGCAGAAATTTGTTTTGTTCAAGCTCTCAGGGCAGATAATGGTGCCTTTTAGTTGTAATGGCTTTATTTTTCTTAATTTAGATACTTAGTCATGTTGTATACCTTAACAGCTGGATTGTAGTAGAGTAAAGGTATAATTTGTTATTAAGGGCCTTTCAAGAGATGTGTCACAGTAGTGTGTGATCCTTCAGGACTTGATAGACAAAGGTTCAAAGTCACTGCCTTAATCAATTCTTGTGAGTCTCAGTGATTTGCTTTACTGTTCTCACAGTCTAAATGAGTGTGTTCAACTCAACTGTTCAGTCTGCAGCAAACTCTCTGCTTTGTGCAATATGGGAATCATAGCTTGAATTAGTTGCATTTTTCAAAAATACCAGTTATTTCTTGAAATACCTTAAAGATCAAACTTGTGCTATCATCTGTAAGACATTGTGCCCAGGTTATTGGTACAGATACTGTCCTCTGTGTTTGCTTGTTGATTTGGTCAATAAAATTCCATCTATGCCTGTGGTTGTGTTTTCTGCTTGATGGGGAGGTGCTGCTGGTTATGTGTCTGCTTTGTGGCGTGGTTAATAAGATACTGTTATCGCCTGGATTGCTAAGCTGCAGCAAGTAATTGAAAGCATTTTGCTCCTTGCATGCATAGGAATGTTTCTCCCTTCCTTCTCATTGGCAGTTTACTGCCATTAATGGGTACTGCACTCTGAACCAGGCTCTCCTTTTAGACACTTCAGATCATGAAAGAAATAGGAAGTACTGTCTCTGTGAAATAATGATGTGGCCTATTTTTCTTAACTTTGTTTTTTCAGAGGTTTAGTACAGATGTATTCCACAGCTTGAATAGTCGGCAGATGTTAATATATTTAGCACTTCATTGGGTCTGAAGTCTTACACACTATGTTTTATTAATAGTTATATTCTACTCTGGCTCTTAAAATCAGCTTGGTTTCCCTCAGTCTTTCATCATAAAAACCTGGACAAGGCACAGGCTAGTCATGATAGAGTGATCTAGATTCTGGCATTCATCATGCTGTTGGTCTGCCAAAACAAGGGCTTATTTGACCTTCATTATATGGCCAGTGTGGAAGATCTGAGCTTTTGCCTTAAACATCATGCAGAATGAATCCTTTCACTGCACCAGGTTGATTTAACATATTTTTAATATGTGATATTGTTATTTTAGGTTGCTTTCTGTTGTCTGTTTTGAAATTATTTTATGAATTTAGTAAATTCATTGTTAAAATTAAATGTGCATGCACACAGACACACCCGTATCGTGATCGATCTGGCAATGTGCTGATAATACACAGAAGGATGTAATAATTGCATCATCATTACTGCAGTGTTGGGCGAAAAAGTTTAAATGGAATTTTCATAGTATGAAAGAACTAAATCCATATTTATTCTTCCTGCAGTGGCTGGCAGTAAATTAATGCTGTTGTGGTTTCTAGGAGATTCGGAGCTAAAGACATTGGTGAAGATACAGCTGTGAACTCCTGAAACAGAAGGAATCCTAGTTTAAAGGCTTGGGAGATTTGAGCATAGAAAGATTAAAAATTATTTGTGTGCGTTCTTGAAGGTTATGGGGGTTTAATTTTTCATGTATGCCACACATTTGTTTTTATCTATTTCTTTATTGCTGTATTTTCCACAGGTTCACCAAAAGATGATTCACACATGACTAAGTTGCTTGTAGGCAAAGATGTGAGCATCTAATAATTACCATTTTACAGAATTTGAGGAATAGTGCAGACAGTGAGTTGCTTGCCCTAAATAAGCTTTGAGATTAAATAGGACCCAGGAGACACTGGCAAATAAAGATTGTTTGACAGGTTAAAAGTCTTGCTGTAAAGAACTACATGCATGGATAGATGCTGACTGGAGCACAGAAGGTGGCCTAGGCTTTATGTGAGCTTTAAGTAAGATAAATATGTATATATTGTTTTGTCAGCTTGACATCTCTTTTGTTCCTATGCTTTGTTCCCACTTCTAAAAGCACACAGCACTTTATTCAAAAAGAATCTTACTCTGCACTGTGTTCAAACTTGTCACATCTTCCAAAAACAATGAAGTTTTACTGACAAGTGAAGTTAGTCTCAATTATTGTGCAGTCTCTGTGGATATATGGAGTAGACTCTTCCGGAGTAGGGGCTGAAAGTAGGACAGTATTTCACAAGGCCATGGGGAAGGTGCCAGGTTTATGGCCTGACTCTTGAAAGAAGTGCAGTCTGAAAGATCTGTTTTTCACTAAGCCTGAGCCGTGCCAATTTGGACTAATGTGCGTCATTTGGACTATAAATAATAGGGACAATCCCACTGGCATGCAGTATAAATACACTGGTACTGGTATAATGTTTATGCAGCTCCTGGTGGCACGTTAGAATTATTCTGTAAATCAAATAAAGCTTGTTAGTGGGAGTAAAAAGAATAACTGTAGTGCTGCAAATGTATACATTACAAAGATGGAGAAATATGCTTTACTCTTAATGTTGTACACTCTAGAGTTAAACTTGTGTAAATTCTAGCTTTAAAATTAAATGGAATACTCCACCAAATTAATATTCTAGTCAGTGTGTACACTGTGGTTTGCTGACGATCAGCCAGTGTTTGTGCTAAGTCATGCCCTGTAAGAAGAACTGGTAGGATCTGAGCCTAAACTAGTAGGCTCAGTAATCTGTGTGGTTTCTGGAATGAACAGAATACATGAGAGATATTCTTAGTAAGATCTTCTGAAGAGTGGAAGAATGTTATTGGGAATAACAGAATGACAGTTAAAGCAAGGAAAGAAAATTGCAGACTGATGGAGGGAACTATTTTCCAGCTGTGAGACCTGATGCATCCTGTGGAGCAGCTTCCAGAGGAAGGTGATGAAGATGTCATCACTAGTGACACTTACAGACACAAATAGGCTGACAAACACATTATATAGTTTACTGCAAATAGCATTAGTACAGCGCCAGAATTGAGGCAGGATAACTAACCTCAAGAAAAAGTTACCATTTCTAACTTCTTTTCTTTGAAGATAGTGTTGTGGCTTTGCTTATTCCTATTTTCTGTGCAGCAAAAAAACTCCCTGTGTTCGAAACAGTTTAACATATTTTACTTATTTTTTATGGAACTTGAATGATAATCTCACTGTCTCAGCTATTAACCTTTATCACTGGCTTCTCCTTGCGCACCTGCAACTAGCTTCTGCTTTCCCTGGCATACAGTAAAGACATTCCTAGTTGACATCGTCTCTTCCCCTGCCCGCTGTAATGTCAGCAACCTGGGCAGATGTTTGTGTTGTGCTTTGTGTTGCGGTCTGCACTCGTAGAAGATGGTACGTCTCTTCCTCTCTTCTACATTCTAATTTTCAAGCAGTCAGACTGTAGGGAAAACCTCTGCTGATACTGGGCTGAAAATGCACAGGCACGGTTGATGCACAATGACATCACTGTTGAGACCTGCTGGTACAGTAGAGGTGCCATGCAGAGCTCAGATGACCAGGATATATTTCTGCTGTTGCCTTTTAACCAAAAATGTAACAACAGATCATACCACACATTGTGTTTGATTAATATACAGGGCAATGCTATTGCCCAAGTAACCGATTGCCTTTTGTACAAAGGAGACACAGTGGCAGGCAGCCACAGCAGTCAGGAGTGTGGTGGCCTAGCTTCAGGCATTGTCCAGGAGCCACAGGATGTGTCAGCTAGCACTGGCTTCCCAGCCCATCTGGGAATGGGTGGCTGAACCAAGGGTAGAGAATTGAAGGCAATACTAAGATAACTGATGCATTTTTAAAGTTAATAGCTATTCATAAAAGTATTTTACCATGAAGTGTGGCATTAATGCTCAAATATTTTTGAGGTATGTTGATTTAGCATTAACCAGTGTTAAAGTAATTGAATTTATTAATTATTAGAACTTTGTAAAGAAAACAGTTTTCAATATACAGTAATTTCACAATTATAAGCTGCACCTGATTAAAAGCCGCACCTCCTGGTAGCTGGGTAGACCACGGGATTTGTCCATATATAAGCCGCACCTGAATATAAGCCGCACCTTTTTTTTTCTTTTTTAAAGCGAGGATCCATGTGTAACAAAGTAACAAATTAGTAACAGAATTGCTGCCAGCTGGGTTTGGTATCAGGTGCTCAAGTTGCAACAGTTTTCATAGAGCAGTGAAGCCTTTAAAGGCAGCCCCAGGCGCCCTCCCCAGCCAGCTCTCACTTCCAAGTTGGCATTTTGCTGGGATTTGTCCATAGATAAGCCGCACCTGAATATAAGCCGCACTACTGGGGTAGGCTGGATTCTTCAAAGAAAAAGGTGCGGCTTATAATCGTGAAATTACTGTATTTTTTTCCCCAAATGCTAATGTGTGGGCTATGGCACTTTCATGCAATGCCAGTGTGCAACAGTACATCGGA
The DNA here is from genome assembly GCA_009812075.1 of Sialia sialis. Lineage (NCBI taxonomy): Eukaryota > Metazoa > Chordata > Aves > Passeriformes > Turdidae > Sialia > Sialia sialis. The sequence goes on along the minus strand of VRYO01001878.1, from coordinate 10,222,024 downwards.
GCTGCACATGCACAAGAAGGACAACAAAACCTTCCAGTGGATCAGGGTGTTCAGAATAAAATTGAAGCTTGAATATCTGGAAATGCTTCTTGTCAGTGGTATCTGTGTCACTTAGGAATTTCCTTTTAAATGTAAAGGTTTACAGCCCCATCCTCTAGGATAAGGTATTCTGCAGAAGCTGTATGTACAGAAAAATCCCCGGAATGTTGCAGAATAGAAAATCATTTGCATCCCCAGTTTTTTCAAGCTTTTTTCCCTCACTAGCCTCTTCAGTTTCTAGCTGGTCTGGGTAAGCCTCATACATACCACTTCTGTGATGCCTGTATTATTTCCATAAACAATAAACAGCAGCTCAAGACAATAAAGTGAAACTCAAGTTGAATTTTAAAATTATGTAACGATTCAGTTATGATTCTGGTTTTTGGCATTTGTGCTTAATGCTTGATGCTGTATAAACAAAAAGACATATTTATCAGATTGGAAGTAGTTTGTGGTTGGGGTATTATTTAAATATGATTACTTCTTTATTAGATAATCCACTGAAGTGAATTTCACCATATGCTAATATCGCTCGAGACACATTTTGAGCTTTCTGCAGATCCGGCATGTTTTAAATGGTCTTGGAAAGTTCTGAATTTTCATGAGCAAAATAGCTTTGAGAGGAGATCAGCATACTTAGTCATTTAGGAAACCAGGCATTTCCATTCAGGTGCCTAAGCACAGGCGTAGGAAATTAACTTTGGACAAGCAAACTTGGAGGATATTCAGATCATTTTTCAAACAGTCAAGCTTGCTGAGGCATTGTAAATATCAATACAAAATGGATTCACAGTTATGCATAATTACAGTACCCTACTTCTCTTGCTTCTAGATTAAAACTGAGCTGCTACTGTAATAAGTAACCATATAATTCAGAAAAAAAGGAATTAAATTTACATAAAGTATAATAAAATTGAATAAATTTTAATTTTAGAGAGACAACAAAGTTATTCCTTGGTAGTATAACTGTTAAAATTAAGTTTCTAAGAAAACCAGAGATGTGTCTGTTAAATGTGGAAAGAAAATTACCAGAGGAGCTATTCTAACTCTTTCTTCTCATAATTTTTCCATGTCACATACACCAACCAATGTTACTTGTGGAAGCATTTGAAACCCTATGTTTTCTTAATAAAGACTGTTCTCAAGAGCACTGAGCACAGAATTTGATAAGAAAGGATTAAGATTAAATACATCTATATTTGTCCTACTTGTAGCCTAGTCCATTAATGGCTACTTTACATGCAATGCTTAAAAAATTTTAGATCATTCTAAGCACTACTTTGAAGACCAGCATTGCGATTTCAAAAATCAAATCTCATTGGAAGTGACTGAAGCCATAGCTCTAAAATTATTTTGAAAAATTATTATTCCTCTGCACCAGTAGAAGAAAATAATGCTTTCTTTCATAGTTGGAGCTTTCATAACACATCTGAAAGGGTTAATATATGGGCAAAGCAAATGTTGGTATTTTGTTGTTTCCTGAAGCATATACATTCAAAATACGAACATTATACATTCGGTGAAAAATTCTAAGATAATTTTGTCTCTTTTTTCAACAGTTTATAGTCCCTTATGCTCTGGCACAGCTGTAGTGATATTGTAGTAATCATGAATGTTCCAGGATTTCAATTTATTTCTGCATTATTTAAAAGAAAACCTTACAAAATGTAGCATCCTCTTTTCCCAGGAAAAAAACATTCTCTGAGATATTTTTTCATTACTTTTGTCAGAGTGAGCTAGCAAGACTAAATGATTGTGTAGCTGGAAGTTTGGGTACTCTCTGTGAATGTGAGAGTGGGCTTCAAGTCCCTGCTCCAAACAGTTTTTCAGCTTTCTCATAGAAGGGAAGATCTTTAACAGAAAGGTCTAAGCTTAGAAAAGAGTCAGTTGCTTCAGGAATGATCCTAAAAGTTCTACCAAGACTCTTTGTAAGTCTCACCAACTTCAGAGCTTCTATAAACCGCAGGCATCAGTGGATACATGTTTATTTTTATCTGTAAAAGCCTCTAGCTTCGAGCAGTGGAAATAATGAGAATGCTGTAGTTCGGAATTTACTGTCACTGGTATGATATTGTGCAAAGAAAATGTGGTTTTAGGTAACGTTGGGCTTATGCCATTTAGAGATAAAATTCAAGATAGGTTTCAGATATAGGAAGTATGAGAACCTATGGTATTTTGTGCTGTTCTAGTGGGATTCATAAAAATTAATTGTTTTTTGTGAAAAAAAGTCTCCTTTATAAAGTTAAGGAGCAACAAATTTCAGTGAATGGAATATTACAGATCTAGGAATGCATGAAGTAACAAATAGGACTCTGCTACTTTTTTTTTTGAGGAACTGATCTTGGGGATGTTCTCTCCGTTGCAACCAATCCTCTTGACAATTTGTGGTGTTGCCAGTCTATCTCTCTACAGATGTGTGGTTCTCTAGTTGTCTGAGGTGCATGCTGTTCCTAATGCGGCAAACAGCAGCATGTGAAGTTGATCTAACTCTTGTACACTGAGACAGCTGGAGGTTAGCCAGCTGAAAATGTAATGTGCTTCTTTGAAGAGTCTTGGGAGATTCTTCACAGTGGGGAATATTTGAGGCACACATCAGATTTAATTTGCTTGGGTTGTGAAGTCTACTTGGGACCTACGTGGTTGTGCTGTAAAATTGTTTAAATTCAGTTTTTCCTAGGCCAAAGGACAGCTTGTTCTGTGATGAGACATACGTAAAACCATCAAAGAATAGAAAATAAAGAACGGAAAGGTAGAAACTCTGTTCTTCCTCATAATGCTTTCACATCTACTGCTGAAAAAATTTAATACAGCTTTCAGGCTCCTAAATATTAGAAAATTTCCATGTTTGAAATTCCTCACATACAAAATTGATGCCACATTATTTCCCTGCTTCCTCTAATGCAGGTTTTGCAGTTAAAAAAGCAGGTACAAATGACATAGAGCTGAGAACAAGTGAAGCATCTTCACCTTTTCTCTCCATGTAGGAGGGGCAAAGTGCAGAGTTGTTCAGGAGCTGTTCCCAGTGGGGTGGGAAGAAGCCTCCCCTTCGTATCCAACAGGATGTAGCTGTGCTTTGTCACCTTCTGGGGCCACCTGGTGCTGCACAAGATTTGGACACGTTTACTGGATACAGCAGTTATTGCATGGACATGTGTGGCAGCAGCAGTGAAGGAACCTCTAGCGCCATTTGAGGACTGGAAGGAGGGAGTGCCCTTAGCCTTTACCACATCTGTAAACAAGATTCGTGCGTCAATAGCTTTCACAGCCCCCTGGAGAGACATGAGAATGGTTCAGTGGTCATAAACTGCCTGAATCGTGGAATGTCTAGGCTTGACTGTTGAGGAAGTATCTTTAGGCCTTCCTTCTGTTCCCTCTTATGTGCCCTCAGTTGGTATCCTTCAAATGATATTAAGCTAAATACAGCAAATTTCATGTGGTCATTTTGCTGACACAGTACCAGGCACTGTGTATCTGTACACATTATCTCATATATAATCTTTCTGGGGTTACATTACTGTTCTTTCTTAGAGTCTTCAGAGCCTTTAGTCTTGGACAGATGCCCCACACCTGTATAGTAAGAGCGATGCAGAATGATATAAATGGGTCACAGAATGGTCTCTAACTCAAAGAATGAATCATTCAGTTACAGGATAGAGGTACCATCAGGTCGAAAATGGGGAGGAAAGGGGAAAAAAAGCTGTTTATCTATCACACAAGCAAAAAGCAATAAACCTACTGTAATAGCTGTAAGCAGTAGGAGTATTTGCCTGTCCACTTGATTATTATCTTTGTAGTCTTAATGGTATGCAGGGCTTTGAAAGGGTAATGTGTGAGTTACTGTTACTGGTGTTCAGTGCTGTTCCATGAAGACAAGTATAGTAATTTCACAATTATAAGCCGCACCTGATTAGAAGCTGCACGTCCTGGTAGACGTGTAGGCCATGGGATTTGTCCGTATATAAGCCACACCTTTTTTTTTTTTTCTTTTTTTTTTAAAAGCAGGATCCATGTGTAACAAAATAACAAATTAGTAACAGAATCGCACCAGCGCAGGGTTTGGTGTCAGGTGCTCAAGTTGCAAACAGTTTTCATAGATCAGTGAAGCCTTTAAAGGCAGCCCCAGGCACCCTCCCCGGCTGGCTCTCACTTCTGGGTTGGCATTTCACTGGGATTTGTCCATAGATAAGCCGCACCTGATGATCAGCTGCACTACTGGAGTAGGCTGGATTCTTCAATTAAAAAGGTGCAGCTTATAATTGTGAAATTACTGTAAAAGGAGAAGACATAAAGGTAATTTTGTTTTGCTGGTTAAGAATCCTAATAATCTGCAAGATGTCACCTCTGAGAATATCACTTTATGTTCTACCAAGAAGGATTGAATTAACACAGTGTACATTTTTCACTATTGCACATTTACAACTGTTAGAAACATGCAAAGTATGTATTTGGTGGAAATGACCCCTGCCTCTTAACAGCCTAAGAGGGTTTGTTGCCTGTAGTCACTGAGTGAAGAGATCTGCTGGCATAGCTGGCACCTTTATATGACCTACTGACTAGCTGAAATTGTTTACTCTGAGCTGTCTGATTTTTTAGCCAGAGGGAATTACAAGAGGGAGAACAGCCACTGGTCTATCAAAAGCAGCTGCACCCACAGCTGGATGGGTCAGCTGGATGGGTGTAGCTAAGCTGGCAGGGAACGTGGCCACCTGTGATGGATTCCTTCAGAAGTGACAAGAACTGGGGCTCTGAGTGGCAGGGCTTGCAGCTGTGTGTCCAGGTGAAGGCATTCTTTTGGGGTGCTTTGGGGTGATGCAGTTTAGCCTCTGAATTCTTTATGGACTGTGGCTCGCTCCATGCTGATGATATGCTACTGTTAGGTGTGTAAACACGTGAGATTTATGTTTCTGAATCTGGCCTGTTTCTCCCTCTACTTTGTGTGGCGTCTTAAAATATATCACAATTTTTCCTGATACTCAATTATCTCCTGAGCTATTATCTGTTTGCAGGGGAATGCTTCAGATCCTTTTGCTCTTTTGCTTTTTCTTTGTGTTGGCTTGCTGAATTGAGATTCATCTCCAAGTCTATCAGTGCTGTCAATACAAAACTCTCCTACAAATCCCCCTTGGCACTGCTGTCATAAGACATTTTCGCATCTTTAAAACCCCCTCTGCTAACTATAGAGTGGATGAAGGCATCAAGAAATTTTAATTTGATGATAAATTCTTGTGGCTACTCATGCAACTTTATTAGTACCTACAAACAGATTCTTTCCTTTGGGCTACCATGAATGATGTCTGATAGTTCAGGGCTATCAGGACTTCCTTGTCTCTCTTTCTTTAGAGTGACATGTATTTCTGCATCTGTCTGATCTTTATTTTGCTTTCCTGTCTCAATTAAGCATTTCAATAAGGCTCAATCAGAATCTTTGTACAGTTGGTTGTATTTGTTTTCCTTTTCTCCTTGGAGTCCTTTATACCTATTTCTAGTTATATTTCAGTCTGATTTTGCTGTTAAAAGGGCATTGGAAGGAAATTATTTTCAATTTTGAGAACAGCTTGCCAGTCCACCAATGGCTCATTGTTCTTTTCCAAAAATAACAGTGTATATCTTCCATTTACAAGGTTTCAGAAGTTTATGAAGGAAATTTTTGGGCCCTTTGTTTTGCTTTGAGAATCTGTGAACTGATTAAGAAATGTAATGCAAATTTCATGCCTACAGTACCCAACCCATATATGCATCTGATAAGCTTTCAGTGTTGATAGACTTACAGTAAAATACTAGCTTACTGCCTGTGCGATCTTAGTTACTTTCACATCTGCCTGTTATTATGTAGAAAACATTTTTGTTCAGGTTCCCTAGTAAGTATTTGAATGTGCAGTCTCCTCTCCTCACTGGTGTTGTTAACCAGAAAGATTTGCAGATTTGTGTTGTGTTCTGAAATCAGAATAACCCCAGATACATCTAGTCCAGTGCAATATTGGGAAAATCTTCTTCCAGCATGACAGCGTTGATGATTTACTCATTTGCTCAATGACAAAGATTCGATGGAAAATGTCTGGTTGTGAAAATCCTTCTTTCCTTTTTTTCCTCTCCCTCAGTCGGATGACAATAGCATGTATGTAAGAAGTCTGACTTGGAGAAGACTGTTTTGTTGTGTAAATTGATAGATTTTTCATAGGTAGAGCATACTGTCATATAGGGCCCAGAAGTCATCACTATCCATCAGTTATAGAGAAATTGTATTATGTTTCCTGCCCACTTTTTACTAGAAAAATGTGTGTCTCACACTATCTGCTGTCATGTTCAGCATCTGCAACTAAGTAGTAATGCATAATGAACATATAAGCCACATGTTCAGTTTCTTTGTCTTAAGCCTTGTCTTGAGTTTAAGTGCAGTGGTTCCTCTTCTGTGAAAGAAAAAAAAGATAAATGCTGCTTCTTTCAGAAGCTTTAGTTCAGTCTTACTGTATTTTTTTCTTTAATGGGGGGTGTATATTCTACATATGCAATAATATTTGCTTATCCACTTAACTCAAATGGAAGTGTGAGGCTTTACATACCTTTTTCGTAAATTATGTATCTGGATCCATGTTAATATTTTTTCCATGCTTCTCTATTTCCTGTAGCTGGCAACTTTATTTTCTTGGCATTTGTACTAGCATGTGGTATAATCAAGCCTGTTACTCTTCCACTTGTAACACTGTATTCCTAAAACAATTGCAGTTCATTTTACTGTAGAAAACACAATTATATTGGCTGTTGTGCTATTTTACCAATACATGTTCTTCCTTAGTTGCTGTATTTTCATCAAGGTTCATGGCTATAAATAATTATTTTGCCTTTTCCTTTCTTTTTTCTCCTTTAAATTAATTTACTCTTTTTGTTGTTGCAACTACCTAACAGTAGCAGACTTCATTACAGAAGTTCTGGTTCTAAAGGATCACCAATTCATTCAGTCACTTCTTTGAGACCTGGTTTTAAATTAAATTATGCTGACCAGACCCTTATCTCACTGGTATAAAATAGAGTACTCTCTTTGATGCAAGTTTCTGAAGGAGTTTGAATCCTCGGCAATGTAAAGAGTGCAATCAGCAAAGAAGGATTATACTGTCAAGAGTGTCAGCTGAAAAGATGGTTCTCCAGAAAAACTTTATATGGCTGTGTTTGATCTGAGGATGCTATAACAGATAATGTAGTCTTTGATTCCTCTACTCATTGATCAGTATTTAAGCACATATTCATGCACATGCTATAAATGCATCAGTCATTTGCAATCTGAAGGAAAATATGCAAACGGAAAGATTTGTGGCACTTTAAAGTCTTTGAGCACGCAATTAAAGGGAAAGCAAGGCAGAAGCCTTATTTCTTCTGATTCCTTTCTTTTAATTGAAATAATAAAATGTATATACTATTTCTTCTCTTTTATTCACATTTCTTTCCTGCACTTTCAGCTCTTCCTTTTCAAAGCTACAATATGGTTGATTTTTTTCCTTTCCATCGTTCTGCTCTTAAGAGGGATGTAGTAAGTGTCTCACTTTCTGCCTAATGCTGCCTCTAATTGGTGACTCATCTTCTCATCCCACCATTAGTGGTCTTTTGTGCACTGAAGTTGTTCAGTAGATGTTCCAGGTAGCTTCCTGTTCAGACACAGACAGGTACAGTGCTGTTCTTGAGGCACAAATGTGCCTGGCCTGTTTGGCAACAGCTTTCTCATGTTTTCCCCAATCAATTCCTGCAAAGGAAAAGGAGCCACCCACTGACAGATCCTAAAGGAAAAGTGCATCTTCCCAGCCAGAATATTCAAAAGCTTCTGGAATCCTTTTACTCCTGAGCGGGGGTAGTGTCTCTGTCATTCAAGTCTTTGACATATGAAGCTTCTAAATATGAGAAAAGGGCAACTTTCTATCATTATGTTAAACCTGGAAAAGCCTTTATATCAGGCCTGACATCAATATGTGTTACCTCCAATTTGAGTTTTAGCACATCCTTTTCAGCTCTCCTATTCAGAGCCTTTGTCATCGAGCCTAAACATGGCATGGAGCATTGAATTAGCATTCAGGAATACCCATCCTCATCTGGCTCACAGCATCTCTTGTGATCTGCACTGCTAGCTCATACAGTATCTGGATTAAAAAAAAAAGTTGTTTTTAACATTATATTTAACAGTAACTGGAGGTGTTGCTTGTTTCTATTTAGATGAGAGTCCTTACACAAAATCTGCAAACCAGGCAAAGGCACCTGATGGAGCACTGTCTATGAGGAGACAGAGTATTCCAGGTAAGACTTACTTCGCTTTTTGTAACACCTAGCTTGTTTTTAAACAGCAAGATAACACTAATTGAAATTCAACTAGTTATAAAAAGCAAATATATTACAGTTGCTATCAAGCAACTTTATAAGGAAAGTTTCAAGAAAGCTATAAGGAGTTTCCACGGTTAGGTTGCCTCAAGCTTTTGCTGTGAAGAACATCCCCACATCTGTCTTTTGCAGCAGATTGGAGACATTGAGTGCAACCACCTTTTCATCAGAGGCTCATATATTTCCAGGCCCTCTGAAACTGTTCTTTGGTATCTAGTTTCAGTAATAGAGGGAGATTGGCTCATATTTTCCACTATTCATCAGCCAGACTCAGAAGTCTAACAGAGAAACACTCTGCCGGAGTTCTTGTCTTCGTGTGATTTTCTGCCACGTATAGAATCACTTGTCCATCCTTGTCTTTTGTGCCATCACATCGCACAAAGCTGGACCATTAGTTTAGTTAAAATAAGTGATCTTTCAACCTGTGTCTCTCTTAGTTCCTTCAGACAAGTCTGATGTAAGTACAAGTTTGACATAGATATTATGCAGTATTCTAAAGGGATTTTCACCTCAAGTAGTATTTTAGAAACCCTTTAATGAAAACAAATGAATGCTGACAAAGGTTGCACTCAGGTGGAATTACTGATGTTGCCGTTCTCACCTCAAGCACAGTAACCTCTGACTCGAAGGGAAGATGCATTGCAATAGAAATCAGAAGCTGTAAAGTCATGTCACCCACCTTCTAGTGGTTAATACTGCCTGGGCTAAGTGGCTTTATTCTTGAACAAAGACATACAACCCACAGAGAGTTTGTGGATGGGGGATGGAGCTCAGACCTTTGCCACTGCTAGGGTCAGATCTCATCCCAGTAGCTATGGTGAACAGCCAAAGTACATTTTGTGGATGCTTTGTGTGAATGTTTCTGTGTTTGAGAGAGAGCAAGCTGCCTTATTTAGTGTTGCTTATAATGAATATTGTTGTTCATTCTTGAAAACATCTTAGTGATTTAAAAATTGTTATTTTTATGGTAGAATCAGGAAGATCATAATCATAGTGAAAAGACATGAGTACAGCATCCAGTGTGCAGCTGTTCTTCTAAGAAAATATTTAATTATACAAACATCAAGCAGTTTGGATTTTTTTATCCACATCAATACAAATCGATATTAATTGTTCTTCACAGTGAATGAAGATCTCTACTAGGATACTTTTCAGGTAGTGCTGTAGCACATAGGTCAGTAATATCTATGGCCTTGAAAGTGGTCAACCATTTGATTTTTTGCTGTGATCTTAGTGGTTATCATTTATAGTGTTGTTACTGTGTTTATTAAACACTTAAGTTAAGGTCTGAGAGCAGACTGAAGTTTGTGGTTTCACATGACATTTTGAGAACTCCTGATGATTTTCACTTGTCTTCTTTAAAGAGAAAGTTTGATGAAAATATACTGGTACATTTTGTCTTCAGAGCATCTGATAAGATTAGGAATTTCAAGTGTTGACTAATAGTCATCATGGCTAATGATAATTTATTTTTATTTTTTTACAATTTCACTGCATATTCTGGAGTTTTTGAGAGCATTGCAGATAAATTTTTACTGTGTACTCTGCTTAAGTCACAGTTTATTCAGAGAGATTAATACAAGTGTTTAGTGACATGTGCTTTGCTGTATTTCAGGTGTTCTGAAAACAGCTAATCTAAGCTTATGTATATTCTTTAGCTTTTAATATAGTGATGACATTTATCTGAATGCCTTGTTCCATCTCTATACCTTAGGACTCCAAAGGATAAATGAGATTGAGCTGGTTGGGTATTTTATAAAATTATAATTAAAAGTCGTCATGCCCCAGAAAACTCTCATTGTAGCACAATGGATGTTGTGGGTTTAGATGCATAAAAGACTTTGCAAAACTAAGCGTTATTTTGAGAATTAATTTGAACATTTAGGAGTTGACTGAAGTTTCCGAAAATAACCTATAAACATTTGTATCACTTGACACCATGTGTTGTATGTGAGATAGCACCTTGTAAATAGCTTCTATTCTCATTTGTGTGTGAGCATTTTATTCACATTACGGATTAGTCTTGGCAGAGGTGCAGAAGCACCCCAGCTAGCCAGCTTCATTTGGCAATAGGAGGTTCACTATTAACTAGTAGCAATAATTAGTACAAGACCAGAAGCAGAACAGCTGCTTTTGCTACGGAGCAGGATCACAATTCTGACATTATGTAGGTCAGCTCCAAATAGCTTTTCAATTGGAAGGTGTGATCAGTGAACCTAATATATTCTGCTGGGCCTGGATGGAAATATGTCAGCTGGAGTTACTGTCAGTAATCTTCACATGAGGATCTTACCCTACATGGAAAGCTTTCATTTCTATCCCCCCAGATGGTATGCCTGGTAACATATCACATTCCTGAACTGCTGTTTTTTCAAGCTTGAAGCATGGGAGTACCTTTGACAGTATAGCTGTCTATTCCACTTGATGGTCTGTCATTCCTAAGACACGGACAGCAGATGTTCTATTCCCAAGGAATGCTCTGCCTATTGAATTAGCCAAGAGAAAACTGGGTTTTAGCAAGACAATTGTTTGTATGCAGAGTTTTGCACAGGTTTCAACAGTCTCTGAAACAATACTAGTGAAAATACACAGGATGTGAGATGTAAATCTTCCAGCTCGGTAATGGGGTTGTGGCATCTCCCTGTATCTGGTGAAAGTTCCTTCTCATGACATTTGAATTCACTTTAAAGGATTTCACTGCTCCATCCTTTTGACAGCTATCAAAAAGGGGAGCTTTTGTTGCTGTGAGGCCTGAAACTACTCACTCAGCTGCAAACCTCTAGAGGTGGGTTTTATCCTTCCATGTGAAACTGTATTGAAAGAGCAGTATTGATGAGCACTGACTGAGTGCACAGAGAAATAATGTAATTCTGTAGAGGTTACATGGAGCTCAGGCTTGGTTTATTTTACAGGAAAAAATGTTGAAATAATCATTTTATAATTAAAATCAAATGAGCACATACTGCGAGATCATTGCACTTAGTTTAATTCCTTTCATCCCCAGAAGGAAGGAATGGATTAAGCATCTCCCTGGAGCAGTACTTGCTTATTTGAGATGCAGAATGCATTATTCATGTGATGAGACTACATGTCATATTTGCCATGTCTTCACATGGTGCAAAATCAACAAGGAACAGATCCTTTCAAAGGCATTTACAGAATTGCTGAAATAATAGTTAATTCAAATTAGATGCATTAATGCAGTTTGAAACTTGGGCTTTATTTTGCGTATGTGTAGGTGTTTAGTAATAGTTATACATACATGATTGTTTGAAATGTTACTTAGCTTCACAGTCAGAAATTCTTAACTTAAAAGTAAGGCTTGAGATAATGTTAGGATGAGAAGCAGCTTGCACTCAGAAATAAACAGATTTTCCCTTCTAAACATTTAAATTTAGACTGTGAACCAGACTATAATCCTTATCGTTACCCCGTCCTCATGGAGGCCAAGGGAGTGAGTATCTTGTGCCCCACTGAAGAAACTGTCACTGCAGAACTGGTGGTAAGGCACATAAAATGAAAACTATTTCAGAAGTCATGGGTAAGACCCTTCCCTCAGAATCATAGATGCAGTTAAAAACAAGTGTAATTTAAAATTAAGGTGTTTGCTAGCCAGCCTCTTGAATCCCTAGGTTCAGGTGGAGGTAGTTCCCACAGAGTTCCTGGAATGAGGTTTCCTGATTTACTGAGGGTCTGGCAGTGCCCAGCCAAGGGCAAGTCTTAGGTCAGTAGGGGTGAGCCAAAGGTGTCATTCCTGGGATTGCTTATTCCTGCCGGAGCTTTAGAAAGGACATCAGCTGTTCCTGTGGCACTCATACAATGTCAAGAGCTAATGGCACTGTTCAGGAGACACTTTGAAGTCGAGGAGACTTTAGCATTTACTTCAAGATAAGCATGTGCCTGTGCTGTCCTGAATATGGACAGGCTGAATAGCTGTTCCCTGATTTCCAAACTAAAATCCATTGCCCTCTTATCTGTTTTAACAACATGGGTAAATCGGTCATCAGTAATGCTGTACAAACTGTTCACTTTTCACTATTTCTTTGTTTTCAGTTCACTAACTGAAAACTGAGGGCACTGAGCGAAAAGAAGTGACCTGACACAAGAATAAAAACTATTACTTTGTGAAGTGAAAATAAGACACCATAAGTTTAAGACTGATTAAAATAATTCATAGAATCTGCAACAAAAGCTTAATTTTGTTTGTAGTCCATATTTTTAATTGAGTCTTAAAACTTACCATTACTAAAAAAAATAGTAAAAAACACTGAAGTTTTTTGAAATGAAATGTTTCAGCTTCTCAGTGTTTCATTTTGTTTTGTTTTTTTGGATAAAGAGAATCTGTGTCCAATCTAGTTGGCATTAAACTTTAAAAAATTAAAAATCCATACTTCTTTCTTCTTCTGTCTACTGACCTAGACATGTGCACTGTCGCAGTGCATAAGAGACTTCTGGCTATGAAAAGTCTTGTTGTCTGAAGTAGTGAAGGGCTCAGAAGAGCTGTAGTGTGAACTATACACTGGGAGAGCTATTTGAATCATCTGTGAATTCAGAGATTTTGTTTTGCTAAGATGGATGCAGTTGTGAGCTGTCTCTTTCCTAAGTAAATTCTTGCACAAGAAACGGGCACCAGACAACAAAGATAAGTGGAAATATTTTCCTCTTTGAGGAAATATTATAATAATATTATAATAATTATAGTAATAATAATATCTTCTGGGACAGAAGAATAACACAGCTGCCTGCCTTCTGCCCTGCTCTACACACCTAGCAGAAAGCCCTTGAACTCTTATCCTCACCATGTTGTTCAATCCACTGTTATTTCACCTCCTGTGTAAGCCTTGTGCTCCAGCTGTGCCTGCCTCTGGGACCACAGGAGCCTTCCCAATTCTTCTTCCAGCCACCTTCTGCTCCACAGTGATAATGGATCTGCTGAACAGGAAAAGTGTCTACATTTATGGTGAAAGTGCATGCCAGCCTTTGCGGAGACAAATAGGAAAAGATTAAACGTAGATGTTACTAATCATTCTTTTGACGTTTTCTCCACCAACCGGAGCATCTTCTTCTCTCTAACCAGTTTTTTTTTATTATTTGTCATTTGGAAGTTTTGTATGCAGCTGCAGGGAAGTACTAACAGGTCAGTTGTTAAAATAGGTCACTGTGCTCTGAAGGAAAATTGTCAAGACTTTGAAGTCTGAAATTAAAGCGACCAGATTATTCCTTTGTACATGTGTAAATACTGCACTTTCTTTCCACACTACCTGATTCTTTGAAGCATGCTGTAATACAGGTTTTGTATTTCAGCACAGTGTTTGATCTCAAAAACAGGGATAGCCATCAAACTGGAGGGAAAACTGAGTGAAAGTACAGCCCTGAGCACATCCTCTGCAGTGGCTCAAGATCTGGAATGGCTGTTAGTAGATGGTTTGCAGCCTTGTTTGGGGGGAGCTTGGTAAAATAATTTTAATGCAAAAATAAAATGTTAAACAAACATAATTTTAGGGTAGGCTGAATTTTGAACTGCTTAGCTAGAAGGGAGCACATGCAAATCAAAGAAGCATAAAATGCCTTGAAAAGATAATATTTACAGAGCTGATACTAAAAAAGTAATTGCTGCATGATGTACTGTCCTCAGTAATTGCTTAGGACACAAAATATTCCTAAGAGAAGTTATGAAATACTAAATTATTGTAATAAAACCAATAATTAACATCCTGGGAATTTCCAGGCTCTGAAATATTTAAATACACAATGTAAATGTCATTAGAAAGCAGTAAGGCAGTTCTCATCTGATTCTTGGCTCTGAACACATGGAGCTGTTTACAAAAATACAGAGGTATGGCTTTTTTCCCCCTTCCTGACCCACAGCCTGCTGTGCAGCAAATGGTCCTATTCTGTCTCAAGCTGCATCAAATCTGGCTTTCCTGAGGGGTTTGTATACTGCCCACAACTGATGAACTCAAATGTAGGTCAGGTGGAAGCTGAAGAATTTTAAGAATTTCTTCAACTATGATTCTTGGGCTTTTGTACCATCTAGAAATGCATGTTTAAATAAAAATATATTACTATCAGAAAGCAAGCTGAGGTTGTGAAGAAATAAGAAACTAATTTAATTTATATATATATATAAAATACAAAAATTCCAGAATCCAGTCTAAATTAAAGGCAGAACGTGATCCAGTTATGATGTCATTGTGTTGCCAATATAGAATTCTATTAGCTGAACATAAGATCGGGTGTGCTGTGCCTCAATTTAAATGAGGAAAAGTTTTGTACTGCATATCATAACAGTAGAATAGATGGGGTACAGTAATTTTCTGCTGCAAGATAATCTCAGAAAAATGTGAGAAGTCTGGAAAATAATAGAGAGGGATGAAAAGGTTTTTAAAAAGAGTCCACATTGATTGGAAAAAAAATCAGACTTCTGAAGTGATCCTGGGATCTAAGTTCCATTAAGTGGCACTGCTCAGGAGGGAAGACAGCTCCCAGGTTATTCCTGTAGCTCAGCTCTTAACATCTGAGCCAGGTTCCCAGTGACTGACAGATGTGACAGATGGATGATGCATCCCTGTGTGTCCGTGCTTACCTATGTGCAAACACAGCTCCAGAGACAGTTTTGCTTTCCTCGGTGATTAATATGGCATTGGCAAGACAGTGAGTGTTTGAAAGCAGCTGTTCTCATGCTGCAGTTAACTTGGTCCAATTCCTTCAGGCTGCTCTGAGTAAAACTGCAGAAGATTTAAATGATCCCATTATTTTTTGACAGAGTGCTCCTAGCATCAGCAGGCCCCCTTGCAGTTGCTACAGTGCAGGCAACTTCTCAAGCGATGTTGCTTGACTGGTGCAGTCCTCAGTCACTTTTTCCATCCTTTTCAACAGAAACCTGCCTTGCCTTTAACTTCGTCTTCCTTCAGATTTCAGAAGCACTCTGATGTCACAGATGCAGTACTGTGTTACTTAATTTTTCATTTCCCATCAAAATGTGAAACACTCTTCATTGACTAACTGGTTTTGCAGAGTAAGAGCATGATGTGCCTGAGAGAAAACCTGTCAAAATCAACCCCAACACTTTTCATAGTCTCACGGTGAGAAAAAAGAATTTATTGCAGAAGTAAAACTTGAAAATAAAATGTTTGTCAGTAAAAGCTGGGTTAGGAAATTCAAGTATGTGTCTACAAAAGCACTTCTTTCCCTCAATTTGCATTTTTCTTATAGACACTTACTTTTACTATGTACTTTTAAAACTCAGCACAAAATGCCACTGAAGAGATTTTAAGCATTTAGAAATCCATTAGCCATAACCTCTGCAGTCACAGTTATTATGGTAACGATCTTGGGTGATTTCTGAGCAGAAGCAAGCGTTCTGACCTGTGAAATGCAGATCACAGGCTCGTAAGCTTTTCTGCAGTTGAGGTGTTTATTATATCTGCAAAGTCATTTGCCGATTTTCATGTTTGATGAGAGGCTACAGTTGGTGTATCATTTCCAGGCTTCCCTGTGTGTTTGTTTAACCTGCTGGAGGTTTACCAAATGGTCTGTGAAGCAGCTGCAGAGCTATATGTCTTTTCCTTCCCACTGACATTGAAAATTTCTGAATTTGCTTTCACATATTTATTACTGAAGATTTCTTTCTTGTCCGTCCTCCTTTTTCATCAAAATAACTTTGTTGGAAGGACTTCATATGTCATTCATGTTACATATACAGATAAACATGAAACGAATTTCTCTCCTGTAGAAAATTGACAAAGGTCACTGAGTTTTTACCTAATTGAGATTGCTGATGATTTATTTATATATATTCTTTACAGATCTGCTACGTGCTGGTGTTTTTCAGCACTGAAAAGGATTAGAATAGAGAGCAGTCTCATTTGAGTCCTTTTACCATGAAGGAGAAAATGTATTAAGGGCAATACTGTACATGAGGAATGTGCACTTTTTCAAATACCCAACTGATATAAGGTCTGAAAATGTAACTGACTTTAAAGGATTTTCTCTATTCACACAGCCAGTAGCAGATTTTGTTGCTGATACCAAACACCTTCATGTGTATTTGGATTTAATTGCATATAGTTTTGACAACCTTTAGCCTTTCAGAGTAAAAGGTATTAGTTTATTGCAGCTGCATGCTTTTTCCCCGAAAAATCCATTAAGCTATATGTAGTATAGAATGATATACCATATAGCATCTGTAGCATCGTTTTAATAAGTGCCTCAGTAATTTAGCTGTTGCACAGACACATTTTGGGGCAGGGATGGGCAGTTCTGAACGAGTTTTTTCTGTGCTTGCAGTGTGGACACGTGCATGTACTCCTCTGGTCTTTTGTTAGCTTGAAGCACGAGTCCCTAGTGCCTGCCTTCCAGTCACAGTGATAGCACAGGATTTTGAATGGAGCTTGGAACCTGAAAATAGGGAAGCATCAGTGCATCTCCTGAGGCTGGGGATTCCATCTTCCAGGACAGTTGTTTTCCTGCACAATTCTGGCATGCTCTCTAAGCTCCACAAAGGAAAGATGCCCTTGTGATGGTTGGTTTTGTTCATTTTAATCATAGTGTTGGTGATGTCTGTTGAAAAATTTGTTCTCCTTTAAAGGCTTCAGTTAGAAGAAGAAATGGTGTAATGGACATGTGAGGAGAGGGAAACTAGGAAAAAAAGAAAGAAGGTAAAGACTAGGTTTGAAATAGGAGCATGGAGGAAGTTTCTGAAGGAGACACTGGACTAGCTGGGTGAGCTTGGAAGGAGGAAGGAAAACCATATGCTCTTGAAAGATCATGGAAGGAGGTGCTAAGCACAGGGAGATTTGCAGCCCTGGGATTGTGCAGCTGATTGTGATCCCTTCCTGGCTGAACATAAAACTTACCAATCCCAATAATCATTGCTGCCTACAAAAAGATCTAAAACTTTATGAAACCAGACTGACGCAAGGGAATACAGCAGCCTATTACAGCTACTAGGGGTTCTTCTGGGTAATTGAGAAGCTAAAATTTAGTACTGACCTCCTGAAAAATGACTGCGTTTTCACAGGATAGCAGAGCTGGGCTTTCTTGGGGCAAGAATAGAGGTTTTCTTCAGAAAAATGGATAGTACATGAGAAGATTCATGAGGAATGCTCAGGTTCATCAGTATGTTCAAAAGTAAGGAAATGTATTAAAATATTTTCAGGCAATATCTTTTTCTCTGAGTGGAAATATATTTAAACATTCTTCTCTATACTGCTATCAGTCCAGTATTGGAGGAAAAATGTGTATTCAACAGTGAAAATGATTTCTGCATCATTCAGTTGAGATACTCATTGATCCAGCGTCTCTAGAGAGGAAGAGCAAGCAGAAAATCTGTGTATACAGACTGTGTCAGTGGATTCAGAAGAGACTAAGTTATTGCCAAGAGCTTCATATGTAAATACTACAAAGACTGAGAAGCATTGTACTCTCATATGTGACATTACTGGATGTCAAGGAACTGTGGCAGGACCAGACTGGGCAAAATAGGCTGGCTCTCATTTTCTTCTTAAACTTTATTTTCTTGCTTTGCAATATGGAGCAGGATTAGATGGAGTGTTGGTCTGACCCAGGAGGGCATTGCTTTCTTTCAAAAGTCTTGTGTTGCACAATTCCATAGACAGAAGCAAACAAAATCCAGGCTTATTCCTTTAAGGTTTGAGAAGTTTGCTCATCTGAGAAGTTTGGGATAATTTTTTTATCATTTGCCTGCTTGAGTCTTTTTGCACTTAACGATTTATTTTTATCTTACAGTTATAGATAATTAACTTGATGTTTTTAACATTCCTAATATATTTTCTAATACCTCTTTAAAGGACTTTGTGCGTGATTTCCATCTGTTCAAGGGTTTTTTAATATCTCTTTCAGTTTCTTCAGTGATTATCATTTCAGGGCATGAAAATATTAAGGAAATAATATACTGTCTACAAAGATAACACCAAAATATGCTACCCCAGATCTGGATAGTAGTCTGGCTCTTCTTTTCAAGTGTGTCAGTGGATCAAAGCTGCTCATTCTTACTCTACACCTTGATTTATACCATTTCTTTCCCCCTATAAAATTCTATTTTGCCAATATGAAATGGCTCAAAGTATTTGAGCATTTTTGTTCTTTTCTATTCTATTCTACTCTGTTATTCTATTCTATTCTATTCTATTCTATTCTATTCTATTCTATTCTATTAATGTCTTACAAGCAAAAGAGGAAAAGAGATTCTGGTGCTCATGTGTCTTCCTCACCACATCCATGGTACATGGGGCATGCCTCATAGTATAGAATAAAGAGAGTGGTTTGGTTTGTGCAGGACCTGGAAGACCAGAAGTTTATTATGGCATCAATGCAAACTAGATTCTGTTTCCTTGCTATCTAAAGTGCAATGGTAAGAACAAAGAGCTCGTCTGTTCAAGTTTCAAGGTATTTATTGTGAATTTGTGGGGCCAAAAGAGGTATTTGTGACTGTCTAAATTAAACGTACAACCTTCTGGAATTTATTTGTATCTCAACTTGTATTTGAATTGTATTTTAGATCGACATTCAATCTATTTATGCTTGCCAGTGATACAAAACCCATCATAACCTTTTGTGGTTAGAGTCACTGCATTTATTTTTAGTTTAAGTATGCGCAGGTTCAGCTTCACCTCCCAGGCATTTTCCTTTAACTATTGTGAAAACTGTTTCATGACTTTCTTGTCCTCTCTTTTGTTACTTATAATCTTGGGAAGTTGTGTCAAAAGAAGGAGAAAAAGCATTAGAGTGACATTCACTACTTCACTAACACAAAGGTATAGTAAGTATTGCTGTGTTAAACTGTCTTCTTTATATGTTTATGGTTTGTATTCATTATTCTGGCCAGAGAGAGGTTTGATCACCTGGAAGGGTTCCCAAATAACCTTTTGGCAACTTTAATTTTGTTATTAATTTGCTGGGTACCTGTTGGGGTTTTTTATATATAGGTGCACACATCCATTCACATCTTTTACACTTTTTTACACTTTTTTACACTTTTTTTTACTTTGTAGGTGATATAGAGGGAAGGAGAATGCAGATGAGTAATTTTTTTTATTTACTGTCCTTGTCCAAATTGCAGATAGCTGTCTCACTTTATGTCTGTGTGGCTTGGGGAATCCACTAATGTTACATGAATAAACACATAAAGAAGGCTCTTCAGTAAAACCTCCCTTACTACCAATCTGGAAAAAGAACAAGGAAACAAAACAAGGAGTATTTAATAGGGGAAAATAGCAATCGTGCCAAAGTCAGGAGATTTTATTGCTTTTATTCACAGAAACCATTGGTAGAAGGACATTGTGAATATCAATCCAAGCAGGAACAAATGTCAGCCTTTAATGCTAATTGATTTTATTGGTCAAGCAAAATGAACTCAGCTTAATAGTTAACTGTGAGACAAGATTCTACCAAGACCTTCTTTCTATATTAGATGACACTGTGACCCTGAATAATTGTTGGATAAATGATATAGAAAATGAGCATTGACCTTTGAGATACTGAAGACACAGTGTCACAGAAAAATGAGATGTGTTAGAGCTGAATTTTAGATACCACTGCCACAGGATGAGTGATCATATCTGATAACACAGTATGACTGTTGAATCTTCTGTAAAGGAAAGTGAGAAGTAAAATTTGATAAAGGGAAATCATGCCATTATACCAAGACTGCAACAAAACATCTATCAAGGATAAAAATACTGCAGTACTGTTAATAATTTCTAAATAACTTGCATTTAACATAGTCACATATGACTAAAAGCAGTCTCTTTCAGAAAGATTTCAGATTTATTTCTGGAATTAAAAGTTTAGCAAGTATATTTGAAAGTCATTACAAAGTTGTGGTTACAAACCCAGTAAGGAACTTATGCAATTTTATGATGAGGATGGTACATAACTCTGATGAGGCCATTAAAAGCCAAGGGCTTTTTCTTTGGCCACTAACAAAAGGTAATGGTGCAGTAGAGAGCATATAGTGGATGAGAATATCTATCCAATCATGAACCTTGACTTAATCACACACCACAGAAAATAATAGGAAAGCTGTTTAAGTCAGTCTAGCTTAAGTGCTAGCCAACAAGGATGATATCTGGATATGATTATAATGTATGGTAAGACGTGCTTTTCATGGCCTGAGTTCATGGGTATTGGGGAAATCAGAGTATTTTGGACAAGTTGTAAATACATTTTATAGTCCCAGTTTTCTGCTGATCCACTGCAAATTTTAATATATCTACTACCATATAAAACTATCATTGACTAGTAGTGAAAACATAGGAATCAGAAGATGTCAGGACATCATCTTATATTTTTCCAATGCATATATACTTAAAAATCAGCATTACAAACTCAAATCCATACAAACAGTCTTAAGAGATTGTAGGAGCTAATATTAGGCTGACTATCTCTAGCTGAATCATAAGCTCTGGGTCTTCACTGAAGAAAATATGATGAATTTGCATACCTGTTACAGCCTTTGGAAATGCAAGAAGGAAAAGAAAAACTGGAGCAAGGACTCTCAGAGACATTTTGTATGACCACAGGGAGCAGAAGTTTATTTCATTTCAAAAACACCACACATTGATTTATGTGGAGAAGAAAAAAATTTCAAAATGCACTTGTTTGTGTAACTTAGCAAAGTTTTATACCAACCTGAAACCGGATGAAATGTAAAAATTGCATAACTTTTTCTTTAATTCTGTTTAGCAAATTTTATTCTCAATGGAAGTGGAAGATCTCTGCATTGAAGTCTCTGTATTGAGAAAGGCCTGATAGGTTTCTTAAGTGATTTTGTCAACTTAAAATAATTTAGAATTTAAATATTTTCTTTAAAAATGCTAGCAATATATCCTTTGAAAGAAGAGGCCAAAAAGCCAGAGACAAACATATCTTGTGAATAGTTTGCATGGAGTCAGCAATCTGAAGAGGTCCTCTTAGGCTGCCATTTCCCTCTGTTTAAGCACAGCCTTTATTTATAAAAGCTTTATTTATGTCTCTTTTTCAGAGACAATCTAACTTTAAAAGAAATATTTTCAACAAGCATGCTTTGAGTTGTGTTAGCAGTTTGCTGATTTGCATCCTTGTTGACATTCTGTACATTGCACTGTGCTTGGAATGAAGGATGTCATTAAAGCCTCCTGGTAGTATTATTCAGCTGAATCTTTATCTGTTTCAGTCTATTTGAAGATTTTAACTATTTCTTCAATTCATATAAACATTTTCCTATCTGTTTTAACCTCTTGGTCACTGAAAGAACAGAAGGATGTTGAAACAGACCCAACAGACAAGATGTGTTTTTGAAGTAGAGGTGAGCCACAATATACAGTAAGCATGTCTGAATGTTTTTGGAGAGGAAGGTAGTTGTAATCTTTGTTCCTTTTCACTCAAAGTTTTTGGAGAATAAGAGTAAATGTTAAAAGAAAAGCCAAAAAACTTTTCTGTGAAACTTACATCGTATTTTGAAGTTTGATAAAGGAAAGCCTTTTTCCTATATGTAATAATGAGGCTGCTCTGGGATAATATAAGCCTCTTATGCTGATGTCCCATTCAGATTTTTGCAAAAACCCACAAACACGTTCTTGAAGTGACTTGAAGATGTGAAATGTTCCTATTGTCTCACTGGCTAATATGTGCCATGCCACTGTGTGTTAATATGATGCCATCTCAGTTTCTGTGCTAATTTAGTGGGATATGCTGACAATTTAGATGAAAAAAAAATCACATAGGTAGATTGTTGCAGCTGGGTATTCTACTGTTTTGCTGCAGTGATTTGTTCAGCAAGCTTGACTATCTAATAAACCAGTTCATGCAAGTGAAGGCATCTGTCTTCATCCCTCTTTGCCATTAGTGCATTATGCATATATTAAACTTCAGGGAATAGGTACAGAGATTGATTGGAGAGTTCCAGAGTGCAGGTTAGCAGCCAAGAAATGCCTGAATGATTCCTTTTCTTTTTTTTTTTCCCTTCATCCCCCCGCCCCCATGATTCCTTTTCTTTTTTTTTCCACTCTTCCCCCTCATGTTCCCCCCACTTACAGGAATAGTAAATTATTGTAGATCTTAAATGCTTATTGACTTCTAAAATCATTATTTCTGCAATTTGGTAAATTTTAATTTAACCCAGTAGCTTATTTTGCAGTTCTTTAACCCTCCTTTTCCATTGGCTTTGACTGTATTTCTTTTCATTCTGAATATTGAGTAAGTCAGTGATCTTTTTGTTACAGGCACTTTTTTTTAGCTTTAAAAACCTAGCAAAAAATCAGTTCATCGTACTTGTCAAGTTCCATATTAAATTGGCCCTTAAGCCATCTCTGGAACTTCAGTTTTATATCAGATTGATGTATACAAAAAGAATGAGTCACTGACAGATCATTTTTTAAACCATTTGTAGCAATGCATTCATCCAGCCTGATTTTGAACTACCATCTTCCAGAGGTCAAGATTTCTGGGTTAGGGTTTTCCACAAAGGTGAAGAGTAAGCAAACCATAAAGATATCAGTGGTCACTGAGCACAAAGGACAAAAAGTAAAATGTGTGGGAAGCATTCACTTGCATTTTCCATATTTCTCATTTTTCTCATCCATATCTAATTTTCTCAAGGATAGCCTAATCTTCTACACAGAGACTTTGATAAACCCTGCTGAGTCTCCTTCAATACTACCAAGTAAAAAGACACGGTGTGCATTATCATTCAGCTGTATTTGTTCTACAAACATTTACATATATGACCCCTAAAAACTTACGTATCTTTTCTTTAATCCAAGTACTAGGAAAAGTTCTACAGGCCCAGTCCTCAAGTTTCAAATATGTGAAAATTCACTACCCACTATTTGAATACATGACCGATAGTTTTTCTAAAAAGGAGTGACACCATTACTATATCCTTTTCTTATCCTTACTGCTTCTCTTTTGCCATGACACTAGTGATCTAGCTCCATGTCACAAAAAGGAAAATCACTGTCTTGTGTTAACTAAAATGTTAAATTATATAGCACCTATACAGCATGACAGGCAATGCAAGGTATGTTAGGAAAAATAAATGACAGTTCAAATGGAGAAATGAGATTTAATGATGTATTGCTAAAATTTACCAGGTAGCACCAGGATGTTAAAACATTGTGGCAAAACATGTCTTTAATAGCAAAAACCTAAGCAGTTCAGACAGTTCTTAATCTCAAAGGGAAAGAAGATTAGGAGGTGATTTGATTGGAGGTATCACAGGGATATCCTGAATGTAATAGTGGTACTATAATGAGATCTTGGTCTTGAAGGCTTGCCTGCTCCCAATTCAGATAGACATTATCTACACATGTAGCAGAGTTTTCCTCGTGTGATGCTTTCAAAGCCACACTGGATATCTTTCTAAAAGGTGGAGATACTGCCATATCAGGTTTCTCTGCTTGTGTCACTCAGGTGATGAGGGCGAGAATTGTTTCCAGTGGTTCTTTCCTGCTTTGAAATGCACAAATGCAATCAATCCTGTAATCAATCCTGCCTGATCCATTTTTGTAACTGTAGAAAGCAGAGAAACTGCAACAGTCAGGCTGTGTTTTTGTGAGTAGTGACATATCAGTGCAAAGAAACACAAATTATCAATAGTTCTTTTGGTGTTAATTTCTCATTAAAAAGAAACGAGGAAGCTGGAGGTGAATTCAGAATTATGGGAAAAAGTTTTATAAATCTGCATTAGTGTCAAAGTTCTGTGTTGTTGTGGTTTTTACTAGCGAAGGAGGGTTAATGAAGCCTGTATCCCATTCAGACACAAATGTAGAAAAGACTAATGTGGCTCTGTCCTTTCTTCATCAGTAGTGTCAACAGAGATATGCAGAGGAGTTCAGGGTGTCACTGCTGATGCATGAGCCATTCTTGAGTTTAAGATTTTGTTGCGTATCGCATGATCAGAATTTTCAAAAGGAGATACTTGTTTCATGTGGGGGATACAAATTTGAGATAACTATGGGCATAACCTTCAGCTCAAAAGTACTTTTTACTACCCATTCCCCACCCATGATAGCAATGATATGGTGTGGAAGCAAGGAAGTTTGAGCTCTGGAAAGCCCTGCGATGTCTGCTGAAGAGGTCAAGGTTGAGACCATCAAGTCGTTCATCACTGTACTCGTTTTCACCTTTCCAGTGTCTTTGCTTCTTAAAGCTCCACCTTGTCAGTTTAGTGAACTGCTCTGGACCCAACAAAAGTACAAAAGTACAGATGAAAGAATTCAGAAGTATTCACTGACAAAAATTCCTAATAGACTCATCTCTTAGAAGAATCACAGGCCATCCTTTTTATTAAGATAACTCAAATTTGATCTCTTTGCACAATATCTGTCAAAGTAATGTCATGAATAATTTTAGGCTGATAGTACTTGAATATTTGGGAGGATTTGAAGTATCAACATCTGTTCTAGTTTTGTTTTCTGACACTATTGTGCAATTCAATTGCAAATACAAGAAAACAACAAAAAAAATATGCTCAAAAACACTTTCATTTTGTGGAATTTTTGCAGCCAGGACTATCCAGAGGATCAAAAAGCCTGTTGTTCCCTCACCAGCATTTGTCTGGATTGAAAAAGCATCTAGACATCTGGCCATACATCTCTTGTTTTAGTCTGCCTATCTGCTACAGTTAGCCTGGAGAAACCTCTCAGCTTCTTACACAGCTGCTGTCATGGGCCACTTTTTCCTCAAAGTTCAAAGCAGCTTTTTTTTCACTCTCGTATGAAGCCATCCCTTGTAAGTTGACTTTACAGAGATCATTCTTGTCTTTTCTGTACAAAGCTGTTTTGATGTGGAAACTGATTTTACACCATGCCACGCTTTTTTTTATAATCTGGCAAATGTTGTCTACCTCTCCTGTCTGCAAGGAGTGGATTTAGACAGAAGCAGGATGTGGTACCTTGAGCATGTGGCATTGGTAGCACTGCTGTACTGCTGCTGGAGAAGCACTGGCGCTGCACTGTAGGCTGTGGGATACAAATGTTAAGCCCTGGGAAGGTAATAATGGTTTACTCCAGACATTGTTCACTCCTGAAATGTAATTACTGAAGCTACTGTAGTATGTGTTGATAACTGTGTCATATATGTTTCTTTCAATACGCTTCTGTTAAGAAATAGGTGATGTTCTTTCAT
>VRYO01001878.1:10175959-10193462 GCA_009812075.1 Sialia sialis | reverse complement strand
CAGTAATAGCAAGTTTGTTTGTTATTTTTATTTTATCTTCAATTCCATTTATGTCCTGTGCCAGCTGCACTCTACAAACTCATTCACTAGGTGGAGAATAGAAGCAAGCACTTGACCTGATTTTGTAGACTGTAGACATTTTTGGGGGTTTTAAAATTAAATTTTCACATAAGGGTCTCAATATCTGAAATGAAGACAAATATTTTTGAGTTTTACTTTAATACAAAGATTAAGATATAAAATTGTAGTAATTTAGAAAATAAATGGTAAAACTTTTGACTAAAAGTTCTCTCAGCTTTCATCTAGTATTGTTTTCTTTTTGAAGAAGTGAATATATTCTAGATTCCTAAGTCTCATGAAAATTTATTTTCCATGCTATTTATTAATTGAAAGATACTATTTACATATACCAAAGAATATAAAATTACAAGAAGTCTGCTCATGTATAAAATACTAGAAGCTTTACTATGTTGCTATTATTCTTGAAGAAAAATTAGTCGTGGTATTTTTTCAGTTTTACCTACCTGCAAGTTTTCCCATGTATTTATCCTCTCAGTAAGATTTACCCAGTGTTGAATTTGAACATCTACTTTATCTTTGAAGCTTTCTTGTGCTTGGTTGAGTATCCCTATAGTCCTCCAGGCTGCAGGGCAGATGATAGTGTTAATGCACCAGCTGACCTGGCTGCCAGTCAGACTCACAGTGTCATGATACTGCAACAGCAAGCCTGAGAGAAGCATCCAGACCAGCAATTTAGAAAACAGCAGTAGTGTAATGTTTTCTTTAGAATTCAGCTGCTGTGTGCTCCTGCTTACAGAAATGGAGATCTAAGGGAAGCTCTTTGGGGCAGAAAACTTGCTTTTTCATCTTATGTCTGCCTGTGTGTAAAAGTGTGCATATTTGTTTTCCCCTTGCCAAGCCATCTCCAGGATTCAGTGGGATTCCTGAGCCTCATACCAGAATCAGGTGGATGCCAAGAAAGCTGTAGAGTGGCTGGTGTAGCATGGACAGGCATGTACCCAGGATTGTCCCTGCAGGAAGCGATGGAAGTCCTGAGGCAGTCCCAAGAACTACCCCTTCCATAAGCTGAGGGGAAGGCAAGCCCTAGTGTGAATTCATAAGAAGTCTGAAAATAACTTTTGTGCTTTCCCTTCTGATGCTGACTATGCTAATATTATTACCAGTGTGGGAGTGCATGTAGGAAAGAACAGACTCCAGAGACTTTTAACTAATTAAGAGTTTGCTGGTTGGCATAAGTAATGAATTATGAGTGAGGTGATACATGATTTTTTACCCTCAAATTGTAACATAGCATTGTCTTAACTGAGAAGTAGAGACTGACCTTGCCTTAGTTGGGGAATAGCAAGTACAGATGCGTTTGCGTGCTGGGTTGGAAATGAAGAGCTGTTCTGATATTGGGCATTTCAATAATACTCCAGTGGGATTAGTCTGTAATAATAATGCCAAAGCAATGCAGATGAGTAAGCATGTCATATATAGCATTATAAGAACAGTAATCATGTGCGATTTAAGAAAGCGTAGATGAAAAACAATGATGAGGGTATCAAATGGGCTTGGTTCAGAGCACTTGCAGGAATAACAGTCTCTTATAAGCAAAACCAGCTTAGGTAGTTCAATTTCTTCCTGCTATGATTATGTACAACAAAAGCTACAAAATCCTTCAGAGCAGCAAGCCTTATGAAACTACTGTGTATGTCTAGATGACCTTATTTGTCAGTGTGTAATGAGCACTTCACACCACCCCTCCCTTACAGTGCTGCTGCATTTTTCCCTCCTGCCTACCAAGGAAGAGTGCCTAGAAGCCTAGAAGTCATTCTTCTGTTCGCAGAAGTAAACACAAATTTGACATAATAGATGGTGAGAAGGAACCAGCCTGATCATCACTTTCCATGCCAGTAGTTGAAGGGAACTGTGTAATTGTTAGCCTGCTTAAAAAAACTGCTTGGATCATCTGTTCCACATGTACTTTGGGCAGCAGAGCATTGCCCAGCATTGGATTGCAAACTCAGAACCTATGTAAAACATCAAAGCACATGACAGTATTATGCTATGGTAAGATATTAGGCAATGCAGTGCAGTGCAGTGCATTGTTTATTTATTGTTTATGTGCATTGTAGCAAAGTATTTGTTTAAAAAAAAAAATCTTAGATGGTTACTGAAAGCCAGATTGTACTACTGAGAATTACAAAGGAAGGATTCCGTTTTGGAGGTAGGAAGAGAGGTTTTCCTTTGACTCCAGATCTCATGTTTGAGTAAGCCCTGAATAAACAGAGCACCTGAAGTTGCATCGTGGGTGCTAATGTACAGTGTCTTTGGTTGCAGTAAGTACCATGACTAACTCTTGTATTCATTATGAATACTTACAGGTTTTTATAAAACTGAAAGCAGCATTTTGGTCCATAGCATCTCTACAGCTATGCAACATGTCTCCATGTTCAGAAGCAGGTAATCACATCTGTTCTCTCTGAGCTGTCAAAAAAGCCAGATGTCAGCAAACATTATGGAAGCCCAGCAGCTTCCAGATGGTACCAAATGGTGGTTTGGTGTCAGCCAAGTTGGAGAACTCACTGGTTAGCTATGCTACTGTCTGCTTCTGACAAGCTGTGTTGCTGAATGCATTGCAGAATTTTATTGTAGAAGAAGCTTTATAAACATAGAGGAATTCTTGTCCAAGCCTGTAAGTCATGCTGTATAATGGTAAAAATCTGAATAACTGAAGTGAGGTCATCATCAGCTGGAATAGATTGAAGAGCCTGTCAGCTACCTAGAAATGAGCAGGAGCACAGGATGATGCCACATCAGAAAAAGATTCAGCAGCTAATCCTATTAGAAGTACTATCAAGGATTACAAGCCTGTGCACCAGGACTAGAGTCTCTTCTAAATGATTTCCTCTAAATGCCACCATTTTCTCAAATACAGAGGTGATTGTCGTGGTTTGGCAGTTCTCATTCAGGGCAGCAGCTCTTCATTGTAAGGTGAAAATTTGTCATCCCCACAATCATGTAGAATGATCTTGATAGAGCCTTGCTGCCATTTGTATAGTGCTCCTTCTACACTTACTGGTGAACATTTGAATATAGAAGGACCTTGCATGGTGTTTGGGTGGCTTTTCATCTTTAAATCTCATGCTCCACAGCAAACTTGCTAGTGCAGTGCAGACACACTGTTTACAGTGAATATATGATGCTTGTGTCTAATCAGTTCACCTAAAAGCTGCGTATTAGTACTGAAAAGGATGATCCTGGGATGGATCCTTCCAGGATTTTAGTGGATCTTTAGGATTTCATGTATTTTTCCAGAATACTTGGGCAGCTGGTGATTTTACTAGGTTTTCCCTGAATGGAAACAATGGACATGTGGCTTTCCAAACAGTTGCAGTCCTGCTGAAACAGCACATATAGGTTACCTTTTTACTTATTGTCCACCCATGTGCAATAAGGACATCTCTTTTTGAAAGTCTGAGGCTTTTTCTTGCATGTGACCTGCGTTTGTTGTCTGTGGAATTAACTTGTCATTTTCCAAAATCGGAGAAACTGCAGAAGAGGGTGTTTTAGTATGTGAGGGAAATTTTATATACACTTAATCACTGTGAAAGCCCTTCACTTACTTTATACCTGTTCTGCGGAGATGGCAGAGAGTTGCAATGGAACTGTATTTATGTAAAAATAAGGAATAAAACTGTTAAGATCTGATATATCTCTGTCTGGTTTCTTGTTACGTTCAATTGTTCCTATTAACACTGACGTCTGCTAGTGACCTCAAAGTGAGTTAGAACCTAAAATTATAGTTCTGTTGTATCATTGTGTGGTTTACCCTTCTATTTAATCAGTTGAAATGCATTATAAAACAGAGGTCAGAGGTAGAGAGCAGAAAATGAGAAAAGATAACTTTTTTAAAATGTGAAACGGCTATCTTAAGTGTTCCCAGACTTCATATTTGTGGGCTCTGTGTACTATACTAGCACTAGTTGGTGTCGTTTTTAATAACCTTTTACAGAATATATGGCTCAAGATTTATCTATATGCGGAGCCTCGTGGACAGAACTTGTGAATTGTAATATAAAAAAATCTCCAGATGTACATGTTATTCCTTACTAACACAAAATGATATTCTTGGAAAGAAGGTGACATATTAGAAAGGCAACATCTGTGTTACTTCTTAAATTTTAATAATGTGAATAATTTTCTTTCAACAGAGGAATTCAAGGGCTCAACAATAGTTGAATTAATGAAAAAAGAAGGCACCACCCTAGGGCTCACAGTATCGGGTGGTATCGACAAAGATGGGAAACCGAGAGTGTCTAACCTTCGTCAAGGAGGAATCGCTGCTAGGTAACCACATCTCAAGCTACAAAATGCAATATAAGATGTGATTGCTGCAGAAATACGTACTGCATCTGAAAGGTCACCTAACAAATATGTGACTGATGCATCTATAATGGCAGCCCATCACACTGGAGAACCTCAGAGGGAAATGGCAACAGCTGGTCCTTCTGTTTGCTCAAGGCTACTTTAATAAAAACTAGAAATACCAATGAGATCTTCAAAAGTTGTCACAAGACTCATGACATTTCTTCTAAATTATATATGTTTTATTTCTCTATTTTTTTGTCTTTGAACGAAAATTTGAGAGGGGGGAAAAAAACAAAATGGAAAAAATTATGATAGTGCTACCATAATTTAACTCATTTTTAAACTCTTCATTAGATAGCTTTGAGGTTAAAAAGACTCTAAATTCTTAGGTACCTTGCTTACTACTGCAGTGGAAAGAAAAAATCAGGAGTGAGACAAGTCAAAAGATAAGGGTTGAGCTAAATCATTCCAAGTAACTGAGTAGAGCACATGCTTTTGGCCTTGGCCCATCTCCTGTTGATATGATGTTAACTGTGAAGGCAACTGATGTCCAAAAAAAATTTTTTTGGACATTTTGCAAAGAGAGAGACAAGGATTGGGACATGAAGAAGATGACTTCCCAGATCCTATGCCCAAACCAGTCAAATCATCCTTTATTGTACAGCTGGTTTTGTACCTCAGGAATAAATAACGCAACAATATTCTTATTTTAATATTTAACAAGCTATAGTAGATTAAGATCTTAAAATGCCACTTTCTGTTAGAAAAATCAACTCATTTTACTCTAGACTCATAGAAAAAAATTTCTTACAATCACTAAACAGTCATTTAAAGGATTTAGTTTGGTTCATCAGATCTGTCTTTCACAAATTGAGTATGTACTTTCTCTAGGAGTGACCAGCTGGATGTAGGGGACTACATCAAATCTGTGAATGGAATCAACCTGACCAAATTTCGCCATGATGAGATCATCAGCCTGCTCAAGAATGTTGGTGAAAGGGTTGTGTTAGAAGTGGAGTATGAGCTGCCTCCAGTCTGTAAGTATTTGCACAGCAAACGGAAAACCTGTGCAGAATAGCAGACATAGTCAACAGGGAGACGGTCATGGTTGATAATAGTCATTTTAGTAGTGGTTGTTTTTAAGTTCTGTTCTTAATTTTATGTTTTACAATGGCATATTGCAGAGTGTTGAAGCAGTACAATAGAACTGGTTGGTTTTGGTTGGTTGGTTGGGTTTTGTTTGGGGATTTTTGTTTGCTTCTTTGCTGTTTTGAATACTGGAAAGCAGATTAAGTAGATTCCAGGGCAAGCAAGTCTTTCTTTTTACTATAAGATCGTCTGAGATGAGAACAGTGAATATTTGCTAGTTCTGCCTCTGCTTTTTCCTTTCTTCTCCCATGTGCAGCACCATTCCTCCCTCCTAGGTAAACGACATCCTTTGAGACTTTTCCAGTCTTTTCTGACACCACATTTAGGCAAAATTTCATTTCTAGAGCAGAAGACACAGTGGGGTAGGCCATAAGGATACATGAACTTGTGAGAAATGTGTGACTGAAACAAGGGCTTTCATTGAGTAGGATTTTCTTCAAAATACAAGTTTATGCTCACACCAAAGTTCCAGAGTGCTACTGAATGTTTTCCTTGTCTCTCCTTTGCTCTGTCTTTATGTGCTTGTACCTGTAATGGCGTATCTGTAGGACAAAATCAGTGTGAATTGATTCTATCAGATATGAAGTGAAAGCCAGAGAAACAGTGAGTTGAACACCTGGGACCTAAAGTGAAGGACTGTCAGGCTGACTGCACCCAGGGGACTGCACCCTGGAAAGAGTGTATGCTCATTCATGCTGCTCACTGGAGGGCAGAAGATGTGGTTTCCTGGTGTCCAGCCAGCAGAATTTCACGTGCCAGCTGGGAAGATCTTGTCTCCTTGAAGAGTTTCCTTGCAATAGAATCCAAAAACATCCATCACTATCTTTGGTGCTCAGAAGCTGATGAACTTCCCCACTGCTTTCTAGCAGCTGGAGGGTTAGTCTACTTACATGTTTGGGTTTTTTTAGGACCTCCTGACAAGCACATTAAAAATTTTTGAATGTCCTCTGTTGATTAGTGTTTACTGTGGTGAGGGAACTTCATGTTCTGAAGCACAGTATCTGAATTAATCAGCTGAATTCAGAGTTACTTTGCTGCAGATGTAGTTGTTTTACAGACATCATTTGTTTTGCATTTATTCAGCCCAGCTTTCTTTGTTTTTCATCCTCTTTTAGCATATGTGCCACTCTTGTTCACTGAGACTGGATTTTGACATGCTAAATTACAACAGCATTTGTAACACTTTCTTTAAGTCCTTAGAATTTCCAGCCTCTTCATACAAACATAGATAATAAAGTTGGAGATAATTAGCAGGCTAGTTATTTCCATGAACTACTAGTGAGCAAGCTGTTTTTGTTAAACATGTAAGTTTTCTAGTAAGTCATATGGAGAAGTCCTGGCACTTCCTTCCCAGCCCCATACATAATGGAATTCTACTGTTGTTCCCATGCTTTCTCCCTGAGAGGGAGGATTGTCATAGTTTCAGAGCCAGGAAATGTCAATCATTTAATAATGATGGATTATATTTGGCTGAGCACTGGTAATCCCACTCCCTAGTGCTTCCTTCCATTTCCGAAGTGTTCGCAGCTGGAGCATCCAGCTGCTGTTTTCAGTGTTTGAAACTGGAAGGTGAGCAGTGCCTGTCTCATGTCTGCCTTTTGCTGTTGGCAGGGTGAAGGAGTTTTCCCCACAGCAGGCTGAGGCTGGGTGCAAGGACAGCCACCTGAGTGGCTGTGCCCAAGGGGAAGGACGCTGCTGCCATTCCTCACTGCTGAGCTGTGGGTTTCACTTCTCCCCACTGGAGGGCACAGGCCTCCCCAAACAAATGGGAAAGTGTGGATTCATCATGAACTACCCACAAGGCCACTTCCTGTCAATAGGAGCAGAGACAACAGTTGTCATCTTCTCATAATTCAATTTTTTAGTCAGCAAAATGTTTCTAACTGAAAAGGAAGCAACCACATGGACTCAGAAATACAGCCGTGATCTTCAAGCTGTAACAGGAATTACTACAGCACAGAGCAGTGCTCTGGAGGGCCATCTTTCACCTGTTTTCCTAAGGAAATGAGATTTATGTAATTTCACTGGCTGGTTCTCCTGCTTCCCTGCAGTAAATTTTTTATAGGCTCTGAAAAGCTCCCAGAAAAGTACATTACATACAGTACATCTCCCAGAAATAAACACTGGGGTGAGTTGTGAACAGGGGAGTCCTAAGAGAGAGGGGCAGAGACAGCTGAGGGTCCTCTTCTCTTCCAGGTGCCTTTCATGATTGGCAGCACACACAGGGTAGCCTGTGGCATCCACTGCCCCCTCAGGGTATCCTAACAGGGAAACTCTGGTTATTGCAGGCAGGAACATTAAATGACACAAGTGTTCGTTAGTTCTGCCACTCACAGAGCATGTATTTTATAGAGCTGGGTTGGTTTGGTTTTGGTTTTTTTTTTTTTTAATTTTATGTGTGTTTGTACTGTTTCCAGCGTTTGACTGGAAGGTGGAAAGTTTGAGTACATGTGATTTTGTACAGAGTCCTTTTCCCATTGGAAAAGAGAGTTTTTAGACCCTGCCAAAGTTTTCCTGTAAATGCTAATAGCAACCTGTCTGCTGGTCTCTTAACAGCAGTGGTTTCAAATTCTGTAAAGTGGATTATCACACCCAAATGCATTGGTCTGTGCATTAGGCTTCTCACCTCCTAGTTGAGCTGTACAGCAATTCTTTAGTACTTCCAGAAAAAATACTGACTCAACTAGAAGCCAAAGAACTTTTTTACTAACTCAATTATGAGGGAGCAGGCTACATTTTGAAAAAGGAAAAAAAAAATCCTAATGATAATAAAATGCATTATATTGTAATCTAGTAATCTGAGATCAGACAAACACCCCAAAAATCTTGATTGTCTTTTCTCTAAGCCACAAAAGTATATGTTTTTATAGCTAAACAGCAATCTCAGTAGGTCCACTTAAGAATTTTGTGTCATTTTTGTCTCATTGTGTATTCCATATTTTCTAGCACTCTTTCCTAACTATAAGAAAAGCAAAATTATGCCATAATTTAAACAGTAAAACAAATTCCTCACCTGTTATATGCACCTGTGTCTTTTTTCTAAACCATTGTCACTCTGCAAAATATCTAGCCCAAAATTCTCACAAAAAGGGGATGAGTTTTAATTAATTACAGGTCTTCAGTCTGACTGTTCAGTAATTGGGTATTTCCAATTGTATCTATGTTAAATTAGAAAAGGTGTAAATCTGTGTGTATAATTAGAAAAATAATAACCATTAAGGTTTGGATTCTTTTTCTTTTAGCTGTACAAGGATCAGGTCTCATCTTTAGAACTGTGGAAGTTACTTTACATAAAGAGGGGAACACTTTTGGATTTGTAATAAGAGGTGAGTTATTGTTGAGTTTGAACTCTGTATTTTCTTGTTTAAAAAAAAGTGGTAAGTTTTTGACTCACTCAGAAATATGTCATGGCTTACAGTTTGTAAAAATCAATATATTACATTTTCCATACCTTCATGCATTGCTTTTATGTGCTGCTCTAATTTTTGTTTATGGGAGAACCTTAAGTAATCAGCTATGCCAAGGAAGCATGACAAACTGTGGTCGCATAAGACCAGATTCTGCTACCACTGAAATCACCAGGAAGATCACAGTTCTTTAAAAGATTTACATGTAGTACTTGTATGAAGTATGAAGACATGAAATTTGATTAATACTGCTGGTAGTCTGGATTGTACAACTAAAATATTATCACTGACTAGGAGAACAGAAGAAAAGATGCAGCTGTTAATTAATACACCTCAGTAGTGAATTACTACTTTCTTCAGGGAAAATGTCTTTTATATTTAGTACATAAATGTCTTAGTGGTCACTCATTATTCTGAGTATATATAGAGATTTTTTTTCTCTGTGATGCAAACATTGCAGAACAACGTGTTCACACTGAGATCACATTTTCAAAGTAAAAGTTCTAAGAAAAAATATGAATTTAATAAAAATCCCTCCATAGAAATGTTTTTAAAGATTCATCTATACATAGAGTAAGTTGATTTTATTTAGGTAAAATTCAATGGAGGGTCATATTAATGGCTTGGCCATATTTTTATCTTTTTAGCCCATTTGTGAAGGTGCATGCTGCAAGATATAGCCTTGCCTTTTGAAAATGAGTTTTCATAAAAAGCATAAAATGAAGGTATACTTTCTGTGACTTTTTACTTTCTAGGTGGAGCACACGATGACAGAAATAAATCTCGTCCTGTTGTAATAACATGTGTCAGACCTGGAGGGCCTGCTGACAGGTACAATTCATCTTTCTCTGGAGTTCATGTGAAAGAGAAGTAGAGAAAGGTGAATTATTTGGGACAGAAGTTAGGATTTTGAGTAAAATAGATGCATTTAAATACAGTCCTTGAAATTCAGGGGTTTGTCTTTAATTGCTGTAATAGGAATAATAACAACTGCTGCAATAGTAATGGACAAGCACAGAGGCTCAGCACGTTATAGTGTGTGAGCTTTAATTTAGAACCTTGCACTAAAATAATTAGAATAAATTCCTCCAATAGGTTAGAGCACACTTTTTGCGTTCTTCAGACAACTAATGTAGCTCTTAATTATGCTTTTTATACTCTAACACCACACCCTTTTTCTCTTGCAGTTCAGAATAATACTGTGACAAGTTTGAGTTGTATTATTCTGTTAAGATGTTTGTACATATCTGTATATGAGGTCACACATAACTTTACCTAGAAAACTTCTGAGTACAGATATATGTTTTGGCATATTTGTATATAATATCATTCTGTATATGTATAAAGAAAAAATATTCACTTTATTTTTATGTACAAATGGTATTTTCAAAATGGCATTTGTGTCCTTAAACCAATAAAGAAAATCAAAGGGCAGTTTCTTTAAAGCATATTGATATTTGTAGCCTATGCTAACATTTTTGACCTTGGAAACATTAACTGAAAAGAAAATGTTTCAAGAAAGTGTTTCTTTTGTTCCCTCCCTTTCTTCTCTCTCTCATCCTCTGGTTTCTTTGTTTTTCTCCATTATTCTTAAGCTGACAGTATTTAGTATTTAATTTTCTATTATAATTCTGAATAGGTTATGAGATGTGCCAAGGAGACAGCATTTTAGATTTAGAGCTGAATTACTTCTAGGTAGGAAGAAAGGAAAAATGGAATTACGCTATTAAAAGATATTTTTAAAGAAAATCAATAAATGGACATTCCTACTTTGCAATCTGTTTCAGCACCCATGTGTTTGCACCTCATGTTTATTTCTAAGAAAATATTGGAGGAGGATGTGTTTATGTATGTATGAAAAAAGAGTTGTGTGGACAAGGCAGAAAGAAAGCATATGTTGAGCAGAAGCTATACTTAGTTGCAATTTAACGTGACTTGATTATTTCACTGTGCAGTAAGCTGTTTTCCAGTCACTGACTTTCCAATTAAAGCAATTTCCTTTCCACCGCGCCCTCTGATCATTCTCACTGTCAAAGTAAATGTTAAGTGTTAAGGCAAGAGGGATGGATGTCAGGGAGGGAGCAAGAGAATCGCTTTGCATGAAAATGGTATTATCTCCAAATCAATTTATCTTACACTAACAAAGACCATTCCTTTCTTCTCCCTTCAGAGAGGGCACAATCAAACCTGGGGACAGGCTGCTGAGCGTTGATGGGATCCGACTGTTGGGAACAACGCATGCTGAAGCCATGAGTATTCTCAAACAGTGCGGGCAGGAGGCGACTCTGCTGGTTGAATACGATGTCTCAGTGATGGGTAGGTTGTGGCATGGGAAGTGGGGCTGTGCTACTGGGAGCCATCTGTGATGTTTCACTGTCTGTTCTCCATGAGCTATTTTAGAAGTGATTGTGACCTCTTATGTTCCTAGTAGCGCTGCTATTCCCTCCTGCATCGTATCATTAATCCTGGGTTCATAAGAAGGTGAGCAGTATTTTACTGTAATTTAGCATTCTGGCATTCCCTGGTTTGTAGGCTGAAACCACAGTGTGGATTCTAGTAAAGTAGCTTTTCCAGTGACTAGTTTATAATAAAGGTTAATGAAGTGTAAACATTTCTGTGTCACATGAAAGAGGGGAATACTTGATCTAACAAGAATTCTTTTGCCTTTTGCCAGTGCTGTTAGTTGGACAAGAAATTATTAAAAAGTCACAAAACTGCCACAGTGAAAAGAATAGACAAGAGAAAAATTCTTAAGAAATACAGAGGTAGCAAATCATGGCTTGAAAAATGAATTTACATTATACAAACTTTGATTGAACTGACTGAAAATATGGAAGGTTTTTTGGGAAGTCAAGTAGACTAGATGATTTTTAACAAGAGATTTGGAATTGACTTGTTTCCATTTTTTTTGGAAATTGTCATGTCCCCTCAAGCTTTTCAAGATACAGAAAATTCATAGCAGCAAGAAACAGAAATACTCACCAGTCAGACTGAAGTATTTCTTGTCTGTTTGGGGATTTTTCACTTCTTTTTCTGCTCAGTTCCACAGTCAAGTTTCTAGCCTAGCAGAAAAGCAGCCTCCTAGGGATTTGTGAAATAGCACTGTCAAACTTCAAAGCCTTGGAAAAGATTAATACTGAAAAGAATAATGTCAGATATTTGCTTATTCTGGAGCAGTCCTCTTTATTCTTCTCTGAGACACAGATTTCTCTTCTTTTATTACAATATATGTCTCTGTTTACTTAACTGTCAAGGATTGAAGGGCAGGTTTGTGTACTGGCTGGCAGGCCTGATGGAGAGTTGTACAGATTCATGTCCAGAAAGCTGGCGACAGCTCAGATGAGCTCTAGCTTCTGAGGACAATTTAGGTGTTTTCATTTGTTTCTTCTTTTTCTTTGAAAGACGATGGATGACCAAACCCCTATCATCTATCATCACAGTTAAATCAATATTCTTTCTGCTCTACTTTTTCTAAAATGAACCCCTGGCTTTAGACAAAGTTCCCAGCAAACTTTCATTTCAGAGAAAACTCCCATCCCATTTCCCCCCTTTTCCAGGGGGAGAGTCGGCCTCCAGTTCACTGAAGATCTCTGGGAAATCTTCAGGTTCGTGTAGGGAGGAGACCACATGGTGATCTAAATTGCAGCTTGTTCAAGGCAGGAACATTCTTTTCAGTACCATCTGGGTAGAGCTCTTTTCGGGAGGATACAGAACTTAGTTGGAAATTTCACACTTGTAACTCTAAAGGAAGCACCTACCAATCAGTCTCTTCATGTCATTTTCTCTCTGAATAAACTCTCTTTTGTTCTCAGCACCAAATCTGTATTTATCATTCCTGTCTTCCTGGCAATTAATGTGTTATCCAACAGAAATTATAGGAGGTAGAAGACCCTGAGACTTACAGAGTCAGAAAGAAAGAAGGAAAAGGAAATCAAACACTGGGAATGGTGATCCAGCAGAGTCTGCAAGAAGAAATAAAGAGGGAACCAGTAGACTGTCTTTCTAATGCATTGTGATTTTTTAGATATTACCTAGCCCCCAGTAGGTTTTGAATTTTTTCCCATTTGCGTGCCCTGCATAGTTTTTTAGCAGTGATGTGAACAAAAGATTTTGTTGGGAAGCTGTCTTGTGCAGTTATATTGTGACCATGGTGCAAAGGCTGAAAATCATTCATCCTAATGCATTGAATCCTGGTCCAGGAGACATTTGCTGATTTGAATCTTCTCTTAGTTCTGCTCAAGAGCAGGAAAGCCAAAGTTGGGAATAACATGAAAGAGAGAACATGAGAAGTGAAGAGAAATTTAATAATTACAGAAATGTTACTATTTTTTCCAACTTTTATGTTACCCATAAGCTGTTTCTAATGCTATCTAAGGGTTTATGTGAATTTGAAAATAGGCTAAAACAAAGTAAAATCATTGGGTGATATGACTTATCAATAACAGATGCTTGAAAATAGACTAGTAGATTAGCCTGCTTGCAGGGGGCAGAAACAATCCAAAAGTTACATAGAAGTCTAGTAAAACTGTATTCTGTAGGGTCCTCCTGTATAAGCTTTCAGTAGAATATACTACTCCTAGAGGTATAATTGTAACACTATTGGCTTTAATACCTTCTCTTCTGTTAGTGGGTGGTAATACCCTGTAAAGCAGCATTGCATGTGGCCAGAACTGCAAAGAGCCATAAAATACATTCTGGTAGCATGAAATTGGAACTTGATTAGAAGTGGTTTTAGTAGATGAAGAAAATAATCCTGAACTATTTTTCAGCTACAGTCCTGTAGTGTGTAACAGACTTTTTTTACTCCTGTAAGCATAAGCTGTTTCAAAGGTGCTGTATTTCTGAAAGTTTAGTTCTTCCAGCTGAAGTCTTAAAGAGGTCACTTGGGAAACTTGTACATTTTATTGTTTCTGGACCCTAGACAAACTGGAGTAAAAAAAAGCATCAAGGGGTTCTGTGCAGGGTAATCAAAGGTGTATATAATGTAAGAGATGTGGCTATTCCTGTTGAACTCTCTGGGGTTACATCTGTGCTTGATTAAGTACATCCTGAAGTCTCCTGCTCAGCTGGGTGCCAGGAAATAAACTTGTCAATTCAGCTTCTTGGAAGAGATGGTTTTTTTAGACTGGGCTGCAAATATTTCCAGATTGGTGTGTGGAGTGTACTGCTGTGTAGTTTCAAAGAGACTTTGACATAGTAGGAGTTTGAAAATACCAAGATAATCCCTGAAGAAAATTGGAAAACCTAATTTCTGAGAAAGTATTTTATAATGTGGTAAAAGTTACATTTGAAGTTGTGGAGGGTGCAGTCTTCCAAATGTCTTTATGTTTTCCAAAACATATTCTCCAGTCTTGAACTACTGTGATTGGTTACCTGTCTTGTTGGTTTTAGATGAAACTATCTGCATTTTTCAATTTTGTGGTGCTTTAATAATGCTGCACTTCAGTTTTTTGAAAGAACATGGATATGGTGACTCCCTCCACACGTGATCTTTGTGGGCTTTACTACTTTTCTCTGTAATCCTTACACCTTAAGTGTCCAACCTTTCTGGTCATGTGGATGACCTGTTTTCATCTAGGTGGGAGAGGTCTGTATAGTACAGCTCTCTGTGCCCTTTTACACCTGTTCCCTCTCTTTGAGGAAGGGCAGAAGTAGAGGCAAGGTGGTAGCTAGCACTGACTTGCTGCCACTGTCAAGGTAATTTTGCGACCTGAAACCTCTCCTGTGGCAATCAAATAGAAAATATTAATTCCAAGATAAAAAGTTAGGTTGGGGAGACTGAAATTCTCACTGTTAATGGTCAGATGAAGTATCATAATTAACTGCTCACAGCTAGAGTTATAGTGAGAGTTAGAATGCAACGCTGGTAACAAGCTACAAACAAAGATTCACAGTGCCTCTGTCTAAAACAAGAAATAAAAGTTTATCAGTACATTGAAGCTGAAGAGATGCAGTTTCCCTTCAGGTTTTCAAAGATCTGCCAGGTTTTCATGATACCACTGGGCTCTGTGTTGTCTCTGTAATTGGGGTTGCATCTGCGTGGGTAACCTCCCATATTTTCTCTGAAAGGGAGCAATCAGACAAGTTCAAAGGTAATAACTACCTTGAGTTTAAATTCTGGCAATTTTTATCTAACTCTAGTTCATAAATGGCTGTTGATGATCTTTTGAGCAACCTAATTTTTAAGTCTTGGATGCTCATGCTGCAACAATCTTTGAATTAAGGATATTGTAGTTAAACAAAACTAATAGCTTTTCCCAGAACTTTGGCAGAAAATGAAGCTTTTTTTAGTTGTTTGCACTTGTGAGACTCAACTTTCTCTCTTATCTCTTCAATGGGTGTTTGTTAGCTCAAACTTCTCTGTGGTGTTCAGGAGTGAAGGAACACATTGCCCTTTCAAATTCCATATGTTTCTCTAGCTTCTTTAACAGTTCTTGCTCTATTTGGGCCAGAATCAATTTGCTGGAATGTAGCACCCTGTAAGCATTCTCTACAAAACAGAAATAGTCAGCTTGTTTTCTGTTGCAAATCTACCTGAGTCACCCTGACACAGATCCACCTGATTTTAATTAGAGCAACGCCCTCTATTTTCTGAACTGAATGTTTAACACTGATGGGACTTTCTAGAAAGGGGATTATTGATGCAGACATTTGCTAGTAAATCTTTTTGCTAGCCTCTCCAAGGCTTCTGCCTCTTTAAGTTCACCCATTAAAATAAACTAATTAAATAATTAATTAATGCTGTAATGATCTTATGAAAGCATATTTAACGAAATCTGCTTCACCTTTTAGCAATTCTGCCGTGACAGGAAGATCACTATGGAGAGAAAATTTGCACAATTTAAAGATCGGGTGAGATAATCTGTGGTCTAGTGTAGACTTCCAGTAATTTGTGGAAGGTGAGAAATAGAAGAGAAAAAGGAGCTTATGGGTTGACCCTTAAGTTTCATAAAACAGTATCATTCACATGCATGCAGAGCTGTGGAGACCCTTAAAAGCTAGAGATTTTACACACCAAAGGAACAGGAGCCACAGAGACTCAAAGGGCTGACATAAGATCTTCATAAGCCTTACAACTGTTGCAAGACCTTGGAAGTTGAAGTAAAGTCAGGAACCCTGCAGGATTCCACACAGCCTTTTTCTTTCTGTTGCTTTACAAATTTAAAATTTATATTTCTTTTGTCTCATAGAGGGTTTTGACCGAACAGATAGGTAGCATATTCTAGCCTTTGACTGCAACTGCGGGTCTCCTGGCTATCACAGGGTGATAGATTTAGATCCCTTGAAATTCTAAGTATGAATTAGTTACTTAAAACTTGGAAGACTTTTCTTGTCTTATGTTGCTTCAGAGACAAATAGAATGAAAATTCATGTGCAAAGCAAAGGTCACAATAGCAACATTACTTTAAATACTGCTACACAGACACATACACAAGTTATGTTACAAGACAATGCTGGAGGTCAAAATGTTGAGTGTTCCACTTGGGAAATGTCAGAAGTGAGACTGTCTGCTCAGCCACTGTCCAGAGAGGTGTGCATGCAGTACAGTCACAAGAGCCTTGGGAGAGATAATAACCTTTTTATGCAGCTATTAATTTTGAATTTTATTTCTGTCTCCAGTGTGTGACCACAGGCTTATTGAAGGCACTGCCCAGATCCTTGTCTAAATGCAAAGTTATTAATTCCCTGATGTTTTTTTCCTGAGGCCCTAATCCTGCCACAGTTTGAGTGCTTCAGGCAATATGCAGAACTCAAGGAGAAAACCTCTGAGTCCCAAGGTCATTCCATCTGTATTGGATCTTTCTTACAGCGGAAGATGACACAGACATAACTCTTAACATTTCTAGAAATATCCACTCACAGATGTGTCACTAGGTAAAGCACATGGGATTTTTTTGTCTCTCGTGGAGGCTAATGAGTGATTCACATTCACTGAGCAGATACTTAAATCCGTGTGCTATGGTATGTTAGTCTCATCTTACTGTGCCGTTTATTTGTTTATCAAACACGTGGCATGTTCTGCTGTCGGTGCCAGATGCCTGCGTCATGGGCACCAGTATAAACTGACAGTCAGCAGTGGATATGTACAATAAATAACTATCC
Organism: Sialia sialis; assembly: GCA_009812075.1. Lineage (NCBI taxonomy): Eukaryota > Metazoa > Chordata > Aves > Passeriformes > Turdidae > Sialia > Sialia sialis. Next base: position 10,176,429 of record VRYO01001878.1, on the reverse strand, counting down.
TTTTTGTAGTGCTAGTAAGCTGTGCTGAGGCACTGGGAGGTGGTTCAAGACAGCCAGCACAGTTTCACCAAGGGCAAGTCCTGCCTGACTGACCTTTGGGCTTCTATGATGGAGTAACTATATCAGCGCGCAGGGGAAGAGCTGTAGATATCATCTCTCTGGACTTCTGTAAAGCTTTTGATACAGTCTCCCACAGCATCTTTTGCTCTAAACTGGAGAGAGTTGGATTCAGTGGGTGGACTGTTGTTAGATGGATAAGGAATTGATTGGACAGTCACATCCAGAGGGTAGTGATTAATGGCTCAGAGTCTCAATGGGCATCAGTGGCAAGTGGTGTTATTTAATATCTTCATTAATGACACAGATAAAGGGATCGAGAACATACTCAGAAAACTGGCAGGTGGCACTGAGCTGAATGGTGCAGGTGACACACCTGAAGGACAGGATGCCATCCAGAGCAACCTGGAGAA
>VRYO01001878.1:10151484-10169638 GCA_009812075.1 Sialia sialis | reverse complement strand
AAAAAGAACATGCCAGGCCCATTTTCTCTTCACCCCTTTGATTTATCTTCTGGTACTCTAGCATGTACACACTTGAAATAGCCAGTTCTGTGCTAAGTTTTAGTGGTCATTTCACTTTGAATCTAGGTCACAGCAAAAGTTCCTACACTTGAAGATGCCAGAGAAACTATTGGATGAACAGCCACCATGCATTTCATTTTGGCTTTCACATAACAGACCAGATTTCAAATGTCAGCATTTGATTTTATAAGTCATGGCAAGGCATTGATGCTTCTGGTCTTCTCAGTACATCCTGTCATTCTTTAGTTGGATATGGAATGTGCGAGAAGCATCAGCTGCTATGTTTAAACTAGAAATCACCTGCAAAGGGAAAGAAAACAGGAAAGGTTGTGTCCTTTCTGTGCTTTAAGATCTCCCTTGCTGGTGGAATGGCTTTTTTGCTACTTTCATAAACTGACTCACAGTTAAACCCAAGATTTTAAAGATTTTTAAAGATTAACCCAAGGGTTTTTGTGTATATGGGAGAAGTTTTTTCTTGTCTTTGCAAAGTTCCTTTCAGTTCACCTCTTCAGGGATTAGAAATACAAGAATTTAAGATGCCCATGCAGTCTTACTCAGATGCCTTGTGCATATGTTACATTACAAATTTTAGTTGGAATGATTGCATACTTTTTACCTTCCACAATCACCTGCTGCATAGTACTAAATGATCTGAAAAACAGTCATGTGAGAGAAATGGTGTAAAAAACACTGATCTCATCTTGATGCAGACCTAAATAGGCAAGTGAAACACATTTGTCAAATGCCCCTTTTCTTGGGTGGTTGTAAGAGAGAGTTTAGGCTCAGGTGTAGGTAATTCAGGTCTGCCCGACAGAGGTCTGTATTTTAGTGCAGTAGACACAACACAGGTGTCTTAAAACATCCTCTCCAGACAAATGGATGCTTTCAACATTCATTTCTTTGATCCTTGTTTGTTTCTTTCTACAGTGGGAAAAACATCATGCTTTTGGTCTTAAGTGTAGTTATGAGAGAAAATCATTAATAAATGTGTTTTAGGGAATACTCAGAGGCTACGACAGACAATAGCTCTGCCCCACCATGCTCAGAGAATACTGTTTAGTAATTAAGGCATGAGCTTGTAAAAAAGGGAAAAATGTTCCTACTCATTCAATATTCACTGTCTACCTTCCATATGAGGCTCTTGAAGAAGGAAGTATATGTGCTCATTTAATTAAAGAGGGGAGGTAAAAATAAGTACATCCAGGCAGTATTCATTCTGGGGATCATTAGGTTTGAAGTGCTTTCTGCCCACATCGTGACTGTAATGTTTTTCTTTTCATGTCATTCTGTTTGTAAACAGATACTTCTGATCTTTATTGGTGTACGTGTATTTTTATGATAATTTAATCTGATGATCCGCAGATTTTAATCAACTTCTCATTTGGGTTTTTTACACCTTGCATAAGCACAGTTTTTCTGTTAAGGTCAGCTCAGCAGTGTTGTTTGGATCAGCCTTCTTCTGAACACTGTGACCTGTAATTTTTCAAGGTCTTTATGAAGGGTAAAGACCTTGAAACTGAATTTACCTTAGGTAAATTTGGGCAGATTTCCCTGGTAAAAGAAAAGGAAAAACCAAGACTAAAGAAATAGACCCAAAAGAAACAAATGAAAAAATGAAAAAGGCTTTTCACAGTTTCTCCTTTACAGAAATTCAGTGATTGCTTAATTATAAATGTGAGCAATGGAACATCTTCAAAAAGAAAAAAGTGACCAGTCAGGGGCATGAGAGGACCTGGAGCCCCTCCGAGCCTGGCAGCAGGAGCTGCTCTGGCAGGAGGTAAATGCCTTGTCCTGCAGCAAAGGAGGAGTCACATGGGAACCTTGCCAAAGGTGACCCTGGCAGCAAGCTGGCAGGCTGACTGCTGAGGTAGCAGATGATAGAGTGCCCTTCTCATTGCTATGACTATAACAGTTATGGGCCACTTGAGTTTCTAGAGGTTATTGCTTAGTTGGGATTTTGGGAGCAGAAATGTGGGGAATTGGCTTTGCTGGAAATGTATGCTGCAGAGAACAGAGGCTATAGAAGCTTTCTTTGCTTTAAATGTGTGAGTACTCCCGGTAGTACTGTTCGTGTGTCCTTTGGATCAAGTACTGGGAAGGGAAAAGCTGGAAATATGTAGGCAAACCTACATTATTTTTACAATGAGGGATGAAAGAGTTTATGTTTAGAACTACAGCTTTTGTGTTGGATTTAAGGGCAATTTACCTAAACTACTTTCTCTATTTCTTTGAAATGTTTTTTTGCTGAACTGTTGCTGAGGCAGTACCAAAGCAGAACGAGAGAGCGGTTAATAATCTTGTTTTCTGATTCATTTTACCAAAGTTTGTGCAACCTGTGTGAGCAGAAAAACTCTCACTCTGGTCCTCAGTGCAAAAACCTCCAAAAGCCTCGACCTTCTGCATGATAGCTTTTTCTAATGTGGCTGTGCCAATGCATCAATTATTTTTAAGATGTCTGTGCTAGAGCACAGATTATTAAAGAGACCAAAGTTTCACGTGAAAAAGGTGGTACCAATAGTACACATTTGTGGGATTAGAAATTCAGATTATCTGTTATGATGAGCAATGTGCAGTTTAATTTTTCTTTTCTTGTGGGTCATAATTACCTGATAGGCTTTGCAGAGGAGTATTTTAGATTAGTCTGAAGCTCCTGCCTGTTCAAACAAACCAAGGGAGTTGATGCCAGTGTTAGCAGAAGCACACCCAAGGTAAGCTTTCCAAGGCAGAGGCTGCAATTATCTTGTGTGCAGAGGTCAGTAACGCATGGAGATAAGAAACCATGAATGTATAAGTTGGTATGTTTCCGTACAGAGGACCCCTAAGCAAGGTCCAGTCGTGCAGCTCACATGCCCCAAGCATCTCAGCCGTATGGGAAAGGTGCTGTACTTGAGTCAGGCATCCTGCTGACAAGCAGGAGTGAGTGGCTGTCACAGGCTCGGCATCTTGGTTTTGTGGCTCTGCTGCTGCCAGGGCTTCAGCTCCCACCACATGGCAGAGAGAGGAGCAGCTGAGGTATCTCACTAACACAGCATTGATTCATCCTTATTTACCTTAACTGCCTCTTATCCAGGTGTCCAAACTATCCATGACACCCTTTGCTCTGAAGCCTTTGGCATTATCTGAGATGTCTGGTCCTGGTGGAAACTTGGACAGATGAGCACTGTCAGCTCAATGCAAAGTTTGAGTGCTTGGGTGTTCTCAGTGCTTGTTCCCATCTTGAAGTGGCAGCAGTGAGGGGCTTTGTGCTCAGCAGGCTTTTGAAGAGAATCCAATTCCGTTCCAATTACTACTGTTCCCGTTAGATGGAACTTTGGGACATTGTGTCAAATAGGCATAATTGATAGGCACTGCAGCTCTCTGTATGATCTACAGTGTGTACTTACGGATATGTTTTCAAGGTTGGCTGATGTAAAATTCAGCACACCAGCTGTGTCTTAGTTTGCAGACTGAGGTGCAGATTGTGTTGCCCTTATTTGTTCTATTTATTGTGATTAGTCAGACACAGTCATGCAAGAGATGGAGAGTTTTGAAGATATCAAAGCTCTTGTACATTTTAATTCCTGTCCTACTTGGAGGAGAAAATGAGGATGGGAAGTTCTTTTGGCTATATATATCTGTCTGTCAGACCCAGAGAAGTTTTGGATGTCCCATCATTGGAAGTGTGCAAGACCAGGTTGGATTGGGCTTTCAGCAATCTGGTCTAGTGGAGAGTGTCCCTGTTCGTGGCAGGGGATTAGGATTAAATGGTCTTTAAGGTCCTTCCCAACCCAAACCATTCTGTGATTCAACAGTTCTTTGATTCCATCCCTGCTTTGTGCAATAGAAAAATTAGTGTTTTGTATTGCAGGGCCTCAGCAGAGGATGTATAATTTGCACCATTTGGGGGGGGGTCTGTCTCATTTTTGAAGATGGTCTTTAAAAAGAATTATTTTAAGTTCCGTTCCAGAAATGAAATGCAGGCAGAATTCCATTGCTGCTGTCTTCTGCAAGTATTTCACAATCTATCTAATGCTGTATAGTGTTTCAGGGCAGTTTTCAGGAGCCATCCTTCCATGGAAAGGTGCTGTTTGGGGCTCAGGTTGCCAAACTAAACCCAAGTTGTGAAACCACATGCTGCCATCAGTGATAGAGATTTGAGTTATTAATATTCTTTAAGTGCCACCTATGTGGTATTCTTTCTCGAGGTAACAAAGGCAGAAGGTTGCAGGGCCTGGGCTTATTTAAAATACACTCAGACTGTCATCAAAGAGGCAGGTCCAGGATATTCTGTATATCATCTACCTGTTCTGTACTACCATCTTCCAAGTTGCTTTTGTGTTTTAAATTGTGCAATAGACAGATCATTTTAGATCAACCAGGCACATGAAAAGAAAAATAGAAATAAATTAAGTGATTGGAATTTTATACAACTTTTGAGCTGGGAAGGAGTCTAGTGAAAGTGAAAGGTGTGAGCTTGAAACAGTTAATAGGAGGAAGCAGCATCCTGAGAACTGAGCTAAATCCTTTTGAGCTAAAGTTGTTTAGGCAGGTTTTTATGGTCTGAACACAAGAGAAATTCTGAGAAAGTACCAAGCTGATTTTGAATATATCCACATCCACACTGTGAGAGCATTTTGAAGGCAAAGATGGTTCTTCAACAAGTTAGAGACATTTCTTAGCTGTGAAGGATAGTGGGGCTGGGGTTGCAAAGTATGAAATTAGGTAAAGGCAGCTCCTAGGCTTTTGATTTGAAGAACTTGGCTACATTACAGGCATATGAATGAGCTGCAGGAATTAGGCAACAAGAGGAAAATGGAAAGACTTTGCCAATCAGTTGACAAGAATATTATATTGCTTGTATATAGAGGGGATAATAGGTGGCACATTTGTCTAGAGAATAATGTCTCCGTTTTCCATTCTGAGGTTGAGAGGTCTCTCTGATTTTGCTATCACTCATCCTGCTGGCATCCTCTTGGAATTATTCCCATTTATCATTTTTGAAATTTAATTGTTCTAAAGGTGAGAGGGCATAAAATGCCATTCGTGGCTTTTTTCCTTAGCAGCAATTTTATGGGTTTTTTTCCTGTGAGCTATGTGATCTTTCTTTCAGTAGACCAGCAGGCCCAGTGCTGTCCTGTTACTTGCCATAAAGGAAAATACACTATTTTATTTATCTATTTTTGGTACTGTTTTTGCCCCTCTAATTTTAGTTCAGCCAGGTAAAATTTCATAAGCTGTTGCTCATTCTACAACCTTTGTGAAACACACAATACCCCAAAATCAAGAGAATGCAAGGAGGACATATATTTTCTAATACATTGTAAGTTGGGCTTGGAGACTGACACTGACACTTCAAACAAGAACAGTATTTAATTTTAAAATAGTGAGTCTATTATTAAAAGCTGCTGTCCTTTCTCCACAAATATTACTTGTAATACATCATCAACTTACTCTATTTTATAGAATCACAGAATAGTTTGGTTTGGAAGAGACTTTAAATATGATCTAGTTTGAACCCCTCTGCTATGCATAGAGGTGCCACCCACTAGATCATGTTGCCTAGAGCCCAATCAAACCTGGCCTTGAATGTCCCTAGGAATGGGGCATCCACAGCTTCTCTAAGCAACCTGTACCTGTGCTTTACCATTTACTGGTAAAGACTTTCCTCCTAACAGCTAAACTGAATCACCCCTCTTTCAGTTTAAAACTTCTGCCTTGTCCTATCACTGTCTATCTGTGTAAGAAGTCACTCTCCATCTTTTTTATAGGCTTCCTTTAAATTCTGAAAAGGGAGCAATGAGGTTTCCCCAGCTCAACAACCCCAGCTCTCTCAGCCCATCCCCACAGGAGAGGTGTTCAGCACTGAGCAGCTTCATGGCCCTCCACTGGACCTACTCCAAGAGGTTCACAGCTTTCTCAGCTTTCCAGAAATCCTTTTTAGAGCTTGCTAGCTGTCATTGATTTTATTTTGCCCATAAGATCTGAGATGAGTAAAAGGTTACTCTGCTAAATGAAGCATGAACAAAGCCAGGGTGCAAACATTATGCAATATTGGTAGAACAGAATACCAAAGCCAGTACCGTGAATCATGCTCTGTGTGTGGTTCCTTTATGACCTTTAGTCACAAACGTACGAGGAATCAAATAATATTACTCTGAATGAGTGATAATGGTGCTACCCAGCTGTAGGGCATCTTGAATGTTGTTCCTGTGCCCTTTAAACACTGCAGAAGCTTTTTCCTGCCTCTCTTCCTTGCTGCTACATTCCCTCTTGAAACCATTGACCCATGAGCCCAATCTCAATTTCTTGATTAGATCATCTTCAAAAATACATAATTATATCTTTTCTTTGCAAAATACAGATCAAATAATCTTTGCAGTATAAGGAAGGGGTATTATATAAATAAGTGACCTCCTATGCCCCCACTCTGCCCAAAAATATCAGTATTTAAATAACCATCACTGAGCTCTCTGTAAGAGACTTGGCTAGTCATCCAATTGCTGTAAAAAAATGAGTAAATGAAAGTGCCCCTATAAAAGAAACTTTAAGTGTTAGCAAATAGCCTAAGTGCTTTATGATGTAGATAAAGGACGGGGTTTTGTCAACTCTTTATCTGTGGCTTGGTGAAACCTAGAAAAAAAAGAAGAAAGGTATAAGTTAATTGAAGCAGAAAGGAAGGAGAAAAGTAGAGAAAAGCTTCCCTTCTTGTAGCAGATCTTCCTCTTGCACACACATTTCTGGTTGTGGCTTTTGTTTTGCAAGAGATCATGAAAAAGACAGGTAAGTTGACTGCCTATCTCTGTGGCAGTCTCAGGGAAACACGAGAAGGGAAATAGAGGAGCCACAGCATGACAGAGGACTATGAATCTCACTATCACAGCTAGGAATGCAGTCTTGCACTGGACTATGAGGAGTTGGGACAACTATAAATGTGTCAGTCTTACAGAGAAAATGTCTTAATGGACACCAAAAAAATAGAGGTTTGGGCTTGTATTCACATAAAAGAAATAGTCCTTAAGAATACAAAAACTGCACAGAGAATGACAAGATTCATTAAGTGTAGTGTAAGATACTGTCTGACAGTAATGAATAGTCTGTGGGTGAATGAAGAAAAGTGTATGTGAATGCACACTGAGTCCCTGAGTGCTTTTATGTTGCTGTGCTGTCAGCTGAGCAGCCCTGTAAAGGACCCTACAAAATGGTCTGTATGGAGAGTGCCACTGCTAAAACCACATGTCTTAGAAATTAAGTTCATCAAGCCTCTTAGAGGTCCTGCCTGTTCTTTGGGTTGGTTATCTGGTCTCAAGTTTGTACTACTAGCTGTGGATTTCAAGTGCCCCATAAGATAGGTATTGGCTTTGATTTTTGCATTTCAGCAATCTAGCTTCCCTAAGCAATGGCAAATATTCAAAACTCGTTGTGATAAACTTGTGGTATTTTGATGCATTTCTGTTGCAAAAAGCTTTTAGCATTTCGGCTCTTGTTTCTTAACACAGAAAGCTGGGGGGCTTATCCCTAGCACGCTGATTCTGAATGGATTGGCACAACCTGCTGCACTTTCCTCACCATTTTGATTATTCTGATTTAGGTTGGAAAGGACCATAAAGATCATCCAGTTCCACCTCCTCTGCCATGGCCAGGGGCACCTTCCACTAGACAGGGTTGCTCGGAGTCCCATCATGGTTTTGAACACTGCCAAGGATGTGACATCCACAGTTTCTCTGGGCAACCTGCTAAATAGATACATATGTATAAAAGAGCTTCTTGTCCCTTCTTTTTTATTTTTTTTAAATTATTTTCCTAGTAAGACAGGGGGAAAAGCCAAGCACTTGGATTTTTTCAAAACATTCCACAGCTTCTCTGGGCAGCCAACATTGTATTATTCTCAACTGAGACTGAAATGCCAAATAAAGGCACAGATTTGGATGTCTATTCTCTGCCTGACACATCAGACTCATCACTGCTGCTTTTAAGTACCTTCTGCTTGTGTGCTGAGTGCTGACAGTGTCTTGTTGGGATGTCTCAACCTTTCTCTAGTAAGAACTGACTGCAGTTCCCTTCCTGGAACTCACACTGTCTTGTGTACACAAATGCACACATATACTTACCCTACATTCTATTGGGTTTTGTTAAAGAGAGCAGGTTCAAGGAAAGGCTTGTGCATTTCTGCACAGGATTTGTGAGTGTCCATCTATAAGAGTTTACTGAACAGGTTCTTTGGGGAACAGTCAGTGATTGTCCCTTATATATCAGAGCTGTCACATATATGATTGCTGAGTGGGTACTGGAAAAGGATCATTGATTTTTGTGAATTGAAAAAAGAACAGAGAGAGCAGAGGAAAGCAAAAATATAGTCTAAGGCATTTGGGAGTGATGGAGGATTGAAACTGATTTCTTCAATCATGACTTTCTATAAATGTTCCAACGTTTTGCACTTAAAAGCAAGAGTTTCAAAGATTTCAGGGTTTTTTCCACTTAACAATCTTCCTTAACTTCACTAAGATATGCTTCTGTGATCCACTAGTCTGAACATGAGGCATGCAGGCACTGGGTGTAGAAATTAGGGTTATAGAAAAGGAGAAAGAAAATAAAGTTTCAGGTGTACCTCCAAGAGCAGAATGGAGAAAAGGGAGCTCCTACCTGAGGGAGAGATTGCTTTACTTAGAATCATAGAATTGTTATGGTTAGAAAAGACCTCTAAAATCAGCAAGTCCAGCTGCCCAGCCATACTTGTTATCTGTAGGCTGCAAGGATTTTGTATGAAGGGAGCAAAATAAAGTGTGGGGAGTAGAAGAGCACACTTCTCTGATGAAGAAAATCTAATTCTGTGAAATACTGTCTTCTGTTTTAACCATAAGTGAGGCACATTTAAGGACCTGTGTGTTTTTTCTGGATCCAGCACCACGCCAGATTTTTTTTTTGCTACTATCAGTTGAGAGAATCACAAAAGAGAAGGCTAGAGGGACCTGCTATATACAGTTTTAAGGTGGAAAATTTGCTAGTCTGTGAATAGGGAAGGAAGAAGCTTGGAGAATTATTGTGAGATAGTAAGATATGCACTTGTTTGTCACATCACTGCTATAAAGTGGAGCTGCATCCATGAGAGATCAAAGCAGTCTTCTGAAGCTGTGTGTTTCAATTGGTACAACTGGCTCTTCAGAGTCTAAATCTATCTTGACATCCTTCCTCTGTGTCAAGCTCTTTTAAGCTCCTTGGAAAAAAATATTTGTACCTTGTGTTGCCATGACTTTGAAAAAAATAGGAAGGGCGCCCCAAATCTTGCAGTTAGAGAAGTGAGAAGCTGCAGAGCACAGGTAGTAGCCACAGAGCTCAGTGTTCCTACAGGAACAAGCTCAATAGCAGTACTTTCCAGTTTTAAGTACAGGAAGGCTTTGGAAAGGAAAAAAAACCAACAACATATCTAAAAAAGTTTGGTTTTCTGTGAATTTAGTATCACTGTTGATTGCAAGCTATGACTAAAGCTTTTCCCTTTCTAGAGCATTTAAATTACTGTTTCACATCTAGAGCCTCTGCTGCCTAATACAAGCACCTTCTTTTTGGTTTCCCCACTGTGGGAATCCTAGTGCTTTTTGTCCTCCATCACACAGCAGCTGTTGACTTGGATTTCACATAACATGAGGATCAGTAAGGATTAACAGATATTTACATTTTTGAGGACATAAAGAAACACATGTAATGTGATGTCTTTATCAGGTTAAAAATACATTTTTCAATTTTCAAAATGATTTGCGATTATCTTTTGAGGCAAAGGAGGTTGGTAACACTGCTTGTTTTATCAAAAAAATTCTAAATACTATACTATATACTATTTTTACTATACTAAATATTGTATATTTACGTATCATAAAAGTATATCCAGAATAAAACCCCTTGTTGCCAGTGATTTAAGCTGTCAAATAAAAAAGGTGTGCTGCTAGCTAGCTGAAGAAATGTATTAGCATGCAGAAAGCAGTGCTGCTTCCTTTGGGATGTTTTAATCAAGCCTCTTGTAGTGATTGAGATGCAATACTCTAAAATGAGAAAAATTATTAACAAAATCAAAAATCTAGAGTGTCTTTCACGCAAATATTCATCAGTGTATCTTATGTAATTACATAGTCAATAAATCAACACAGTGTGCAAGTGCTTCAGTCATGGTGTAAATATCTTAATGACTGAAACATCTTCACACATGAATAATTTATACCTGTATGATTCATTTTTCATATCCATGCTTTACTTCAACATGAAAACCTAATTCTTCTTTGTCAGAGAATGTGTGCTTGATTATTGCCTTCTGATTCCTCTTCCTTGTGCTTCTTTTGCACTGTTAGATACACTCCATTTCTTCTCTTCTGGTTCCTCTAATGTAGTTATCTTATTTATTCATTCTGTCTGCCTTGGTTTGCACTCCCAGGGCATTTCAGCAGGCACCTGGGAAATAACACTCAGGAATAAGCTGCTTGTGTTTATGCAGTTTCCCAAGTAACAGGAAAAAGGATCAGCATCTTGAAAGATTTACACATTCTCAACAGAAATTTGCATTCCTCTCCTCAAGGCAACCATTGCAGAAGGACCATGTGCAAGTTGGGCTTTGCTATTTTCTGGATCAATATGAGTTAAAACCTTTGTCAAGGTACTGATGACAGTGTTTGAGTCTTCTTCCCACAGATTTGTAAATGTGAAACTTGTATGTAGCTCCAGAAACTACTGGAATGTTAAAGATGAAAATAATTGTGCAGGAATGGGAATAGGGAATACTTAAATTCTGCTCTGCTGCACATGCTCATTTGGCTGTTTGTAAGGCACTGCATGCATCCTGCCTTACTTAGACCTTTAACCAAGTCACCTAAGACAGGAATTTCATTGTGATAAACTCCTTCATTAGTTAGTAAGAGAAAGACAGGTAGCTGCTGAGGGCAGTTCTTCCAGTTTTAAAGCTACTTAGTGGTTAAAGCTCCCGGCAGAAATGCTACTGGGTGGACTCTATTCTTTTGGCTCAGAATTTAAAGATCAGTTCAGGTTTGTGGAGCAGCTTATTTTGGTAGTGGTGCCTGTGGAAGTTGAGCCTTTAAAAATTCAGCCCTAGTTGTGTACAGAAATTGTTCGCTCAGATTTAATGACCACCTTCAAAATTGCTGAATCTTGTCTTCAAATCCTTAGATTTGAAAAGAAAAAAAAAAAAAAACCAACAAAAAACAAAAAACAAAAAACCAGCAGGAAAATAAAAATTGTTACAAGTTGCAGGGGGAAAAAGGAGTTCCATTATAATTAACTGACACTTTTCTGGTATTGTATGTAATTTCATCCAACATTTTTTCATTTCATTTCAAAAGGCAGTTTACCTATATTATGCTCTAATGAGGAAGAGCACCTTCACTGAGTGTTCATCACTCTCTCATTCAATTTCTTGTATCATTACATACATAGATTGTTAGTTTTGTATGCTAATACAGTTTCACTCTCTTCTGTGCCAATATTACATTTTTGACTAATTTTTTAGATTTTAGATTGAGTGGAGTATCTTATATCTGTTCTCTCCCCGTATCTGGAAGCCCAGCTACAGTTATTACACAGCTTCAACCTTAGTGTCTTCTGAGACACATCACAATTGAATGTTGTCTTTGTGTCCTCACTGCTGGTTCCAGTATGTTGTGAATACCAATCTCTCTGTTTGCTGGCAGGACATTTGGTTACTTTGATCCAGCATAAGTCTTCGTTTATTCAGTTTTTTCTTATTCTCATTATGACCACCTCCAAAGGCTTCTGATAGTACTTTGTTTGTCTCAGTCTTTTATATCCTTAAAGGACATCTTCTCTTACTGTATCTTACTGCACTGAGATGAGTTATTGATCAATGGGTTAGTAGGAGTTCTCAGCCAGTCTCCAGAATGTACTTCACCCTGATCACTACCTGCTTTGTTTTGGCATTTAGGAAAAAGCCTGCTGTCTTTTTGCTTTGTTATGTCTAGCACTTGTTCTCCTGGGTAGTTTCTCACCACAGTCATTGATCATGACTGTTGCTCCAACTTACTTTCCTGTTTTCTGTATTCAGTGTTGATCATTTACTGTCTATGCTCTGTTGTAAGGCAGTATTTTATGCAGTGACAGGATGTTAAAAGAGTCTTCTGAACCTCCTCACATGTATTTTGCTTTAACTTCTGCTACTTCTAGGTGTCATGCTTCCTGCACTTTCACCATTTTCTCCTTTCTTTTTGTGAAGGATTTCTTGTAGACACTTTCTTTATCTTCTTTATTTGATTATTATAGCTGCTGTCTACTGACCTTCATCTTCTTTTGTGAAAATTGATTTCACTTTCTTCTCTAACCTATTCACTTACTCATTTTTTTCAGATGATTTTCTACTTTTAAAATTAATTCTGTTTTTCCAGCATGTCTGTTTAAATTCCAGGTAATGTTTACTTAAGTTATTCAAGAGAATGATTCACTAACACATTTTGTTGCCCTCATCTGGTCATCTCTGATTCTGGCACACTCTGAAACTTTTGGACATCCCAGATTCCCAAACTTTCTCTTGCCTTTATCATTTTCAACATCAAGAGCTGATTACACCTTTAATGATGCTATTCCAGTATTTCTTGAAGTGGCATGTTATCTGGTTAGAGAAATAAAATAGCCATGGAGATTTTATGTGGGGAAAACATGAAAATGGCATTAATACCACATTGGCATAATACTGATCTCTTCTTGTCTAATTTTAACAGATTCAGTAGCTACAGCTTCTGGGCCACTGCTAGTTGAAGTTGCCAAAACTCCTGGTGCTGCTCTTGGGGTTGCACTATCTACCTCGATGTGCTGCAACAAACAGGTCATTGTCATAGACAAAATCAAATCTGCAAGTATTGCAGACAGGTGAGTGTGACAGAGGACTGACACTGCAGGTCCATGCATCCATTTTACTTCTTTTTCTGTTTGGTCTGGTTTTAAAGGAACCCTTCCCTTTTCTGAGAAACTTGACTGCACCAGGTCCTCTCAAGGTTGCATGTCTTAAAATTAGCACTTTGTCGCTGTTCCAGACTGCTGAGCCTAAGACTTCCAGGATACCATCTACTTCAGCTCATTCCTGTAGTACTGGGTGACATAAGCCAGCCCCCATGTCGTATGTGACTGGCTGCTTGCACTATGCAACTCAGGAGTTTAGAGGTCTGCTCTGGCTATTAAATGTAATGCTGTGGCAGAGATTAGTATTTAAAAAAAAAAACCCGTAACCCACTGGAATTCTTGAAGTAAGCGCACCATATGGAACAGCTGTCAAGGGAAGTAAATTTTGAGGCTTTGCAACCTTGAAGTGTTCTTTTAGAATATATCACTCATTCTTGTGGCACAGTGAAATGGAGCTCCTTATGTCTGGATTCTTTTACTGATATTTTAGAATACAAGTGAGGTATAAGGAAGACTGGCTTCTATATTTCTAAATTGTTTTTCTGTAATATTTCCACTTCATTTAAACCTTTAAATAAAACCATTTAAACCATTAAAATTATAGCTAGATGTTTTTCCCCTGTGGTCTGAACCTCTGGAACAGAGCTGTGGGATCTTTTCTGGGGTGTGTGTGTGTGTGTGTGTGTATGTGTGTGTTTATACATATACAATATATTTCTATATTCATACCTCTAATTTTTTTTTTAAATATTACGTTTCAGCAGCAAATTCCTCCTGCATGTCCCCAGTCACCCTACCTTGTAACTCCTCTTTGGCAATGGTGCTTTTGGTAGCACCCACTTGTAGCAGTGAGTCTACAGCTCCTCTGTGGGCTTTTCCCTACAGTAGAAACTTTGAGAGTGACGGCCATTGATCCAGGGGTGTTCTCCAGTTCAATGGTGCAGGATGCTTTAATTTTCTCCCTCTGTTTTTTCCCATTTCACAGGGGGTAACCAATTAAAGGAGCTGTCCACTTGACTGGTACGTCGGGATGCTGACTGCTGTGTTTGCATTTCTCAACTCATCCAGTAGCCAGTCTCTTGAGTGCAGCAAGATTTAGCAGATAGCCCCCTCCCCACCCCACTCCTAGAGTCACCATGCTAGCCCTGGGTTCATTATTTGTTTGACTACTGCATAATTTCATCATCATTTACAGCTTTTGTACTAATAAATGTTGGAACTATAACTCAAAAAATGATGAACTGGGTGCTTGTGTGAGGGATATGTGACCAAGCTATTTGAGTCTCCTTAAGCTCTTCTCATTTTATCCTGCTGCCATTCACACATATTTTTAGAGTCAGCTACCCCATTGCAGTTCTGTGAGTGATGTCTTGGCATATACTGCATTAACTGAATTGTTTTTAAGGTTTGTACTAATAGAGATAAAGTCTGACCAGTGACAGTGCCTACAAAACACAAATGTCTCTCGAAAAAAAAGAACACGTTCATAGTCATGACCAGTTTGAAGGCAGAAGAACTCATTGTGCAAGCAAAGAGCACACCTGATCATACCAAGTTTATTTCCTTTTATATAGATGTGGTGCATTACATGTAGGAGACCATATTCTGTCCATTGATGGCACCAGCATGGAGTACTGCACGCTGGCAGAAGCAACACAGTTTTTGGCTAATGCAGCGGATAATGTCAAGCTGGAGATTCTTCCCCACCACCAGACACGGCTAGCACTGAAAGGCCCAGAGCACGGTAAGAGGAGCTGTAGCACCAAATGCCTCCTTCTCTTTCTTTTATTTTGCTTGTCCATGCTGAGTGGTCAAAGCTGTCGCTGCAGTTTTGTTTGTAAATGTTGTTTCAGCTCCCCAGATTATGCTTCTGCAGTTTGTGAGCAGCTCTGTGTTGTCTTGGTCTTAATGAGCCCTCTGAGATTCCTATGGCCAGAGAGGGAAATGTTTTGCTAAGAAATTCCTCTACAAACTTGCAAATGTACATAAGGACATCTGTTGACTCTACTGTTGCAATTGTTAGGGGTGCTGGGAGATACTTCAGTAAATTAATCTCTACATTGTTTCTTAAATTTAGAGTGGAGAAGTAGTACCAAAGCTAACTTACTTCAAGAATATTGACTTGATAGTTATGGTCACTTCATTAATAACACCTTTTCTCCCCTAAATTTCCCATATTTTCTCTTTTTAATGGCATTGTTATTTATTGCCATTGTCTTTTAAAGTGCTTCTGAGATTGCTTCATGGGTTCACTGTCAGTGCTTATGAAAATTGTTTGGAAACAGTTCCCTAGATTGCAGACCTTTTCACTGCAATACTTATTCACAGTAATCCATAAATTCAGTCTAAAATAGCACATGTTGGTGGACATTGAAACAGTAACATCAAATACACAGAGAGTATGTACATGTGTTGCAGCATGAACCAGTGGTAAAATTTTTCTGAGCCTGTGCTTCTGCCTCCTTTAGACCAAGACAAGATTTCTGAGGTCTCGAAATGTCAGTGGCGGTAAATGTTCTGGGACATCCATGCAACAGGTTGTCCCCTGATAACTGGTGTTCCAGACAGTTTCTCAGAGTAGGGAATACTGAACTAGTGACAGAGGAGACATCAGTTTCCCCTAGACTGGGGCGAACAAAAAAGTAACCTTTGCAATTACATGTTCTCCCTGTACTCAGCTCTTTCCCTTTTCTACTTAAGCTGGTTAGAGCTACAAGGAGCACAAGCAGAATGAGATGGAGGCCAAACTTACTAAGTACTTTTTATTCGTTTAAGTTATGGCAGTACATTGCAAACAGATCTTTTTTTTCTTTTGTGAAGCAAAGATATCGTGCAATTAATTTATGTATGGCTCAAGAATTTTGAAGACTGTTACTTTTGGGAAGACAAGTGCTGGGGCCAATGATTTGTGTAGATGATTGTATTACTTGAAGCAGTTGGTTTGTTAAACAACATTTATAACAGATTGATGCTGGTAATGTTAGTAACTGGTATAGATGCTTAGAACAAGCAATGCTCTTGCTAGGCCAGAACTAAGAACTGTCTGTTACAAAATCACGTCAAGGTGATCTGCAAAAGATGATATATAAGAGCATCTTCTGGGGGAAAATATCCCTAAAGTAATAAATGTGCTTTCTTCAGTAAGGCAGAATAACTAGGATGTTTACAGCCCTTTCCAGTCCCTCACCTGGTGGTGCTACCACAATATCATGACCAATTCAAGATATAACAAGCTTTATGGAAGCAAGTCCCCTCTTAGAAACAACCTTTCATCAGGTGTAGTACGACCTAGAGGCTGCAGAGAGGGAAAATCTCCCTTGATATGTCTGGAATAAGCTGAGTCATTAGGACTGTATCTGCAGAGCTCAGTTATTGGTTTTGTGGGAATATGTTGGAAATTTAAAATAGGCAGGAAAGTCAGTATATAAAATAAACTGAAATTTTAGCCCTAAAATGAAGTGAAGAGCTCTATAAAAGATAGGATTCTTTTTCATTATTTTTTTTCCTTTATACTGTGCTGCTGACATTCATTTCTCTTGCTGCCCCATTACTTCTACATTTACTGTACACAACCCTGTACTGGAATAGCTGAAATTACCACTAAATTACTATGGTTACACACAAAAGGATTTTCTTTTAGAGAACTTTTGTTGAATTGGGACTATCCTTCTACAAGCTGAGCAAACTGAATTTGTGTACTTTCCCACTTTGTAGGACATTTTTATCTCTACTCTCAGCATGAAAATAAAACATTAAGAAAAAAACTCAAGAATTACCAGATAATTTCGTGCTGGAAGCAGTCCTTTTAATTAAACAAGGCTCACAGCAGCTTGAAAGTAATAAAAATCCACCTGGCCACATTGTTCTTATCAGATTTTAATTTTTTCACCATAGTTAAAGTTAAGAAATCTCGCTGTCTGTGCATGTAATTGAAGACAGTTTCATCTGAGAAGATAAGCTAAGTCTCTAAGATACACAGCGCCGTATCAGGCTGCTTCTGGTGTTTCTGGGATTTTTCTGGCTAGCATGAGATTTTTCCAAAGACCCTGAGGGTGGTGGTGCCAGTGGGTGAGGAACCCCAGGGGCGCAGACCCAGCCTGGTCCTGCATTACTTTTGGTATCTGGTATCGGGGCAAAAAAAAATTATTTTGATTCAAGTACTTGCCAGGGCACAGAGTGTGTTCTCAGGGAGGCATGCAAATCTAGGGCAAACTGACTGAAGACACAGGGCCAAGTCAGGCAGTTCCAGGGCCTGCAGGGTCTCCACCACTCCACCAGGCTGCAGGGACATGGTAAGCCCATGTGCTCCCCTTTCCCTGTCCCTTCCTTGGTGTGCACTCCATAGATTCACCCTCTAGAGATAGGCATTGCTTTTGAGTCAGAAAGTTTAGTGCAGTCAGGAAATTACCACATCAGTGCTCATGGAATACAGTGTGAAACCAAGGGACAGCTTTCCTTCTGCTAGGGCACAGGGCTTGCTGTGGTGGCTGCCCTTTCCCCCCTCATTTTGTCTCATGGAATAAGATATGAGCACAAAGTGTAGGTCCAACCTAAATGCTCAAGGTTTTGGGCTCCTGTTAAAGGTCAGCATGGGGACAGACAAGTCTACAGCCATTATAGATACAGCAAGTAGGTGATAGAGCTCATGGGGCAAAGATAGCAAATTATTAAATATAAATATAAATATAAATATAAATATAAATATAAATATATATATTTTGTAGGAGCATATTTAGAAACAGGTTCAGATTAGATATTAGAAAGAAATTTTTCACTGAAAGGATGATAAGGCACTGGGACAGGTTGCCCAGAGAAATTTTGGCTACCTCATCCCTGGAAGTATTGAAGGCAGAGTTGAATGGACCCTGAGCCACCTGGTCACGTGAAAAGTGCCCCTTCCCATGGCAGCAGAGTTTGAACAAGATGGTCTTTAAGGTCCCTCCAAACCCAAACCATTCCATGATTCTGTAGTATGGGTGAATTCCTTGGTGTTTTAAGACAAAATATTCAGTGAATACTTCCCAGTTTAAACTGCCTTGATGGTTCAGCAAGGATGCCGGCATGCTTAATTTAATCATGAATATACTGTATTTAATCAAAGGAGACTTCAATCCCTTTCCTTTAAGATTGGACAGCTGAAATACTTCCCATTCTGTTAGTAAATACCTACTGAAAGTCTTCAATTTTGGCACATCCCCAGTTCCACATGCAT
>VRYO01001878.1:10115226-10150239 GCA_009812075.1 Sialia sialis | reverse complement strand
GGTCTGGCCTTTCGCCAGAAATTGTCCATAAATAAACAGCACCTGATGATTAGCCGCACCACTGGCATTGGCTGCATTCTTCAGTGAAAAAGGTGCGGCTTATAATCGTGAAACCACTGTAAATAATCAAATATGGTCTCAAATTTCCTCCAGTGAAAGATCATTTTAAAGTTTTGAAGATTAAGTTAAGAAAAAGAAAAAACCATAAAGAAAAAACATAAAATTGCCCATCCAGCTAATCAATAAGACCTCTTTTCGTTATAAACCAGGTTTCAGGATAGAGTTTTCCTGCTGCTGGCATTGGGAAGTCATTTACTGCATAGAATAGTATAATGCCAGCAATAGATTGTGGCAAAATTAAAATGTCAATACAGTAAATTGAAATGCCAGGTAAGCATCTCCATTCTAGGCAATGCCACGTAAAGTATCTGGTTGGTCTTTTTAAAATAGATTAATGTAAGCAGAGAGTTATTAGCCTTCAGTTAGTGGTCATATGCAATATCTTAGTATTTTCTGAGAAAGTTTGCAGTCTTAGCCCCTAAGCCAGAGGGAGATTAGAAAGTGATTCAGTAACCATTTTTAAAACAAATACAAAAAAGCAAAAATATTCAATCAGAAACATTTTTCCTGGGAAAAAATATTATTTCTGCTCCTCAAGTTAGAACCCCCTAGTAAGGAGACAAGGCCAGGTTATTTATTACTTCATTTTATTTTATTTTGTTTTATTTCATTTTCAATTTTTTTCTTTCTTTCACTTCTGGTTTGTGGGGGGTTTTTTTGTTTTGTTTGTGCAATTCAGTTATTTTTACCTCTTCTCTGGTCCTTTTGTTTTCTGATTTTCCATCATCCCTTCCTGCGGGCAGTGAAGGTTGAAAGAAGCAACAGGCAGCTTACCTGGGATTCGTGTGCCAACAGCCACAGCAGCCTCTTCACCTACCACCATTATAACACCTACCACCCTGACCATTGCAGGATGCCAGCCTTGAAATTCCAGAAAGCACCTCCTCAAAAAAGCCTTCGTAATGTTCCACACTTTTTCCTGCTGACATACTCTCTTCTCCTTTTCTTCTTCCTCCTCCTCCCTCCCTTCTTCTTTCACTCATACTTTTCCCATTTCAGGCTCTAAAACCTTTTCCGTTTTATGGATGCTACACTTTTTCATAGCCATGCCAAGGTTATTTCTGACATTTTACACCTTTTCCTCTCTGTAACAAAGCAGCCTTTGTAGATAGGAAAAGGCTTGAAAATGCTGAATGAATCAGCTCTTCTATGTATGAGTAGACCATTGGATTGGAGAAGTGTATATAAAGCATGATTTTTGAAGGCAAAGCATTGCTTGCAAATCTTTGTCAGAAATTACCTATTTTTTAAGAAAAGGCATTTCTAAAATCAGTATATCTAGATATATTGATGTGCATTACTTTGGAGATGTGTATTGAAAAATGTAATTTAACATGTTTTGCTTAAAGTAAGTTGTATACTATGAATATACCCTTTGTATCTACATTATCTTTGTTAGCTTCCAGCACGTGTTGTCATGAAATGCTGGCTTTACCTTTTCCTAGGGTCACCTGTGTGGTTTAATGTCTTTGTTATTGGGAATGCTCAAACCACTCCTGTGCATCATACACAGCCTATACATACAATGTTTGATTCATTGCTGAGTTACAGGCATGTGCTGCACTCTTCTGTGACGGCTGAGTGCTGTATGCCAAGTGTTTGATTTCTTACAGCAGCTCTGGTGTCTTCATCCTTCTCTCCTACCTCCATGAGTGCATACAGCCTGAGTTCCCTGAACATGGGGACCTTACCTCGCAGCCTCTACTCCACCAGCCCACGTGGGACAATGATGAGGCGGAGGATGAAAAAGAAGGACTTCAAAAGCTCCTGTAGGTGGTAACAGCATTTGCTCAAAAATGTGCAGTGAATGAATGGGTGGAGGAGGGGGAAGGTGCAGGAAAAAAGATGCACAGTACTTTAATATACATATATTCTAGACAGAAGAGAGATTTTCTGGTAGATGTAGAGGAACATAAGGGTAAAGATGTTTGTCCAAAAATGAGATTAATAGATGCTAAGCAGCATGACTATCTCATCTGAAATTTATAGAGGAATGTTTTCTTTGGACAGTGCTGGAAGAGTTTGTTACACTGTTACTAAAGTGATTTTCAAATTCCTTTTTCAACTCTTCCAGTGTCCATTAGGGAACAGAATTCATAGCTAAATAGTCAAAAGCAGGTTGCTGGTAAACTCAACCAGCTGTCACATTAGGGAAGGCAGAGCTTGCCACAGCACCTCCTAGGTAGTTCTAATGTTTGCATCTACATGACCTGTGCAGTTATTTTAGTGAGAGAGAGCAAAAAGTTGCAGTGAAGACTAAAGAACCTCATTTGACCACTCTCTGTTATTCAAAGCATGGATTGCCTATGAGTCAGTCATTTCCCAAGCCAGAGTAGATCTGTTCAGGCTGTACTGCTTTGCATATTGCTAAGCATTCACTGGGCTGGAAAGAGTGTGGCTGTGTCAGTGCGTTTTTTCCAGTCTCCATGTGAGTCCTGCCTCTTTTTTGGCTTGTCCATCTTTGTGCAATCCACAGCAGCTCAGTTCCTCCAGGGCAGGGAGGTGAGAACTGCTCTGTAAATCTTTTGCTCTAGATAGCAATGCTCAGAAGTCCACTCTGAGCAGTGTTTTAAAGATTCCCATGATCATAGTAAAACCAGAGCAAACCAGCATCTTCTAAGGCCAGTCACTATGGAATTGTGAGAATACATTAGAGAGGAACTGAGGTTTTGCTTTCTTGCAATTTTTGTTGCTTGCTTGTAATTTCTTCCGTAAAGCACATATTTTTGCATAACATTTGCCTGTAAGTGCATTTTTTATTTTTAATCCAATCAGCCATTTTTCACTGCTCATCTATTGACATGTTAGCTTCCAACGCATTCTTTTGGGTCATGGGGGGATACTGGGTCTGTCATGCTGTGGTATCAGTAGAGGTCCAGTTTTTACATGTTTTCCTCTGCACATGAGAAACAGTAGTAGTGTTACACTACTACAATAATTGATTTAAATAGTAAAATCAATGCAAAAAATACTTCATCAATTATGCTATGTTTTAGCTGTTCAACAAAGGATGAAATCCTCAAAGCTAATCCTGTTATGGATCTTGGACACAGCTGTAACTTGAGTTATTACAGTAATTTCACACTGATAAGCTGCGTCTGTTTCACTGAAGAATTCAGCTGATGCCGGAAGTGCAGCTAATCACCATGTGCGGCTTATTTATGGACAAATTCAGGAGAATTGCCAACCCAGAAGTGTGAGCCGCGGGGGCAGCCGCGTTCCCCGCCCCTCAGCAGCCACGCGGGGGAGCGGGAACAGGCGGCCACAGCCGGCCCCCGGGTGGCAGGAGCGGGGCAGCGGGAACGCACGGGTGCCGCTGGCCCCGGGGTGTCAGGAGCGGAGCGGGGCAGCAGGAATGCGCGGGCGCTGCCGGCCCCGGGGTGTCAGTAGCCGTGTCTGGGGAGCGAGTGGACAGGTCAGGGAGCGCCCCCTCTGCCACGTGGGGAAAAAAAAAAAAGAAAGTGGCTAATCATCCGGTGCGGCTTATTTATGGACAAATTCCGTGGTCTTCCTGGCTACCTGGAAGTGCAGGTTATAACCAGGTGCGGCTTATGAGTGTGAAATTACTGTAAATTTTTCAGATATTTTTCCTTCAAGGGAGCCTTTCCTGTGTATCTTGTGAAGACTCTAAACAAGGCCAACGATGTGGCATTTAAATGGGACAGTCACATAAGCACTGCAGCCCACCTAAAAGATTCTTTAGTTCAGAAGGCCCTGAGGATGACAAGCTGCTATGAGTAAACAAATCTCTAGACAGGAGAAGTTAGGACAAGGCTTAGTTGTGCAGTAGTTTATTACACATTCACAGTTCTTTACTCTATTAGTAGACTTATACCTGTAGTTGTGGCAGCAGTAACAGCCAACTTAAGAGACCCACACTGCTCTGAATGTCCTACAATGGACCAGGATAGAGAATGTGCAGACCTGCCCCTTTCCACTATCCATCGACAGGACTTGGAAAACCTGTCCCTTTGTGGGAGACTCATGAGAACCAGGTAGATTCACTGCTGTGCTTTTCATGGAAAAAGAGCAGCACACTCTTAATTTTAGTGAGATTTTTTTTTCTTTAATCCAATTGAATCATTTGAGAGTTTTATTAACGTGAATTTTAATAAATCTTTTAGAATGTCACTTGTGAATAAAAATATGTAGGTTGATATAACGTTTACATTGCCAGTTATTTAAGAATACTTGCAAAACATAATGTGATCATGGCATAATTCGTGAAGCGTGATGGCACAAGGGGTTACAAGAGTTTTATGGTCATGATTTAACAATCATTGCATTAGTTATGCAGATCTTTCTAAATATGTGGCTGTAAAAATTGAGGGCATGCCCTGCTGCCTCAAGCTTTTTTTATGCCACTTGTTTTCAGTTTTTATTCCTCGTCTGCTTTTGTTTGTTTGTTTGTTTAAGGTGTGGAAACACTTAGATTATTATTTCATTAAAATTTAAATTTTGAAGTATTTTGTAATAGCTCCCTATTAGTACTTGGAAGTGAGACATAATTTATACTAATTTACATTCCTAGGGTTGCATATCTGGTAGAAATTGGAGAAGATTTTAGACATGCATGGGTGCTCTTTTCTCAACAGCTATCAGGAGGAATTGCAAACATTTTTCAATTTCTTGTGGGTCAGAGTGGGAGACTGGAGGCATAATCCATATTTGCACCTTGAAACACATATTGTTCTTCTTCTCATAAAACTGCAGGCATAAAAGTAACAAGTATATAATCTTAAAATTCAAGATCATTATTTGCATAATTGCAGAGCATATAGCAAACCAGCCCCCAGGAATGTTGCTAAGAGTTAGACAAGAACCATTCAAGTGTGCTGGAATGTACCCCTAGCAACAGCAACCAGTGTCCACTGGAACTACAAACATATCCATCCAGGTCCCCTTTTTAAATCAACAGTGCTGCTTCTTGCCCTGTCAAAATTCTAATCCATCAAGGAGCCAAAAAATGTCAGTGTTTCTTGCTGTTGAGTTACAAACCCCAGCATGCTCTAAGTCATGGGTTTGGGTACCTATGACATTTCACAGTCTTGGGAGACAGCTGTTGTTACATGATTAGGCAAGGATAATTTCATCTCTGGGTTTTGGGGTGGTTTTTTTTTTTTTTGTTCATGTTTCTCTTTCCTTTTCTTTTAGAGTGGAAGGAGTTCCTAATTGTCATACTTAAGTTCAGTATCAAAATGTTTATCAGAGTGAGTTTTAAATCCCACAGATAGTGACTTCATTTCCCAATGTAAATTAAAACTTTCACTGTATCTGAAATAATGCACAATTCTTACAAAGGAAACTTAGAACAAGATATAAGAAAGAATTCACAGAATTCACAGAAAAGACGGTTTTAGAATGGGAAGGAGCTTTGCTGGGAGAAAACAGAAACTTCTGAGGTTTTTGGCAAGTGAAAACTTTGCAAAGAACTGTAATAACCAACTGTGCTACATCAATCAGATTTATACCAACTGATATAGAACAAAAGTCTAATGCTTGCAACCCCATAGTGCAGGAAAATACTTATGTAATCTCTCTTTGTGTAGTTGTGCTAATAATATCCTACAGTGTCAAAATCTTTTTCCTACATCTAGGAGAAAAAAAAATGCACAGGAAAACTGTTCCTCAAATAAACCATGAAATGTTACCTAATTCTTAGCAGCTACTCTGGGCAGAAAAGGGTTTTGAAGGAAATTAGAGGTGAAGAGGTAATGATAACACAAAACCATTCCAAATCCTTGGCCTTGGAGGGATTATCATTACAGAACAAGAATTTTAAAGCTCCAGCTTTCTGTGTATGGTATAATGAAAGGCAATAGTTTGTCACTGGGGGAATTCAAACAGTAATACAATAGATATTTAGACAGAGATCCAGTCTCCTCCTTTCATAGGTAGTTGTATAGAGTCTCAGTATTGATTTTATCTTGATTTGTTCTGTACTGGAGCCTTTCAGAAAAAGTGTGAGTAAAGCAAAACAGAAGTAGCTGCCTGAGTTTCTCATAGAAGAGTCCCCCAGTGGCTTTGAGAAGACCTCACAGAACTTTTTTCTCACAATCCCTTGATGTATAGTGGTTGCCAAAATAGAGTGGTTTGTTCAACTTCCTTCCATTACCCAGTTAGCCTAACAAATTGCTGACTTGCACTAAATACGTACAAGAGGAAGGTGTCCTTGCTTCTTGCAAACAGACTGGTCCATGTGCTTTGTTGCTAAAAACAGTGCATTGCTATGAGATGTTCAGTAGAGGAATCTGCCTGAATTACAGCTGGACTTGTGCCTCCAATTGCCTTAGTTCCTGTTAAAGTTCTGCTTATCTGTGCCTCAAAACTAAGACAAGCAATTCAAAGATATTCTGAGATTTTTGGAGTGAGAACGTATCAAATATGTTTATTTCACTCAGAACTAGAACTATCTTTTTGCATTCCAGCATACTACCAGATGTTTTCTATTATCTTATATGCGATAACTGTTTATCCATAATTTATAAACTTTAACCTAAATTGCCTTTAAAAGAGGTGTTTCATTGACTAGATTTATTGTAGAGATCAATTTTCTCAAAAAGCAATGGAACTTCTGCTGTATATGAATGTGTTTCCTCCTGGTCTGCTCTGTTTTATAGTGTCTTTAGCCTCTAGCACTGTTGGTTTGGCCGGGCAGGTCGTCCACACAGAAACCACAGAAGTAGTGCTGACAGCTGACCCCATGGTGGGCTTTGGGATACAGCTCCAGGGTAGCGTGTTCGCTACCGAGACCTTGTCTTCTCCACCTCTCATTTCCTATATTGAGGCTGACAGTCCTGCAGAAAGGTGAGGCTCCTTAATTGACTGCTAAATACATTTGGTGAGTGTTCCTCGGGTCCTTTGGGCTTGTTGCTTTCTTTCAGTTTGTGATGAATTCCAGGGCCTTGCTCAGTGGAGTGGGGCAAGTAATGCACTTTCTGTTCTGACAGTGGTGTTTCATGCACTTGATCAGCTATGAATGAATGACAAGCACCAGTGCTCTGCGCATATAGAATCTTCCAGAAGGAAGCTGGAAGCTATATTGTAAAACAACTAAACAAAAGATCAGAAAAAGTCAGTGAAGTCAAAATAGTGATAATTGGCGTACCAGGGGGAAAGCTATATCCAGCTCCAGTTTTGGTACAGAATCAAATCCTAGGGAATACAGAATTTTGACTAATTATTTCATTAAATTTTAATGCTTTAATCATGTTGTGAGCAGTTGCACAGACAAGCACCAGCTGGCATTTCAGCTGCAGCCCAGGGTCAGAGGCACAGATGATGTCCATGGGTGGGGTGGAAGCATGAAGACCCTTCTTCCTGGGTCCCAGCAGCTAGAGGGCATGCCCTATACTTGAAGTGCTTGACAGTGTTGTGGTGCAAAGGGGCAGCAGCTTCTGTGCCCAGGTAGATTGCTGAGCTGCTACGCCACAATTGTCCTTCAGTTGTCCTGGTTGAATGTCTATCAGAAACCGTGTGGCCAGCCAGAGCCGGGCAGTGATCATGTCCCTGTCCTTAGCACTGGTGAGGCTGCATCTCAAGTCCTGTGTTCAGTTCTGGGACCCTCTTTATATGAAGGAAACTGAGGGGCAGGAGTGTGTCCAGAGACTGGGGAAGGGGCTGGAGCACAACTCTAACAGAGAGCAGCTGAGGGAGCTGGGAGTGTTTAATCTGGAGGAAAGGAGGCTCAGGGGGAACCTTACAGCTCCCCACAACTATCTGAAAACAGGATGTAGCCAGTTGGAGATTGGTCTCTTCTCCCAGATAACACACAGCAGGACAAAATGGCCTCAAGTTGTGCCAGAGGAGATTTAGATTGGATATTAGTAAACATTTCTTCACTGAAAAAGGTTGTCAAGGACTAGAATAGACTGCCCAGGGAAATAGTTCCAACTCAATCCCCAGAGGTATTTAAAAAACATGTAAATATGGCAATTCCACACAGAAAGGGTGGACTTGTCAGTGCTGGGTTAATGGTGGGGCTCAGTGATCTTAAAGCATTTTCCCAACCTAAATGATTCCATGATTCTGTGAAACTGCTGGTTCTGGTAACGTGCACATCTGGTGATTGTTTTGTATCTTTTGCACTTAGGTGTGGGGTGCTGCAAATAGGAGACAGAATAGTGTCAATAAATGGTATCCCAACAGAAGACAGCACATTTGATGAGGCCAATCAACTGCTCAGAGACTCCTCTATCACCAGCAAGGTCACTTTGGAAATAGAATTTGATGTTGCAGGTATGAATGTCCTGTTATTCTGTCTTGCAAGAAAAATGAAGGAATAAATCTCAAGTACATTGAAAGTGTTAGGCATCTGACATAGAGGTTTTCTTCTCACATGTACACCATTCAGTTTTCAAGTGACTTATTTGAGACGTGTTTTTTTGTACAGCTTTCTTATTTCACACAGCCCTACTGCAGTCTACTTCAGAAAGCAAAGAGAAATGACAGATCCTGTAGTAAGATCTGGTGCCTATCTCTCCTCTGAGTTATTTCCAGACATTTTTCTGGCCTGAGATAGAAATGTTCTGCTAAACAGAGACAAATCTACAGGCCAAATAATGAAATGTTTTGCAAGACAGAAAAGTATTAAATGGGGTGGATAAACAAAAATAAACCAACCAACTCTTGAGGTGTTTCACAGTATCTCTAAATAAAACAATAGAAAGTGAATTAATAAAGCCCAGAAGAATCATGGTTAATTTTTCTGGTGAGTATTATTGCTAATGTCATTCTTTTATTCTGTAATGTGTTTAAGCACACAGAATATACCCGTGAAATCACAAACTGTGTATATCAAACAAGTACACATTATGTGTGTGCACCACTGGATTCCTTTTCTTCCCGCTAGATATTAAACCCATGGCAGTTACCTTAGTGGACAGTTAAAAATAAGTGCTAGTCCTCCAGCAACAAAGGTCGGAAATCCTTAGGACTCAATATCCTGTTCTTTTAATTAAAAGCTGTCTGCCAGCAGTAAAATTTTCTCGTGAGCTCAGAGAACTTGCATACGAGGTAAAAACCTGCAGTCTCAGCTGGCTGCTGGCCCATGCAATCTCCACAAATTCAGTTAAACCTTAAAAAAAATTGAGTTACCGTGAAATTACCAGTAGAGTTATAAATCATACCTCCTTCATTCACCCCCATGTTTCATTCCTGCCTTGTGACTCTGATGTGATTTCATCAACTTACATGAATAGTTCCATGCTCATGGACCTGCTGCGCCTTATAAATTACCTAACGCTTTAAATATTTTTTTATAGAATCAGTTATACCAAGCAGTGGAACATTTCATGTGAAGCTACCAAAGAAGCATAATGTAGAACTTGGCATCACCATAAGTTGTAAGTAAAAGTGCTTATTTTTCAGACCACATTTATGGGATAATCTGCAGGTAGTAGATCTTGTAGCTAAGGACTTAGGTTTCTTTTTGTATAAACTTATTTTTCCTTTTTCTAGCATCTTTTGCTGCTTTTTCTCTTTTGAAATGTTGTTCTGTAACATATTTATACTCTCCTTCAAGTTGTTAACAAAGCCAGAAATTTCCCAAATCTAATGTTTGACTTAATCCTTCATGCATAGTACATATTTAACTCCTATTAAAATTATTTAGTAAAAAAAAAGAATCGGCAGAATTAGGTGCATGCAAAACTATTTCTATATCTGTGAAGTTTAAAGTAGAGTCTGTCATGAACAGAACTGAACACAAGGATCTCACCGATATGAGGATCCACATGCACAGAGTTATTTTCTGCTTCAGAACCCAGATACATCCTCAGTCTCTAGAACCAGTGTGCAGTCCTGAATGTGTGGGTCACAGCAAAATCCCCATTCACTAGGGATTGTGGAGATGGCTGAAGAAGGTCACAAGGACCTGCATCAGTCTGTTTCTCAAAAAGTATTTGTTGCTGTGGTTTAAAATTCAAAGTGTTTCTATGCTTATTTTGTGAGGAGACAGTACAACAATGTGTTAAAACTGGATTTTGACCAGGTAAACTCTGCTGTACTGGGTTCAGCTCTTGACTGAAGGAAAAACAATCCATATCAAAGTTAATGGGCTTGACACTGCAGAATCTGGTGTCATCAGAATTAGCATTCTTTTATGGCTGTGGCCTTTCTTAGGCTATTAGTCTTTCTTTGGAGTTATTCATGTGTCTTGGGGGAAAACTGTGCTTTGACTTTTATTCTCAAAGCTTTTGCCAGCACAGTGGAATATGGTTAATCAAAAGTACAGCAGGGATCTCAGTGCTAAGGATTTGTATCTGAGGAACAAGTGAGAGACACTGCAGGCCTGATTGCTTGTGTTGCATACTTGAATGAGTAACTGTTAGACTCTGTAAGATGTGATGTGATGCTTGAAGCAAAATCATAGGTCTGCATGTATCTGTGCAAATGAAGATATTGAGAAATGAGAAAACCTGGAGCGAGACTGTTCTATTTAAATGTTATTCTTAGGGTTGATAAAGATTTGTAAGGTTATTGAAAAAATATTATCTTCCTAGTAATTTGATTTGTGTTGGGTTTTTTGGAATGCAGACATCTAGGGTTTTTTGTCTGTAGAAATAAACTTTTAGTGGAAAGGTAATGTTCTTGGAATCTAGTATTAGCTGTCCCATTCCAAACTTTGCATAGGTAATGTTCTTGGAATCTAGTATTAGCTGTCCCATTCCAAACTTTGCATGCCTTATTGAACTGGAATTCGCTTAGTGCTTTATAAAATTAGTGCTTTTTATTATCAGAGTAACATGTGGTTGGTCTTAGATCTGCTCTTGTGAATATGCTGCAGTATCTTTAATATTTAAATTAAATTATCTGTTATATCTCATTAATAGTATTTAATGCATTTGAAATTTATCTAGGATTAATTATTTTACATGGTTTTAAAGAGTTTATATTAATAAATGGTAGAAGTCTTGAATTGCTGCATTTCATGCTTGCTTTTCAGTGTTTTGCTCTGTTTTACCTAATTAACTCCTAAATAAGGCAGTATGATTTGAGGAATATAAGCGTTTTATATTCATTTTGACAAATTTCTGTCAGGACTCTAGCGCTTTAGCGTGCCATTTTATTACTGGCATTTTCAGAAAGCTGTATTATTTCTTTTAAGAAACAAATACTAAGGGAAATTGGCAGAGTTGGTATTTCTTAAGCTGGGGGGTTGGAGGTGATCTGATTTATTCACTTGTGGGCTTGATCTGTTAAAAGTGCTAGAGACCTATTTCATCCTCTTCCTTCTCAAGTTAGTGGAGTTAATGGTGAATGAGAAAGTGCTGTTAAAACATTACAGAGAAACACCTTTCTTACTTTCCATATTCCCCATTTAGTTTGGGATTTGTATGAGAAAGTCAATAAATTACCTAATCTGACAGACAAGATGTTTTTTGTCAGATGGGAAATACAACCTCACTTTGAGCTAGCATGTGAACATTTGTCTGTTTTTAAGTCAGGAGTTCTTCTAGGTCAGCTGTTAGGAATCAGAGATCCTAGAAGAGGAATTTAGTTCTCTTCCTTGGAATTGTTTTCCTTGGTAATGAACACCAGGAGAGCTTGCACAGAGTTACAACCTAGTGCTTTATTGAAGGCATGTCTGAGGTGACACACAACACTAAAGAAAATTAAGCTAATTCATGGTCTTTGAAAAACAAGACTTGTAATAGAAGAAGGGACTTCCCTCAGTTTCAGATTTATCAATGCAAGAGAAAAAAATTCAAAATCCCCTTAGATAGCATAACCCCTTAAAAGCAGGACAGAAGAAAGTTTCCTGAGCATCATTGTTAATGTCGATGCAGGGCTCTGAGTTTTGGATAGTTCATGTCAGTTACCTCCCAGCGTACTGGACTTGCCCACTGCTGCCTTCATACATATTGCAGTCCTATCATTCATCCCTTATCTCTGCAATAGCTGTCTGACTTTACCAATGACAGATACTTACACTCAGTAAAGACCTTATTTCATATTTTGCAAATACACGTGACTATATATTTAATGCTTCACATATCACTAGTTTCACACCCAGTTACCCGATTAGAGCAAACAGAAGGTCTCAATTCTTAAAATTGTACTATCCAAATAAAGCACAGGAGTGTTCTGTGCATGTGATTATGTTTTTATGACAGAATCATTCCCTAGGAGAAGGAACACTTACAAGTAGTGCTAGTAGCACTCAAAGCCATTTCAATTTATTTGCCATTGACATTGACTTTAGACCATGGAATGAATATAGATTTTTCTTTGTAAAGACAAAAACCTTTTTTAAAGGTTTTTGAGGCAACTGGCTGCTTTATCATAGACTATTTTTTTGTCAAATACATTGAATGATGTCCAGTAAAATGACTTACTAGTGGATTCTGGTAATTGTAGTTAACTTCTTTTCTTTTCTTTCCTTTTCTTTTTTTCTGTCTTATGTAAGATTCTGATATCTTTACTGGTAATGAACTGCAGCACCTTGCTTCATAAATAATCTCTCTGAAGCTAATGGGACTACTCAAGGAATAAGAAGCTGCAAAGCTGGTAAGAATATCAGAATCTCACCCAAACTATCATCAGTTTCTCTGAGTCACTTTGACTAGCAGCTGTACTGTAGTCTGCGTTACTGTTTTTATATTTCATCAGAAAAAAGCTTTGTAAATATCTACAGATACATTGACTATGAGTATTTATTTTATAAAGCATGTTTCTCTGTATTTTGGGATTTCATCTGGCAAGCTCTACTTCATTTTGAAACATTACAAGTAATTCTTTTCAAGACAGAAAAATACAACAGATTTCTCAGTTGTTCCACATGAACCAATACCTAAGGAACAAAAGGGCTGCATCAATGTAATTTTAAGAAGTCCCTTCATCTATTTATTAATCACATTATTATTAAAAACATCTAGTAGCTGTAAACCAGCATTGTGGATAAATGGATTGACTTCGCATAAAAGGCATTTTTCCATCACATGAGCATTTTCCTTTGCTTGTCCAGCTTGTTCAGAGCTTGATCAGACTTCAAAGTTTGAAGCCAGGCTGAGGGTAGTGAGTTTTGTCTGGGTGATGGGTGAGATGTCCCCCCCAAAATCTGTTGAAGTCACTTTGTGGGGGGCGGGCAGGGTGGTTCAGTTAGCAGTGAAATAAGAAAGGAGCATTGTTTGAGGGTTTTTTAAATGTAATGATTCAGCTGAT
This sequence comes from Sialia sialis, assembly GCA_009812075.1. NCBI lineage: Eukaryota > Metazoa > Chordata > Aves > Passeriformes > Turdidae > Sialia > Sialia sialis. The sequence goes on along the minus strand of VRYO01001878.1, from coordinate 10,136,955 downwards.
ACATAGAACTGACAACACTTTGTTGAACTTACTTTGAAGTGGCCAGGAAAGTCTAGTAGCATAAGGTGGAGACCTGGGACGGAGACCCAGGATCATGGATTCATTTAAAGAGAGAGAACAACCAACTTGCTTAAGAGCAGCCATTTAGCAGCAACACTAAATTTAGTACCTGCACAACTTTATGCACTCTTCAGTCCACTTGTAGTTATTCATACAGACTCTAAGGTGTCTACAAAAGCTGAACCTTAGGTAGACTAACAGCTGCAACAGGGAGGAGAAAAGATGAGATCTTCATTGGACAAGTGGAATGAGAAAAGGAGAGGAAAAGAGTGGAAAGCTATAACGGAGAGGCAGCAGATGAGGAGAGAGACTGAGCTTTGGTCAGGATTAGGGGCAGCTGGACTTGTACAAGAAGGCTGGACATGGGTGAGTGGTAAGGTGCTTCATTTTTAACAACCTCTTAAAACCAGAAATAATTCTGAAGTAGGGACTTGAAGCTGTACAGTGTTACTTCAAGCTTGCATTAATTAGTGGCTATATTAACTGGTCAAGTACTGCTTTCTCACTGGAACTCTGGTTTCTCTGCTCTCTGGGGAGGGATGAAACAGTGGTGTGTAACAAAGGGGATGGAGGCTGCATAATGAATGAGATGGAGGATTGCAGAAAGACAAAGGAGGCGATCTCATGGTCAAGGTGGTTTAATGCTACCCTGGAGAAATTAGGGTTTTTCTTTTCTCTGCAAGACTTGTGCTGAGACAAGTCGTTCTGGGAGTGGGGGCAGAGACTTTCCACAGGTGGCTGCTTGATTTTATGCATAAACATTGAGATCACTGGGTTGCACTCACAGAAATGCTGCTCCTCTGCAGCTGTTGCTGGAAATGCCAGGAGTTGTATTTTGCACACAGAAGGTGCTATATTCTACAAACTATTGTGAGATATAAAGGCATGGATATCTCAAATTGCCCACTGAAAACTGTCGCACTTTGACCTAAATTTTCCTGTGTTTCCTTTCCTCATCTGTCAGATCAGGATAATAGTACTCAATCTCCTTGCTGGAGACAGCATCTGTTCACCAATGTTTGAGAGACAGTCTTAGGCTACGGTAATGTGCAAAAAGGTACAAAAGTTCAGGAGGAAATTATGATTTTTATCTCTGCAACACAACTTGAATAATTTGTAGGAAGAATGTCATGAGCATTGAACAACAAAAAGTGCGGTGTATCTGCTTCTCAGTGTGGAGGATTCATTTCACACAGAGCTGTGTTTGGTACACACAAAAAGGCTTTCATTGTCCAGACCAAATAATAGCCCAAATAATAGGAGAACTCGTAAGACACTGCTGATTCACACTCCCTCAGCTTGAAATTGTGGTAACTTTGTGTGCAGCATCAGACTCTTTTCATCCACATGTACCTTGTGGCTCTGCTCTTTGAGCTGTGCTCTTTTCCTCATTTTGGTTCCTCCTCTCTTCTTTTTACAATAATGGACTGTTTTCTTGAGTTCTGGTAATTTTGTAAGACAGTTTCATAAAAAGTACTTCAAGACTCAAACCCTAGTCAGCAGTGGGTAGCATAATACCTCAGAGTAAGGCAACCCAGATGGTAAAAACACAGAATTAAAAAATCACCAAAGCAATACTCTAAAATTTTAACAAGATACTAAATTGTAAAACAAGTCCAAAAGATTCAAGTGAATTACGGAATTGTAATATATTTGACCCATGACATGAAAGTATGAGAAACAAGCTATGAAAATTACATATCTTGCAAAAAGTTAATTATTGTTATCTAAATTGCAATATAATCATTTCCTGAAAGCATGCTGTTTTAAGAAAAATTCTGAAAATTCTTCAAAGTCCTAGTATGTCTGTCTTCTGGAGTTTCAAGACATTTCCTTTGAAATATGGCTGTTTAGCAGTTCTTGAACAGTTCCTTTGGACATTCAAAGGCTTTCTCAGTCAGGGCAGTTAAGGTTAACAAGACCTGTTAGCATATTGTGTTGGAAATGTCATTATTAATTTACCATGTGGTTGCTGTAGGTGAAGATCTGTCATTTTGCATCAAAGAGAAGATTCATGAGCTGCTAAAGTAACTGACATCAGGATTTTGTAGGTGATCCTCCACCCAGTTTTTTGGGTGATTGTCAGTTCAGGCATGGGAGCCTAATGGAAATGTGCCTTCTGTGAAAGAATGCAGAGGGCTCAGTAAACAGAGCAGAAATGGTGAGGGGCAGCTGAAGAACCCTAAATGTGCAAAACTAATTAGTGCTTTTTTCTAGGAGAGCTGAGAGCACTGTACCACATGGCAATGCTTAAATATCAGCACACTCTTTGTTAACAGTCCCAAAGTCAGTCTGTGTTCACCACATGGAGCACCTCCTGGACAGAGCAGATGCAGGTGGTACTCTTCCCAAAGGTAGACAGCACGTGCCACACAGTTGTCTAACAGTGTGTCTTCATCACCCTCAAATTCTAAGCTGACTGCTTGCCATATCAGCTCTTCAGTGCAGTCTTCTGTCAGCAAACGGATAAACCCTCCAAAACAATGCATTCAGTGAAGCCACTTCAAGAAGCAGTCCTCTGGCAGCAGATAGTGATCACTGTTGTCTTCCTCTGGTGTACTTAACTGCTTCCTGCATAAATAAAAGGTCAAACAAAATTCCAGGGCAAATTTCCTGGCCAAGGGAAACTTTTCAAAAACTTTTTCATAAGCTGGTTAAGAATTGCTATGGCTGGCATTGAAGAGCAGAGCGTGTTTTTCTCCATGAGGGACAGATAGAAAAATTGACCAGAAATGTCAGATTCTTCCAAAAAAGAGATAAGTGTGCAAGGGTGAGAATTTTACTTAGCTGACTGGAATTGCAATGCTTCTTGTATGTATCCCCAGTACAAAGCTGGGAAAAGTCCACAATTCTCAAGCAGTGCAGAGAGGCAAGGTGACTCATTGAAAGAGGCACAGTTTGCTTTAGAGAAAGCAGTGAGTTACAGTGAAGCAAACATCTGTGTGATGTAAGCTACATCTGTGCAAACATGGTAATAGCAAATGAGCCCAATGGGGTGTGTGGCCACTGTCCACAACACCTCATTTACTGGGAAGTGGATTCCTCCTTCTCACCCAGGACACATCACCTTCATACCTCTGCCTTAAGCACTGGATGGGACAGAAGTGGATGGAAAGAACATGGACTAGCCCACTCTAGGTATTTTGCCAGAGCAGCTCTGTTGGTCAGGGGTATAGTATAACAGGATTTGTTCTGGCAAAAGATGATTAGTAGTTGTACTGAAAGTTTGTGATGACAGAAAGTCTTCCTTATGTGTTACAGCTACGCAGCATTTTATAGTAGATCACTGGAGCTGTACTGTGATGTCTTCGCGTGGCTCAGTCCTGGTCTAACCCAGAATTCAGACATATCAGGATAAGTTTACTTTGTACCAGTCACCACAATTCTGAAATTTCCTAATTTTTGAGGAGTATGCAGTCTTGCCAATATGCTGCTGGTGTTTGTTTATACCCAAAGTTTGGATAATATAGGGGTAGAGGAGAAATAAATCCAATATGAAGTATTGGTTTATGGTCAAAATTAGTCTATCCTCATATCTAGAAACAAAACCAAATGTCTGTGTATATTGTTTATTACAGCTCCATCAAGTAGAAAACCAGGGGACCCTTTGGTTATTTCTGATATCAAGAAAGGAAGTGTTGCTCACAGGTAAGACATTGGAGCTCCCAATAAAAATCTGTTTATATGTAATCAACCAAATTCAAGTTAAACAGAGAGAGCTTGTAAGAGACTGTGATCTTTTCTTTTTCTTTTAATAAAATCTTTTGTGAAAAGTTAGACAGTAGAAGGCATGTTAAGAAATAATTGTCCTGAAAATCCATCCTGTTTCTCTAATAATGCATAGACCTTTTGAGATACCTGTCTTTTAATGTTACTAGAGTTTCATGTAAGCTTGTTTGCTTGTTCACAGAACTGGGACACTGGAACTGGGTGATAAGTTGCTGGCAATAGATAATATCCGACTTGACAACTGCTCAATGGAAGATGCTGTCCAGATCCTTCAGCATTGTGAGGACCTTGTGAAGTTAAAGATCCGCAAAGACGAAGATAATTCCGGTATTAGCAATGACTGTTGCAGATTCATGTGTATTTTCAGGATTTCTAGGGCATAGGGGATTACTTTTAAATTTTAGTGAAATGTTTTTTCTAAATGTGTTTCATTTATGCTAATGATAATCACAAAAGGCCACCTAAAAAGAATTTTAGTGGTATATAAAGTGTTGAATTTTCTCAGTGGCTATACTGCTTGCAGGAGCTGCGCTGCAGAATTAGGTGTTCAGTTCATTGAAAAGACAATTGGCCCTCAGGTGCAGCCATATAAAGTTGATCTGTTTCTTACCAGAGTACTGGGGATTTTCTCTGCTTTTAAGATTGGAATCGTTGTTAGCAAAGCATGGATCCTAGGCTTCATTTCTCAGGAAAGTGGTGTAGTGCATGCTTTGTCCTTAAACTTAAAAGTTTGACTTTGGTACGACTGTTCACATGCTCAAAGGTAAGTAGTACTTTACATACTGTGGATATCTGATGGAGGAGCCATGTCTGATCAGCCCAGTGGAATAATGGGCCTGCCATAATTTTCTACACCTACACCTAGTAATAGTCATGTATCTTCCCCACTGTGGATTCCATAAGAGCAGAATTTCTACCTGGAGATAACAAACTGAGTTCTGTTATGCATTGTAGTGCACAGGGAGTAAGACAGTTATAACTACTGTTACTGGTGTTTATATTACAGTGTTACACAAAAGCATGAACTGGAGAGTCACTTCTCTTCGGCTCTATACAGTCTCACAGCAAAAAGGCACAATCTGCCACACTTTATTATTTGAAATTAAGTGCGGCCGATGAAGCGGTGTTTAGAATTGCACTTTTCCTTTTTCTTCCTCCCTCCTAATGGATTTTGAAAGCAAACAAAGTATCTTCTCAGTATTATAGTACAAAGCATAGACAACTGCATTTAGTACCTTGTGCAAATTGTTGCTGTATTTGAAATGTGGATTGCTATCTCCACCAATAGAAAATAAGATATCTGCTCTCTTAGGTATTGCACACCATAGTATCTGCTACAGATTTCAGTCTCAGTGGGATTCTTCTAACCACAGTTTTCTTTCATACACTCACATTGCATGTTTTACAGTTACATGATATATCTATATCAAGATTCTCACACAACTACAGTGTTTTATCTAGACATGATTGCTGTAACTGAACAGATTCAAATGTTACTGGACAGCTACTCAGAAACCTACTGAAAAAAAAACCTTATAGATACAAATTGCTCTTGTAAGAGTTGACTAAGTGTCAAAGCATTAATTAAAGTATTTATAGCAGATTTCTAGTACTTTGAAATTTAAAATGAGGGAGTATCTCCTGAAATGTTAAAGAAAAAATATTTAGGAAACAGTTGCTCAACAGTAGCAAAGGTGTAACAAAAAGTGTATCTCAGTTAAAATAATTATTTGTGCATTTGCCATTCATTTACTTATGAAAGGTGGTGGGGGTTTTTTTTCACAAGGGAAGAAATACGCTGCTCAAACTCAACAGAAGAAAATAAATTCCCTGAGAAAATAAAAGCCTGATGCTAATTGATGAGTAGGCATAGAGCACTCCAAAATATTTTGTAAAACAAAGAATAAGATTAAGATTTAAACTTCTTTTTATTTTTTCACTGCATGCATTTTCTTGAGGAAGGTGAGGCAGGGAGTAGGGGTCTCAGAGCTGTGTTCCTCTGAGCCACTGTGCAGCTGAGGCCACCACAGGATGATGCATTTCAGGTGCTCCCCACATCCTGCTGCTCTTTGCCCTTGTCACTGTATTGGTCAGATGTTACTCTGGTGAGGAAAAGGCCAGTGGGCAGAGCAGAACACTGCAGCACATAGGGTCTACTTTCATTAAATGTGCGTTCCAAGAATTACCACAATTGCACCACAGGAAAAGAAAGATGAAAATCTCAAAAACATGAGACCCATAGCTGTAGTTCTTCCGTTATATCTTCTCCCCAGATGGAGCTATGTTTCCAGCAATTTTTCTCTTCCTTGTTTTTTCTTGTCAGCTTCCCAAACTGTGGTCAATTTTAAATCCTAATTAACCTAATGGCTACTTCCCTTTCTTGAATATCATAATTTTTTGCTTTCATGGCAGAACTGGCCTTCCTGGTGAATTCAGGCCACCTGTATGCTCTGTTCTTGGATAGCTGCAACATTCTACTCAGCACAACTTTCTGCCAATAATTTTCTGACCTACACCTAACTAGAAAACAGACATAATGGACCAGTCTTCTTTCCAGTCATTCACTGAGATCTGTAGACTTCCAGCTCTCATGTGGAAGGGCTGCTGATGATACTACTAACTTTCTATTCACTTTGTGCTTATAGCAGAGAAATGTTAGTATTGTGTCAGCCCTTAGCAAGTGCTGGCTATTACATTTTCAATTATCTTGGTGTTACTTTCCATCCTTCAGTTGAAGTCTTGTCCCATGTTGGTGCCACAGATCTAGGAAAATTTGCCCAGATAATCATCCTGGCTGGATACCAATATCAGAAGAACTAGAAAGCATTTGTTATTTTGATTTGAGGAGAATTTTGGCATTTTAAGTTTTAAAATATTACTTCACCACTCAAAAATTCTGTAGTTAATTGCTCTTTTGCTGTGCTTGGGGTTTTTTTAAATAATATGTAAAGAGCATTATATAAATACAGGCACATTTCTTGTTGGTGTAATACCTGTTGAATATTTTTTAAAGAAATATATTGTATTTAAGTTTACTCAGTGATGGACTCTTTTCCAGTTCTGATAATTCTTTGGTGAGATAAAATTTCAAAATAATGCAAATGACTTCATGCAATATCATGAAATAATGTCTAATGGATTTACTATTCAATTCAGTTGATAATTCAGTATACAGAAGATATTTTTGAATCTGTTACAAAAAGCTCAAAACATGTCCATCAGAAACATGGACTGTTTTACAAATTCAGTGCTCATCTTATAATGACTTTTGACTTTTCCCAGAGTTCTTTTAAGAAAGTTTGGGTTTAAAACTTTTAATTTTAAATTCTGTTTGTTCAGTTCAAGAAGCAGATGAGTAATTATACCATAATAGTAACTTGCCTCTTCTCTAATAACGTGATGCTGTGGCAAATAATGACAACATCCTCCTGTTCTGCAAGAGGCAGAGCTTGGCCAGCAGGTCAAAAGAGGTGATCCGTCTCTCTGCACTGCAGAGAGATTTCTGGAGTGCTGGGTCCAGTCCTTGGGCTCCTCAGTCCAAGGCAGACATGGACATACACTGGAGGAGGTCCAGCAAAGGGTCACAAAGGTACTGAAGAGGCCAGAGCATCTCTCCTCTGAGAGAAAGGCCGGGGGGGATCCGACCAGTCAGTCTGAAGAGGAGAAGGCTCAAAGGGGGAATCTTATTAGGATGTATAAATATCTGAAGGGAGGGGGTAAAGCAGACAGAGCCAGCTCTCCTCATTGGTCCCCAGTTGCAGGACCAGAGGCAATAAACACAAACTGAAACAGCTGAGGTTCTGTTAGAGCGTCAGAAAACACTGCTTTACTTTGAGAGTAACCAAACACTGGCATGGGTTGTTCAGAGAGGGTGTGGAGTTTTTACTCATGGAGATATTCAAGAGCCAGCTGGACAGAACCTTAGGCAACCAACTGTAATTGGCCCTGTTTGACCAAGGAGGTTGGACAAGGTGGCATCCAGAGATTCTTTTCAACTTCAATCAATCTGTGATTCTGTAACAAAATAGACTTAAGTTACAATTCAATAGAAAAAGAGATCTAAAGATTTTAAAGAGAGTAAAATTTAATCTCAACGGAATGAGGAGAGCTTTTTCTGTTGACTTTTGTCCAGGTTTTAGGAATAAAAAGATTGCATAATAGGTAATTCATTTTTTAAAAATAATCCAGTAGAATGCAATTAAGAAATGTGTCTGAAATGTGATCCTTTGATAATGGATCACATTATCCATGTTTGATTGCTAGTCACTAGACTGAATATGCTATTTTTTTCATTCCTTCTTTCATAAGAAACCAATTGCATCCCCTTGGCATTTATTGCAGATGAACAGGAGAGCTCTGGAGCAATTATTTATACTGTTGAGCTCAAGCGCTATGGTGGGCCTCTTGGAATAACAATCTCTGGTACTGAAGAGCCCTTTGATCCCATAATCATTTCCAGCCTTACGAAAGGAGGATTAGCTGAAAGGTAAGTTGGAAAGTAAATTATTTTAAAATGCTTTCTTTGTCAAGGTACAGGTCCATTTTTTTTACCTAAACCCCTTAATTTTCATGGGTTAGCAATTGATTTTTTTATAATTCTCCAAATCTGAGTTTGTAATCTTTTTGCTGTTGTTTTTTGATCATTGCCAAGCTCCAGGAGCATGAGCAGGATGTACATACTGTACAAGGCAGAGGATTGTGGTCCTTATTATAGATCACTAAGGAAAACCTATTCAATCAAACTACTCATCACAGGAACATTTTAGCAGCCTTTTAACCAATAGCCTTGTATAGTACAATAAGTAAAGAAAGCACTTCATGTGTCCAAGTTCATCTGAACTCCTCATACACTTACCTGCCACTGCATCTGTGGTGTACTTATATACACCACAGGAAGCATTATCAGAGAAGCAGAAAAGCTCCTCATGGTAAGTGATAGATAGAGAGTAATGAAAATGATAAGGATGTCACCTGTTATTTCTCAGATTGGTTGAGACATTGAAACTTGTACCTTGTGGTGGTTTCAGAGAAAATTTGTAGCACACAAGACACGATACTGTGCAAAGCCAGAACCAACAGTGCATTTACACAAAAATACTTTCTTTTCTTTTCTTGATTGACTCATCCCGAAAGGCCAGGTTTGTGGTTACTTGCTCACACTGCTTTTTTTAATGTTGTGAGATTTCTAGAAACTTGACTCATTTTAGGACTTACTAAGCTGTCTGAGATTGCGCTTGAGCAAGTGGGCTGCAGTGAATATAATCCACAGGTGATTAACTCAACTGTCACTGTACCACAGAAAGCCACATCATGCCTCAGCTCTGCTATTGTCACTACAACAAACGTGACTTGCTTTAAGCATTTCTATCAAAAGAATTACTCTGTGACACAACAATAAAAGCAAAATAAAAGAAAGAAAAGGAGATGAGACTTCCATGCTCCAAAATGCAAAGAAATTGCCTTTGTTGCCTTTTACACTCTCTTCTCAATATTTTACTTTCTCTTATTGTAGGACTGGGGCAATTCACATAGGAGACAGAATCCTAGCAATAAATAGTAGCAGTCTGAAAGGAAAACCTTTGAGTGAAGCCATTCATTTATTACAGATGGCAGGAGAAACTGTCACCTTGAAAATCAAGAAGCAAACAGATGGTGAGTGTGGCCAAGGGTACCATCCGTGGTCCTTAATGCATGTGTAATTGCAGATTAACAAGCATTTAGGCCATCCATGGAAAAGCTGTGTGTCAGGAGTAAAAAGCAGATTCTCAGAACTGCAGTAAAGCAAGGATCAACACCTTCTTTCATATAATCCTATTCAGCTACCAGTCCCAAGAAATTTTCTGTGCCTGTGGGTCACATGAGTGAGCTGAGCGATGCTGAAGATGAAAGCTCTGCTGCACAGAAATCTGGCAAGCTCTCGGACGTCTATTCCACTGCAGTCCCAAGTGTTGACAGCGCAGTAGAGTCATGGGATGGCTCTGGTATTGATACCAGCTTTGGAAATCAAGGTACTGTCAAAAACAAATCGACATTTTAAGCAGGAATTATGGCCTTCATGCTTGACCTTGCTTGCCCTAAGCAGAACTTTTTACTGCACTAACTTTTAACCTGTACTTAATAATGTGTTGCTGTCTCATTATGACCACACACCTTGGCAGGCAGGATGATTTCTTGCGCTTGGCTGGCCCCAGATTAATTCTTTCATGGGGATGTGATGTGTTACAAAGCATTTATCAATACATTAACAGGCTTTTGTTAGCTTTACTGACATCTGAATAGCTTGGCCCATAGCTCATCCACAACTAAACGAGTTTATCCTCCAAGTGCAGATCAATGCAAGGCACAGAACACTCAGGAGATGTTCATGAGTTTGATGCCCATATGCATTAATTTTTAAATGACGACAGATTTATTATAAACTGCTGAAGGGCAACATTAGTCATTGCCTATAATTTGTAAATCTTCTGCTTCTTCCTCATTCCTGCAGTATTAACATCTAACTCTCAGCAGTCAAAACCAATCATTCTATTTAAAGACATGATTTTCCATAATGATAATTTTTTTCACTTTTCTCTGACTATTGTTTTATATAGGATTTTCAAATAATTTCAGTTTATAACACGCTTATTTAGGCAGTGAAGGATATAGACATCCTGTAATATTCTTGATAGCAAGAAAAATAACTTACACACAACTTCAGTGTTTTATTTAACTCTTTTAAAAATGTTTCTTTCCATAGTAAAGCATGTATTCCCATTACCTGGCAGGTATTTGGACAGACAGATCCTTACCTCAAATCATATTTTCACTGGAGTTAGAATTTGGATGAATTTGATGCCTTTCCTTAACTGTGTTGGTCCGTTTATCAAAATAAGTTGTATTAGATTTTCTTCTGCTATTTTTAAGTTCTAAGGAGAAGTATTGCTGAAAAAGTGCCAGAATGGTAATTCTCATTTTCTGAGTGAATTGAAGATATTTGGAGCAAATTGTTCAGCTGTGGAAAGGATTGAGGCCCAGAATGCTTTCCAAAGCCCTGATGATTTGGATGCTGTGCCAAAGCTGAACCAGTATCTCAAAGCAGATTTTCTTTTTAACTCCTTGAAAACTTTGGCCCAGACTTGGCTGGATACATGGCACCTCTGTTAAACAGCCTGAGTGCAAACAGATTTGTGCCTTTGTCCCTTGGTGTTGTGGTGGCCCCCATTTTTATTAAAGTTCATACTGTCTTGCCCCATCAAGCTGAGTTTGGCTTTTCTCCAAACCTTTCTTGGCAATAACCACACACTGAGCAAGTTGAGGAGTTCGGGGGATGTTTCTGGACCAGCAGATAATGCTTTATCCTATTAATTAACAATTTAATGCTGGTGAGCTGTCTTTTCTCTCCTTGAATTAATACCTCATTTTGTACTTTTGTCTTATGTGTCTGCCTTACTAACCTAGAGCCTTCACCACGCAGCAGTCACATCTTCCCAACCAATACCTTTCCTAGAATCTGAGACTATGTTAATATCTGCCAGTTTGCTGGAAAATGCTCACAGCCCTGTAGTTACACAGCATTTGAGGGAGATAGGTCTAGACTGGTTTATGCTCAGAGCCCTAGCAAAAGGGCATATGAAGAGCCAAGTTCATGGGATTTTTTAGTGTATCTTTGGAAACTTGTTTCAATACATCTGAAGCAGTTTTCTTAATAACTTAGCTGTAATTTTGGGCATCTTGCATATGACCACGTTAACATGTATTTAACACATCCATAACACGATTTATTCACTGCTGTTCAATCTAGGATGTCAAATTGGAAATTGATAAATTGTGGCAGTATCTAGAATTAAATGTAGAAGCAGCTGAGACATAAAAAATAAGAGAACAGTGTGAGATATATTTAAGATTTTGCTTTCAGTGGACTTTGGCAAGGGGAGCTCTAAAGCACACCTAATTTCAGGCATAATCTAGGTCAAATAATCTGGCTACATAAAAATACAATGTAACCATGAAAAAGCGAACAGTTCTTGATACCCCAGTTTCAGAGGTGTGCTTTCCTGTCATTTCAGCATATGCATTGCTGTAAATCAGTAATTCATCTTTTTAGGACACACGTACCAGGCTTCAGGATACAACTTCAATGCCTATGAGTGGAGAAGTCCCAAGCAGGCGAGTTTGTCCCCTCCAGGCAAAGCACGGAACCACCCATTTCATGATGCAGGGCTGAGTGACGATGAGTGGGACCGACCTGCAGCCAGCACGTGAGTTCCCATTCCTGTTCGTGTTCTCTGATGTGCAGCTGCAGCAGTGCCTCAAAAATGAACACTTGCCTCTTGAATGAAATGATGCTTTTCTAATGAAGTTATAGCAGCTCTTTAAATACGAGATGCAGTATACTTCATGAAATTTATTGGGGTGGATTAGTGGTCTTTATGGAGGATTATGATGCCAAAACCAAGACATACATTTATTTCATTTTACTTCAGCCAACAAAACACAGCCTTTATCCCTTAAGTATAAACAAACAAAAAAAATTAGGGCATTTCCATGGGCAAGTTTCAGAAAAATATCTGATCTGTTTTCCGCTCCACAAAAATAAACCTACAGATAATATGGCTAAAGACAACTGGTGTGTCAGTCTTTTGTCTTCTATGAAAATTTATTTTGGTTTGGGCAAGAAGCAAAAATTACAGTCTTCATCCATAAATGCTTGAGACATTCCCGTTCAGTAGGAGTAAAAAGTGATCCAGGTACAAATGTCTTGTCCAAACTATTGGTATTTTTCCATGCATTTATTCCTTCTCTTCTGAGAAGAAAATCTTATTTTCAGCTAATTTCTCTGCAAACCAAAAAAGCCTTCTGAGGAAAATGTCCTTACACAATTCCTGGAGATAGTAAAAGACCCAAAAATCTTTTACCTTCTATTCTGTTTTCTTTTATTTTGGATTTGTTAGTGGATCCACTGCAAATTCTTGGGTAATTTCTGCCAATGAACAGTTCTCCTTCAGATGTGGAAAGACAGGCATCACAGTAAAAGACATTTCTGTACTCTTTGCACCCACCCTCAGGATCTGCAGACATGCATGTCCTTCATGAGAAATAGACTTTCTTGGTGTGGCAGCACAGTGAGCCTGAAATCCCAGTCTGTGAAAAATTTAAGTTTAGTACTAAAAAAACCTTCCTGGTGCCTGTATAAACCTAGTGGGTAAGGAATTCCATGAGATCCAGTCTGTAACCTTTGAAATACAAATCGAGGCAAAATTTAGATGCTGCTTTCAGAATCTGAATGACAAGCCCTCTGATACTGCCCATGGCTTTGTGGTGTTTTGGCTGGAGACATACTTGTCAAGATAACAGCGAAGATATGAGCAAGTGTGAATTCTCAGTCCATATCCAGCTCCTTCGGTCCCTACTGCTGAAGCACACTGGCAGTTTTCATAGGCTAGTAGTGAACAGTGTTTAATAAAGGAAAATAAATGGTTTTCTTCATGCTGCCCATTCTTGGCAGCCTAATATTTTTACTTTATAGGGTCTTTGTCTGCAGTTACAGCCCATATTTTGCTTCTCAAATGAGATGCAGCCACGGATTCCAGAGCACCTGCTGTTTTGCAGCTATGCAAGTAAGGGGCTGAAGAAGTTGATGAGCAGTGAATCAGGGAGCTGGACCGTAAAACACAAAATCCTCTAAATGAAAAGCACATGTTCTATTACCATTTTAAAGCACTGTTCAGCAGAAAGTATGAGAATTAAAGAGTCTGCTTCTGCTTGTCAGTGTGACTTGCACCAGAGAGATACAGTAGAAATTAAAATAATTATTACTTTAATGCTGTATCTGTAAAATGGATGGTGCCACATCTGATGATGTTGCTATCCCAAGTACTGGAGTATTTGAGAAGGCTATGTCTGTTCTTCTAGCCTGTTACAGGAGTCCCCAGGAAAGCCCCTCTTCACTTGTAGTTCTAGCTAAACAACTTCTCTAGATCTAGAAAGTAATTTTTTCTTACCTTTATTTTGTGTAGCACAGCTTCCAAGAATATGTGGCAACAGAAGGAGACTGAGACGTTGGGAGAGAATCATGAAAACCATTTAAAGCAAACATCCGTAGAAAAATCAGGTGGAGAGAGCATCAGGAGTGTGAAGAAAGAGGGAAAGATGTGGAAAGGTGCTTCTGGAGGACAAAGGAAAGGTGGGGGACAGCTGGAAGAGTGGAATACTTCCAGGTAGGAAACCAAAAAGTGCACAAAAGTGAGATCCAGCTGGGCTGAGGCAGGAGTGGGGGGGGGGGGGGGGGGGGGGGGGGAGTGGTGCAGGGCAGAAGATGTGAGAAGACAAGGGAAGAAAGGAAAAACAGTTGAAATGAGGATTTAAAAAAAACAGTAGAAAACACTACATTAACTTGCTGTTGGTTGACAAGGAAATTTCAGTGGGCGAGCAAATGAAACCACTCTGTAGCCTGGTGTCTGCTTTTCACTGGCAGGTAGGACAACTTTGTTATAGCTCCTGCTCCAGAAAAAGTGTTTAACACACTAAAACATCAATGCTTACAGGAATGTCTGCGACATCCAAGAACCTCCTGATTAAAACAACTAAAAAACACAAAGATTTTGTCTCTCATATGGCAGTAAGAACCAAATCACAGACACCTGTGTCTTCATTATCTGTCCTACTGCCTTTCCTTCAGAATTTATGCATCTGAGTTTCTGACAGCTCATTAGATAAGCGTCAGAAAACCAAATACGTTCATTATAGGTCAAACAATATTTTGTATTACTTAATCCATCAGCTTTTAGATTAAAAAAAAATCTAGAAAAATTATTTTGGTACCTCTTTTGTTTTTTTTGGTGTAGTAGCTCAGCTACAAATTACTCATGTGGCTGTAATGAAGATGCAAAAGTTGAGATTTCACACCAGGAGACATGACTCAGAGAAAGAGCAAGAGAGGAGAGGAGAGGAGAGGAGAGGAGAGGAGAGGAGAGGAGAGGAGAGGAGAGGAGAGGAGAGGAGAGGAGAGGAGAGGAGAGGAGAGGAGAGGAGAGGAGAGGAGAGGAGAGGAGAGGAGAGGAGAGGTGAAAATGAAATTGCTTCAACTTGGAAGTCCATACATAGAGGCATCATGATTTTATATTTCACAGAAGTCAGAGAAGAAATGGACATCCAGTTCTAGGAAATCCAGGTTTTGCTGTTGCAGAGAATTGCCTCAAATTATCCTGTTCATTAACTTAAGTTCCATTTGATATCATTAATATGCAATACAGCAAGAGATATTGTAATGGATAAATTAGTCTACATTCAACATTGGCTGTTGAAAGAACTACATAGATTTATTGAAAAAGCTCATTTTAGAAGTCAAGGATCTTTCTAAAATCATGTTTTAAACACTTTCTTGTCTTGCCTGGGAGGAATTGCATCTGTGATCTGAGTAGGTATTCCTGCCATTGCTGTATCTATTGCAATATCTTAGAAGAGACACTGACGCTAGGTGGAGAATCATTGCAATAAGAGATTGAAATGGCTGACCATTGTCTGCTTGACTGATTGTAGCTGTAAGAAAGCATCTCTGAGGCAGAGTATCATGTGTGTGAAGCATTCAAGCTGTCTTCCTATGTGCTGGGCAATTCTCCTATTTAAAAGCTATTCTGTAAACAGAATTACATTCACACTATTATCAGTAATACATTGTTTGTCAAGCAAGGCCTCGGATGCTTCCATATTAGTGTTTGCTCTGTTTATGTGCTGTTAAGCCCCACTAGCTGCAGTCCATGGGCAGCTGCTCCAAAGTAACAGCTTGCTGCCACCAGAAGGGCAAATTGTCACTTTCCTTCCTCATCCTTCTTCCCCTGCGCCTTTCACATAATCAGCCCTCTCCCATGCAGCAGCTCTGATGCTTGTGTGAACCTTTACTGAGCTGCTTGCCCTTGCTAAGATAGAAAAGCCTCCTGCTTCCCTCCCTGTATACACACATACACTGTAAAGGTGTTGCTTTGGGCTGTGTCGCTGCAGCCCAGAGTTGTGGTTTTATCAGACCTCACTTGCTGAGCAACTTCCCTAAGCATCACTGTCACCAACATCTGCTCGAGAGTGCTTTTAAAAAGTCTTTGGTGCATTTCTGAAACACCAGAGACCTAAGTTTCCATGCAAGACAGTGGCATCCCTGAAAGTTTCTCTGTGTTTATGTATGAAATGATTGGAGCAGTTTATGTTATGGCAATCAGGTGGGCCTAAACTCATAAATGCAGCTTAGGCTGAATGAATCAGGAAAAAAGCACCACCAAGCCTCTTTTGCAAAACATTGTTTGCAAAATAAAGAGGACTCTTTCCATATTGCCTGGGAGAAGTCTGTGAGGTTGAAAGGTTTTATTGCAAATATTTGTTGCACGGAGCAGCTCCGCACACAGCTACTGGTCGATTCATCAATTTTCATAGGGAGGTCCTAGTTTCAATCCAGTCAAAAATGTGTATTGAATTGTTCTTGGAATCCATTTATGTCCTTACTGAACAACTCGCTGCTCAGATCCTGCCGGCTGCTAGTGACTGCCAGGTTATGAGAAGGCTTGTCTGTCATGTGCTCTGCATGTCCATCCGGCCTCTCCTGATCAGCGACTCTTCCCCACTCTCCTGCATAACGTTCTGTCATTCAAGTTGCAGTCTGTGGCAAGGCACGTGTGTAATGTATTTTTAGAGGGGGGGAAAAAGTCCACATTTTTTTTAACTTCTCATTGTAAATCTAGCTTCACAGGTACCCATGATAACACCGAGGCTGACCAGGAAGAAAATTTCTGGTCTCAGGCTCTGGAGGATTTAGAGACCTGTGGCCAGTCAGGAATTCTGAGGGAACTAGAGGTAGAACAATCTTAACCTTTCTTTCCAATTGTAGAGAAATATAATGGTTTTGGTTTGGTTTACATTCATTTTATTTTCTCCTTTTTTTTCTTTTAAGTTGCACTAATCGCACCAATTCATTAAAAGCTTTAACCCCTCTCCACAGGACAAGGCTGACAGGCGTCTGTGTTTGAGAAACATGACTCTCTTGGTACCTACCCTTTACCTTTATATTTTTGCTTGTGCAGCTGCCTCCCCTGCCCCTAACCAGAGCTGTTTTCTTTTGTGCAATGCAACCAAAATTCTGTAAACATGTTCACCCCAGTGCTTTTGACTTGCAGCTTCTGCTGTGTATAACCGTCGATGCTGTCTGTACAGGCAGCAAATGGCACAGAATTTCTAAGTGGGCATAACCTTCCTGCAGCAATACATTCCATTCTCTGACAGACGCTTCATGCAGCTTTTCTTAGCATGTTGTAGGTTGTCTTTTAAATTGAAACTTAATTTCATTAAGATGAACATAAAAGAAAATCAGCTTTTCAAAATGTTTACCTATAATCGCACCACTCTGAAAGAAAAAGAAGCTGCCAATGTGAGAAATGTTCATTATACAGCAATTTCTTCACCATGTAACAAATTTTCCTATTTCATCCTTAAGATTTTTACAAATCTAACCATCTTTTGTGCTAGATAATACCGAGGGCATCAGGGGAAGAAAACAGAGACAGAGTAACTTGGGAGTCTTTAATTTTCTAATCACCTTTTCTCTAAGTTAACTTATCAGAACAACTGCCATTATACTATCAATTAAACGTACAGAATGAAACGTCCTAAAATATTTTCTTTTATGTTCTTTTAAATTCCTGGAGCTGCAAAACTGGCAGAATCTCATTTTCATTTTTATGTTATATAAAGTCCTTTAGCAGCCAGGAGGAATGTGAATGGCGTAACTGGGTGAAAGTTTTTCAGTTCAGATTAATTTACTTCCTCAGATTTATGGCTTTTGTATTGCATGTACGGGTAGCAAAATGTATTTTTCATATATTTGTATGAGAAAATGTTATATTGGTTTAATTCCATAGTTAGATATGGTTCAGTACTGCAGGCTTCTCTTGCAGTTTTCAGTATTCAGAGCATAATAAAAGGATATGGAAATAGATAATTCCAAAAGGGAAATAGGTCATCCATGCTGAGCAGAATTCAGTTACTTCAACACACTGAATTTTCCTCAGCCTTTCACAGAAGTGAAATTCAGAACTGTAGATGTACCATTTATAGCATTGCCTCGTTGCACAACCCCCAGCTCTGAAAAGAAAGCCAGCCTCATTCAGTGTGACAGGATGCTGGGAGTGGCCATGCCTCTGCTTTATGAAGTGCCATGGCGTAGTCAAGGACTCCTTATCATTTTTCATTTCAAGGTCTTCAGCCAAAGAGCAAAGAAGGCTGCTGTTTGCCAGGTCCTCTGGCTGCTTTTGCTCCATCAGGCAGTAATATCAGTTATTACTGAGCGAAAAAAGAGTGTTATGGCTACAATCCATTATCTCATAGTGAAAGTAATGCTGGAGCTGTGAGAAGGAAGGGTGACAGACATGCTCACAAGAGTTATAGGCAAACATTTATTTTTCTGTTTCACCCTTATTTTTCACTTCTCCCATTCAAGCAGCCTGTCTGCATGCAGTCCCAGAGTTCAGGTTATGGTCTTTAGATTTCCCTTTCCAGTTGTCTATCAGAAGAGATAATAAATAGGAAATTCAGCACACCCTATCCTCGCAGTGGCTGTGCCAAAGTGCATATTCCTCTCATTCCCCAGAGCAGAAAATCTTTCCCAAGGGAGAAGGCTCCTTGCTGTGCATGGATGCTTTTCAAGTTCAGTTTGTTCCACCCAGTGGGCGAGGTGATTCTCATCATCATCTTTCATGATTTCATCCTCCATGTATTCTTTCATCTGAAACAAAAGGCTGTCTTTTACTGAGATTAAAACCAGCAGTGAGACCAGGGCCAGTATTAGTGGTGAGCTAGAGCAGTCACTCTTGCAGCGTGCATGTTAGGCAAAGTTTCTTTCCAGGTGGTGAGCTCACCTGTGCTGAGTTTTCCCTGGGCTTTGGGGTAGTATCCAGGCACTCTGCCAGTGTTGGCTCTAGAGCTATCTACATATTCTGCTGACTCACAGTTTTTTACCTTGCACACACAGCCTGAATTTTAAATGCCTTCCTGCACTTCCAATTCCAACAAATGCAATTATGCCACAACTTAGTGGTTGTTTTATTTATGTGTAAAATATTTTTAAAATAAACAATTACACTACATAGTCTTCAGTCTGCCAGGGGACTGACTTACAAGCATAGTCATTCTGGTGCTCAGTATTTCAGTTTGAAATGCCATCTGAAAACTTTTGCCCATAGGGTTCATATATTGTTACTGTGTTTTGTTGTGGTCCTTTATTTTATAGTGACTTGCAAGCAGATTGAACATCTATCCTCTTGCCTTTTGCTGTGCCCTGAGTGATTGTGTTCTAACAAAGAATAGAGGTGTTTTTCCTACTGCTATGAATTAACCACTTACTTAACCCACATGCTCTGTTACAAATTAACCTGTTCATTAATGCTCTAGGCCACAATCATGTCAGGAAGTACAATGAGTTTGAATCATGAAAACCCACAACCTCGTAACCAGCTGGGAAGACAAGCCAGCTTCCAGGAAAGAAGTTCTGTAAGGCCACATTACAGTCAAGCTACTCGTAGCAACACACTGCCGTCAGATGTGGGGAGAAAGTCCATGGTTCTGAGAAAATTTAAGCAAGAAATGAAAGAAATCATGTCACCAACTCCTGTGGAGTTACACAAGGTCTGTAATTTTTCTTCTGACAGCTTTGAAATAATACATTCAGCACAGGAACTCTAATTATATGGCAACACAGTAAGCACTTTTTATAATGACTCCACAGATGTAATTTGGGGGCCATGCATATTAGTTCTTACAAACACATTAATGATAGATCCTTGTGGGAGAAAACAAATGAATAAGATGCATCCTTGTCTACTATTTCATTTTACAATAAATCCTCAAAAGGCACTGCTCTTTTGAAAGGAGCATCCACTGATAATTTGAATTGACAGGACCAATAACTCTTCTAGAAATTAAACTTTGCTTTCTTAATGAACACATTTTGCAGAGAAAATACATTTCTTCAGGAAATTGCTCAGGAGGGTTTGGGGTTCCCATAGGTCCTTTTTAAAATTAATTTTGAATCAAATGCAAGAGATTCAATGTACATAATATAGAATGTTATTTCAAATTAGGTACTGCTTCTTTTCTAATTCCTTTAGTCTAAAAATCATAAATAATCTTCAGACTATGCTACTTTTCACTGCTCAAGATGGTTGAAATCACTTGGGGATATGGAGGTGACACTGCATTCCTAACAAGTACTGGATAAAGTGTCTTTGGATATTCCCAGCGAACACCCAGCCACTTTAGGTCTCAAGTCCAGTTAGGCCATAAGAGTAACCAGTTTCCAAAATTTTGTAATGCTGTTCTCCCTGTTGGGTATGAGCATCCCATTTCTCGCACCCATCTTCCTCTTACAGGTCTGAGATCTTTCCAGAAGGGAGGCAGAACACAAGAAATATGTGTCACCTGGTCACTCTCAAGAGATTTGCATTGGATTCTAATCCCTGTGGATTTGCCTGAGTTCAGTCTGTAGTTCAGCTGAGTTCAGCAATGTGAGGACTTGCTGAATGTGGGCTAAATGAATGTTTATAGAAGGTTGTAGAGAATTGATCTCATATATGGTAAATTAATTCATTGCCAGTGTATTTGATCAGTAAGGATGTGTTGTGATAGTTTTAAGCTATTCCTCTTTCCAGCTTGATGTGATCAGTGGTCAGGTTTTCTAAGAGGTGAATAAAGGTGAAATATAAACCCAAAGTATGCCAGTAGGCATTTCACAGTGTGCTCACATTCAGCAGTGGCACAGTTCTGGATCACAAAGCCAACCTCTCATGTTAAATAAATGGTTACAGTAATTTCACAATTATAAGCTGCACCTGAATATAAGACACACATCCGGGTAGCTAGGTAGACCACAGGATTTGTCCATATATAAGCCGCACCCGAATATAAGCTGCATTTTTTTTTTTTTTTTCGCACAGCAGGGTGGGGGTGCTGCTGAGGGGCCAGGCAGCACCAGGGCCGCACCGGGAGGGGCCGGCCACCAGCGAGATGTGGCAATGCTGGGAGTGGCGGGCAGCAGGAGCGACGGGGAGCGCTGAGAGCGGGAGTGGCAGGGAGCGCCGGGAGCGGCGCTCGCTTGCCCGCACAAAGGGAAGCAGCGGCAGTTGCTCGCCTGTGCAAAGGGAAGCAGTGGCAGCAGCGCTCGCTCGCCCGCGCGAAGAGATGCAGTGGCAGCGGCACTCACTCGCCCTCTCCAAGGGAGGCAGCGCCGGCGGTGCTCGCTCGCCCGTGTGAAGGGAGGAGGTGCCAGCGGTGCCCGTTCACCTGTGCAAAGGGAAGCAGAGCCAATGGCAGTCACTCGCCCACTACAAGGGAGGCAGTGCCGGCAGCAGCGCGCTGGCTGCAGTGACTGCAGCACGCTCGCCCACGCGAACGCGGCAAAGGCGGCTCGTTCGCTCGTGTGAAGGCGACGAAGCTGGCCTGGCCTCGCCAATCCAGCGGCGGCCGTCTGCCTGCTCGCCAGTGGCTCCGGCTCACCGCCCACCCAGCAGCGGCTCCACGTCAGCTCTCTCCCTGGCCGGCTCTCAGTTCCGGGTTGGCATTTTGCTGGGATTTGTCCATAAATAAGCTGCGCCTGATGATTAGCCGCACTACTGGCATAGGCTGGATTAGTCAATTTAAAAAGTGCAGCTTATAATCATGAAATTACTGTACATGGAAAGGAGTTATCAGATTTTTGTTAATGAGTCAGTGGTATTTTGTGATATTATCTAGCTGTTAGAGTCCTGGGCAGTACAAATAACCTGTCCATGAGCTTTCTCTTGTTTCAGCTGACTATTTTTAAGATTGCTTTGACCTTCCTTTTGAGCAATTTCCCGATTTTGTTCAGACAATATACCCAGTTTTCTCCTGTCTGCTGAAGTGATGCTGAATTTGCTTTAATTGTCTGTTCTGTCACCCAGAAAAGAG
>VRYO01001878.1:10091842-10114226 GCA_009812075.1 Sialia sialis | reverse complement strand
GGAAGTGCGGCTTATATTCAGGTGCGGCTTATGATCGTGAAATTACTGTATATGCTGTACCTGTACTGAGTATTTTCCAAATCCTTACAGACATTCAAGAATAACAGAAACTTTAGACTGGATCTTAAGGTCTGATTCCCTAAATTGAGGTTATACCCCTGTGACACATGCAGGTTAGCCCAGGCAGCATGGTCTGCTTTTTATCTGAGCAAGTTCTTGTTATTTTTCCTACTGGTTCTTGTGTAGTAATGTGCCTGCTGCTTTCTCTCATGTATTCATGTCCATTTTTGTATTAGACCTCTAGTTTAACACTAATAACCTGTTCCTTTGGACAGCTTGTTCAATCAGGGTTTTCCAAAAGGGCTGCAATGCCACGGAAATGATGTCACTGTCAGGGAATTGCCTTGGTTGGAGTATTTTTCATCTATCCTCTTTCAGGCAATGTGTTCTGCCCCCACAAGCAAATGTCTTAATTATCTGGGCCACTGAAAAATGTGAAGATTCGGAAAACTGTGATGATATGGGCAGTTTTGAGATACAAGCTAAGACACAGCTTGTCTATAACCTCCCTGGGCAGATTCTCAAGCATGTACTTGGCCACGTGCTGCTGAGCCTTGCCAGTTCCATGGGCAGGGCAGGGCAGGTGCCTTTGTTCTGTCAGTGTGATGAGTCTGCATCCTGCTGAGGATGCCCACAGGTCAGAGTTCACTTTACAGCAAGGTAACCTGAATTCTTCACTGCTCTTTCTTTCTGCCCTGCATTCACCAGTTGTGCACTTGAACTGTCTTTGTCCTGAGGAAACCAGGATTGAGATAAGTGTCCTACAAATCTCTTCAAACATTTGTTCTAGATGGTTTAATAACATGTAATTAGCTGGATAGTGTATTGCTGTATCAGTACCCAAATTTAATGAGTGCTTTTAATGATTTTATCTACTTAGGTCATAATATAGATTAATATTTTTATAAAAATCATAGCAGACCATTTTTCAGAAGTTTCATAGAACACACATTCCTCTGAGAGCAAAAATATGCACTAGGATCAGATAATTTTTCAATATTATTATTGCAAGTAGTCATTAACCTAAAATTACAGTCAGTTAAAATATCTCAATAGCTGATCTGTGCAAGATGTATGAATTTAAATTACGCATTTTCCCATAGATTTCAGAGGGAGAACAGGCATAGGCACAGACTCAAAATGTATAAGCTTGTGTTTTATATTTGTAACTAATTAATTGCTTATGAAATATGAATTATATTTCCAAATCCACTCTCTTTTTCCCTTAGGCTCCTGATGTAAATTTTACAATCTAACAAATCAGCCAAATGGAGATTTTGCTATTGAGATCTTTCCAAGGAGTTGTGATCAGCAGTACAGATAAACCAGCATGATGTCGGTGTTGTGCGAATTGTCTGCAGTTTTATTCCCTTCAGAGAGGGTTGCTGCAAGTCAAGAGGAGGAACCTGTGATAGGGCTTTGTCCATACCCATCATGAAGTAGAAACTGAGTATTTCAGATAGCAGGCTTTTATCAGAGATTATCAAACAAGTATATACATTGCCCTAGAAGGATTAGCTTCAAAATTATTACCTCTAATACAAAAATTTTCTGCAGATGATTTCCATCTGAAAAATGTGACAGCCATCAAGTGTACAACGAAGTTAAATTGCTACCTCATCCCTAAGCAAGCATCATTTCTTTAAGTTCCAAGCTCCTGTTAAACACAGGAGAAGTCAAGAGAAGCAAGTAAGGGAAGCAGTTAGTAAAAATCTAGGATCTGTAGATCCTTGATCACTATCATAGAACATAAGAATGGGATCAGCATCTGTGGTGAGTTATTCTCCACTCCAGTTTGACTTGAAGGTCTTGACTGTAATAGTGTCCAGTTTGGGATCTGAAACTTAAAGAAAGGTGTTTAACATATGGACAGAGTCCAGAGAAAAACAAGCCTTATTTCACATCACTGCAGAGAAAGACAGAATAAAGTGATCTTGTTCTCTGTGGATAGCAACAGGCTTGAGCCTCAGCAAGGGTGATTTAGTTTAGACCTAAGGGAAGCATCTGAAGGACTGGAATGCATTACATTAATAGACTGTGGAGTCTTGATCACTGGAGATGTGAAAAAGCTGGGCAGATAAATGTATCTCTGAAATGGCTTAGGTGCACTTGATCCTGTCTTAGGACAAGAATACAGGCTAGATGATTTCAGAGAGTCTCCTGTTTCATATGCTTTTGTAGTTCATCTGGGGCTGGATCCAGCTCCATTTGACTCTAGTGCCTGAAGAAGGGGAAAAGAAAAGGAGTAAGTGGAAAAGGGAAGTTCCTTTTAAAAATCATAACACCTGTGCTAGAACAGAAAGACTATTTCAAGTCTTCTCTTAGGCATCCCATTTCCACATTAGCTTTTCAAGGCTTCTTTAAGAATCAGTTAACTTGAAGCATTCTATCCTTTGTGATGATTAGGATAAAAAAGTTACTTTGCTAGAAGAGAATTTGGGTCTTGGTCCAGAGCTAGTATTTTTAATTTCTGCCAGGAAGTGCACACAAAACTGTAAAATATAACTCCCTGCTTGCTTTTTTTTTTTTTTTTTTTCCCAGTCTTGCAGAATGGTGGTCTTTACAGCTTTTTTGTAGCAGCTTCAAACACACTTTTCATCAAAGCCATGTTAAACATGCTATGATATCACAAACAAAAGCCTCTGTTCATAGCAAATTATTAGAATTTCCCTAGAGTCCTGCTGAGACAGCATCTGTTGATACAAATTAAAATAATTTTATGATGAATTATTGTGAATTTGTAGATAGGTTTTTCAGTAGCTGAAATGCCCATTGACTCCTAAAGTTCATGCAGGGATGGAGGACATATGACAGGTTCAGCAAGAAGTTATCTTGGAGGAGGATTTGGGGAAAAAAGGCAAAGACCTTGAACTGCACAGTCGCTGGGAAGTATGAAATGACAGCTCAAAAATGTCACTGGCAGGAAGAAAGCTTTCAGCATAATTCGGGGGACTTCAGGTGTGGCTTTCTGCTTTGCAGTGCTGTTCAGAGGAGAAAAACATGGGAAGAGGATGAGCTGGGGTGAACAAGGGACACTACCAGGTGGGGGTGTTTGTGCTCCCCACAGCACAAGACACTGATGTTTCCACAGCAGCCCTGCAATGCACCATCCATATCTGCAGAGAAAATGGTGCTACTGCTGCAGCCTTGTATCCAACTTCTCTCATCTGCTGCCCAGGACTTACCAAACTTAATAGTGAGTGTGATTTCATTCTGGTGAAAGCAGGGCTGATACACCCCTAAACCCAAGTCAAGAAAAATGCAGAGAGCAAGAAAAAAACCCAAACCCTAAATCCTTTACTCCTGTTCTAAGACAACCTGGTCTGTTCAAGCATATTTTTTCCCACTGGCAATGAACACGGAAGCTCAGCAGCTTTCTGAAGGCAGCACCAACCAGTGCTGTGCCCCACCACTGCTGTGCCTTGGCATCCTTCTGTGAAATACTGACCAAATCCTCAGCCTGCTTTGGGCAGGACACTGGACTACAGACTTCACAAAGTCCTCTTCAATTCAGATTATTCCAATTCAGAAACATCAGGAAGGAATTTAGTGGCTGATTCACACGCAAGGATGCAACACATAGAACATTATGTGTACCAAGCTATTATAAAATTTTGGAATAGTTAATGTCATTTTTATCAGCTAAGATATGATGAAACCAGTGCATTTTAAATTCAAGGTGATACATGCTACAGCACTAAAGACACAGGTTTGACTGTTCAACTCTATCTGTGCACAGTTGTGTGTGTGGCACACCACTCACGCAATTTACTTGCATAGGTCAGCACCCCTGTTGTGAGGACCAAGAAAAAATAAAAACCTAAGCATGCCACTTGCCCACAAAGAAGTCTCTATCTTTATCTGTCAAATAGCTGAATTCACAAAACCATCTGTGAGGACTTGTCTTCTGAACACTGGAAAAACCTTCTCCTAACTGTTTTATTATCTTCTATTTCCTGCTTTTGAATGACCACCTCATGGTTATGTAACCATAAGAACACTGCCTGCAAGCTCTTTCAGAAGGAGCCTTATGTGTACTTCCTTAAAAGATTGCATTGTAACTCTTATACTGAGCACTTCTGAGGTTAGACTTTACAGGGTGGACCACTGCCTGGCCAAACCCAGGCAGTCTAGAGCCTACACCAACAGTGGTCTTCATTCCCTTGATTGCAAGACACCACTTGTTTGATTGAAGCCAGGTCTTCATACTTGAAGCAAACTAAGCTTTATCTTATATTCAGATCCTGGCAGCTAGAGAACAGAAACAAAATACTAAGAATCATAAAGTGACACCAGAAAAGGTCACAAATACCACAAATTTCCAGCTGACAAGCAAAAGTGAAAAGGGCTGTTGGTTTACAGAAGAATAAGGTGGCTTCTGAGAATATTAACGTAATGTCAAAATGGGGATGACTTTACTACTGTAAGTACCACATAGTAGGTAAGTGATGTCTCTAATGGGAAAAAAAAAATCACCAAAACCATCCTAGGAAGAAAATATGCCTCACGCTTGTAGAAATGGGGACAAAGTTTTTTTCTTTGTCATCACATGAACTCTTCTCCACAGGTAACTTTGTACAAGGACTCTGATGGAGAAGACTTTGGGTTCAGTGTCTCAGATGGCTTATTAGAAAAAGGAGTGTATGTTAAAAACATTCGACCAGCTGGCCCTGGTGATCTGGGAGGTTTAAAACCATATGACAGACTTTTACAGGTAATGTTTCTGGCACTGTGAAGGTTTAGCATGAAGGGACATGACATACAGATTGCTTTGTAAAAAGGTTTATAACCACACTGGGGGGTATTTGGGCATGCATCTTTGGAGCTGTTTGTAGAAAACTGCAGTTTTGCAGTTTTGTTACTTGTAACAGCCCCCTGTAATCTACATTGCTTATTATATTTGAAATAATGAGCACCACTGTTTGTTTGTATTTCTGCTGGGAGGCATGTTGTGTAGGGGGACCAAAAAGGACAAATTACCCTAATTGTCCTGCACCACAGGCTTTGCTGTACAGATTTCTTAGATTTCTTTTCTTGGCAAGAAAAGGCAGCACTTTATGGAGCTTTTATGCAGTGGCACTAAAGCTGGATTTTCCTGTGCAGTCAGGTTTATAGAAACAAATTCTTAAAGAATGCTAGGTATTTTAGAACTCCAAAGGAGACAAATGCTCTCTAGGAAGATAGATTTCCAGACAGATTTTTCTTTTTTGCTTTTCTTGATACAGACCTGAGAATTAATTCTGTGTTGTATTCAAGTGTTGACTGACATAGTTGGAATAATATAATACTCACTCAGGACCACACTTACCACAGTGCTAAATTGGACTGTGATGAAAAAGCCAAATTATTTTTCAACTGGCCTCATAAAATACTTTATATAAATTTATATATATATTAGGTAAAACCAGGGAAGACCTGAACTGAACTGAAATTTCAGGTGTGTTCTACTGCATGTAAATTGATGAACACCATGAAACACAGAAAAACTGTGCTGTTAAATGTCATTATTGGAGTGAGTATTGTGAAAGCTGGCAACAGCCAGCACCAGTGTATATATCCCCACTTCAGCTACATTCTATTTAAAAGTGAGTAGAAAACTTAACTGATGTCTTCAGACCAGACATCACAGTTAGTCTTATATATGGCAATTCTCTTCTTGGAATAGTTAAATCAAGCTCCATGGTCACAAGGCTAAATTTGTTTCCCTTGTGATCTGTTTTTCCCTAAAATGATAACAATAGACAATCTTGTCCTCCATCAGGTAAACCATGTTCGCACCAGAGACTTTGACTGCTGTTTGGTTGTGCCCCTCATCGCAGAATCTGGCAATAAGCTGGAACTGGTCATTAGCAGAAACCCACTGGCATCTCAGAAAGGAAGCTCAGAACAACACACTTCAGGGAGCGGGGAGTGGAGCGACCCAAATGCTGCCTTCCTTCAGCAGAGCGGACACACCAGTGTCAGCACAGAGACACGGGATCCTACAAATACGTTATAGCAGAAACCACCGGAGCAGGACATTCGGAAACTAAAGACATTATGGTGCTAAATCCATTCGAGGCTTAGATGCTGTACAGCACTAAAAAGCACAGGAGGTCAGTTGGTCTGTCTCAAGGCTTCTATTAATCCACAGTTACTTTGGAAATAGTTTCATTCTTCATTAAGTCAAATCATTCCATTCTAAAACAATCTAGGAGTAGTAACAGTAAAAAAAAAAAAAACATAAGGGCCTTTTTTTCCCCAAATAAGAAACAGGGGAGATGTTTTAAACATGATCTAAATGTTCTTCTCCCTTCAGCAGCAGTAGCAGCTGTTTGAGGGAAAAACACAGAGTTAACCTCTGCTAACAAACAGTAGTGTCCAGGTTAAATGGTTTTTAAAAATTCTTTTATCAGGAAGGTGCTACTGTCTGATAGACAAAGCAGACTGGGTTTTCCTGGAAAATGGCAACAACTCTGATTTTGGAAACCTTTATTCGCTGGCGAGAAGGGTACACTCCTTAGACAAAGTAGGGTTTAGATGTTATAACAAAATGCTTGCAGGAAGCTGCAGTTTGCATTAAACATTACTCTCCTCTTCAGCAAACTTTGTTAGAACATATGTTATTCCCTATGCAATGAAATATTTAATGGTATGTCTTACAACTTGTGGGGATTTTTAAGCAGAGACTTTTTCAGTGGGATAAAACCTCTGACGGGATTACTGAAAAGAGTGAAACTGAAATGAGTTCAGACAAATTAGAAAGTTTTTTTTTTAAAGAAAATGTCTTTTTTTAAAATTATGTCAGTGGAGATTGATACAAAAGCTCTCTAATGATCCATAAACCTGTAACTTGTACTGTCAAACATGAGCTTTTTAAGTCAATCAGTTTCTTGAAGGAAGAAAGGTCCTATTTAATGTGCTTTGTTTTCAGCCTTCTTTATGATAAACATTACCCCCTGCAACACATTTTTAGAATTTCAAATTGTAAATATATTTTACAAACACATCACACAAATTGTCTCCTCTCCCCTCTTCCCCCAAGCAATAAAATATTGCCAGTTGCTTTATATGCTCACCAGCAGCTGCATTGGTTTATTCTGGTATTCAAGTTGTTATTGGTAATTATTGTTATTGGTGAATATAAAGATACTGGATTTGTACATTTGTAGAGTCTCCATATCTAAGCAATCACCTTACAGAGTTGTTTCTGGTCAATTTAAACTGTTTAATGTATCCCTGTTGCTGTTTCCAATACATAAATAAGCTCACCTGCCCTGCACACACAGGTATCTCTGATTTTTATTTCAGCACTGCCAGAAAACATCAGAATGACATTCAAGGCTGAATCATGTTAGGAAAAAACAAAACAAAAAAACAAATACTCCAAGGTTCATGAGTCACTTAAATATGTATTTTTATTTGTAACAAATAAGTATTAAACTGTAAAGTATTTTTGTACAAATTTAATACTTTAATAGCATGATATTTATCGTCTATGTTATGTTTTTTGAAATTAAAACTGTTGCAAATATTTGTATGGAAAAACTGTATAAATTGAAATAAACAGTGATTTAAAGACATTAAAAATGAGGTAGAGTTCTTTGACTTTATATTTTTATCACAGTTTTTAAAAAAATACTTTTTTTTAATTTGTGGTGTACTTTTTCCTACCCTATGTGAAACAAAAAAATTGTTAAAGATAAGCAGGTTGTCCACATTTTAGTACAATGTGTCTGATGTTTAACATTCAATTTATTAACCTCAAAACTGCAATGCAGTAAGTTCGAGAGTACACATGAGAAAATTGAAAGTGGAATGGTATTTGAACTCTGATTCGAAGTTTTGCTTTTCTTACCAAGATCATCATCAGCATAAAACTATTGCCTAAAACAGCAATGGCAAGTTCTAAATCATAGAAAAAGTTTTCTATGTCACTGATTGCAACTTTCTTGTTATGCCTATAACAAGATTAAAATCCATAATCCATCCTGCCACATCAGAAAAAGTGAGACCCCTTCGTAAACTGTTTTTTTTACTCAAGGAAACTATCATTTTGGCACATTGGTAAGAGCATCTCATCAATACTGTGGCATTTGGAGATGGATAAATGGGATGGATAGCTTGAGTCTGTAAATCAAAATACATCCTTGTGTACTTTTTAAGGGAACATCTGGATCCTCAAAGACCTGTAAGTTCATTCTTCAGCAAAACAGAAGAATTACATCATTTTTGATGACCAGTACACCAATTAATCTACTAAAAATGTATCAACGTAAGAGACTCCGCATAAAACAAACTGTTCTTCACAGAACACCCAAAACCAAGAAAGCCTTTGAAAGGCACCTGCATATTCAGCTTCTCCATCCCAAAAATCTTGAACAGGTTCAGTAACTGTTCATACCAGGACCAATTAATAATTGTCTGTTAGTTTTTGAAAAGCTTCCTAGGAGTTTGTCCCAAAGTTAGATTCCTAAGTCTGGAAGATCCAAGTGGGGATTCTTCTACTGTTGTCTGTCAAAACAAAACAAAGATGTTACCCAACTTTGAAACAGACCTGCAGTATATTAGCTTCTTCAAAAAGTGCTCTTTCTTCATGAGCTCAGAAACTAGATGAAAAAAAAAATTTTAAAAAATCGTCTGTTAGCAAGTTTGACTTTACAAAAATCAATTTCAATTATTATATTTTATATATATCATTCACAGCATGTCACCTAAAAAAGGACATTTTTGCACAAACCATAAGCTGACACAGCTGGCCAACAGATCACTCAGAGTAAAAACACGTATAAGTTTACTACTATTGACATTAAACCTTTATTTTCTGTATTAGCCATATATTGCTCTGCAAAGACATCTGCCAAATTTGACTGCATCTCCAATTACTGGTCAACTTGAAAATTATTAAATAAATTTTAATAAAACAATCATAACAGTACCCAGGCAACTTGTGTGGTGAAAGAGTGCAAAAGTATATTTTAAACTTTCTCAGTAAGGAGATACTTACAGGAATTGTTTTTGTAGCATCCTCAGATGCAGGAATTTGTCTTTTACATGGACTCAGCTGCAAACTGCTCATCTGCTTTTCACTGAGAACTGACGACCCTTCCTGTATCATGAGGCCACTTTGCAGTTCAGGTGGGTCAGGAGCACCTTGAGTAACAGAAACAGACCGAGTCTCGAGCTCTTGACTTTGCCAGCACGTCCTCAGAGGAGAGGACATTTGTTTGGGACAGCTGTTTGTTTCTGCAATTGCCTCTCTCAGAAATCTCTGCAAACGTGTTTTTCTGGTTATCTCCTTGTTCTTTATTGCTCTCCTGAGGTGCAGCTCCTCGCCCACGATGTAGACGCAGCAGCGTCCCCTGGTCACAGCTGTGTACACGTGCTGCCAGTGCTGCCGGCCGGCATTGCCAACCACGTACACAACAGTCCTTTCCTCAGAGCCCTGAAATATGGAAGAACACTGGTTCAAAGGCTCATCTCCAGGAAAAAGTTAAAAAAAAGACAAGAATGAGGAACTTTGAGGCAACTGGGGACACTCTAGTGAATATTTTCTATCCTGCATTCAATGAATTCTAGTTTCACAAAAAGTTTCTGATTCTTTCATGAGAGAATACAGTGCATTAGCTCAGCTCACAGCTGCTGTGTTTTTACCTGGAATGTGTGAATAGTTCTGGCCCAGGCATGCTTTATGTGACACAGCTTCCTCAGTGCCTTGTAGTTCACAGTGAACGTGGAGCCGTAAGTACTGCTGATGGTCAGCAAGCGCTGCTTATCAATTTCTGTATCCTAAAGGAATAGCACAACACTCAGCAGGGAGCCTGGATCTGGAGCAATATCTGTACTTCCCCATTCTAGCTTTGACTGAAATTACAACAGCTGCAACATCAACCAGCTGAAAGTTTCAGAAGATGCTAAACCAAATAAATTGCTATCTTTCACTGACCACCTTCAAGGAAAACAGTTTTCACTGTTCAGGGCCTACCCTAACTACTGATACTTTCACTACTCAACTCACTGAACCCAGAAAAAAAATAATCAGTTTTTTGTTGCTTTTAGGCCAGCTTGGTTTTCTGCCAAGGAAAACTTAAGCTGTAACATTACTCTTTACTTCAGGCTATGTTAAACATTATTTATTTCAATTACAATGCATATTTACACAATCTATTTACACTAAACACAATCAGACCAAATGAAACACATTGTACAAAAAAGCCCAGAATTGAGGTTTTTTGAATTCTCTATCATACCTTGCCTCTTTCATGCCTTTTATGTGACTGTTTAGCAGAACCAAGTAGGTATTATGGGCTAAACTTAGAAAGAGTGAATTGTTTTGTTCTGGGTGCTGAATCATTTCCCACCAGGCTTTCTTTGTTCAAGTTCTTGCTGCAAGGCCTTACCTCTGTTATGAAAAATATATCTCCATTGCAGAGTCGTTTGCCCTCCTCGTCAGCCTCTGCAGTGAATGTGATTTCTCCACTACTGCATTCCTGGCCATTGGGACCCTCTCTGCCACCACAGGCTGCCAAGAGATCCTTGAGATACACATTGCGTGTGCTGGCAATCTTATCCCCCATCTGAAATAGAAGTCGGTTCTTATGGTCTCTAGGTCAGAGAAAGAAAACAGGGAAAGTGTATTTACAAAGTGTGCATTTACCATCTCTCAGTATTTTTGCTCTTTTCACTCTTTATACTTGACTCAATAGTTGGGTAATACTTTTGTGTCTTGAATTTTTGTGAAATCACTTGGTAAAAAACAGTAATATAAAGTAGCACAGAAATATTTCAGAATCTCTTTAGAAATCATATAGTAGCAAGAAAAACTAAACTTGACTTTTTTTTAATTATGTTTTAATATTAATTTGAATATTCAATAGTAACTTAAAATCGCAGAATTCACATAGTGAATTTAAATGAAAAGCAGCTTACCACTCTTCAAAATGAGATTAAATAACTCATCAAATAAAGTTTATTGTATGAATGATTTATAACATAATCAGATCTAGATGAAACATTGCAAGTTTTACAATCTTATTTTACAGTGCTGGCCCGGCTATAACCCTTTCAAAATCAAAATCAGATTGGTCACAGGAAAAATATGAAACACTGGCTTACCTGGTTAAATGATTTGAATAGTGTTGGCAACAAAGTTCATTTATTAGATCACAGTCTTGCCTAAATCATACAAAAGAAGAACAAAATCATTATATACAAACCTACAATTACAAGCAAGGCAACATTAGCAGTAGTTTATAAATAACAGAAAAAGCCCCTTTTCTCTCTGATGATCTTCCACCACCTGTTAAGAATAATTACTTATCCAGAGTTTAGAAGACAGTGCAGTAGGAACAGTTTTGTCTAAATATCACGGAAAGTTTTTGCACTGTACATGTAGATTAGATAGATTTGTTTTTAAGATAAAGAAGAAAACTAAAGAAAATCTAAAACCTGGACAGATTATTTTCTGTCTGTGGATGTATTAAAAACAGCAAGATTTATTTGCTTTTTAATGAACTTTTAAATGCAGCTTAAGTACCTATAAATATCTTCTAGAAGAATCATACACAAAAATCATTCACAACAGTATTGTACATGAATGCAGACCAGAGAAAAAAAATGACATCAGAGTAACTCAGCATTCACAAATCACTTATTAGCTTGCCGTAAATAGTGGGTGCTTTTTACTCATTAAGAAAAGTCTCTTCACAATGAAGAGGTGGAGGAGTTTTTTTCCTAAGTATCCTTTTGTGCAGAACTCAAGGTTATGGACTATTGCTACTAGTGCACGTTACCCCTTTTATCCCTTCAGTGCATACTATTCATTCTCCTGTGATTATTAACTCCCAATTTTTCTTCAAAGTGTGTTAGAGCCCTACATCCTACCCTTCTTAAGTGAAGAGTATTCCAAGTATCTAGTAGTTTAATGCTATTGCCACTAGTCTCTGTAACTCAACACATTCAGCTATTTTTAGATTGTGGCTGCTAGCAAGAATTTTTTCAAATCTGCCTGCACACTCCGTTACCTTCTGAAAGCAATGAATTGTGATTGTTTGGCATCCTCCAATCCTGGCCCCTTTTTAAGTAAAATCTTTATTGCAGTTTGTAAATCTGTTTTAAAAGACATAAAAGGCAAGACATAAAAATACTGCAAATTTAAAAAAGAAAAATATAACTGAATATGAAATTGCCTTTACTTATTGCTTGCTTTAATGACATCTCAGCTTGTTTAAAACAAAAAAGAAACAAAAACACTCCCGAAAAAATCCCACACAAAATGACATCCCCCCCTCAAAGAAACAGAAATACACCACAAAATACCCAAGAAAACATCATGCAGTTAATCCACTATTAAAATCTGAGAAACAAGAGTGATAAAAGAAACAAATTCTCATTTCTGTGTTAAACAACACCTGCATGGAGCATATTTCATGCAAAAGAAAGTTTTGATACAGCACACTGAAGAGGTAAGTATCACATATTTTCAAGCCACAGACCTATATACATGGATTTCACAAAAGAAATCTACTTTCAGTATTCTGTTTGCTGGGTATTTTGCTAGACTAAGGTAAGGTGACAATGTTTGTACTATTTTTTTCCACATTCCCCTCAAAGTTTTTTGATGCATATAAAAGAGAGGCCACTTAATCCACTTATACCCAATAAATGCCAAAAAAACCCAATGGCTCTAGCCCTGGCCCCAAAACATTTTAAAGGAAATATTGGCATCCCTTCTTAGAATTTTCCTAACTCAATTCTACAGCTGGGAGCATATTCCTGTCCTGCACACCATACTGTTACAGTCAATTTTTACTCAAATTATTCACCTCTCAATCAATTCTGAAAATCTCTTAAGGTTTGACAGCTCCAACTCTAGCACAAAAAGACAATCACGTTCAGTTACAGTGGTGGAAACTGTCCCCCATTTCAAAGTCTGATTGGTGAGCTGGAGCTCTACAGCCCATTCTTTGCACTTATAGGTCTTGCTGTGTGCACTTACAGAATGCAAAAGACAAACTATGAATGTAGCATTTAAGTTTATACCACAAAGCCAGACCAAAATCTTCTCAAAATTTTTCTTCCAGACAATAGTCTATACTTTACCAAAAGGAAAATCAAGATCACAAACTGACTGTACACACATACTCTCACAATTCCCACCAGCAGGCAAAGCAATAAAAATAAATTTCTTCTCTGGGGTTGGCATTGTTATTTCCTCATTCCAAGCAGAAACTTTCAGCACCTCATCAAATTCAGGAAGCTGTCGGTGAGAGATTCTGGATGAGAGCATTGGAGGGAAACCGAAAAGTTATTTTCAGTTAAAGAATTTCAGCATATCATCATCTGCATCAGCCTGAAGTTCACCACTTAGAAATTTTTTGTCACCTACACTACATGCCCTGAAATCTCTTTCCTCAGAGCATGAATTAATTTCACATTTAAAAAATTGGTAGTTTATCTCTAAACCCTCCTTCACTGCAGCAGATACTTAGCATTACCCCTACACTTCTTCCACAGGAGCAAAATGCAGTAAAACAGAACAATATTTGTAAAAGACTTAGTAATTCTGGACATCTTGCAAATGTTGAGAATATTCTCCAATTAACATCAAAACCTAGATTTTGTTCTTAGAAGTTTAAA
This sequence comes from Sialia sialis, assembly GCA_009812075.1. Taxonomy (NCBI): domain Eukaryota; kingdom Metazoa; phylum Chordata; class Aves; order Passeriformes; family Turdidae; genus Sialia; species Sialia sialis. The sequence goes on along the minus strand of VRYO01001878.1, from coordinate 10,100,549 downwards.
AAAGAAATCAAGCACTGTCAGGAAACAAGATTAGTTCCAAAACAAAAGTTGGAAATGCTGGAAACATTTACTCTTTAGGTATTGATACAGAAAAAAAAACAAAAAAAAAGAAAGAGAAAGAAACTGTGATATAATGGCTCTTTACATCTAGACTCTCCAAGCAATTCAGTCTGTTTTAGTTGTTCTCACACTTACCAGCAAAGTCTTAAAAACATCCTTTCTAGAGGAGCAATTGTAAGCTATTTTAGAAGGCAAAAAGTCAGTTGTGCATTTAAAATTCATTTGAAAACAGAGTATCTGATAGCGTAATAGTGAGATACATCTCATAAAATTCAAGAGTACAGTAATTTCAGGCGTGTAAGGCACACCCTTTTGACTACAATTTTGGTCGAAACCTGGAAGTGCGCCTTATAGGCCAGTGCGCCTTATAGATGGACAATGTTCAGAAATTTGCCAACCCAGAAGTGTGAGCCGCAAGAGTCGCGGGGGAAGCTGGCAGCAGATCCTCACTTTAAAAAAAAAAAAAAGTGCCCCTTATAGGCTGGTGCACCTTATATACGGACAAACTATGGAAAATTGCCGGCAACCCGGAAGTGTGCCTTATACTCCGGTGCGTCTTATGGGCGTGAAATTACTGTATTCCAGAACACACATTTTTTGGTGCAAAAAAAACCTGAAAAAACCTGTAAGGATTTTTTGCTGTTGTTTTGAGGGTTTGTTTGTTTTTTAAACCATTGTTACAGATTTGGACTAAAAATATCTAGCAGAAGCAGTACTACGGAGTCAAATCTGGAAGCACTGCTATTTGCAGGTAAAAGGCCAGGCAAGAATAACAAGAATCTTTCACACACACATCAGGATATCCTACCTTGATGCATTATCTACAATTAGTTGCGATTCAGCTCTGTGGTTAGTTCGCAGTTCCACAGAAAAGCCTCTTGATTTTAGACCCTCAAAGATATCAGCTAACATGTTTCCTGGGTCTATGCTTGGTAGCTGTCTAGTATCACCTAAACAGAATACGTATTAGTTTTTGTGAGAAGGAATAACATATCATCTGTTGAAAATTGTCTTTAAAAAAACCAACACTGGAATGAATAAATACTCAAGCCTCTACATAGTAACATCCATCCTTAATTCACAGGAAATAAAACTTTCAAGAATCTAAGAAACTTTAGGAATAACGTTGTCATGTAGTTTAAGTTTTTTACACTCCTCACTCAGTAATGCTTTACTAACAAATGAAAATCCCTCTGCTTGATAAGCACTGACAGTGATCACATCTTATTCAAACACACTTTGAAAGCTACATATTTAAAAACAAATGCCATAAATGGCATGTCAAAAAGGAAACCTCTAAGAAAGCATAAAAATTTGATTTTATGTTTCTTCGCTTTCCTTTTTAAATTAAAACAAGATAATCCTAGCATTAAGAATGGCATGAAAATTCCCTTCTAACATACAATTCATATGCTAACAACAGCTCCTCCAGATTTATGGAAATCAGAGAAGTTTCCCAGTTGCAAGACACAATAACCTACCACATGGAAGTAGGAATAAGAAAAACACTGCTGAACAGATAATGAAGACATTGATACTTTCTTATTGACATTTGGAAAACTCTATCTCATCTGACCTTAGGAAATATCCATGTACAGAACAATGCAACATTCTGAGGTTTTTAAAAGACTCATTGGGAGCTCTGATACACTGTGCATTATTAAACATTGTATAATGCTGAATTTGCTGTTTCACTTACCTAGAATAATAAGTTTAGCAAGCTGAGCATGCTCACACAAGAGTTTTAAAACTAAACTAAGAATGTGTACAGACACCAAACTTCCTTCATCCACAATGAGAACTGTAACTGCAGAGAACTTCCATGGCTGTGCTTGCTCGCTCCGCCTCCACGATTTAAAACTGTAGATAATCTAGAAATAAATAAAAATAAAGCAAGCTCCGACACTAATCAACCGTAAACTATGTTATAAAAGTAGACAGTGTGGTATCATCTAACATATGTAAAGCTATTATCTAAAATTCTGAACTTACATCTGCAAAGAGTCAGAAGACTCAAACATTCAGTCTTATTTTCCTCATCAGTACATACATTTCTAGCTGAGATTACTGACACCGACTGACATAAAAGCAGAGTCTTTTTTTTCCTGCAGGAGCTATTAAAGACACAAGGTCAGCCATTAGGTTGCTCAGTAACAGAACACCTCCTACCGCAACTTGCTGTCTTTAATACCTAAAATTGCATAAGGAAGGGGAACAGGCAACTAACTATCCACTCCTCAAAGATAAAAGAAGCCAACAGTACTTTTTGTGTTATTGTACTTTCCTTTTATATGGTTATTCCACAACTCCAATGTCTTCTTGGCACCTTTGGCTACCTAGAACTGCAACCAAACCTAGGCCTAAGTTTATTAACAAAGAGTTTGCTTCTACTTTTTTATTTTAAAAAATCCATAATACCTAACATTAATTAAGAAAACAGTGTGCAAACGAAATTTCTCTCGTTATTCAACCCCAAGCAACTGATCTTTTCATGTATGTGCTGCTATGATTGCTAGGCAACAGGATCCTAGAAAACAGTTCTACCACCCAGAAATTATTTTTGTCTTCATTAAAATAAAATGCAAAACTGAGAAGCTGTAAAATGATGTCCTAGAGAAGCAGAAGTTTCAGATGTATGTAAATAGTGAAGAAACCAAAGTTACCAAATCATGTATTTCAAATGACTGATTTTTGATTCCCCAAAATATAATGCTAACTTTCAGATGCTGATAAGCTGTACCCAAGAATTAACATCAATAATGATAATAGGCTACATTTTTCTTACAGGGAAGTTCAATTACAAGCTTTTTTTTTTTTTCCAAAACAAGAATGGACAGTGCCAAAAGGTGTTTCAGAACTTAATTTAAAAAAACCCCAAGAAACAAAATCCAAACGAAACCTTACCTGATGCAGTGTATATGCAGGAAGCTGCGTTTTTTCCCTCAAAAGACTTGTTGCCCTCCCTGTAGGTGCAGTGAATAGTACATTCAAAAATTTTTTTGCATACATATTCTCTGATTCCCAGTTGTGATCAAATGTATTCCATTCCTCAGATGCATCCAAGTCTTCTTCAAAGTCCTTAGAAGCAGCTTCCACTTCTATTTCCATCTGCTTTAAATGACGAAAAAGGCAGCTAACTATGGTACTCTTCCCACAGCCTCCTTTTCCACTTATGATTGTGACAGGATTAGAACAAATTTTTTTTACAGCAATTACCTGATCTTTGTCTACCTCTGCTTTACTTTGGATACCAGACATAGAGCCTACCTCCTTTTCAGGAAAGTGATTTTCACCATTATGATTGTCTGGAATATTTTCCTCCATTTCATGTGCCTCGGTAATATTTATTTTGTTATCTACTCTTTCGCTTGGTGACTCAGAAATGCTAAGTATTTTTTTCACATCCACATCCAGTTTCCATGTGTCATTTGACAGAAGGTCACCTACATACATTGCAATATCTTTTTCAGATTTGTAAAGATGAGGCAGGAATACTAGCTTTTTTTCCTTAATTACTACATTCTGATCTTTCAAAAATTCTAGAGATTGCCAAACATGCTCAATGGACATTTGACTGGACACAAAACGAGCTAGTTCATCTTGATCTTCGTATGTGTGTCCCATTTGTCTACAGCGTGTCTTGAGCTGATCATACAGAATTAATGCATTCTTCTGCAAGTCAGGAATCTTCCAGAGGAGATGTTCACACTGACAGAAAGCGGCCCACGTTGCCTCACAGTGAGGAAGGTTCAACTCCTTGTACATGATCTTCTCCCCAGAAAGAGTAAAAGCAAACACAGATTTATTTCAGAAGTTAGCCTCTTGCTGAGTAACATTCCTCCTAGTAAATATAAATTGCAATTCAGAGGGTGGAAGTCTGCAAAAACGTACATATTTTTCATAATGCAAAATACTTAAAAGTAAGCTGGAATAATTCCTCTAAGTCACCCTTCTGTATGAAACAGAAACTTTAAAAATAAAAAACCTAGCACAAAAATTGGGTATTAGGGAGAACTCATGCACACCAAGTTTTCATGTAAAGGTACATAAACTGTAGAAACAGAGCACAGGAAAGCCACTGGCCAGAATACTGTACCCAATTCTGAGTATGGTTCAAGAAATATGCCACCTGTACAGACACTACCACAAAACAGTGAAAGACTGAGATGCGCAAAACAGGTGAACTATTGAGAGCAACAATAATTAATTGCACTTGCTCAGTTTTAAGAGAAAAAGCTAAAAAGAGTCTTCCAGCAATAAAAAACTGTGGTGAGAATGCAGGTCCTTGAAGCAAGAGAGCAACAAGCCCATAATGCATCAAGGAAGAATCAAATTAGACATAAGGAAAATCTTCTTATAGGAAATGATGGGAAACACTGGAATATATTTGCAACCCTGCTGAATCTCTGAAATTAGAGCTCTTAAAGAAAAGTCAGAATATGCATCAGTAAAGCACAAGGGGCCTAAAGGAGAGGGAAAACCAACCACATTTGTGAACAGCTAAAGCTGTAGCTCCCTTGTGAGGTACAGAACTGCTAAGGTCAGGAGCAGCGGCAAATCTCACGGCAAGCACAGCAAAGGAAAACAGGAAGGTAAACAACCACTGTAAATTCCATTACAAAAGCAAACTGCATTACAAAAACAAACTACTGGACCAGATGACCCCCTACAGAGAAACATACCAACCTTACTATGAAAGCATACATATTGTTCTATAATTCAGGAACTCAAAGTCTCACCAGTATAAAATTGAAGAGAACAGTTGAGGATTTTAAATCAGCTGTCAAACTTCTGGCCCAATTACCTCAAGCGTTTTATTTTCTGTCCCTTGTAGAAAATACTAAGCAAATGGCTGCAACAAAACCACTTTCCAAAATCACTTGAGATTAATTTATTCTAGACCAGCTGGAAAATCAAAATCCTTCGCTAAAACTGAGTCCAGTACATCACCCATTTTTAAATGAACTATCCTTAGGCCCTACAATTGCCCACTGAATCAAGTGAACCCAACTAAAACATCACTGTAGTCTAATGCACCTCGAATGCAGAAAAAAACATATTTTTACCATATGTAATGTTACTTACCCTGCTGAACCCAAGTTTCCATGGCTCATCCTTTAGTATCTCATCCAATTTTGTTAACATCTCATCAGCTACCTCCTCACCATCAGCCTTTCTCTGCCAACACATCTTATCTAACAGAGAGCAAAAGTGGCGTGGCAGAAGAATCGGCAAGAACTCCAGTATCCTCGGAAAAGCCAGAGCTCCCAGTACCGCCTTTCCTGCAACTGCATACACCATAAACACAGGAAATTTAATGCCATATACAAAGATTGCCGCAAAATTACTTATACTGACTCTGTCTTCATCCTTCTGCTTCCCCTATATCCATGACATCACAAATTTCTCTCATTTTTTTACTTTCCTCAACCCTTTTCAATTTTTTTTAAAGTCTGTTTTCTCTGAACTGCCTTAGGAAAAAAACCAGTGCACACAGATGACATAAAACCAGCAACTAAATGTACTCACTTGGAAAATACATATCATGCACTTGACTTAAACTGCAAACTCAACAGCATTTTGTAGAAAGTCAGTTCAGACCTCACCACACCTGCCTCTTACCTAGAAGTAATTTTCATACAGATGTATGGAAGAACACTTCAAATGCAAAACAGGAAAAGAGGCTTCTAAATTTGTAGTATCAGATCTGTAGAGGAACTTACAAAAAAAGTGCTCTCCACTGGCTTTCTCAAAATTAAGCTATCACTTTCCCTGTTTACATCAGTCATGGGCTGAGAGGAATAATGAAACTGATCTGCTCTATATTTTGCTTCCAAAAACTAATTTAAGAAGAAAGTGAGACTTTCAGAAGCTCTCTCTCTTAGAAAAAATATGCTATTTTTAGTTAAGTGTTAAGGAAATTTTAAAATGCTAATTTTTCTCACTTAAGCACTTTTTCTGACCACTGTCTTACCCTCATAAAGACAAAGACAAAACCTTTCCCCTTTTAAGAAAGTACTTAATTTACACATAAATCATCAGTACACACTGTTTCCAAGCACAAAAAAATACCGTGAAGGCTCAAAGAACTAACTACTTGAGTCTGTAACAATTAGTAACAACAAAAAAATTTACAACACTAGCAGTAGCAACTGAGGTAGGGGAATGGTCTATATTGCTCAATGATAGGGAAAAATTAAAGCTTAAAATGTAGCAAATTAATTTAAGCTAGATACTAGAACAAAATCACCAACAAGAATGAAGAGAATACACAGTGCGCTTATGCAATCTTTTCTATTATTACAAAAAGAGAACAAAAATCCTGAAAGCCTACAGAAATCTGAACATTTTCTTCTCCTCACCCGTAGGATTTGAAGCAAAGTCAGTTCAAGTCTAGCAGAGGCTCTGAACCCTCCTGTTTCACATAATTTGACATCCAAAAGCATCACCTCCACCTCTGACCTGACACTGCCCACTAAACCAGGTACTGGAAAACTTTGCTTGTTCACAGGTAATAGACCCAACCAACCTGTACAGGTTATGGAAACAGATCATCAGAACAAAACAAGAGCTCTAACGTCAGACATCCTGACTTTCTCTGCGTTTACGTTTTGCTTCACACCAGCTAAGTCTGGTCCCACAAACTGAATGCTCGTTATGGATCAGAGTACCGCAGGAATGCAAGTGGAATACATTGTTTGGGTTGCATCCAGCAGGATACAGTCAGTACTTTCTGAGACTGCATCACAGTGGGGACAAGAGGCATGTCTGCTTCAAAAACACTCCTGATCCAATCTCTAACACTCAGGCAGTCACATTCATGTAATCACACCAACACTGTCCACAGTAACATCTTCAGAAGTCTGAACCATCTCCATGTGGACACACTCCAGTGCTTTCATAGTCTGCTCCCAGCCATACCAATCTGCTGACAAGGTTCAAACACACCTAGATAATATATTTAGCGCAGTTCATTGGTTCAACTTCTTCACTGATCCCTGTACTATAGAGAAGCACCTATACTACTTTTGAACATGTGCCAGCCCTAAAAAGCCATCACCACCATGCTTAAGTGATGCTGAACCCATTTTCCAATAAGCCTTGTCATAGCTGAATAAACCATAGGAAGCACCTGTGTCTTTGCATCATAGAAACAGAGAAGAATACAATGGTTTGGGTTGGAAGTGACCTTAAAGATCAACTAGTTCCAAACCCCTGCCACTGGCAGGGACACCTTCCACTAGACCAGTTTGCTCAGAGCCTCATCCCACCTGGCCTTAAGGACCTCCAGGGATGGAGTATCCCTAGCACAGACAATTCTACTTAGCCTACAGAATTCAAAAGTCCTGTATGCCTATCTTCAACTGATCCGTTGCCCTACTGTCCTGAAATATTTTAAAATAAAAGATTTGAATATACATTTTAAACTAATACATGTTTAGTTTGAATGTAGTATATGAGCTAGAACACCTTATCTTATGAAACAATTAAAAAAGAACCGGATACACCTACATGATTTTGAAACATAATAGAAGATGTCATAATCCTTGGTATCCCTTTGGATCCTCCTTGGCTGTAGCTGTGAAACTTGGAACTCTTTTAGTTTTTCTTCAAGATTGCTAAAACTCAGCACAGACTCCATAGGAAGCCAAGAAAAAAATTTTTCTTTCCAACTTTCAGGAACATCACATTCCTTAAGAAAGAGTGAAAATACTTGTCTGTTGTTTTCTTCTACATCAGTCTGCAGAAAATATGACGGATATCCTTGCACAAAGTACTTCGACCCCATTTTTTTAGCTTTAACATTAACTCTCCACCAAGGGTCAACTAATGGAAAACGTCCAACTACTTCATACTCCTTTGTGGTGCCGCATTCCTGTATAATAACTGAATCATTAAAAAGAAAAACAAATCCAGTGTTAATGGACAGTCATAAAAATTAAAAGCTTGTGTTGATTAAAAGAGTTTTGTTGGTTCAGTGCTTTTGTCTTCTCTGTAAGTTGCAGTAGTAAAAGTTAAGCAGGGTTTTTCATAAACTCCTGATGCCAGTCTCTCCACTAATATTTAAAAATAAAGAGAAATCAAACTCAGAAACAAGCACTAAAACTCCTTTTCTAAGGATGAGGAATAAATCCCGTCTATGAATTTACTGAGCTAATTAAATACACATGGTTTAATATTACCATTTACTATTTATTCCAAGTCAAGTTTACAACTGAATTTTACAGTTTTATCACAAAATATTCTATCAGAATGCCTGGATAATCTTCACATACGTTTGCAGACCAAATATCTCCCATGACTGAAACCACCAAAATTATAAGGAATTAATATAATAAATTCTTAATATTTTTATGACTTGGTTTGCCTCCTCTTTGCCTTCAAAAAACTAATACACCATCGACAGCTGGGGACCAATTGCTATGACCAGAACAAAGTGGGCACCTATGTTTATCAGGGACCCCTCCTCACCAGGACAGCTCTCAGGTCTGCAATAACTTATTTATTTATCCCTGGTCATTTAGCTCAGTTTAGGCAGAGGTTGCTCCAACTTCACCTACTTTTCTAAGCGCTAAGTTGGAAATCATTAACATCAAGTATCAATATCCTAAGAGGAAAAACAAAAAAAAAAAAAAAAAAAAAAAAA
>VRYO01001878.1:10037511-10082526 GCA_009812075.1 Sialia sialis | reverse complement strand
GAATTTGTCCATAAATAAACTGCACCTGGTGATTAGCTGCACTTCTGGGATCAGCTCGATTCTTCCGTGAAATAGGTGCAGCTTATTAGTGTGAAATTACTGTAATACAAATTTGTTTATGTTACTGGCATAGATTTTGAAATTTAAAACTCTTCTCACCTATTTACTCTTAATTTAAGAGAGCTGCTCCTATGAAACATATTTGCGTGATAACATGCTTGTATTTTTGGTTCTAACACATTGCGTTTATCTGTTTTCTGACTCATTTTGTTCACAGCTGAGAGTACTTGCAGGAGACCCCTAAATTTTTTAACACACTACCAACAGACACCTATATTCAGACTATGTTTTTATTACTAATGAAGACAGACAGTGATTTCATGTATTGAATCTTGTATTGAATTAATGAAAGACAACATGGATGCAAATGTGCCAGGTCATTCTTCCACAATGGGTTTCACAGTAGAACTCAAATTTTACATGTGTATTTTGAGCTGTGACAACACACATTGCTGCTACTAAGTGTGAAAGAAGAAGGTCTGTATGGAAAAGGATTTTTTTTTTAAGAGCTGTAAGACCAGCCTAATGAGATTCAGGACATTTACATTCCAACATAGCACTGGTCAGTAACAGAACAAGTGTTTTCTACTCTCCTAATAATCATGGTCCATTTTTTTTTTTATTCCCATCAATACCTTGCTATGTGTATTTATTGCTTATCTGGCTTTTCGACTTCTTAATGAACCATTCTTTTGGCCAGTTGCCATGAAAGTAAATGCTGGAGCTGAGACCAAGCTATGGTCAGATTGACCAGATGTTATCACAACCCTTTTGTTTCTCCTCCTCTGCCAGCCTCCACACAGGTGAAGCCACACACCCAGATCTCCCAGCACTCATATGCTCCTGCACAGTACTGGTCAGTTTATTTTAGCAGCTTGCAACAGCATTTTAAACTAACCTGGGGAGTTTTCCCAATGACATGGATGAAGGCATTCATGCTAAACATGAGGTGGCAAGCAGACAGGAGAGATGAGAAGTGTTACCTAAATTCTTTTACCTTAAAGAGACTCTCCGTTACCTACACTCAGGGCATTTTGGCTCTCTTCTTGACTTGTCACAGGGTTAAGGGGAGAAATCCAGATTTGTTTGAAGCAGTTCTGAGAACAGCAGTTAAAAATATTTCTTTAATATATCATATATATACATCTTCTATTACGCAAGCATTATTTTCCTTCCTTCTGATATCAGAGATGTGAAGAATCTTAGGAGAATGAAATACCATCTCCAGATAAATCATGTGGTTTCTTACTAATGCTTCTCTATCAGAGCATCCAAGTCAGTACTAAGCAATCTAGCAAGTGGAGGAAAGGGTGAGTCATTATTAAATTTATGAAAGATGCTTCATAAATCCTATATAATCACTTTTTCTGAGCTGACTTGGGAAAATCCTTTAAAGCTGCCTCATTCTATTTGGCATCCACAGTAGCTCAGTGTGATAGAAAAGATTTACCGTTCCCCAGACAACTTCCCAGAGCCCTTGCTTTTCAGCTGACAGGGAGGAAAGAGCCTGTAGCAGTGTGTTTCAATTTAGAGTCAGATTTAAAGTCTTCGAAAGCACCTGAATTTAAGCAAAGATTAGGCACATAAAACCAAAATTACAACTCGAACCCCCACTGTAATTCCCTCATTCTGGAATTATTGAACTACCCTGGGTACCTAGCTTATTTACTTCAAAGCTTTCCATATCTCTGCCCAAAGCTCAGTGAGGATTCACAGCTGGCGTGTTTCTCCTCCTAACTTTCCCATGGGGTCTGCTTCAGCAGCCCTCCTGGATACCTAATGCCTTAGGAAAAATCACAGATGCATAGGTGGAAAGTAAAAGAAAAGGAATGAGGTGAAAGCCTGATGTTGAGCACAGGTCCAGGGCAGGGAGGTCCCAGGGTCTCTGGACATTCACAGTGGCTCTTTCATGCCAGATAAGCTCCTCAAGCCTCTCTCTTGAGCTGCAGGCTCCAAGCAGATGTATGTGCCCATCTCCCAAGACAGGCAGGATTTTGGATCACGCATAACCCTCAAAGCACCCTGCTCAGTGCTCCTTGCTGGCCCCCTCCTCAAGCTCTCAGCATGGCTCTGATACAATTCCTGGCAGCAGCATTGCCTTGAAACAAGGGCAAGACTCCAAGGTCAGTTTCAATGCCCAAAATCTGGAGTGTCAGAGCCTAGCTCTGGCTCTCATCAGTCTGGTCCTGGAGTGGGAGAGGAATCTGGTGGCTCACAAAGCCTTGCATCTGTAGCTGAGTTTCTCCTGAGCTGAAACCACAGTCTGGAAAGCCAGGAACTGTAGTAATGTGCCAAGAGGGCTCTTCAAAGCTGTCTAAAGCAATTATTTTATGTAACATTTTTGAAAGATTGAGATGTATTTTTCATCATTTAATCGCTGAATGACAGTTACAGTAATTCGACGCGTATAAGGCGCACCTTTTTGACTGACGTTTCGAGCTTACCCCGGAAGTACGCCTTAGCACCAGGTGCGCCTTATATATAGACGAATTCCGGAGAATTGACAGCCTGGAAGTGCGCGCTGCGAGAACCGTGGTGAGAGCTGGCAGGTGCGGGGCCAGCAACTGGGAGGGGAGAGCCGGGGGGCACAGCCCCAGCGGCACGCATGGAGCCGGGGCAGCGACAGCACGCATGGAGCCGGGGAGGCGGCAGCACGTGCGAAGCCAAGGCGGTGCGGGGGAAGCCGGGGGACGTGGCTCTGGCGGCACGCGCGAAGCCAGGGCAGCAGCGGCAAGCAGGGAGCCGGGGCAGTGGCAGCACGCGCGAAGCCAGGGTGGCAGTGGCACTGGAGAAGCCAGGGGGTGCGGCCCCAGTGGCTGGGCGGGGAGAGCAGGCAGCGGATTCTTGCTTCCATCAAAAAAAAAGAGTGTGCCTTATAGGCCGGTGCGTCTTATATGTGGACAGATTCTGTTGACTTCCCAGCCACCTGGAAGTGCGCCTTATAACCCGGTGCGCCTTATAAGTGTGAAATTACTGTACATGTTTTTCACTTCCCATAGCTCTGGAATATTACCCAGGTCCAGAACAGAATTCATTGCCTTGCTGATTTTGAGGGGTTTGACTTTTTTGATGACCAACCCTCATGTTTCTCCTAAATCCCTTAGCTAATCAACAGATCTATCAGGGTATACTTCTGAAGTATACTGTGCTTGCATTTTACGTCAGTGACTACTGGCACAGAATCAAAAAGCCTAATTGGGATTAAATATTCATATAAAATAGAGAACAGTGTCAACAGCAGAAGCCTTACTAGCGTGTTCCTAAAGCCTTGCTTGCCTTTGCAATAGCTACATGTCCCTCTTTTACACTGTTCTCATTCTTGACTTTACTGATTCCTGCTTGTCACAGAGTTTATATATAGGGTTTTTCCTTCCCCTTTGATTTAAAACAGCAGTTGTAAAAGCTCAGCAGCTGCCAGGGTTATTCTTTTATTTAAGCCATCTGACTCACTTTGTTATATTAATAAATGAGAGACCCTTTTCTTCAAAATGCTTTTCTCAGATTTCTGCCTGCTTAGAAACAATTTCTCCTCAAATTTACAGTGCTCGTGAAGATGAACAAAGCTCACAATGGCTCAATTCTCTGTAAGCATAGCAGATCTCAGCTTGAAACAAGATAACCATCTAAACTATACATTTAATGTAATGCATTTTTTACTATAAAGTGCTTCTATACATATCATGATCTTCTGCTGCAGTATTATTAAAGACAATCTATTCATTATCGTCTTCCAACAGAAGAATTTATTATCTGAGAAATTTCTTGATTTCATTGACATGACCAAGTAATGAATAGCAATTAATGTCTGAGAAGAAAGTTACTAATGCAGAGATTGTTAAAATAACAGACAGAAATTTAGGAATCAATTATCAAAAACTAGCCCTGAAATTTTTTGGTTTAGGTTTTTTTTCCTTGATTGATGGAAGAAAATTGTACTGCATGTATCTTCTTATTCAACATTGGTTTTGTTCGGTTTTCTTTCAAAAAAGAAACATTTTCTTTCAAAAGTGTATTGATTTTATTTGTCATCATTCTTTTCCTTTCCTTTGCACAAACTCTAAAGAGTGCACATCGTTCAAAACAACCGGTGTGACAGAAGACTAGCAGTGTGCATGTATAGATTATCAGGACCTTAAATAACTCTCACGTTGCATTCAGTGATCTGAATTTTCATGCTGCAAATGTAAATGCCATGTTCAATTTTACTTTCTACTGCTGTAATGAAAGTATGAATATTGCCATTTTCCGTAAACCCAAAAAGATCTGGCAAAGCAACACCGCTCCTGGGCTTGACAGTGATGGCAGTATTTCAGCTTCCATTAAACAAATGGGAAAAGTCTTTAAAAATTAAACACAAAGTTGAATATTTTATAGTGACTTTGCTAAATGGGTCTGGTCTGTCTCTGCTAGAGAACTCTACAGAAAGTGACCTCTTGTGGCAAGTGCATGTCCAAGATGTCCATCTGCAGCTGTGCAGGGACTCCTGCCCCACAGCACAGCTCAGGCAAGGCTTTTTTCAGCTGCCAGGGGAATGTGGCCCCAAAGATATGAAACCTGGAATTTGGAAAAGACTGGAGAAATGCTGCTGCTCCTAAGCTTCTGGCCCTGTTTCTGTGCAGCTCCAAGGAGATCCCCTTCCCTCCCTATCTGCAGAGAAGCCAAGATGGATCTTACCTGTGCATGGATTTATATACAAGCTGAGAAAATTAACAAATAATGACTGGGTTTTGTGTTCCATTTGCATGAAAAAAAGAGATTCCCACAGTTTTCAGGTGCCACTTGTTAATTTCTTCCCAGCGCTGGGTGACAGCAACTGGTTGATGCCCAGATCTCTGAGATAATGAGCTCCTGTGGTATTTTGGGTGTGTCTGAAATGTGGAGGGGTGGCTGTGGATTGCAGGTGTGCAGGGGCTGGCAGCACAGGACATGTTCTTCCTGGCACTGGAGAACACAAATAATCACAGTGAGAAGAGTTAGAGCTCCAAATGCACCTGAACAGACAGGCCACCAAAGAGAGGCTGTGTCAGCTGTTCATGAGACCTGGAAACAAAGACTTGGCTTGTTCAAGGAAGCCAAGGGGAGCTCAGGGAGAAATAAGGTGATGCTATTCAGCCCATCGTTCCTCCTCTGCAGTGAATTAACTGAGGCATCTCAGCTTTGTAAAGCTAAACAGTAAAGCAGTTGCTGTGCCTTATATTCCATTTTAGTTTCCCTATGAGGTCTACAAGCTCCATTACAAAATAAATAGCCCAGCAAAGATCTTCTGGAAAGTTATGTGTTAACAGTTCTTTGAGGATGCTCACATTTTCCCTGTGCACTTTCATATGTATGCAAGCTTGTACTGGAATTGATCCCTTAAAAAACGGCTTATGGCTAAAATATTCTACATAACATTTGATAAAATTTTATAAAATGCAGCTCATAAAATCTTGAGGAATGTCTTGTATGGTACAAAGCTGTGAAGTGCATCTCATAAAATACTCTGAAACCTGTATCTTGAAGCAAAGGATAGATCAAACACTGCAGCAAATGAATTTGGATGACACCTGGCTTTCACAGTGATGGGTTTATTATTGGAATCTGCTGTGCTGGAAGAGATGCAAGGAGGGAGGGGAGAAGGTAAGGGGAAGGGAAGCATGGACTGCCCTCTTGTGTGATGAGCCAGCCTCAGCTAGGGAATATTTAAATTAGTGTTACTAGAAATTATACCTTTTTGTCCCTCCCAGCATAATCACTATTCTGGGCAAGGAGCAAATCGATAGTAATCCCTCTCAACTGGGCAAAGCTAAATAGGCATCAGCTCCCTGGAACAAGGCAAACATTGTGTCTGCCTTCCAGTCTCTTAATAATATATATGCTCTTTTTTGTGTAAGATGTCATGAGAAAGAAAAAAGAGGTTTTGTTGGAGGGAAGATTTTATTGTAGGGGTAAGGTCTTTCTGGAGAATGATGCTTCCCCTTTCACCAGGGAAGAGGTGATGAAAAAATTGAGCCTTTTTAAGCACTTGACACCTCTGTCACAAACCACTCGTGCATGAGATGTCAAGATGTCACAGCTTTGTGACACAGGTTCATGCTTTAAACATGTTCAAAATACCATGCATTTGAGAAATCATGCTGAAGCTGGAGAAAGTGATTACATACCTGGACTTGTCTATGTGGTTCCTGCCAGCATACTAGTCTGAAGGTACATTTGCACCATAGTTGTGGTTGCAAACATACGCTGATTATATACAGACTCCTGGCAGCTCCTTCTCAAGGCCCAGAAAGAATTTGCTCTGATGTTTCCTGTCGCTCCTGCCCAGTGGAGCCCAGCAGCAGAGCAGGTGGATTTTGACTGCTTGAACATAGGGACCTGATCTGCCCAGGTTTCAGTATCGCCTCTTAAAAGTACCCAAAGTCTGTCTGCAGCACTGTTTGCTCCCTTTTGAGTACCAACAGTATTTCCACATTGCTAAAACAGCTCCAAAACCTCTCACTGCAGAGGATGCAAGTGACATTGGACTTCCTCATCCATTGTCCCTATAATATATGGCAGGGAAACAACCTTTGCCTGGGGCTCCTATTTTTACATCCATTTATGACTCTGTAGTGTCCTCCCACTGCAACTGAAAAACCCCAGACGCATGCCAGATCCCAATTTTAGTCACTTTGTACTCTCCAGATTAATCCAAATATTTCCACTTTCTAATTAGTTCAGCTTTCTTATCCTCAAGCCTATATAGACGGCTTTATTTGACAGTGACTTCATTGATGCTTCATGGAAACTTCCCTCAAAATATGCAAGAATAAGATATATTATGTGGGAGGACAGGCCACCTTGTAAGAGACCCAAATTATAAAAAGTACAAATTGACAAGTAATCAATGGATACAGTACTGGAAGCTTTACAATTATTTCTTCCAAAACTGGAAGAATTATGCAACCTTAAAATGGCAAACAATCAGTTTAAGCAAAATATTCATTAGGTTGTCCAGGAAAATCTCAGAATTTTCCTCACAAATAGAATTACAGTAATTCCACGATTATAAGCCGCACCTGATTATAAGCCGCATTTTTTTTTTTTTTTTTTTTTTTTAGCAAGGATCCATGTGCAACAAAGTAACAAATTAGTAACAGAATCACTGCCAGTGGGGTTTGGTGTCAGGTGCTCAAGTTGCAACAGTTTTCATAGACCAGCAAAGCCTTTAAAGGCAGCCCCAGGCGCCCTCCCCAGATGGCTCTCACTTCCAGGTTGGCATTTCGCTGGGATTTGTCTATAGATAAGCCGCACCTGAATATAAGACGCACTACTGGGGTAGGCTGGATTCTTCAATGAAAAAGGTGTGGCTTATAATCGTGAAATTACTGTAAAATCTAACAATGGTTTTTGGAGGCATTTTGCAAACTATGGTGAGTAGTAGCATTACCCTCACTTGGCAGCAGTCCTTTCACATCCATGTGCTTCTCCAAATAATGACTTAACCTGTCAAAACCAGGCCAAGGTGACATAAACAGAAGGTCACTTTAGTATCAAAGACCCTGCTGTAATAACTATCAAATGTAGTAGATGTATCAAAAATCCATCAGACTCTATTAAAACTGAATAGAATTACTTTATTCTTTATTTTCCAGTGCAGAAGGAGATAATTCCATTTGGTGTCTATAATTTTCCAGTGTCCAATGCCTAAAAAACCCAATTAGATGGAGAGACAGAGTCATTGCAAATGGGATTACCATGAAATTCCAAAGCTGATCTCTGTGACACTGTCTTGAATCAGTGTAAGAGTTCAAGCAAGTAAGCAGGTGTTGAAGACCCCCAAAAGCAGACTTGTGAAAAACAGCTCCTATTCCAAGCAGGCTCAAGCTTTTTCCTCCCTCACCATGTTTCCTTTCAACTTCTTGCTGTTTTTCTCCCATATTCCTCCCGTCTATATTCCCTACTGCCCTTCTAGTGATCTTTTATTACCTTCTTTCCTCCTTTTTGGTGACATGTGGTCATGTACAAGAAAATA
The DNA here is from genome assembly GCA_009812075.1 of Sialia sialis. Lineage (NCBI taxonomy): Eukaryota > Metazoa > Chordata > Aves > Passeriformes > Turdidae > Sialia > Sialia sialis. The sequence goes on along the minus strand of VRYO01001878.1, from coordinate 10,074,473 downwards.
GAAAGTGGATGACAATCTAACTTAAAGGAGACAGGGGAACTTTCAGAGTGCCCTGAGATATTTAGATGGAATCAAACACATTATCAACCCTGAGTAACCCAAATTTGGCTTACATGATTATATAAGAGTATGAATCGTTTGTATGAATATATAAAACATGCATGCAAGACTTCCAAATGAGATCTGCACATCGCTAAATCAGTCAGGAAAAAACTTTTTCACTTTTCCAGCGGCTGACAACTGGCTAATAATGGTGTCAAGCACAAGCGTTAACGAGCCCTAATGACTGATAGGAAGAGGGAAGAACTGCTCGAGACCAGGACCAGTTCCAAAAGCTATGGTGCTACTGCCACCTGAGGTTTTCCTCTGGAAATACAACCCTTATCTGGAAGGGGTTGCACAAAAATTGCTGCAAAAGAGGCAGCTTCTGCCCTCCTCGCTGCCCTTGTCAGCCTGGGCCGAAGGACCAGAGATCTCCAGAGGTCCCTGCCAGCTCATTTGTCCTGTGATCCTATGATGGTTTGGACAGTTGTGTCTTCATAAAATTTTCCAACTGTGTGATGTTTCAACTTCATATGCAAAAAAAATATTTTTATCTGACCTATAAAGACTGCAACGTAACCGGAAAAAGTGAAGGCATTTCACCATTATGGTACTGACAATCTTTAAAACCAGAATCCTGGACAATTCTTGCACAGGACAGAGTCCACATGCACTGCACCATGGGCTGGGAACTCTTCCCACTCCACACATGGACAGCTGTGTTACTGGTGACCAAATCCATGCTGTCCTGTTGTCCATGCTGTCCATGATATAGCTTGTGGCAGGGAAAATGAATGGAGTTTTTGAAAAGCCCAATAAATATATAAAAAAAAATTATATACATTTCATCATCTTCCCACCTTCTGTTGTTGGTATCGGATTTTAATTGGGAAAGGCCATGCTGTCATTTGTGCCCAGCTTCTGATCCTGTTCCTGAATTTCTCCTATTTGTTGTAAAACACCATTTTGATCATAAAGGCTATTCTCTCATACAAACTTCTTCCACGGTGGATCTCAGCCTTACACATGGTGTACATTGATGTACTAGACCAAGCATTTGCAAAGCATGAATTTTAAAGTTTTCTCCATCATGTTCACCATCACATCTTTCTGGCTAGAAATATTATAACCTAGTTACATTTAAAATAATAAAATTGGAAACATAGCATGCCATTTTGAATTGTGGCTCTCACCAAGATAATGTTTTGGACATTTTATCTCTTTTTCAAAGCCTGTCAAGACTTCCATTATGGCTTAAAATAATATAAAATAAAGCCACATTACTTTTGAGATTGTAAAATATTGATAAACTCTGAATAATTAACTATGCTATTAAGTATATTTAATAGGAGTTTAATTATTTTGTTATTTAATGTTTGCCTAAATCCCTTATAATGGTAAAATCATTGCACAATATTTAACGTCAAATCAAATAGAACAAAAAAAATTAAGATCATCTCCTCTATCAATCCAGATAAAAAAAGAAAGATTTTATTTGTTTACAAAGGTTGATAGTTGCAGTTCCATAGCTTTAGATGTCATTTTATAGAAGGTTTGCCCTTTTTCAATAAATTCTGTTTACCTCCAGAATTTATTTGTATCTGCACTCTCAGTGCAAATATGAATTACCATTTGGGATCTCGGGCATTACACAGAAAAATCTGATAATTTTGGTTGAATGTGGTTATGCAAAAGTATGTTTTTACTGGAATTATAGATAGATATATATAACTTATATATGGAAAAAGGTGGGGAGGGAGAGAAGAGATGGCAAAGGAAATTAAATGCTTATATTTTCTTAATGCATCAATTCCTTCCTGTTTCTTACATTCATATTTTATTGTTCATTATAGCTCCAATGAAGCAATTCTGTTTATGTATGTGCCGGAAGAAGAAGTATATCACTCTTACTGAGATCCTTAAATATTTTCAAGATGAGCAGATGCTTGAAATAAGCATACATCGGGCCAGTGCCTGACTGCACTGCTTGGTATTTATTAGTAGTAGTGCGTGGCTAATGTAATAGTTACTTCCATTCTAAATTCTCTCTTCAGCTGTTCATAACTTCCCAAACCAAATTCCTTTTAAACCTTAAATTCTAAATACTTGACCTCATGCAAAAGACAATCTTTGTGTATTGGTTCCTGTAAAATCCATCCATCTGAATTCACATTATGTGGATAAGACACAAGTGATTACCATGAACTCTGGCTCGATTTTTTTTTCATATAACTGAGAACAGCCATGAAGTTTCAAGCATGGTTGAAATTGCAAAATTCAGCCTCTCATTTTACAACAGCTCTTTTGCAGATGCACCATGACTCACACTCATGAGTTGACTGAACTCAACAAAAATTTGAGGATACAAGTTTCACTTGTATGGTGTTTAGGGAAGGACTGAGCACGCACAGTCGCTGCCAAGGGCAAGGAGCTGCATGGAACTCCCAGCTGGGGATGTCCACGAGGGACAGCCTAGCAAGGGAGTGGACAGGCTGGGGAGCAGCCAGCGCACCCCTCAGCCCCACTGCCAGACACACCAGGTCTGGGACCCAGCTGGAACGTCTGCCAGTCAGGGTCCAGAGCCAGGCAGGGATGGAACAAGGCTGGGGACAGGGTCACCTACAACTTGGATGGGGACAGTCTCAAAGACTGAGCTGCAATGGGGTCCACTTTAATGCCTTTCATTCTGCAAAGAGCTCTTCATAAAATTAGGCAACTAGACAACAGTAAGGCAGTTTATTATCCAAACACTTTAAAACTGAAAGTTTTTAAGAGAATGAAACAGTTACGTTCTATAGAACCATTGGTTTCTAAATACACCTCATGCCACACTGGTTCCTTTTGCTCTGTCTGTGCATGAATGCTGCACAGAACGTATGAAAATGTCAATTCTATGACATAACTTGCAGTTCTGTAACAAATCACAATGCAGATCTGGATAGTATGCAAATACTTCTCCTATCAATCTATTCAAACAAATTTACTAGGATAAACAATCATTACAAAAACAGAGGCATTAACTAAGTAGGTACTCTGTATAAGACAAAAATTCCACTTTGAAAAGAACAACAATCGGTGGCAATCTTTTAAAAAGCACCATATGGTAATTTCTATCCTTCTGGTTTTGAATATCAGTGTGATATTCACTGAAGGACTTTGATATACATATTAATCTACATTCCCTCCACCTGAACGGTCTCATTTGTTTTTCTTCATTAAATGTCACCAGTGGGGTTTTGTCATCAAAATTAAGAAATAACTTTTCAATGTTTTCAGAGGGGTTGAAGATCATGCTACTCTTTTACAGTAGAAAATAATGACACTAGTCCTAAAGAAATATAGAAGTATTTGCAATATCAAGATCTTTAATATCTTCTTTTCCTACCTTTATAAAAAAGAAATGCTTAAAACACACATTGAAGAGATTGGATTGGTATAAACAGGAGCAGTAACAGTGTGTTACATCAAATTGTACTGGAGGCTTTCAAACCCTATTTAATCTTAAGAAAAATTTATTGTTATTGCAGGTTTCAGTTATTGGCAACAAGGGTTTCTCAGCTAATGTTGACAGGAAAAACCCATTTTCAGTGCAATTATAAAAGTATTGGCAGAGATATGGGAGATTATGTCCCATCATATGTCTTAAAAAAGTGCTGAAAATATTTTGTTTGTGGCAGGATTAAATAATTTTTTGTCTGTCTGGACTCTGCTGCTTCTCTGATACCAGAGTAATTATGATGAATGAACTCCCATTTGACCCTCTTCAATGCCTGTGGTACATAAGCCCAACCTATAAGATAAAACAAGTAATACACTTAATCCCCAGTTCAGCAGAGCACTTAAATGTATATTTTGTGACCCAATTTAAAGGTATGTTTAAAAAGAAACATTTCTTAATGGCACTGGTGAATTGGGGCCTTAACAGGCTTTCACGGTCATTGCTCGAGGAAACCATGAGTTAATGTAAATCTTTGGAGAGCATCACTTCTTTCAGCCTCACGCCAGCAGTGCAGCTGCATTGCCCAGCATGCTCTGTCCCAGGATTTGCTACATTCAGGTAGAGGAATTATTTTGTACTCCACAGTGTGGCGAGATGCACAGAGCACTGCATAGCCACACACAGAAGAAGAAAGTCCTAAACACAAACCCAGATAAAATTCTCAAACCAAAAGCACTCTTCAGGAAACATTGCTTTCCTTGGAAATCTATCTTAATGTAGTCAACATCAGGATACCTCTTATAGTATAAGCAAACATTTTTATAAGGTCTGACACAAAATGCAAGTGCCAATATTTTTTTGCCAATTAAGGCTTCTGCACTATTTTTCTTAATATAAATTAGAACAGCTCATTCCATGAGAATATCCATCTATTTCAAGTAAGCTTGGGTGAAGAAGGCTAGGTACTGGGTACCTTTAGAATCCTTGATCACTCAGTAAGAAGGAAAGGACCAATATTTTATATATGCCAGCATGGTCTCAGGAAAGTCACTTCCACAGAAAATAGCTATATCAGCATAGCAAGAAGTAAAGAGTTGCTTAGGTAAGTGTGATACGAATTTGAATGTAACATTGCCTGATGACAACACAGAAGGAAAAAACAAACTATAAATGAAAACTTAAATTAAAATGTAATGGCTTTGAACGTTTTCTATAGTGTACCCAGTGTGAATTGGTTTTTAAACATAAATAAATGTTTGGTGGATAAAGCCCGTAAGATCTGCTGGCAAAGACGCACAGTCAGAGCTATAAATATGTGGGAAAATCTAATAGTTCAAATTTACTCCAAAGGTCATCTGGAGTATAAATGTATTCTCAGAAAAATTATGCAGAAATTTTATCATTCTTTTCTTCACATGGGCTGAGATTGCAGGAAATAAGTAAGTCCTCACAAAATATAATGACAGGAAGAGAAAAATGCCTGTGCTGTGACTGAATCCAGTTTCTTCTAACAAATTATTATGTGCTCTGTGACATAAATTCCAACCATTAATCACTTCCATAGGCATGAAGCCAGAAGAATAGCACTGTTAAGACCGGTTTCAGCTAACCCCTGAAACATTTTACTCTTGAAAAGGTTGCATTTTTCTAGACAAAGGAGGTTTACATGCAGTTTGGCAAGAAGTTAATGTGAAAAGGAAAAGCCAAAACAAAATCAACTTACAACTGCAAAGCTTTGACTTCTGAATGAAAGAGTTTCCACTGTTTCTTCATATGTTTTGCCCATATATAAGCCAGGAAACATATATAATCAGTGAGTTACGGTGCACAGATGTACTTAAGTCCTGTTAATGTGGGATGCAATTCCTCTACCATAAAAGGAAAATGTGAAGTCATTTACCTCACTGACATCCAATGCTTGGGCTACGGGGAACATGCAAGAACCACGTGTGTCACCAGACTGAAAGATTAAGAATAAACCTATACCACAGGAGATACCAAAGACTTTTCCTTTTTCTTTTCCTTTGCTTGCAGATGGGCACAAGGTCCCAGGAGAGCTCTTGCATTGTGAGTGTTTCCAGGACGGCTGTAAGAGATCCAGTTCACACTCTTGTCCATAATGAATGGGAATAAGCTACTCTTTGTGGGAGTACAGATATGCTAATTAGCACCATTTCCTCTGCAATTATATTTTAATTAAACAATCTTTAACAGAAATCAGACTGATAGAAAGTCTCCCCCCCGCCCCACAAACAAGCACACATAAAAGCCCTTGCCTCTTCAGCTGCAATGGCAGGGATCTTAGATTCTCAGTCATGGCTGTAAAATTACAACACCGCATAACAAAACCCAAGAAAATTATTGCAGGATTTCTGTATGCAGATAAAGTAAATTAAAACATGTGCAGATACTTTCTATCCTTTTATATCTCAGTAACACTAGCCAATGAGCTCTTCACAACATTCTTGACAGCAAGAGGCAATTTAATTTTTCCCCCTTCGTTTGTTCTATTCTAAACATTTCTTCCAGAGAGTGAAATTTTAAGTAGATATGGGCGTGTAAGTTTTTACATAGAAAGCTGAGCGTTATTTATCTTCCATTTATAGAATACTAACAGCTTCACGGTTCTTTTCCCCTTCTTGTCACCAATATTGTACACTTTTTTCACTGCTGTGTTCACAGAATTAAAATTGGCAAATGAAAAGAGAATGGTACAAGGATGGTGAGGGTAAGCTCTGGGACTATGAAGCAGAGAGAAAAGTGTGCCTCTCTGCCATGGGATTTTCTATCTCTCCAGATACCAGAGCTCAGAGCAGTGATGCCATGATGGAGCACCAGCACTGCTGGCAGGTGCTGGGGACTCACCATCTGCTCCTGTGCTGAAGGCAGGAAACCAGCTGGAGACACGTAAGAAACTTCCTCTTCTGTATTCTCCACACTTTGATGCTCTTCAATATCTCCACTCCTTCAATCTCTCCAAACAAGGTTTGCAATAAAAGTTAGTAAGTAATAAGAAGAATGAAGTGGCCATGCATTTCTTAGGAAGAACCAAATGCTAAGCAATAAAGCAATGCAAAACCAGAATGATTGCTGTTCATTTTTTTTAATATTGCCAGAGGTACAGTGGATGATTCTCTGTCCTTTGTGTGTGTAACCATGGTACTTCACAAAGCCTTGTATTAGCCTACTTTTTCATTTGTGTCACAAGAGTGATGTTGCTGACTTGGTAATAGACTTATCAGGAAAAACAAAAATTTACCTTTTTTGATATTTAAAATAAATGTGATTTTAAAATATTAATCTTAAAATGTTACATTTGAAAGCAATACATATTTTGATACATTAACCCACTCTCAGTATTGTCAAAAACCTGATTAGGTTTTCTAAATCAAGAGCTGTTCACATAAAACACATCAGTGTCACAGAAAACACAGTCCCAGAGTTAAATTTTACTAATTAAAGTAGAGGATTTATCCTTTGGTACTTCAGGAGGGTGGAAACTGCTCTATCAGTTGGATAGGGCACAGTGGTACACATCTAGTGCTTAGGTAGATGTAACCTAAGAGATGAAACTACAGTTTCATTCCAAAATAGAACTGTACTGAAGTCAGTCTGTATATAGAAATGCCATCAATGATACTACAAATGGTCTCTATATATTGGTAGATTGTTGAATTAAAACGGATAAAATCACAAAAATGAAGCAATTTTATATTTGTTTTCTGTTCTGTGCAGAAGTAACAAACTTTTCAGATGCAGAATGTCAGTAAGTATCTGAAGGAAAAATCTGCATCTGTATTCTGAGAACTCGAAGGCACTTAAAATGAGTTTTGTAATTTATTGCCATCATGGGAATCATAACTTTCAGGAAAGCCTGTGAGTTTCTCAAACTATATTTCCAGCATCAACCTATTTACAGAAAGAATTTCAATGAGAATTACAATTATATGTGGGGCTGATGAAAAGCATTTTTTCCCACATTGGTGATGCTAGAAACTGTCAGTCAAAGCATATTTCAGTATTTTCTATCTTAATGATGAGATTTGGGAATGCATATATGCTAATTGTTTCCAAAAAGTAAAAAAAAAAAGAAAGAAATTGCTGAGTTTTATATATTTCATTGCTTACCTTAGTGTATTAATGTCTGTGCAAAATTCAGCACAGCCAATTAAAAACATGAGTTGATAAATACTTACACTACAAATTAGCCTCCAGAAAACTCTTGTCTACCATCAGCCAGATCATCCTAACAATTGCTACAACTGGTCTCTGAAACACAAAATGCCTGTGTGCTCAAAGTCCTGCTTCTACACATTTCTTTCTTTTTTCTCTAAAAAAAGCTTTAACATATTTGGGTCGTTACTGTGTGTATTTCTAGAGTGCTTAGTAGACACAACAGTGTTCCCTAATATTGCCCTAAAATGCCATTAACACAAACTTCATTTAGATGAATGATACCCTCTACTTCTTAGGAACACAGGATACAAAGAATGTTTAGGTAACATTTTCTAGCACTGCAAATTTTATACCTGTTTTTGTATGAGAAAGGTAAAGCCATCATGAAGTCAGAAATTTTTGTTCCTCTTAGCTCATCAATAAAATCATATGCATTTGAAAATGTTCCAGATGTGCATTTTAGATGGAGGAGCTCCCCTTGGGTTTTATTCCCCAAAAATAATCAAATCTGACAGGACTGACACCTTCAGCTGCCTCTTAAGGGCTTCCACAGTGTAACCACAGTAGTGCAACCTCTCATCAATGTACAAATTTCATGTGAAAATGTGAAAAGAAATGTGATTTTGAAGAAAGTTTAAGAGAGAATTCACCATCCAGATAACACTTAACTTCTGTCATCCATTCCACTCAGGCCATAGATGCAGATACAGCAATTTTCAATGTATTTTGAGATTGAGGGTGCATTTCCATCGCTGGGCAAAAGTCCTAAGAAGCCCAACATGAAATATCATTCCAAACATGTGTTTCTGAGACTGGCAGAGAAATATTCAAACTTTTGGCACTGCAACCTGGCTGGGCACCACCTGGTCCAGCCACATACATTGAGCCACACACCCTGAGACACACATTTTTACACTGGTACCTTGTACGTAACAGAGCTCCAGCCTGCTGTTATTTTATGATATTGTCCCAAGTCTTAACATGACCAAGGGACTAATTTATGCTCCTAGTAACATTTGCATGTGATAGCTACAAAAGAAATAGTTGGGTCAAACACTAACTAAAGCTGATTCCATAATTAGCTCAAGCTGCTGGAATGCAGGCTGCCAGAAAAAGCAATTGCAGAAAAGCAATGCCCTCCCTGCCCCAATCCTTGTATGCCCATTGCCCTCCTCCTGTGAGCACAAACAGCAGCCCACAGAGTTCAGCTCATACTGGCTATGATCTACACATTAGGTTATTCAGTATGGAGTTACATGAAAATGTGATGGTCTGTCAAAGTTTCTCTTCGGAAATGTCTGTTCCTGAAGTTATTCAGGATGAGCTGCTGCACTTCCACCCACGTTCCATCCAATGTAGGTAATAATGCAGTTTTTATACAAATCTTTGTATAAAAAAAATCAAACAAGCGAACCAGTTTAGGCAACACAAGAGTCCTAAGTCAGTCCAAAGTCCATGCAAACTGCTAAAATTACTGCTTAATGTTGGCTATCAAAGTGGGACTGTAAATCCCACCTTTTGAGGAAGAACTTCTGGCTCAAGTAATCTCAAATACTGCCCTATTCCACACCCTGTAAAAAGTACACAGGTCTTCAAAATAGTGTAGCCATGTATATTGCAAAGCACTCCAGCAAAACAGCAGTGTGACTATCGGGCAAGGGAGGTACATTTCCCCTGCTCTAATGCAAGATATACATGCTAGGCAAAGACAACATTCACAGAGAAACTGTCCACCGACCTGGGAAACTCAGTTTGCCTTAGCAGCCCAAGGACTTAAAGCCCCTACTGTGTGCATTTGCTCATTTTGAAGAAACTGACCCTGAGGCATAGTGTAGGGCATTTGAATATTCTTTTTTTTTTTCCCCTCTTAATTTGTGAGAGAAGCTTACTCTGAGTTTGTGTGATTTTCTGGGCTTTTTACCCAAAATTACTTGCATCCCAGCCATGTAAAATCAGGTATCTCAGTCTTGCTTTATATGGGCAGACAAGTCCTCAGACTGAGATCCAGTACCTAGAATATACCTTGGAAATGCTGCCCAGAAACCAGCTGACAAATTTCTCTCTCCTTTTGACTGTTACTCTTGAAAAAGGATAAATTAATATTTTAATATAAAGGGATAGGTGCCCCAAAAATCATAAAGCTGGAAGTTTCATAAAGAACTATAATTATGTTAATACTTTGTCACATCTGTTGTTCTCTTCAGAAGCCTCACAGAGATGATTAAGCAGAATCTTGCCCCAGCTATGATTTTCAGCAAAGTGGTAGCATCTAAAACATGGCTGCTAACTTTGGACAGAGTGTTTTGAGGGAACTGCAGTACACTTGGTGAACAATTATGGGTTTTGGCCAGTAATCAAAAAACACCATTAAAAGGGCTCAATTGCAATTACAGTTATTTTCTTGGCAGGTATTAATGAATGTGTTTAATATTTTAGTGGAGATACTAGGTTTCTAATTAGATTCAATATCTAACACTAAGTATTAAAGAATCAATCACTTTAATGGCTGACTTATTAAGATACAGAGACAGCTATCTATGAAAATAATTTTAAAATCTATTTTTCTCAGGCAAAGATCCCTAAAAAACAACAGCAATATTGAATAACTGGATTAGGATGCAAACAAATGTAGGTGTGCTCCTAATGATGCATGCTACAGAATGGTCAATAAGATCTCACACATGACAGTAGGCCAAGTTTAGTGATTTAGAAATTTACCTGGTCACTCAATTTCTTAGCATAACTAACATTACTATGTAATTCTGGTTGCCTTTCTGCATGCTCAGTATTAACTATTTCTGAAACAGGCTTAAAAGCCAACACTGCTGTTAAAACAGCATCCTTTAAATTCAATCAGTGGATTTGACCTATCAATTTGATATGGCTCTGCTTTCCTGAAAGGCAAAAGGTTATGTTCTCAACATGGATCTTCCCTTTGTTTATGTAATTTAGATATGTCACTCTTTGGAGGGCAAGAGCTCAAGCACAGCTGGTGTCTCAGCAGAGAACCTTTTCACATGCTCACTGCTAAAGCTCACTGCTATTACCAGTGTGAGTATTCTGATCCCAGGTGGTAGTGGGCTGCCAGCCACCACTAAAAATTACAGTGAGGGCAGTGAAACACTGGCACAGGTTGCCCAGAGAGGTGGTGGATGCTCCATCCCTGGAAACATTCAAAGTCAGGGTGGATGGGGCTTTGAGCAACCTGGTCTATTTGAAGATGTCCCTGCTTATCACAGGCTGTTGGACCAGATGTCTTCAAAGATCCATTCCAACCCAAACTATTGTATGATGATTCTGTGTTTTGTAGAGATAAAGTCACCAATAGCAGTCCTTGTAGTCATAATCCTTGTAGTCAAAATCTCTGGAGTTCAACATATAGGGAAACACACAATTACAGTAGTTTCACGAATATAAGCCGCACCTTTTTCATGGAAGATTGGAGCCCACGCCAGTGGTGCGGCTAATCATCAGGTGTGGTTTATCTATGGACAATTTCAGGAGAATAGTGAACCCGGAAGTTACCTGACACTCAGCCGCATGTGTTGCAGTCGCTTCGGCTACGTTGTTTCCAGTACAGGTTTGTGTGGCAGGCTCGATTTCAAAGAATCGCGTGTTTCTGACCACTGTGAAGCAATCAGATAAAAGCTTCTTGGCTAGGGGTGGCTTCAGGTGCGCTGGGGGTGGGGGGGCTGCAGCAGGGACTCCTCTTCTATTTTTCAGACATGGCGCCCTGAGATTTCATGCACAGGACGCGAGATTTGAGGCACTCTGAGATCTGAAGCCCAGCACTCCGAGATTTGAAGCCCGCCAGTCCAATACCTGAACCCCGGCACTCTGAGAGTTCAGACATGCCTTGTCGCCATGGCTCCGCCACAGAGGAGGCTAGCCTACAGTGCAGATTTTAAAGTAAAAGAAATCAAGCATGCAAAAAAGCATGGGAAGAGGTCTGCAGCTAGGAAATACAACGTTGATGAGTCGATGGTGCGAAGGTGGAGACAGCAGGAAGATCAGTTACTTCTTGCTACAAAGACTATGAAAAGTTTTCACGGTCGTAAAGCCCGATGGCCGGAACTCGAAGAAAGGCTCTGCACGTGGATCTCCGAACAAAGAGCCACTGGGAGAGGCTTAACAACTGTCACTGTTTGGAAAAAAGCCAGAGCGATAGCAAAGGAAATGCATATAGAGGAGTTTCAAGGAGGCCCTTCTTGGTGTTTTCGTTTCATGAGCCGATGCCACGTCTCCATGCACGCAAGGACGACCGTGTCTCAGCGCCCGCCGGCGGATTACGAGGAGAAGGTGGCCAACTTCTGCCAGTACTGCAAAGTGAAGATCGCTGAAAAAAAAATCCAGCCACCGCAGATTTTAAATATGGATGAAGTACCCCTAACGTTCGATATGCCGCTGACTCAAACTGTGGAAAAAACTGGGAAATCCTCGGTTCCCATCCGCACGACAAGTAATGAAAAGAAATCTTTTACAGTCGTTCTCGTGGTTGCTTCAAATGGGCATAAATTATGGCCATTGGTAATTTTTAAAATAAAAACGATGATTAAGGGTAAATTTCCAGAAGGCATCTGTATTGCATTGAATCCCAAAGGCTGGATGGATGAGATCATGAAGTTATGGCTAACCCTTGTTTACTCTAGGAGACCAGACGGATATTTCTATCCGTTGCCCGCACTTCCGGTTCTGGATTCCATGTGTGCCCACACAACAGAAAGAGTAAAAGCTGCGGTTAAAAAGACAAACACGGAGCTAGCTGTTATACCAGGTGTCTTGACCAAAGACCTGCAGCCTCTGGATATAGGTATAATCCGTTCGTTCAAAGCTAAACTCCGAGCTAGGTGAAAAGCCTGGATGTCCGGAGGGAACCACTCCTTCACAAAGACCAGGAGGATGCGCCGGGTAAGCTATACCACTATGTGCCAGTGGATAGAGGATTCCTGGTGTGAGGTATCCCCCCGAACTGTCATGCAAGGGTTCAGGAAGGCGGACATCATTCTGCAACCGACAAGCGACGGGAACAACAGCAGCGAAAGTGAGGAGTCTGATGAGGAAGATACAGCTGAAAAGGGTTCGGGTTTGCCAGATGCCAGCCTCACGCAACTCATGATTTCAGATACGGAGTACTTTGAAGGTTTCCAGAGGATGAAGACCCGAGTAAGGATGAAGGTGATTAAAAGTTTAATAAAAATGAATTATTTCTTTCTGGATTTTGTAGTGTTTTCCTTTCTTCACCCGGATTCACAGGTGAGCCGATTCCACTACGACATTTGCGTAAGGCAGCCAAGCTCTGGCTGCAGTTACAGCTGCTGTGCCGGGCTTGCGGTTGCGCTACGGTGTTAGCGTGGAGCAGCCCAGCTATGGCTGAGGCTACGGCTCCTACCAGGCTCGCGGTTCTGCCACGGCGTTTGCATAAAGCTTGAGCCGGGTGAAGAGCGCAGGGGACCGTGGCATTACTTTGCTGCATGTGTACCCTGCTAAAGTAAGGTGCGGCTTATATTCAGGGTGCAGGTTATATATGGACAAATCCCGTGGTCTACCCGGCTACTCTGATGTGCGGCTTATAATCAGGTGCAGGTTATAATCGTGAAATTACTGTAATTATTTTTAAATGAATGGGGGCTGCTGAGCTGCTTTATTGCTGCAGGGGAAGTGATGCTTCTGCTTTTTAAGTCATAGCATTCATACATCTCAATTCTAAAAGCATTGGAAACATCTACCCAAATTCCACTTAAATTTTTTTTTAAAAGCATTTTCACAGAAGGTTAGGTTTTTCCAAGCATTTTCAACATAGGTGATACAGACAACAGTGTGGAAAAAATCCTGAATACAACAAAGACAATTGTCCAGCTCATAGTCTCTGTATGGGTACCACACACCAATTAATACTACTCTTTTTCAAAGTAAAACTCAAGTTTTAAAAGGAACATCTAGCTAAAAATTCAGAACTGGCTGAATAATGAACCACTGTTCTTCCTGCTAGTATCTGAGAATGTCAAGATTACACAAGATTCACCGATGTTCTAAAAATGGTATTTAAATATTAACACTAGGAAACCCTCAGTTCAGAACTTGCTGGACCGACTGTGGTATTTAGGGAGCTGTGGCAGTCTCTTTTGCCACTGCTGCTCCATAGAGGCACCTTGAAGCGACATGGAAGTACCATGTCTGGAGCCATGAGCTTTGTTTCTGCCGTGTGCAAAGTGAGCAGCAACAACATATCTGACATACATCTTCTGAGATGTAACACTGAAGAAGCTGACTTCAGACAACTAAATAATTAACCTTATGAATAAGCAAAGGATTTGCTGCTGACCCACTTCCCAAAGAGCCTGCATGAGGCTGACAACACTCTTGTTTTATCAGCACCACAGCAAACATCTCACACCACTTTTGTCCTTCCCTCTCTATCAGGAAGTGTCTTGAAAGCCACTCAGCTGTAGAAAAAAGGTGTGGAAAAACTAAGGGCTGCTCAGCACTTTATGGCCCAAAGGCCCCTTGGTATTTTTGACTGAAGATGATAAAAGACACCAAATACCTCAAGTTTCTCGTCCCAGCCCTTGTACAGGATAGTGCAGGAGTTGCATGCAGCCTTTGCACATTGGGGTCAACAGGTGTGCGATGGCAGCATGAGGAGATGAGGTGATTTCAGCCATGCCTTGTGCCTTTTGAAGCCCCTCCAGACAGAACCTGGGCGCAAGCAGTGCCTGAGGGTGAAGTGTATTCTCTCCCTCTCCCTCTCCCTCTCCCTCTCCCTCTCCCTCTCCCTCTCCCTCTCCCTCTCCCTCTCCCTCTCCCTCTCCCTCTCCCTCTCCCTCTCCCTCTCCTCTCCTGTTAGCATCAGTATGCTCCCAAAATAAAGAGGGCCATATCTCTGTGGGTACTTCTGTGCTGGTAAAGCTCTCCCAGCAGAGACAAGACTGCATTGACATCAGTATCATACAAATATCTACTTTCACAGAAATAATCAATGCTTTCAGGGTTTTCTGCCAGCTCCTCCCTCTTTCCTGCCCTTGCCATGTGCCCATCCCAGTCGTGATATATGTTCCACATATGCAGCGTGCCATTGTTTAAACATTGGAATCTGGTGCCTGTCAGGATGCTCTAAGGTACCCAAGGTATTGCTTGGCTTTTCAGATAAAACAGAAAATTTAAATAAGCTCAGTGCCTTCACAGAGGAACAAATGGAATTGAGACTGATACCCTAAGAGTCATAAAATGCACCAGACACATTTAGGCATCTGCATGCCACCCTTATTTCCACTGACAGTAATGGCTGCTTAAGCACTTTGTACACCTGTAGATACCCATTTATAGACACTTAAGTACAGTTGTTTTCATCTAGAGCTGAGTTCTGCACTTCAATCTCTGCAGAACAGACCTCACCAGGAGCTGAAAAGCCACTGTTATTTTAAATATTTGAGGTTTTTTCCTCCTTTAGCAGCATACATACTCTTAATATTGTTACACAGGGAGCTCTTACCAGGATTGGATTGAACTAGACACTCAAATGGAAATAAGCATATCTGACCTCAACTTTTCAAAATGTCAGGAAATAAAAGACTCAGAATTAAAAGTGATCATAACAAAATAAGTTCAAATGTTGAGATAAACTAATTTATATGAATACACTCAGGTTTTAGATGACAGAATGACTAGCCATTACAGGTGATGTAGGTTGCTCAGTGAGGACAACTGAAGACAATTAAAGCACATTGGAATTTGTACAGAAAGAGTAGTTAAGGGTTTTATAAACAGAGTCCATATTGCATTCCCAGTACTCAAGCAGCTCTTACTGCTAAATTGAAATTGAACAAAATAATAGCAAACTTAGAGCAGAGTATGCTTTGATGTTTTGTTCAGAGAAACAAATTCAAGGATGATCCACCTTCTATTTTACAAGGCAGTGCAGTTATTAAATTCATTTAGTTTGTAACATTACTTCCATGAAAAAGAAAAAAAAATCCCTTGATACATAAAGAAAAGAAAAATTGCCTATATCTGGGCTGTCAGTGTAGCATTCCATATTTTCCTAGGATTCAGTCCTACACATGGAATAAAATGGTAATGCTCTTTTTTTTAACTTCAGCAATAAACCTTTGAAATAACAAAGGTGTTATTATAAGGAAAGACAGATTCCAGATTGATCCTGATCTTAAAATACAAAATCCCTCAGCTTGTCAAAATAAGATGGCATCCTTGAAACATATGAGACTTGTATAAATGGGTAAAGACCTTAAAAGAAGACTTTTATTGTTAGAATTATTAACTACCAATAGTAGTCTATTATCTGCAGAGATATATTTCTCCTGAAGTCCTGTTTTCAAAAGGAATTATACTCACCCTGAGCCCATTCAAAATATCTCACCCAATCGCATGAATCAAACCAATATGTCTGTTCAAGAACTGTCCACAATCCTTAAAATAAAGGCCCAGGTTTCCACATTGTGCTCCCTGGCAGGTAAGTTTGTACCTCCCACATTAATGGACTACTGTCTAGTGACACCACATAGCTTTGTTCCTAGGCACAACCCATTTCTTATTGCATCTAGACCTCCACTGAGAGTAAGATTCAAAGCTAACCCATCATATCTTATAAAAAATGCTCATGGTCTAAAAAAAAATGTTTAAAAGGAGCTAATTGAGTTACAATAGGGTGAGGTGTAATGAAATAAAATATATATAATGCAGGTGGGATTTAATAGGAAAAAGAATATACCATCATCAGGCAGAGATGTTGGCTGTAGGAAACCAAAGAAACATTGAGAAAAGTTTATTCATCCTGGAATAGCTTGGCTTTGAGATCTGCTTGCTAAAGGGTAGAGTATTTCTCATGAAACTGTAAGTACTAAAGAAGATAAACTCTCTTCCCTTAATCAGTGGATTTGAAAACTCACTCTCAGGGATTTTACAGCAACAGATGGAACATCTGTCTCTGAGTTTCCTTGTTATTTTCCTGCCCTGTAAGAAATCATGATGGTTTTGCACCTGCATACTGTACACATTGAAATATAATTCAGAATAACTTTACAATTACATTATTATCTCCAGTTCCCATGGAAATCTTCGTATTTTGAGTGTGAGGATAACTTCACAGTAAGTCATGGAATGGTTTAGGTTGGAAAGGACCTTAAAGATCATCTAGTTCAAATCCCTCTGTCATGGGCAGCAACGCCTTGTACAACACCAAGTTGCTCACAGCCCCATCCAACCTGGCATTGAACACTTCCAGGGATGGGATGTGGATGGTATCCACAACTTCTCTGAGCAATCTGTCCCAGTGACTTACCATCCTCACAGTAAAGAATTTATTTCTAATATCTAATCTAAAACCACTCTCTTTCATTTCAAAGTCATCACCACGCCTTGTAAAAAAGTACATCTCTGTCTCTCTTGTGGGCCCCCCCTTAGATACTGGGAAGCTGCTACAACTCACATTTCTTCAAATTAGGATTCCTCAGGATCACACAATTATAAATGACTTATTTAACTCAGCCAGCTACTTTGAAACTGAGAGACCAAAGCTCACCTAGGGATAAATGAATGGTTACAGTAATTTCATGCATATAAGGCACACCTTTTGACTGAATTTTTGATCCGAACCCAAAAGTGCATCTTATACGCCAGTGTGCCTTATTTATGGACAAAGTACGGGAACTTGCCAGCAACCCGGAAGTGCGCCTTATACTCCAGTGTGCCTTACAGGTATACAACTGCTATAATCACCATGTGGATGCACCTACATAATCAAAATTCTCTCCTCCATTTTCCCACATTGTTTTGTATCCACGTGTGCTGTACCA
This sequence comes from Sialia sialis, assembly GCA_009812075.1. Taxonomy (NCBI): domain Eukaryota; kingdom Metazoa; phylum Chordata; class Aves; order Passeriformes; family Turdidae; genus Sialia; species Sialia sialis. Next base: position 10,057,007 of record VRYO01001878.1, on the reverse strand, counting down.
TCCTGAGCACAAATTGCCTGGATGTTACCTCCTTGTGGAAAGGCTGGCAGGCAGCCACAGGGCCCCATGTGTGACTCTTTACTCCTGGAATCACACTCCAGCAGTACGACAGCGGTTGTGCCTTATGCATTTGTATGGAGCCATGCAGAGGTCATGGACTTGGCAGTCTGGGAAGAGGAGACCATTTAGTCCTGCCTCAACAACAGCCGTGATGATGTGAAGATACACAGATGTATATCAAAAACATGCTGAGAGGGGTCACTCTGGGAACACTGCTCAAAGCAAACCAAGGGCCTCCCGCACAATGATTTAAAAACAAACCTCTGGAAAGAAGCAGGATCCTGGCAACGCTCCAACTACCTTTCCCAAGTACCTCTGGGCAACAGATGGACTTTTTCCAGCAAAGCCACTGATTATATGTAACGCAGACAAAAGGCACAGAGGAGTTCATGGTCCTTACCCAGGCCTCCAGTGACAGCGAGCTTCCTTTCCCCATACCGGAGCCCAGAGCAGAACCTGGGAGAACAGAAAGCTCTTTCACCCCTGCACGCACGCACGCGGAGTGGGAACGTCTAGCCAGCCCTGAGCGAGTCACTGTGGGACTGCCTTGGTTTCAAATAAAAATAGTGTGATGGAGGTATGTTTATGAAAACATCAAATACAGAAAAGAAAGGCAATGTAAAACACACTTTCCTTTTTACAAGGCATATTTAGCATTTTACAAGGTATACTTTCCCAACTGAGGAACGGAAAATTGCAAAGACATTGAAAGCACTCAGGCAGACTCAAGTGTCATTAAATGTTCATTCAGTACAGTCACTCCAAAGAACTGCATTCTGTATGTGCCTGCAGGTAACAAGAAAGACCTTAAGACAAGAGTGATACTCTCTTTTGGCATGAAAATTGCAGCCTTTATCAGTGTTGCAGACATAAATAATTTTCCCTTCCCATCTGCAGCAACTTTGGCAGATTATTCTCAGTGGCGTCACTAGGTGATTTTGCTGCTTTGTGTCTCGCCTTGCCAAATAAGCTTATTACTGATTCTTGGTGGCTTCCATCAGACCAACATCTTCCACACAGGTGGGTGCATGAGAGTGCAAAGGCTCACATGCTTGTTTCCTGCCATCTCCTATCTCTCAGCCTGCGCCTAAATCCCAGACTATTTCACAGCTTTACCCTGATTAGTCTTAAAATTAAAAGTACTCAAGTTTTCACCCTGAATATTCCCTACTGCAATTTGAGTCAGGCTACCTCTTAGGTGACACTCTTGACAGCTAGAGAACTGCAACAGCCTTATAAAGAATATTTGAAGGCTACTATTATATCTGTCCTTCAATTGTCTCAAGCCTCAAGCTATTTGCAGGAATCAATTCTGTGCCAATGCTCTGAAATTTTCTGTTTTTTAGACAGAATGCCTCTAAGAGGTATTTCAAAGAAAACAGCACTCCATGTATTTGGAGAAGGCAACATCAGATGCTTGACCAGAACTCAAAGTGCTTCTTCTGGGAGAACATCAGTGATGTTCTTCTGCTGAGGCAGATGCAAGAAAGCAGATGGCATAAGTGTTTCAAAACAGTTACTATGCAGCAGTGTGAATAGTGATTAAAGCTCCAAATTAAGGATTTAAACAGAAAGATCCTACTCTGCAGCAACTCAAAAATGCAAAATGATGCTAAGAAAATCATAAATACTTCCCAGAATATAAAGTCATGCTCATAATTCTTGTCTCTGCAAGTGAAATGTAGTATCTTAAGTCAACTCGGTAGAAGAGCTGCTCAAGATTATTTCATCACGAAATCACAGAACTGATTCATTTCTCCCTTGAGAAGCTGAATACAGTTCAGGCCATTATTTCTCAATTTTCAAAAGCACTTCTAGTCAAATCTATTACATATATTCTGAAGTGTCAGTTGCTTCAGTTTCTTGGCACAATTCAGATAACTATTCACCAGTTTAAAACGCAACCTACTGCGCTGCCCCATCCACATCCCCAAATGGCTTTTGCGATGGCTCAGTGTGAGCTGCCATCGGGTCCGGAGGTACCGAGTGCTTTGTGACCCTGAGGAACGCTGGGCATCTCTGCTTTCTGTTCAATTACACTGAGTTTGACAGACGGGACACGAAACTAGGCGAACGCCGTGGTAAAATTCTGCTTGGAATTAAAGGTTTCTGGAAGGGAAGCTCATCTCTGCGGCACACACGCTGACGGGAGCACCAGCGGCTTCCACCAGCACCGCTGAACGCAGGTCCGTGTCCGCAGCTGCAGCACAGTCCGCAGAGCAGGCAGAGCGGACAAAAGGTGAAAACAAGCCAAAAGGCTGGCCTTTTCCCGTCGCTGGAACTTCCTCTCCAGGCCCTCCAGACCTAAACCACGAGGAGGACGCAGCCCTCGGGATGAAGGCAGCGCCCGCGATGGACGCGCTCGGCGCTCGGCGTGGCGCCCTGCTCGGCACTGCGCGGCCCGACGGCGGCGCCCGCGATCGACGCGCTCGGCGCTCGGCGGGCGGAGACGTGCGGCGGCCATGGCGGCGGAGGAGCCCTACCCGCGGAGCTCCATCGAGGATGACTTCAACTATGGCAGCAACGTGGCCTCGGCCAGCGTCCACATCCGCATGGGTAAGGACTGCCGATGAGTGGGAGAGCTGCACGGCCCCGCCTCCGCCTCCCCGAGCGCTTGCGGGGCCGTCAGGGGAGGCCGCGCCCTGCGCTCCCGACAGGTGCCTCTGTGATACCCCCGCCACCTCTGGCCTTGAGCTGCCGTCGGGTTCCGCGCAGTGTTTAACCAGGCTAAAGATTCTGAATGCGGTGCCAGGGCGCTCTTCAGTCCAGGTTAGGCATCAAGAGTGAGAAACCGCGGCCGGCGGAAAGCTTTGTCGTTTAACCGTAAAGGGTCTTCTCCTGAGGGGGGTTACCCCTCGGGAGTACCCGGTACCCCGTGTGAATTCAGACTTGGTTTTGTCCAGCGTGATGAAGTCCAAACACGGTGCATGAGATGCGTAGTCCCTGCAGAGACGCAACTCCCTGGAGGTGTTCAAGGAAAGCCTGGGCGTGGCGCTTGGTGTTTGACACGGCGGTGTTCGGTCAGACGGTAGATTCAGTGATCTCAGAGGTCTTTTCCAGCCGTGTATATTCTGTGATTGATAAATACTAGAATTAGTGACTGTAATTACAGAAGTTTAACCATGAGACTGAAGGATCTGAATTTCTTCTGTGAGGTGTTAGAACTTTTGTCTCTTCCAGCAGAGCATTTGGCATGCTGTGAGGTCACACTAATGCCCATAAAATCCTGCTTTGCTGTTCATGTGCAAGTCTCAAGCGCACTGAGTACTCTCACAGAATGTGTCTAATCAGTAATCCTTGCTGAAACAGTGTTACTGGACACATTTTGGAATAAAAACGCTGCATGCCTGGAAGTCTTTTATTATTTTTTTCTGATAATCAAGAGACCACCTTGTATTAAAATACAGTTTTATCTTGTTTGAAAAATAACAGGTGTGCAATAGGAAGTATGATACAGATAATGCCTAGCAAAATTGCTGGTGCATTTAGTATTGTGGGGGGAATACTTTGCAAGCTAGGAGGCTACTTTTAGGTTGGGTCAGTTTGTTATGACAAAGTAGGCTCCAGTCCCTCATGTGTATTTCACTTTACCTGCTGCAAGCAGGTAATTCAGTTTCTAATAGTATGTGCTCTTGAACTTGTTTAAGACTCTATTGTTAATAACTGATTTTTTTTTCCCTGTAAGCTTATTCTTCCTTCTACAGCATCTTGCCTAATGGACTTGGACTCCTTTTATCCAGAACAGAGAATATCTGTATCATATATGTGTGATATGACATATGTGTCCTGAACTGCACTTTTCTTTCCGTAATTCTAGAATTAAGAAACCTGTTAATTCTAGGACTTTTTTCCCCAGCTTGTGCCTGTTCAGTACAATGCAAGTTGTAAATGATGATAAATGATATTTAATATAATATTTAATATGGCAATGGACATTAATGTTAAAAACTTTACCTTTTTAAACTGTTATGGCTGTTCCTGCCTTCCATGTGAATCCTCTCTCAGTTAGGTCCATTAGGCACCAGTAACATGATGGAGAAGGTATGCTGTTAGTAGAGTGAGAATGGGCTTACATAGGTTTTAAACTAATCCAAAATAAATTCCTTGCGAATGTTTTCTATATTTCTTTTGTCATCATTGTTAATGGTTAAATGATGTCCAGGAATAAATGTAATTTTGCTGTAATACTGTGTCATTTTTTTAAAGTAAAATGACTTCTTATGACTTTGTTCTGTGCTTTTTCAGTATGACTTTATAATGGTTACCTATGAAAGTGAAAACTTGTATCTGATTTACCGTTGAACTTTGTAAGTCAAAAGTGGTTTCATTTTTATTTTCCTTATTGCAGCATTTCTGCGAAAGGTCTACGGCATTCTTTCTATGCAAGTTCTGTTGACCACAGTCACATCTGCAATTTTCCTACACTCTCCTGCAGTGCAGGCATTTGTTCATGAGAGGTAAATTCTAAGGTGAAATGCAGCTGTTTAGCATGTGTTAGGTGTAAATTATATAACTTTTTGCTACATTTCAGTCTTCCTAATAATTTTTATAACCTGTGTTTTGTTGCTGTAATAGATACTTTTTAACTTGGTTAGTGAGTAACTTTTCTTTGACATTTTTTTTCCTTGATTTACTATCAAAACTATTATTTTTTATTGTGTTTTGGTTGATTTTAATCCATGTTTTATTAATAGGGCTTACTTCAATATTTGTGCTATGAAAACTTTAACATGAGTTGCAAAATATCTCAGTTAGTGACATTTCTTGTTTTATAGTCTAAATACTTTTAGAATCTCTTTGGAATTGTTGTTTATACGTGCCTGTTTCAAAAAGCAGAATTATGTCTTATTCCTCTTCCTCCCTCTCCCTTCCCTTTTTCCCCTTACCCTGTCTCCACTCCCCCAAAAGAATTGGTCTGCTTAAATTCCTGTGGGCGTGCTTCTTTTTAGGACTGTACTATTTTTAACTGATTATCTGTAGTAGCATGTTTTAGAACAGTTTTATTGTAAACTTGCATTACATTTACTTGGATATCTTTTCCTAGATGGTCACTTAAAAACTTGGTTTTATATAAACTATTCCATAGTCTTACAGGTATTTTAATTTGATTACCTTTCTTTTTATTATGGAATTTTGCAGGCCTGCCTTGGTTTTGGTATCTTTTTTTGTATCTCTGCCTGTAATAGTGGCACTGCCTTTCTTCAGTCGCAAGCACCCTGTTAATTTATACCTGCTGTTTGGATTTGTAAGTGTTTATTTAAATTAAATTATTAATTGATTAATTAATTCAATGTAATAGTCCCTAGAATATCTTGCATTGTAATTAATTCCTTGAAACTAGAGGTATGTAATTTGTTTTTCTTGTATTCCTTGACAGACATCCTATATATGAAGGTCTGAGTTACTTTCTGGAGATTCTGTCCACAGGTTGTTCCTAGAGAGCAGGCACTTGAGGTTTTTTTCAGCATCTTTTTAGAAAGTGTTAGAACTTGGAACCAGTTTGAGCTAGTGTTTTTGTGTAGAAATCTATCTGTTCTCATTTTTCTGTTGATATCAGGGATTTTTTTCTACACAGCTGCTCAGTAGGAAAGGAGAGTGCATTCCTGTTACCTAAATTGTTTAATGGACAGCCTCAAGTGGAGACCCAAACAAGCCATATTGTTTATTCCTCCAATTGTTGTCTTTTTGATGCTAAATTCCAAGCATGTTTCCAGACAGGCAGATCAGTCAGAGCTGTTCTCAAATTTCAGTATTCTGCCTGATGTTGTGAATATGTAGATCCAGGCTAACAGTTGCTCTTGGATATTTTTGATTATGTAGCAAATCAGTCTTCCGAAAAGAAGTCATAGTAGATCAGTTAAAATTTGATGCTTTTAGAGTTGCCTAAATTGTATTTGTGATAAAACAGAAAGACCGCTTTGCTGAGTAAGTAAACAGATTGTTTAAAGGATAAGTGTGGAAAGGAAATGGATGCAAACACTGTGTTAGACAGCAGTCCAACAAGATACTAAAAATATATTAATTTTATAGCCCCTTGCATACTTTGTAAAAAGTGTCATATAAATACTGTGCGCTTACAGAAGAGAACATGATGTTTTTCTATAGGGACAGTCTCTCACTCATTTTCACTTTGTGTTTGTATTACCCCTTGTATGTAACACAACTTCTAGTAAGACAGTATGATTCCCATTTTCTTGTTAGAAATTAAGTAAGTATGTTTTCATACAGAAAGATTTAACAGGAGACCTAATGTTTAATGATTTGGTTTTTTCTTCTGTTTTTTTGGGTTTGCTTTTTGTAGACGCTACTGGAAGCAGTGACAATTGCCATTACAGGTAAATAGTAGCTGTCCTATTGTCTGATTCCATAAAGAATTTGGAAAAGGAACCCATTATGTTGTAGTAATTGCCATTAGAGTTTTTTAGATGTGACTAAAATGATACTGAATCCTGTTTGAAAATTGACAGTGATAGGAGTTAAGCAAAACCAGGGAATCAAGGGAGAAGACTGAATTCTTATTAAGAAATGAAACTGTATAAACTTGATGTGAGAAATGAGTTGGGGAGTCCATTCTTTTGGTATAGCTAAAAATGTTCTCTTTCGTAATGTTCAGCTGTCAGCAGAGCTGATCTTCAAGTTTAAATAGTCCTATCTGCCCTCTCAGTTTCCTTGAAGGGAATCTGCTTTTGGAGAATTCTGTGCTTCATGGTCAGGGTTGAAATAAGATAGTGTGCAGTCATGTCATGGCATCACCCTGAACTATAGCCTTACAGCATAAGATGAAACCTCTTCCTTGTGGCTTATGACCTCCTGATTTGGGGAAAGGAAAGATTAAGGAGGAAGGAGGGAAGAAATAGGTTGGACTTCTTTCTGCTATCTTTCCTCTCTTGTCCCCCAATCAAAACTTCTAGCCTTTACAGGAATTTGTTTTATTTTTCCCATTGTTTCAGTACTGTGAAAAGTTCATACAGTTTTTTTCCTTAAGATCTCTGTTACTTGTGCTTAAAATATTTTTGTTTTGTTTTGTTGGTTTTAAGAAGTTGCAGCTATAAAGTAGCTGTCAAACTTAGCTAGAACAAGATCTCTGAGTCATATTATCATGCGTTTGAAATGCAAAGACAAGTTCAGGCATAATTTACTTAATTTTATTCACAGTTAAGTAAATTTCTATTTCTTCAAGAGATAACTGAGCAAATACATAGTGCAGTGTTCTTTAATTGACAGATTACTTTTTCTGTTTATAGTGAGTTTCTATGATATCACCAGCGTCTTGCAAGCCTTTTTACTTACTACAGCTGTATTTCTTGGATTGACTGTGTATACCTTGCAGTCAAAGAGAGACTTCAGCAAATTTGGAGCAGGGTATGTTATCACATTGATGATTTTTAATTTTTTTGTTGTTGTTAAGATGGGGCTTTTTCTTTCTTTCTTAAGCAATCTTTGTAGGTTTAATAAGGAATACAGGTCAACAGAATCTGCTTCAAGGGAATGGTGAGGGTTATTTATTTTAAATTATTAGTTTTACCCAGTTCCGCTCCTCGGTAAATTCTTTTCAGTGATAAAGAATTTTAAAACAATTAGAAAACTAGTTTACCTGGATTTTTCACTGAGAGAGAAGGCAGAGGTTTCAAATCTTTAAAACAGTTAGTTGGAACATAACTTTTGACAGTTTTATAAAACATTTACTGCTGACCGTAGTGAACAGTTGGCATCCAAGAATTCCAGGCATTTACTTGTCAGATATATTGTGAAGAGGTTTTAGAAGAAAGGATATTTTAAGTGAAGTCTAAAAGAAAGTATGTTGTTGGTCACAGTGTAATTTGTTTTCTTTCAGCCTCTTCGCTTGTTTGTGGATTTTAATCTTGTCTTCTTTCTTAAGGGTAAGATACTTCATGTTCACAGTTAAAAGATATTCACAGAATCACAGAATTATGTGCATTGGGAGGACCCTTTAAGATCATTTAGTTCTAACCCCCCTGCCATGAGCAGGGGCACCTTCCACTAAGATCAGTTCACTCAAAGCCTGACCTTTTACTGACTTCTAATGTAACTAAAGGTTTGGATCAGCCTTAGTGAAGGTAAATTCCCAACCATATCCATTAGTGTTCTGGATCATGCCAGTGATCTTTTAACCACACATTTTCAATTTATGTTTCAATTTATGTTGAGTGATGTTCTTGCCAACATAAGAGGTGTATTTGGGTTGATTGACAAAATTTGTCAGTTGAGATCCACTGCTGGATGAAGAGAATGTGAAGGAGATTTGAGATCTAATTGTAGTTTAGTTTTTTAGCTGTTCTGCTGTTAGTATTCTGGAGACCAGAGCTTCCTCCCTCTTTAAGTGGAGGCACTTTTACTCAGTCAGAAATTGTGTGACTGCAGAGTGTATGGAATAAGAGCATTGAAATATCACCATAATACCATGGTTTTGTCTACATAACACTAGAAAGACTGTGTTTGAAATGTGATATATCATTATGCAGGGATTTTAATATTAAAAAAATGAAATTCACAAGTATCTTTTTCATATTTTATCTGCTTCCAGCTGTTTTTCTATTCTAAGACAGTAGAGTTGGTGTTTGCTGCTGCTGGAGCTCTTCTGTTCTGTGGATTTATTATTTATGACACTCATTTGCTGATGCATAGATTGTCTCCTGAAGACTACATTGTGGCTGCAATCAGTCTCTACCTGGACATCATAAATCTATTCCTGCACCTCCTGAATCTTGTGGATAAAAAATAGTAGTAGTGGTATGGTTTAAATAAAGTTAAGCATTTGGATGATCTGCAAGCTCGGTAGTTCTGCCTTCTAAAGACTGGATCTTTATTACGTTTGCATTCCATGAATATTGATCCCTCCTTCGGGGGAAAAATGGCTTTTTACATTGCTGCAGCTCTTCCTCCGGACCTTGTATTTTAAGTAGCTAACATGCTGTCATTGTTACAGTCACTTTTTAAATCACTTTTTAAAATTTGTAATGTAATTAGTTATTAACATTTTGCCAGCTCCTGATCGCTCCAGAGTAAGCTTCCCTGCTGTTCTCTAGCTGCTGGAAATGTTTCCTTTGGGATTGATCATTCATTTATGTATCACATAAGGGTAGCCTGAGTTTACCATTGTGTAATGTTTTACTAAGATAAATTTTTTTTTTGTTTTGTTTTGTTTGGTAAAATGAAACACTGTCTCTGATAGAGATCCTCTGTCCTTGTTAAGGGCTGTTGCTATTGAAGCTGTGAGGGTGTTAATGAAAGGGAATGTTCTTGATTTTAGTATTATTTATTGCCTGTCTTCAGTATTCTGAAAAATCATTTGGAGATTGAATATGGCATTTTATCAACTTATGTATAATAAAACTCACTGTGTGTCAATAAAAATTGGAAAGCTTGTTTTTGCAACTGAGCCCTGAGAACTTCAGGATGCTGAGAATGAACGCTGCAGACGGGTCGGTGCTGGCGAGGGTAGAGGTGCTGTGGCTCTGTCTGCTTCCCAGGGTGGAGGGGAGGGAGCGTGAAAACGCTTTTGAAAGACTTCCTTCCTATTCAGTGAGGGATTGTTGCTGCTCGCCCGTCCTGTCAGTGAGAGGTGAGTGATGAGGAGCGCAGTGCTTGGGCAAAGATGAGCTCCTGCCTGCCCACTCTGGGACCGGGTGCGCTTTCCGTACGGCTGTCGAAGTACGACTGCGAATGGGTTTGAGCGAGTGTGACAGTCTCTCCCTTTGCCTTAGGATTTCATTCAGAACAGCGCTGAGGAGGAGCTAAGAATACACCTTGCGTTTTACGTTCTGATGGAACACACGTTTATTCTTTCATGCCTCCCGCTCGCCCTGGCCGCGCAGCGCTGTCTGGGCCCAATCCCGCAGGGGCGGGAAGCAGGAAGGCGGCTGCGCGCTCGCTCGGAGAGTTACGGTACGGCCGATCTACCCTGGCGGGAGGCCGGGCTCCTCCTCGTGCGCATGCGCGGTGGGCAGCGCGGCCTTTCGCCGCGGTGCGTGGCGGCCTTGTGAGCGGGGCGCGTGCGGGCCCTCTCCACCCCCAGCCGCTCCAGCTTCCCTCCCCGCACGCCATGGCGAAGAGCCTGAGGAGCAAATGGAGAAGGAAGATGCGCGCCGAGAAGAGGAAGAAGAACGCGCCCAAGGAGCTGGAGAGGCTGAAGAAGATCTTGGGAACCAAAGCGGATGTCATCATGGAGGAGGTCAAGGAAGTGGCGACCGTGCTGCCCCCCGATAAAGTCCTGGAGCAGAGAGGTGAGTCTGGCTCTGGCAGGTTTTTCCTGCTGCAGTCGCCCAGGTGCGGGAGGTCCTGCAGTGTTGTTACTGATTCTGTGACTTTCACCGCCGTGAGTCGGAAAGCTTGTCTTTTAAAGCTAAAAGCTGAATATGGTCATTTCGCAGCACTGCCGTCCATATTGCATCCGGTCACTTGTGGAACAAGGTGATTAACATTTGGTTTTAGTATGTAATGTATCGTATGGAGAGATATCTCTGATGACATCAGGTGAATGCGGATTCACGCTTAGCAGTTGTTCCAATCACAACATTATGTTTGCTGCCGAACTGTCGTAATTTGAGGAGGCTACTAAACGCACTGAAGTTGGGTAGGAGTAGTGCAGGCCCGGTTTCTGAGTACTAATTAGTGTTGCATTGCACGTGGTGCAGGAGTGGGTGGTATTGGGTGTCTACAGATAATGCCACCTTCCTCCTTGTATCTGGAATCGAATGTAAACTGAAGTGGAAGTAACCCAGGAAGTGGGAAAAAGTCTTTTAAATAGCTGCGTACTGGATAGGAGTCAGAAAGACACCTCCTCTTTCCAAAACTGACATCCAAACTAAATCATACTATTATTTTAATTCTCCAATTTGTGCCACTTAAGATGTTCTGATACAGGAAATGAAACTAGAATGGTTTATCAAAATATTTGTCCAAATAAGGGTTGCTTCAAGTAAAATATGTAATTTTATCCATGGTTCTGATTTGTCCAACAAACCAGGTGCAACAGTTACTCTTTAAGGGATCGTTAGAATTTAATTTCCAAAATGTTTTGGAACTCTGTCAGACTTCTGATGCTGAAATGGAAGGAGAAATCATTGCCATAAACTTAGTTTCTGAAGTAAATGCAAGACTATCTGTTGTTCCTACACCTCTTCCCAACTCTGCTGGCAACTTCTCTACAGGTGGCCGTTTTCACTTGGCTTTTGCAGAGAGATAGCAGCCTCAGAAACACTTAAGAAAATATGTATTTCACGAAACAGCTACAAGTTTTGTGAAAATAGTGATGTTTCCTTTGAGAGGACTTTACAGGACTGTGGACACAAAGGAGTTCGCATTACTAAGTGTTTCAAGAACTGAAGTGCATAAAAACTTCACCCATAATGCGTACTTCCTGCAGACCGATAAATAATTTTCCAGCAAAATAAAAGTATATAGGTATATATTGCAGACATTTTATTGTGTTACTGTAGGATATTGTTTACAGCACACTGTGAATTTTTTTCAGTTTTTCCTCTTAAGAAAAAAATAATGTAAGGTCCGCCATGCTGGATGGGCTTTTGGTTCTGCCACCCTGTTCTAATTCTCTGCTGATTGCAAGTATTTGCAAGTCCCTCAATTTAGGGCTCCAGAAGCACATCTATGATGCAGATTCCTGTAGACTATCAGCTCCAACTGTTGAAGCAGCACACTAGCCTTTTCCTTGTAGGCTTTGTCTCCCAGCATCAGACAAGCACAATATAAAAGTCTTTTCCGCTCCATAAAACTTGTGGTAAAGGCTTGAGTTGCACACATGTGGTTTGGGAATGAGGTTGGGATGAAATTGCAGAGCACATTTTCAGTCAATACTTAGTAAGGTGTTCCTCTTGCCCCTTGTTATCTCACCAAGACATGACGTTCATGGGATGTTAGCCAGCTGGGGATGCTGTTCTTGGGTGTGACCATGTCATGGGCAGTCTTCCTCATCCCAAAGATTAATCCTCTCTTTCTGCCTGTAAATGTGTTAGCCTGATGTCGTGCTCACTCCTTGAGGCAAGTGTGGCATCACAGGCTGATACTTCCTACTGTACTTCAGCTTTTCTCTTTACTATTCTTTTTAGTTGTCTTCATGTTCCACTCAATAAATTTTTAGAGCAGACCTTAAACATTACATCGTAAGAAGTGTGGGATTGCACTTATGTTTCAGCAAGCCTATGGCTTCATGCGTGTTTCCAGGATGCAATATGCAGTGTTCTTAGACACAGGATTGGAACAGGCTGCAGAGTAAAGAATGAGATACTTTGCCCCGACATGGCCTTTAGGAAAAAATATTGCACATTAGTTAGGAACTGTTGTAGTTCCTGGATTGCAGTTGCAATGTTTTAGAAAGTGCTTTCAGTTTATAAACCCTTCAGTTCTCAATGTACAAATACTGTTGAGTCTAGGGATATATTTATCATTTGGGGGAATCTAGTAACAAAATGAAGCTGATTCAGATATTTTACTCACTAAAAATATCTCTAATTTTCAGATGACTGCAAAATGGAGCTGGATAATAAACGAAACAAGAAAACTCTTCTAGACCAGCATGGACAGTACCCAGTATGGATGAATTCCAGGCAAAAAAAGAAGCTTAAGGCTCAGCGTGTTAAAGGGAAAAAAAAATCAAAATTGGCCAAAGGCCTTGTCTGGTAAAATCAGTTTTGTAAAATCATGAATATTTTGTTTAACAAAATAAATTTCTCACATAAATTAATGAGATTTTGTGCTTGATCACTGAGTATAATCTATTGTGTTTAATTAATTTTTGAAGAGACTGTTTGGGCAGCAAATGATGGAAGAAATAGCAGTTTTGTGTCTGCTAAACTTAAAAAGCAAGCTGAGTGCCTTTGAACAGGCTAATTGGCCTGTGGTTATCTGTTTTCTTGGGGGGTGACGGTCTTCATATTTATACTGTGAACACTGAAAACAGTAAAGGAAATCCTAAAAGTAATTAAACCAAATGTTTTTGTACTGTGGTCTTTGTCAGTATAACTTGTCTTTTAGTAAATACAACCAAAGAATTCTGTATCCTTTAAATCCTTCTGTAAATCTGCTTCACTGACTTGTGTTCCTTTTAACATCTGATAATTAACAAAAATATCTTTTCACATGTAACTGCAAAATTTTTATGCTGAAACACTGGGGCCTCATGAAAATTCTGCAAGTAAAATGAGAAAGTGTCAGTCTGATATAAGTTCACGAAGAGAACAACAAAATATTTCATTGCTGACTGCAATAGAGATATTGTAGGAACTAAATAAGTGGAAGTACAACTGATACTTTTATTATTAAAATGAGAGAATGCAAATGCACAGAATAGAAATAAAATAGTTTTATTTAGGATATTTTCCAAGTTTTGGTACAGTAAATTAGATTTTTCCTTTCCATATGTATTTTCAGTAGCCTTTTATTTCTCTTAAAATGGTACTTACCTTTCCTGCTTTATAATGTGTGCATAGAATAAAATACTGCATGATTGTGTAACAGATGCCATGTATGTGATTAGCTACAGTTGGGTGCATGTTACTTGGCGATAACACGTGATGACAGATGCAAGGGTTAGTTGCCCTGAAAGCTTGTGTTTTTAAAATGTCTCTTATTTCAAGGATGGAAATAATTACTGTACCAACCCTGCAGTATGTTGCCTTTTCAAGTACCAGGCATGGGTACAGGGCATAATCTTTGTCCAGCTTCATGCAAGATGAGATCCACATTCTGTAATTACCCACAAATTGTGATTTTGGGCATAGGAAAGAAGGTCTATTCTTTTAATTACACTAGGTTGTAGTCTGCTTAAATCTCGTAAGAAGAACTCAGTGTGATAGAAAATTGAGTATTTTTGGAAAAATACATTGTGTTTATTAGTACTGTTAGGGGAAGGGTACATAAAAAACTATGACAACATTAAAGGAAAAAACTGTGTCTTTTAATTTCACATAATTTACATTTAATGACCTGGTCAGAGGTATAGGTCACATATTACCAAATTATATGCCATTACTAATGTACTTTCAAAATATTTCCATTAAGTTGATAAAGGCCCTGCTAGTTGGTAAAAACAGCAGCTGCTGTCAATTTGTTTTGTTTTACTAGATAAATGGATCTAGATTTTCGTATCAAACTTTAGATCTAAATGTTAGCATATAGATTAGGACTACATTAAAATTGATTCATGTAGAGGAAAATGTTTATGAATATGTTTAACCTGGAATGGAATGAACAGTCAGATTGTATTTATTTACTATTGTAACAATGTCGGCTTTACTTTGCTTAATACATGCTTTGGGGAATTGAGGAGGGGAGCTTCTCAGGCTTAAGTGTGAAAAAACATTTTTTCTTTTCAATAGAGTAAGCACAGTGCTATTTTTGACATGTTTGTAAATCAGATGACTTTCAAGCAGCTCCCAGTGGGAAAGCAGGCTTTTTTTGCAGAGTGGAGATGATTAAACTGGCAAAGTACAGTAATTTCACTAGTATAAGGCACACGTTTTTGACTGAAGATTTGATCCGAACCTGGAAGTGCGCATTGTAGGCCAGTGCACCTTATATATGGACAAAGTTCCGAAAATTGCCAACCTGGAAGTGCGAGCCAGGCCGAGCCAAGGCACAGAGTGGGGGCAGGGGCAGCCACGCAGGGTGGGGGCACCCAGAAGTGTGAGCTGGACCGAACCAAAGCGAGAGCCAGCAGGCATGGGGGCAGATGCATGGGGTGGGGGAACCCGGAAGCGCAAGCCGGGCTGAGCCGAGGCGAGAGCCAGCAGGGGCAGGGGCAATGTGTGGGGCAGGGCTGGCAGCCATGCTGGGGGTGGGGCAGGGTGCAGCAGTAGATCCTCACTGCAAAAAAATAGGTGCACCTTATATGCCGGTGTGCCTTATATACGGACAAAGTATGGAAAATTCCAATAATCTGGAAGTGCGGCTTATACTCTGGTGCGCCTTATACATGTGAAATTACTGTACCCTTGTTCAGATGTACAGCTTCAGAGTCAGTTTATTCTTTGGGTGCACAGCCATCATCTGCCTCATCTTCTTCGAGCCTGCCACTGCTGCACTGGGTTTATGCTGTCCTCTCTCCAGAGCTGTTTCACTGCTGCTTCTGCTGCGTCCTCAATAGGAGAAAATTGCCTTCGTAACTGAGTAGTCTTGCTTATTTGTACTTTTATGACCTAACCCTGAGCTTTGGCATAAACTTACTAGTCATCTGCTTTTGTGACCAGATTAAGAATTTGAATCTTAAGTGAAAGACAACAGATGCTGCACTGATGTTTTATTTAGAAGTTGCTTCCTTCCTGTAACAATACTGGCTGCGTGAGGTATTTCCTTCATGGTATCCAGGATAAAGTCAAACATGTTCACTTAAACTACAGATATTTTAAGACATCCTGTTTGATTTTTGAAGTGAAATGGAGGATAAAGAAGGAATAAACCACTGTCTTTACTGGGATATAGCTCTTTGTCTAGTACCAGTGTGTTGTGTACTATGTCATACGTCACTCGGGTGAAGCAGAGCGCTCTATGGGCTGGGAAACACTTTTGAGAGCTGTTTGGGTGGGATCTGTGATCCAGGCTAAAAGCTTGATTGTAGACAGACAGCAGGAACCTGGCTAAGCATGCAGCATGGATGTAACCCCTGAGGTTGATTCATGGATGCATCATGGAAATTCTACTTTCTGGGAATTGAGCATGTACTATATGTGGATTCTGTAATTCCGTGTTTGAAATTTGTTTTGACCAACTATTTTTTGAATGGAAATACCAAATTATTTTAGTTGCCTTTGAGTATTTGATTCATACTGCTGAATCTGAAACATGTTTCATTTCAATAGAAGTGAATTTAAACATAATTGATTTTGACTGAAAGACGTATTTTAAAAGTCCACAGAGGGATTTTCAAAGAAGTACAGTAATTTCACGATTATAAGCTGCACCTGATTATAAGCCACACCTCCCGGTAGCCGGGTAGACAACGGGATTTGTCCATATATAAGCCGCACCTGAATATAAGCCGCACCTGAATATAAGCCGCATTTTTATTTTTTTTTTAAGATCGAGGATCCATGTGTAACAAAGTAACAAATTAGTAACAGAATCGCTGCCAGCTGGGTTTGGTGTCAGGTGCTCAAGTTGCAACAGTTTTCATAGACCAGGGAAGCCTTTAAAGGCAGCCCCAGGTGCCCTCCCCAGTCAGCTCTCACTTCCGGGTTGGCATTTTGCTGGGATTTGTCCATAGATAAGCCACACCTGAATATAAGCCGCACTACTGGGGCAGGCTGGATTCTTCAAGGAAAAAGGTGCGGCTTATAATCGTGAAATTACTGTAACTCATCTGCTTCTAAACACTGTTCTAATATCATAATTCATTGGTCTTTAGATAAAAATGTTCTTTAGGTTGGGATTGAGGGAGAAAAGGTTGTATTCAATTAAGGAAACTGATGGAAGTCTAAGTGTATAACATAAATGACACTGTCAAAGTTGTGGTGGTTGAGCTTTTGTAATTCTGTAATTGTGTTATTATGAAACTGCTTAGTTGCAGCTTTCTGCCACCTACCTGCAGAGTGCTGTGGTAGCTGTGTTTCCTGGACCTACATACAGAAGGCAGAGGAAATAATACAGGTGTTTTTGAACTACGTGCAGAAAAGCCAGCACTGAAAGAATTAAATTCTGCCATTTTCTTAAAATGTTTATGTGCGTAAGTTGTGCGTGTATTCATACAGTATAACAATTGCATTAGCAAATTGCTAAATGTCCAGCAGATTGTTGGCAGTTTCTTAGGAAGATGACATGGTCTGCCCTTTTTGACCTAGTGTGTAGGATTTGATTTATGAAGTCAATTATTTCAGATGCCTAAAATAAGTGGCAGCACTGATGGTTCAGTTCCTGGGCTTTTCTGGTAACTCATTCCTACCCTGGGGCACCTCTGCACTGTGTAGTCGAGTCAGTTAGGGGACCAATTACCTAAGGTACACTGGAAATAGTCTTATTTTCCCCATTTTTTTTCAGCTGGATTGTGTAAGAGCCTTATTGTACAAGAAGCAGTGTCAGTAGGAGGCAGTACAAGACAAGGAAGAAAAGCCAAGCAGGTGAAGACGGGGCTGTGTCAGGCTGTCCTGGTTCATGAGCCACCTCTCCTGTGGCATTAGTGCCTCTTTGTGTGGCCACTGTGCAGTACAGCATTGTGAAGTTGGAGAGAAGTTCTGGAGACATTTCAAGTGAGTGCATTGAATGGGAGTTTTGCAAGTCTTTCTCAAGAAAGGCCTAGTATTGGAGTCTTTATTTACAGCCGACACTGTGGATGTAGAGGATGCTAAATATATTTCTGGGCTTCTTAGTACTGGAGAAAGAATGTCATGGCCACATGGTACCAAATGGTCTCTTGGTATCTTAAACAACAAAAAGAATCCTGTACGAAAACTCTATAGTGTGTGTCTGTGTCTATTCTATCCTTTCCTCCTGTTGCCTGAACAGTTGCGTGGGTTTTGACTTTGGTGGAGGCTGGATATCTGATCTGTAGTGTGCACATCTGGTATCAGCCATTAACGAGACTACAGCCCTAGCATGCAGAAATCTGAATGGTACGAAGCAATCTGCTGCTCAGGGTGGTATAGTCTGAATTGACCTACAGCATTTGTGGGGAGGAGGAGACTCTTAAACAAGAGCTATACGTTGCTCTCTTAAGGCCATGGTTTTGCCATCAATCTTAACTTGTCTAGGAGTGAAGTTTCAGGACAGGATTGACTGAGCCATCTGAGAGCTCACTGCTGCAGGAAGCAGCTCTTTTTAGCTTTTTCCTTTCTTTTCTCCAGCTGCATTGCCCAACTGCTTCAGAAGAAGCAGACATTGGGATTTATAATTTTTTTCCCAAGTTAGAAGTGAGAAAGAACTAACAACTTCCTTCTGTTAATAAACACTATACACTTGTGACAAGCCCACTATTTTCACTATTTTATTCTTCCTACACTACCACGGTTTTCTCATCTCTACCTAATCAATAGTGACAGAAATTAAAGGAAAAGAGAAGACAGAATGGGAAGAGGATATTTGTACTGTTTACTCTCTCATCCCATTGCTCTCAGGTCTCTAATCTTTCTCATGCTCATATATCAATATAAAAGGTCTGAAGTGTTAGCAACAGTATATGTTATGGCAAAAGAGGCTTGTGTATCAAGGGTCCTATGCAAGGCAGCAGGAGAACTGCTTATGAAGTGCTTGCATATTCAGAGCAAACTGACTTTGATTTCTTCTGTTTTCAATCTAGCCAACAGTTAGGAGGCTGTGAAAATTACTTACATTCTTGTTTGGTAAACTATTTTCTGGTATATTTTCTCTCTAACTGCAGTTAATTTTCTTGCAAGGCTTTTAAAGTCTGAATGCAGATTCTACATGATTTTTAAACTTTTGCCTTTAAGCAGAAATTGGTTTTGTGGATAGTATTCCAGGAAGCAAAGGTGCATTTGTTGTCTCAGGATTGCTTATCTGATTCATCCCAGCTGGTCCATTCACATTATGTGAAACGTATATCTCTCTTTTGCATGGTGGAAAGTTCATAACATATAGGTACAACAGCTATTCCATGGTACAGCTTGCTACCTTGAGTCTTTAAATTACTTTGACAATAGATATTCTGTACATTTAGCTTTGGTGGATTCTGATACTGTGTTTGAAACAAGAACTTTTTAGATCTACCAATTGTGTTTCTGTCTATGTCACTTCTGCAAAATATGACGGAACTTGATGAAGGTTAGATCAGAACTGCAGGTTGTCTTGCAACAGAACACAAAACATTTCTATGAAAGCTTAGAAGGGCTCAGTGTCAACAACTTGATTGTAGTCTCTTGGGTTTAGTTCATCATCACTACTGCTACTGAATTGCCTCACCACAAATGCAAAATTTGAGTAAGTTCCCTTAATATGTGCAAAAAGATATATAAAACTAAATTGTTTGTGAGAACTAAGAAAGGTAAGATAACATTGCTTTTTCTAAATTTGTTGCACCCCCTTGGAATGTGGTATTGTTAGAGGATGTACAGGAAGAAGCCAGGAACTGAAGTGCCAGAGTTTATGTGCAGAGTTGATGGTGGAGCTGCAAAGTGACCCATCCGAAACACAGCTGGGTGCCCTCAGACACTTCGATTGCTTTTTCTCTCCTAAATGTCCTTAAGTCTGCCTGAATTCTTGTGGAAAAAACAAAAAAATTGGCCACAGTTTAGAGCAAATGCAGCCATAGTGCGATCCGTATACTTGGAGTTGCTGGAACTGCTCATCCATGTCTTGGCTGCTACTGTGTTGACGAGAAAAAAGTTTAATTCCTTGAGTGTGAGAGCAGGGTATAAGAACATCTATGGGAGAGGTTAGAGGTTGGCCTGTTGATGTAATAACTTTAGGAACTATTGCTTCAATGTAGGGTACAGACACCTATGTTTTTATCCATC